>CM070751.1:6587350-7187350 GCA_036346245.1 Bonia amplexicaulis
GATGTTCACGACCTTGTGGGGAGAGCTTGGGGTGGTCTGTCCTTATGGTTTAATATGATAGGGAGCATCTTGTACTTTCTATATTATATTGTTCATATGCTTCTTTTTATTATGTTGCACTTTGTTTATTGGATGCATTTGAGTTAGTTTTTCTAGCATAGACTAGAGTGTTTCTCATTCTCAGTTGTTTAGACTTATTCCTCTCATCTTATGATCCTAGGATGCGATTTATTAGTTGCTTCTCTTTTCACTATGTTGAGTTCACTCACTTCTTTTAGGTCTATCGAGGGTTGGGCCCCTTGGGTAGATAGGGAACGCGTTTACTCCCTAGTGTTTTAGATGATCAGTTGATAGTCCTAGAGTCATATAGGGTAGATGAGAGCAAGTCTGAGCTATAGTATTCCTTCTATCTTATCTATGTTGTAAGGACAGTCATTTGTTCTTTATGTCCAAGTTTCTTCCCCATTGTTTATTGCTTTGGTTCAGGGGCAGTTCATTTGAGATTTTCTCAAGCTTAATGATGACATAACTTAACTTGAACCAAAATGCTTCTAAAATTGACTCACTTGCTGAAGGGGAGCTAGAATATCTTTTTATTGCATCATGTTGCATTTAAATTTAGCAATATGCATTGTAATATAAATACATGGAGTCTTGATCATTATTGTTGTATGACATGATAAGACTGATTTAGATCTTATCATGATTTGTGCTAGGTTGTTAGATTTATCATGTCCTTCTATATGTAGCTTACCTTTTGTCATACTAACTTTATTAAATATGAACAACTTGAATTAAATCATGTCTTGTTGGATCATGTGATTAGTCTGGCTCTAGTGATCCTTTTATGATTCATGCCATGTCAAATAAACCTAAGTTGAGTCTTGAATTTGTTTTGAGCTTTATATTGAGCTATGCTAGTTTTTCATTAAAACATGAGTTAGTATTAGCTCTTTATTCTTGAACTCAGTCAAGAAAATGCAAAAGAAAAAAAATCTCTTTTGTGCGAAAAAACTGATCTCACCAATTCTTTCTGATGAAACGGTTTGCTATGGCACTAGGTATGAACTCAGGAGGAGTTTTGGATGACCAAGATCACTTCCTTAAGCTTCTTGCTTGGAGTGGTTGCATAAGATTTGAGATCTAGGACATGCTAAGAAAACAAAATCTTGTAAAAAACTTATGGTTGAAGCCAACCATGAATTTCTAAAAAAGCCAAATGTGCTAAATTTGCTCAATTATAAGTGGTCAGGTGCTTGAACAAAATATCTCAATCTTGAACTTGTAGTACTCTAAATTGACTTAAGTATAGCTTCTTGGTTTCACTTAGAATATTGGCATGATTTGACTCATTTTTGGATACCTTTAACTAGACTATGATCTTGAGTGACTAGACATGTTAAACAATCACTTAATTTCAGATTATGGCTTATTTGGATTTAGTTTGACTATACATGGGTTGACATGATCTAACTAGAACTTTCACTTTTTATGGCTTAGAATAAGACCTGGAAAGTCGTTTTGGATGATCTTCATGGCTCATAATGCTTAAAATGAATAAAATTGCAGCCACTTCATTTAATTCATGCTCTATCTTCTTCCATGCATCTTGATGTCTCCATTGTCAAAGGGAGAGAAAGATTGGTAAAAATGCATATCTAGAGCATGTCTTGGAGTTTTTGTGCAATTGATTTGTTCTTTCCATGATCAAGGTCAAATCGAATAATTGCTCTTTCATATGTACCTAGAGTGTGATCTCCTTACTCACCTAGTGAATTTGAAGCCTTTTGTAGAAAATTTGTTATTTTCAGTGGTTTCACTCTATTTCTGCTTCATATGGTTATTTTCAGTCATTGCATTCCTCTTGTGACCATTTTGGAGCTATCTTTGCAAAATTCTTCTTCTTCTTTTAAAACCACATCCAATTTGTATTTTTGAGTATTGCCAATGGGTTCATCAAGGGGGAGATTGAAGGACCATATGAGACGGTCCATGATTAATGTTGTGATGAACCATTGTAATGTTTGTAGAGTAATCAATTTGCTTGGCAAAGATTGCACTTTGTCAGGATTGGTTTGGGAAGAAATTGAGGATTTTGGGATTTGAGTCATGGATTTAATTAGGTTAACCTGAGTCATTGGATTAGGGTTGCATGATGCATGTCTTGGCTAACGTAGGTCAAGTTGTGAAGAACTTGTGCTTGGAAATGAATTTTTTGTCTTGGATGTGTAGGGTCGCTTGGAGTCAACTGTGGTCAACAGCGGTGATCGAGGCTAGGCTCATGGAGGAGTCGAGGCCCAGAACGATCAAGGATGTCGAGTGAGATTATGTGCTCAAGCATGGAACAAGAAAGATGGGAATGTTGAAGGCGAGTTCGAACGGTGGTATGGTTCCAGGTGGCTTGCACGGGCTAAGTAAGTCGTGGTTCGGTGGAACCGAGATGAGAGAGACTTGATGTCACGTGGCAAAATAGTGGTGTACCTACATGCGGCAAGCATGACAATTACTTGCAAAGGATGGTGATGACCGGGTCAACGGAGGGGTATTTTGACAAAAATATCGGAAACCATCTTAGATCAAAACCGCGGCACATGGGTGATGCGTTGGAGGGTGGTTTATGTCAAGATAGAGCTGGTCTGATCAAGAAGGATCAAAGGCTAAGGATTTAGCAAATGCACACTTATGCTTTTTGAAAAGTGTGCATAAGTGAATTTGGTGAGTAAAACCCGTGTGTGTGGAGTTAATGGGTTTTTTGTGAGCCCGTGATTGAATTAGTTTTCACTTTTCAATAGAGGTGTTGTGGGTTTTTCCACGCGTGTTGTTTTCGCTATATTTACCGAAAATGGGTGTAGCCAAGGGAAATAATTATGTTTTTAACAGAGCATTTCGAAAATTTGCAAATTCAAGGAAAAAATGTTTTATGAGAAGATACTTTTATATTAATTCCAGAGTACGGCGGATATGAGCGCCTAGCAACTTCTGAATAAAGAAGAACAAGACCCCAAACCATTGTAATAGTAGATGTTATCAGTCGTAAATTGATCTATTTGCATTTGTTTTCCACCTTAATAAGGTAGTGTAATGGTGTGCCTAGACAGATCCATTCTAATTAGTGCCAAGCAGTCCACGTTTAACTAGCTATGACTACTTGTCAACACCATCATCTTGTTAAGCCAAAAAGCATATCCTTCGATCACCTTATGAACGAGACAAGCTATAATTGGCAAAGCAGGTTCATAGAACCTGTTCATAATCGACGACCTACCTTTTGGTACCAGCGCAGATTAATTGCACATTGAAGCATCATTTTCCTACTCCGACCACGGTGGTCCATCCCCGACTACTGTGCTCCTTCGGATTCCATCCCATGGAACATCCGGTGCTCTTTCTTTCTCCATTGCCCTTGGGCCCACCTGGGGCCTGTCTTTCATGGCCACTCCTCCTTTCTGTTGCTCCTGCCATCGGCTTCTTCTGGTAACAGCAAGCGCGCAGAGGAACAGATCACGAGGGGATGGTGCAAGATAACAGTGCCTCCAATGTATGGTAGCACTCATGAGTCATGGAGTCGTGAACCATGAGAGGGTTAACTATCCAACCCCTCTCTCATATGGACTTTCTTGTTTAGGGTTAGAGTTTGAGAGTGAAGTAACATGGTTATGCTCTTTGTTCTCCAAACAATATTTTCACAGGACGGTGTTGTGTTGAGCTGTTAGGATCGGATTCTTGAAGAGGAGGGACGAGGGAGGTACAGTTCATTACCACTTTCTGTGTCAACATTGTTTGGCTTTACAACGAAAGTCAAATACTTCATTGATAGGAAAACGCTGTTCAATCGATTGCCAAATATTGATTTTGGATTTCCCAAATATTCCAATAATGCATGATGCGTTGCATGATGTGGCATCATATCCTTGGATTTATGAAGACCACAATCATAAACAACCTAAGGCAATACAAGTGAACACAAAGATGATATGATGCCGGTCAAATATATAGACCAACAATAATGCAATCTTAGCCAATGCATGCAAAGTTGCAACCATTAGGCCTGTTTGATATGGTTATAATTTATAATTTTGATTTAATTTTGAATTTTAGTTGTTTCTTGATTTTATTCTTGATCCACGATTTTAGTTGATCAAGTCAACTTTCTTTTCTAACTTGCTATGACATGTTTTGAGAAATACTTTATTTGAAAATTAGATATTATAGCAGAAGTCAAAAGCCATTTCTAGAAACCGTTAAAGAACAGACCTAGACCAGAGGCTTTGGACATGACAGTGAGCTGCGAGTAGATGTGCAATGCTGGTCAGGGGCAGCTACCAATTCTCATCCTCATTCCTCACCCTGTTGCTCCATTTCTGGGCCAAGCTTCGTGGCTGGCATCTCCGGTCTATCTGTTGTTGTCTCTACGTGTTTGGAGAGAGTGGCTTAATTAGATCGAGTGTTCTTGCCTAAAGGATGGATGGTTAGTTTAAGTCCGTGGGCGGTTTACTTTAAAGAGCAATTGTTCCCTCTCATCCGACTAGTGATGCTCCATGCAAGATCGGTAGTACAGATACTTCATAACAGTGCCACCAACCTGTCCGCGTCCGGGTCTATAAAAAGGTGGCACGCCCATGTGAGTGTTCTTGGCGAGGCCATAGATGGTGATAAAAATGTTGCTATCTTGTTTCATCTTTAATTGGACTTTCTTGATCGATAAAAATGACGTGGTAGGGATCGATTCAAGTGTCATAATTAGTTTATGGACCCATATTCCGGTCATGGCACAATCAAACAAATTCAAAGAGCTCAACAATCGCACACCACATCATTTTCTCATTACTTCACTAAGCAGGGTGGATCCACGGTGTAATTGCTAGGGTCTAGTGACCCAATGACCTCTGGATAATCTGAAGGCCACGCTATTATTGTGTGTGAAATATTGTAATAAAAATACATAAGTGCTAAAAAAATCTGTCACATAAAATGTTTGGTGAAATCAATCAATCCTGACCTTGCAATGTGCTTGAAGATTTGTGGTCTGGCCAGCTGGTGGTAATGGGCTAGATTATTGGATCTTAATCCAACGGTCCCAAAATCCGAGTAAATTGTGGGCGGGAATCAGTCAAAAAATCTGACTGTTGTATACTCTCTCCGTCACGCAATATAAGCTCCTATTCTTGGGAAGCGTCGTCCCATAATAAAATTTCATTTCGGAGATCAAAGATATAGTTATTGCAATATTTTCACCATATACCATCTTTTAATGCTGAAAGAGTGGATGAGTAATTCTAGTATACCATTTAATAGGGGTATATATGGTCCGATAACATTATTTGTTTTTCTCAAATTTGGTGCTTCCTTGATTTGTGCATATGATGGGTTTTAGACTTTGTTGATGAATTACGCAAGAGGACACATGGTGTTTTAGATAGGTTCAGGCCTTCCTTCTGGAAAAACAATAACCCTACTTTTTAGTTTTTGTATTGCTAAAGATTATAACAGGGTACATAAGGTGTGGCTACGGCTACAAAGAAATATGATGTGGTCTTGCACTGTGTGTTCTCCATCTCCAGGTGCCACTCCTTATAAAGCATCCATGGGGTGATAGTTGCTGCCCATAGAATCCTGCACATGATCATCAATTATTGTCAGCGAGACTTCTCTCCACACATGACCGTCAAGTGGTTATTGTCAAAGATAGAGGTTCGAATATGTATGGTTATATCAGAGAGACAAGGGACGCATGATTCCTTTTAACTATTGTGCATGGACGTTTGTAGCGAACATGTTATCTAGTCAGAGAAATAGGGCCCACATGTCCGATTATACATCCTTCGAGCAAGGGTGGTCGATACTCAGGTTAGGTCGAGTATATTCTCCCCGACCAGCGGTACTTGTCAGAACTATATTCCGACAATTACTGTAGATATTAAATATATTTATTATAGATTATTTAATTCCCGACAGATTTATATTGTGGTATGCTGAGAGTAGATCCTAAGATTCATTTTGCTGGGAAGGATGACATTGGCACGGACTCCAAAAACAGGACCTCCGAGTCTCACAGCGTGAGGATATATATATAACTGATCTCACGGGCCATACAGCTTTGCATGCATGATTGATGAAGAATCCTCAAAGATAATATAGTACGTAACCGCGTAACTGACTACACCAACACGCAACATTCACGTACCCAGCCGGGCCGCCGTGCGGAACACGGAGGGCAGGCTCACATGCACGACGCGCACAGTGGAGTTGATCAGCGCGGGCGTACGCGTCCTTGGGCCTCGCCAGGCACGAGAGCCTGCCTTTCTGCCCTCGCCCACCCACCTGCCTGCCGGCCGCTCTCCACTACTACGCACCTTTTCCCTACCGAAAAACCACTTATTGTTCTGTCTGACTACAACTTATGATTTTTGACTGAAATTTTTAAATTTTAATTGTTTACGGTACAGATTACGGAGAGACCGATACTCACTTACGATTTTGACTGATACAAATGTTAGACTTTTAACGTGTATTACGTTTAACTTGTAAACCCCGTCTTAAAAAAATACTTCGTTTGAATGTTAGATACTATCACAAAAATCAAAACCGTCCGAATTCTCACCAGCCGAACAGAAAAACCTCATCGGATTCGCACCGCCCACGCACGCACGCACTCACTGGTCTCGGCGCCGCTTTCCACCACGAGACGGAGGGCATCCCATCCCACATTCCCCATCCGCGCAGGCGGGCGCACGGCACGCGGCGTGGCACGGACGGGACCGAGAAAGAAAAGGAACGCACGCACAAACGCCCGGCGCGGGCACGGACTCTGGCGGTCGATCGACCGACCGGGCCGCGGAAAAAGCGAGCGCGATCGCGTGAGGTGGGATGGGTGGATCCGTGTGACTCGGCGGCAGGTAGCGCTCGTTTCACGTACCGTCACAGCCGCGCACAGGAGTGGTAGACGAGTAGGACGGGCGCGTGTCGAGAGGGCGGGGGCTGCCTCGGGATTTCGGAAGGTCTCTTCCGGAGGCGCGCGCCCATGTTTGCGTTTACTGCCTGTCTTTACTCGCCTTGTGACTGCCGTTACCCGCATGTTGGGTTACGTCTGGTCATGCCTGTGACCACTGGCTGTAAAGTGCCGTTTCGATGGACCGGGCAATGGAAGTGCGATTCCTGTGACTGTTACAGTGGGTTTGCCTTTAAAAGTACCGTATCTTTGCTCTGGATGGCAAGCAGGAACGGTAAATTTCTGTAGACCATCGCTCTCTGTACGTTACTCACAACTAGTTGGTTTTGATTTTCTTTATAATACCATTTTTAAAACACGGTGATAGTTTTGAATATGCATCAAACATATTCTAAAAGTTTTAAACCGCAAGTAAGTCAAAAGTCGACGATCACACCTCGTGGTCATAAGTCGAAGACATCGACAACACCGTGGTCGATCGCTGACCGCGTTGTAAGTTGGAGGTGATTTCCAACTACACTGGTTTTCGATGTACTATTAGTTTTTGACTACGATGATTTCCGTTCGGTAGTCAATTTTCGATCATGTTGAACTTCCGACTACAATTTCCGATTTCGGTTCTCGACGGTGATTTCGTTCGGTTGATTTCGACGTAAGTTCGGTTTTTTCTTGTTTTCTCCCGTCGGTTGTGTTCGACTCTATTTCTTCAATTTTCAAGTGAGATTTTAACCTAATCTTCATAACTTTGTAGCTATCAAAGAAAAGAAATAAGTCGATACTTGGGGAAAAATTAAAAGCATCATTCATCCTCTCTCTCTGTTGCCTATCCGGTCTTACCTATTAACACGGCAGGATCTCAATAAGATGTTGCTCCGCGACCATGTTTTCCGAGGAGACATTGAATACAGATTAAGACGGTATTAAGCATTGATCTTGACAAGGGGTGGCAATTCCTTCGCGGGATGGGTAACCGTAGGGACAATCCCGGTGGCGGCCGGCCGTAAGTGTTCTTGTATTGTAAACATGATCTTTTAGGACTTTGTTTCCTGTAACTTAGGAGTAGAAATTAGAAGTATTTTCATTAGTCGAGAAGTTTCTGAAACTTCAGTGGTTGCTCAATTGTTAGTTTCAAAAAAGGTACACGCTCAATTGCACAGTTACTTGGCTAGTGTCGATTTTGTGGTTGTTGTGTTGTTCGTTGGACTCTAGTTAGTTAGAGGAATCCTTAACAATCTAGTAGGCTTTTATTGTTTGACTCTAAAAAGGATGCTTTCAACTATTTTTATATCCAAAAATAGAAAAACATGTAAGTGATTTTGGAAAGCCATCGCTATAGCTAGCACTAGATGCCAACAACCGACAATTTAAACCTATTTAGTCTAAAGTGTAAAATCAGCCAGTTTTGACGCGTTACCAAAATTCTTGAAGGAAACTCACCACAGAGCATCCATGTGACAACACCTCAAGTCGGCTGTTCTGAAGAAAGTAACCATATGTATGTGAATGAACCAAGCAAACACAAGAAAATGATTCAAATTCATTTCGAATTCCTGATTTCCATAATTCAGAATGTGAAAAGAGACATAAATGCAGGTATCAATAATAAAATTAGTGATATAATCTGAGAAGTGCAAATCTACCATACGCAACAGCGTAAGCAAGATTGACTGGACAGCTGAAACGTTTGACAACACAACTTTGATCTCTGAGTATTGTAGTAGTAGATGATGGACTTGCCGAAATTTTAACTTGTGCTTCACCTTGGCCCTGAAAGGACAGTCTCTATCTGCATATGCGAAGTCACAACGTTCCCACGAGCAGCTCGATTTGTCACCATTAGGTCTATATTTACAAGGTCCAAATCAAGCTCAATTTCAACATCCATTGTACCTTCCAGGATTTTGACAGCCGCGGACATGGAAGGCCTTCTATTGCTATCGACTTGCAAGCACCACATTGCCAAGTTCATCATTCGAAACACTTCATCCAAATGCAATTCCATATCAGTGGAGCATGGGTCGATAAGGTCTGACAATTGGTCATTTTTAGCGTTGTCTTGCAGCATGCTGATGAGATGACGGCTTTCTTCAGGCTGTGAGTAATCCAAATTCCTTCTGCCGCACAAAATTTCCATGATAACAATGCCAAAGCTATACACGTCAACCTTTTCATTGATCACAGATGTCAACCACTCAGGAGCTAAGTAACCCGGTGTGCCCCTCAATCTAGTCATGACACTGCTATGCTCGCGATCAATTAGCTTGGCAAGTCCAAAGTCGGATATCTTAGCTGTGAACTGCTCATCCAAAAGGATATTTTGTGGTTTGATGTCCAGATGAGCTATTGTTTGCCGGCAGTCACTATGAAGATAAGCTAATCCCTTTGCTATATCAGTGATGATTCTCAATCTGGTTTTCCAATCAAGTGGGGCTTCTTGGTGCTTTTGAAAAATCCACTTATCCAAAGATCCATTAGGCATGTATTCATAGACAAGAAGCCTATGTGATTTTTCAGCACAAAATCCAATAAGCCTCACCAAATGTATGTGGTTGATGCTTCCAATGGTCTGAACCTCTGCTAAGAATTCCATTTCCCCCTGACTCATGCCATCCAATCTCTTCACAGCAACATGCTTATCACCAATCTGTCCTTCAAACACGGAACCGGATCCTCCTGCCCCAATCTTTCTGGAGAAATCTCCAGTTGCTGATTTCAACTTGACAAAAGAAAATCTTGTGGGTAGCCCTGGCAACTGATTAATGATGTCTTCATCTTCTAACGGTTCTGCTCTCTTTCTTCTTAAAACTATGAGCACTGCAACAATAACTGAAGCAACACAAGTTGAAGAACCGACAACTGAGACAATGGCTGCTTTTTCTTTAGATAGCACAGATTTGTGTGTAGCCTCATGAACTTTAACAAATGCAAAAGAACTAAAATTACTTGAATAACTTCGGGCATTTACACTTATCATCGAGAAGATGTCAGATGCAAGAAAACAGGAACCAGAAGAAGTGTTATAGTGCTGAAAAATGAAGCCTTACACGAACAATCGTTCAAACATGATAGTTTGCACTGCTCTTCGTTTGTTGTCCAATTGTAGACACCGTTGAATTGAGTGACGTTGGGAACGGAAAGAAGCCTAGGCTTCCGTGCTGAACCACAGGATACTGAACCTGTTGGCAAGCATCCACGATTAAGCTTCCTGGGATCGATCAGATCAAACAATCCGGATTGCCCGAGGGCTGCATCCGGACAGCTGCACTCTCCATCTGAACAAATACCATATTCCCCACAAGATAGAGGATAAGCACAAGGATCAGTTATATCAAAAACATCTGAACTCACCCAGCTATCATTTCCCCACCGATATAGCCTCAGATGCCCATCCCATTCTAGCCTCACAAACTCGAGCCCATAGTCATCCCTGCGCAGCTGGATCCGGTGATCCGGTGCCTCTGTCTGCCGGAAAGAAGTGAACACATCCAGGCTTCCATTCTCGAGTTCAACGTATGCTGACCTGTTTGTTTTGATATTTCCACCGGTGGGGCTCCGATAGTATGCTAGAGGAGTATCAATTCCTGCAAAGGCATACATGCCGTCGGGGAGGGTGGTGAGATAGAATTTTCCACCGGCCCAAGTCGTCACCGAGGTGCTTGCCATTAGCTTCTGCCCCACTTGTAGAATCTGCCCAATGACAAGCGTGTCAGTTGGGTGATCGAAGGACCTCCAGAGTTCCATATTTGTATGATCGAACAACACCAGATTGCCTGAGCTGGTGAGTTTCATGCCAGCAACAGACTTGTCTGCAGTATTGGTTGACCAAACCAGTGTCCCATCGGCGTCATAGAGCACCAAGTCCCCTAGTTCAGTAAGCTGGACACTGGCATTCTCTCCAACTGGGCGATCACGGTTGGCGGACCAGACTACCTGGGGCGACTGCAAGAACACAGCACCGATGCTGAAGGCGTTGACAAAAAAGATGGAAAAGATGTAGGCATCGCAGGTGGTTGCAGGTCCAGCACAGAAGAAGCCGCAGGCAAATGAAGGAACGCTGTCAAGAAGTGACTGGACACTTAAAACTGTGGTGGCATCCTTAGGGAGGATGAGGCGCATGGAGAAGTTGTCGTCTGGATTACTGTTGTGGACGAGGGAGGGATTATTTCGCCATATGGTGCCAAGTTCAGCATTCACAGCAAAGGATTTGTTCATGGCAGGGCTAGCAAGCTTGGAAGATGACAAAGTTATAAGGACGGTAAAGAGGAGGATTAAGAGCTTTGAAGGATGCATGGCTACAGAGTCCATGAAGCTCAAACAGTCGGTTCCGTTATGGCATCAAGAACTAAAAGGCTGAAAAGACTCTAGTTTCAGAAAATTTGGAGGGGTAGGACACAGATGGAATGATCAGAAGACAAGGGAACCAAGGATCAGAAGACACGGGAAAGGAAGCTAGCCTAATGGCACCATGTGGCCCAAGGCATGAGTGGGGAGGCCGTGAGGGCTTGAGGCTTGGTGCACTGGGTGCCATTTTAATAGCAGAGCCGATGATACGACCCCCTGTGATGGAGAAATGAGACCGTGTGGCCATGGCTTATTACTGTTCGTTTAAAATTTTGAAATCTATTTGCAAGAGGAAATGAAGAGATAGATAAGTGTGATTTTGATCGATATAGATGAAATCGAATAGTATTTACTATAATCAATTTGTAGATTCCATTTTAAAAATATATTTCGTTTAAACACTAGTTACTAGAGAAGACCAAACTATTGATCAAAAGTGCTCTGCCTGCCCATAGCTATTTTCGAGTCAAAGGTCCAACCAGGAACCAGCCACTTTCCAGTGGTGCTTTTATTAAGTTGACTTGATCAGCAGCATTCCTCCATCCCAGGCGGGTCTATAAGTTAAACGTAGATACGTCTCGCTCACAAGTATATCGATCTTATATATAACGTATTCAAAATTTCAATTAAAAGTCATATATAAAAGAAACAGTAGTCCTCCATCCAAGGTCTATAAATATTTTTTAAAGACCAAAGAAATATCAAAGATGACTAGGCTACTTATAATTATTATTTCTAAACACTATATTTAACACATACATATAGAGAATATAAAATAAAACTAGATATTTAATAGGAGTAGATGGAACATACCATTAATTTTAAATTGAAATATAAAATATAATTTATATTTATAGGCAAGATCATTCAAAAATACACTCTATAAATTTAGATCAAGGAGGTATATGGTAAAAGCTCTCAAAGAAATTGCTAGAAATTTTATAAAGAAAAAGAGAGAAAAATATCTAGCCTCAATTTGGTGGGCCGTAATTACAGCTAATCCATTGCCAGTCAGCTACAGCAAGCTCCAAAGATAAGACAGTCCCAGGCCACAAAAGCAGACTCACTAAGATACTACTCTCCCCATTCTTTTTACTCCCTTTCTAACATTCGTGGCATCAAACTTTTAAAAATTTGATTACCAATTAGTTTTAAACTATCAAGATTAACTATATAAAAATTATATCATTAGATTTATCGTTAAAAATACTTTTATAATATTATAATTTTATTAGTATATCTTAATATAAAGTTATAAAAAGTATCACTCAAAATCGTACCTTAAAAACTATAAAAAAAAAAACATCAAGTAGAAAAGAAACGAAATGACTACTTTAAATTAATTGGTCTATAGTATTTGAGCAATTGCATGGGCCAAACAATCTAGCAACTGCGCGTATGACGAAAATGACAGCCAGGTTAGGGGCTCTGAAGGCTGGTGGTGGATATAAGGAAATATGTAAGCATGAAGAAACTTCTTGACATTATCAGGCACCGGCATCGCCCCTGAGCGGAATTTATAACACCGTTTTACGCGTTTGACTACAGCTAGTTAGTGTTGTCTTCTGTGCATCTTTGACCCATCTATTTGGAGATATTAGAGAAGTCCAGGCTACAGCGCTAGCGGCTAGCAAGTCGATGGCTATCGTGAAATTGTCTTCAAGCACAGCTAGTCAGTGCTGTCTTCTCTGCATCTTTGACCCGTCTATTCGGAGATATTAGGGCATCCATAGTGTAGAGAGGTCTTAAGGTGGGTCCCATCTAAACCTTAAGGCCAATGTCAGAATGTATATAATCCACTAGGCCTAAGATCCAGGCTATAGCGCTAGCGGCTAGTCGATGGCTGTTGAGTTAGGGTGTCTCATCTTTTAAATTTTGAAAGTGTGTGTTATAAAAATTCTAAATAAATCCTATTAGAATTAGGACTTCTACTTTTATTTAAATTAAGATTCCTATTCTAAATTAGAGAAGGGTTAGAATAGACTATATAAACCATAGGGATGACCATAAAGAGGAACCAAACAGTCAAATCTACTCATCCAAAACACAAGACATATAAGAGGATTAGAGGTAAGGATATTCTTTAATGCTAGATTCTTGCATAGGGTCCTAAAAGATTCGAGAGAGTTATGAATGAGCGACAATCCCTTGTACTCTTTTGTAATTGTGCTTAAGAAATTTGCGGTCAGCTTCGCCAAATCTTTTCTCTCTCATCATGGTTGCTTTAACGTTATTATGTTGGTTCTCTCTACGAGATTCATCTTCTTTGTTCTTCATACCATGCACGTTCGTGTCATATCTCATAAATTTTGATCCGATTCAAGGGCTGCTACGCATAAGAAGGGGTATAAGAGTGTGACAAGTGGTATTAGAGTCAAGACCAGATTAATTTTATCTGTGAGAAGGTCGGTAAAACGTCAGGTGGCATAAAATTAAGATTGATGTCGACAATGTGGAATTAAGTAGACAAATTTGACAGCGGAGGAAATTTCAGCTTGTGGCAATGCATGTTGAATGATGTTTTTATCTAGCAGGAGTTAATCGATACTCTTGAAGGGGATAAACCAGAAAAATCATTCGATGAAGATTGGAAAGTTATGGAGCTGAAGGTTGTCAGTACAATCCATCTATATCTCTCTGATAAGATAAAGCACTCGGTAATTAAGAAGAATTCGACGAAGAAATTATAGAAGGACTTAGAAGAATTGTATATGGCAAAATCGTTGATAAACCAATCGGTGCTGAAGCAACCACTATACATATTGCGTATGGATGAAGGTACACAGTTCGTTGACTATCTCAATATTTTCAACAAGCTTATCATATAACTAACTAGTGTTGATAAGAAAATTAAGGAGAATAACAAGGTTGTCATATTGGCATCAGCTCTACCACCATCATAAGAGCAATTATTGATAACTATTCTTGTCAGGAAAATCATGCTCAAGTTCAATGAGATAGCTGAATATCTATTGGAGACATAGTCCTTGAAAATGCCATCGGAATCTTCTTCCTCAGGTGATTGAGCATTGACTGCAGTAGATATTGCAAGCAGAAGCAAAAGTTACAGAAAGAAGAAGAGCAAGACCAATAGCACAAGTGTATGCTATCTATTTGACGAGGAAGGTCACATGATAAAAACTATTCAAGTTTGAAGCAAATGAAGGATGCATGTTCAATGGCGGTGGCGAAAGATGATTTGGACGCAGTAGTCGTTAGTCACCCAGATACTTTTCATGGATGGATATTAGATTCCAGTTGTTACTTCCATATATGTTTGGCGAGAAAGATATTTGACAAAGGATCTTTACGTCTGGCGTATGGAACTGTTCACTTAGCAGATTGCAAGTAGTATGATGTTAGATCATTTGAGAAGTAATATGCGGTACTATGCATGAGCCCCTATAGGTAGGGCACACCCAAAAGTCGGAGGAAAATTAAAAAAATAGAAAAAGTGGAGTTAACTTGAAGGGAGTTATTTGAGGAGTACAATGATTTCAATGGATAAGAGTCAATGTGAAGATTGTTATGTCAGAGTGACTCATATATAGTCTTTTAGGATTAGAAAATATATGCTATAAAGAGTTCTAGATGAATCCTGCTAAAATTAAAATTCTTACTCCTATTTAAATTAGAATTCCTACTCTAAAATGGAGAAGGGTTAGCAAGGACTATATATACCATGGGGTGACCAATGAGAGGAACCAAGCAATCAAGTCTACTCATGCAAAAGCGAGGCGCATGAGAGGATTAGAGGCAATAGTATTCTTTAGCATTATATTCTTATATAGAGCAAGAATCCGAGAGTTCTAAAAGATTTGAGAAGGTTGTGAGTGAGCGATAATTCCTTGTACTTTTTTGAGATTGTGATTGATAAATTTATAGTCGGTTTCGCCAAATCTTCTCTCTCACCATGGTTGCTTCGATATTGTTATTTTGGTTCTCTCTACGAGATTTATTTTCTTTGTTCTTGATACCGTGTACGCTCGTACCGTATGTCACAAACTCTAATCCAATCCGAGGGCGGTTACGTATAAGAAGGGGTGTCAAGTATAACAATAGCAACAACATATCCTACTACATTTGAATGGACCTAGGGGAGAAAATGGATCGGATTGTTTCCGATTTTTGTCGGATAGTCTCAGATCAGAAACGAAGACGGATTTTTTTCAAAATGAATACAAATATGGTAGTACACTATCTGTCGAATACGAATATAGACTCGGACTATCTAAAGATGACAGAATCTGGATATCCAGCACACTGGCCATAAGTACTAAGCCTAAGACCCAAACCGCCCTAGATGGAGACGTGCAGTGTCGGCCAGTGGCCACCGCCCACTGGGCCAATTGGCCTGAAGGCCAAGGACACTAAATAAATGTTGATTATCTAAGGCTGCTCAGAGGGAAGTTGCGCAGCGGATTCTGTATGCCAACCATCCACTAAAGTGTTTTTGTTTTGTATTAGAAATGTCTTGCTTTTCAACTGCTGCTAAGTGCTGATAGTTTGCGCTCCTGGAGGTTGGAGGCCTATTGCTGTTCATGTCAAATATGCTCACACTTTTGATTTATAGTTTTCACTGAGAGTTTTGGAATAGCAACTTAAATTCCTTGCTTGTGCTTCTTTATTCCTGCAGGTAATAACATGTCCAGTTCGATGAGGATTTTAGTATCGTAATTTTGAGTTAGCTATCAATGACCTTAGTTAGTATGTCACCAGTATCTGTGCTGAGAGATGCTGGTGGCAGTAGTCTAGTAGTGGTTTGATTGCCTGAATAGTATGTGTGTTAGCACTAATGTTATGTTCTTATGTTTGCTCAAATTGCTATCATGTGTACTCCATGAATTGCATATTGTTGATACTTATGCTATGTACTGATCGACTATCAAGTATATTTTTATTGTGGATGAAAATATTTATGATTGTTTAAATTTCATAAATGTTTTGACAAGATAAACTATTTATGTATTTTCATTGATTTTAGATATACAATTTAAGGGGTTTTCATGTTCCAATAAATATTCGTGACCGGATTAGTTTCGATTCGTACTCGTTTCGTATCTGTATTCAATATTATTCGTATTTGTATTTGTATCCGAGGTATCCATATTCGTGTCCGCATCCGGGAAAAAAATGAAAACAAATATGGTAGAGAGAGAAACTCGCGTGCGATTTTTACCGATATAAATAAAGTCACTATAGTGTGTACTACAATCGAATAGGAGACCCCATCCATTTAAAAGCTATGTATGATAGAAAAGGCCATTTATTATGAAAAAGTAGCTTTTAGAAGCTAATATGAACATGGAATTGTCTCATCCTTTCTGGTGAGCTGGTTTTTGGTCAGATGCTGGCAATCCAGTAAACTAACATAAACCGGGCTAGCCCAAACCGTTACACATCACTGAGCCCAAAAATTATCACAATCAGAAAGGCCAGTAGTTTACTTAGCTTTCTTTCAAGGACCCATCAAATTTCCTTGCAGCAAGCATGTGTGGAAATCTTGGGCGCCTCTGAATTACAAATTTTTCGCGTGGTTAGCTCTCAATGACCGGTGTTGGACGGCAAAATCGTGGGCTGCCTCATCACTCTTGGTGTGTTATCTGTCAGCAGGAAATAGAGACTATTGATCATCTTTTAATCTAGTTTTACGTGTAATTACTCCCTAGCACATATTTAGAAATAATGAATAAGCAGTTCGTTGCTACGATGCAAAACTAATCAGAGACTAATCCACAACAAACAAGTACCGAATTTCAGATGCACCAAAACCATCGGACTATTCATCACCTACCGTTGCATGTCGTCGCCATGGCACAGTGTGAGTATGGTCGTACCGGGAGAACAGAACAATCACCAGTGGCTCTGAAGTCCGTAGAAACATAGAGGAAATGGAAAGCAGGCGTAAAGAGAGCATACCATCATGATGATTAACCAAGAAGCTGCAGGATTCCCACAGGCGCATTTCATCGAACAGGTGGTGGGCGGTCCTGGCTGACGGCGGAGGCCAACCGTCCCAATGGGGACCCGGCCAGAAGCAAGCAACTCAAAGGCGCCCCCCACCGCCAATGTGCGCACATACACGTATGTATTCCGGCCGCCGGAGCTAGCCTTGGACGGAATCCCAGGCCCTCCGCATGTCAAACGCGTAACTCCGCTGTTATGTCGTGGCCGAGAGGTCCCGGACTCCAGAGTCAGCGAAAGTCCGACGCCGCAAGGCAGCGCGTGTAATAAAAGTATAAAAGTTAGATTAAAACCCAGGCATCAAAGGTCCCATGGTCTAGCGGTTAGGACATTGGACTCTGAATCCAGTAACCCGAGTTCAAATCTCGGTGGGACCTTAGTACTTTGCTCTTTTTATTTCCTTTTTTTTGTCCTCCAATATACTTTGACGAATTCGTGATTTTCATATGGGCACGTACAATATAAGATATTTATACAAAAAAGTTTAAAGAGAAATAATATAGCTATGTCATCAAATATTTATATAAAAGCTATTTCCTCCGATGTAAATCTCCTTTATAGGTGCTTAGATATTATATTACCTATGTTGTGGCTACAGGTCAAACAGTAAACAAGGAGACCAGTAATATGAGTATGGGAAATGAACTGGCCTTGGCTTTTCCCCATAGCTAGGATACGTATTTAAATGGCCATAAGACATGATTACAACAATACTATACTGCGCTAGGGGCATACACGTCCTTGTCCATGTCACATTAGGCCTTTTAGTCCAACAGGCCGGATGTGTTTAGGTGGGGGTCATCCCTACCACATGAGCCTCTCATGGTAAAGGACTTTTTCGCAGGCTGAAATCATGTTGCCGAGCCTTTTGGCCTCCTCCGTCCCCTCGGCCTGTGGTGCAATTGGTCCTTGTGTTAGGTGAAGTTTGACCGGGGTGTAGTTTGATCGTAATCGTTTGCCCGTTCATTGTAGTGGGGCACGCGCCCGTGCGTGATTGCCGCGTCGCGAGCTATCGTTTCTTGCCGGTTGCGTTTCCAAGGCGCGACTGAAAAGGACGACAGGTTTTAAAACCATCGTGCTCATCGAGATGCCGCCCCGTGCGCTCCGTCCTTCTGTTCCTCTAGCCGCGGTGCCTATTCGCTGCGCGCTTCCACCGCGTGTAGTTCTTTTATACGCCAATAGGTGCCGTCGGCCACCTTTTCTTACAACTCCCTTCTGCACCAGCGCTGTTTGCTCCGCCGTCCCGTGGACAGCCTAGCCGCAAGCGCATCCTCCACCGCCGCCGAATGGGTCATGGCGATGAGCATTCTTGTCGGTCTGCCGCCGGTGCTTCGTTGAGCCGCAGTGGCACTTCCGATCGCCGGGGCTCGTCGACGACTGAGGCGGAATATGAGCTAGTTGGGCGCAAGCCGTCGACGGCCAACAAGCGATGGAGCACGACAAAGAAGTTGAACGACATGTGTACGAATGAGCTAGGGCGGAGTCTGGCGACCAAAGAGATGATACGGTCGCTTGTTTGCGAGAGGAAGATCTTAGACCGTGATGCGATTCGTCTGCCCTCCGCTGACGAGATGGAGCCCCGTCCAACGGAGTCTGAGACGGTCGTGTTCGCCGCCTACTTGGAGGCCGGGCTCCGATTTCCCACGGCAATGTTCGTCGATGAGGTCCTGAGGTTGTATGGGCTGGAGTTGCCGCACCTGACTCCCAATACCATCGTCTGGCTGGCGAAGTACTGCTAGGCTTTGCGGATGGAGACGGTTTGGCGAGCCTAGCTCTTTTCACCTTTCTACATGATGCACATTGCCAGCCGAAGAAGCTCGACGCGGTGGAATACCCCAACTTTGAGAGTGTGAGCTTCGTGCTGTGGTTCGTGTGCACGAAGCTATTTTCGGCGAACGTGACCCGAACGAAGTGGGAGTCAAACTGGATACGGCGGTGGTTCTACCACCACGTGGAGTACGGCATCAGTTTGAGATGGTCGGGGTGCCTGCTGGACTTCAACATGTCCCCGTCGATGACCCTCGATCGCGACGACGAGCATTGCGTACATAGGCTGGTGGGTGTGGCTCTTAGGTTCAACATACGGGATCTTGCGGAGGAGTACCGTATGTACAGCGTGTCTCGACTGGCACGCCCGTGGTATGTGTAGTCTGGTCCTGCTCGCGACGACGGCCTATGCCCTATCGTTGCGTCATTGCCGAGGTCGGTCGAGTGAGTATGCACTCCGTCGTAAGCGTCATACTTACCCCGCTTATATAGGAGGTTGTCGTGATTGTGCTTTGGTTTCATGGGAGGATTCACCCTTGAGGATGCGGAGCGCGCGACGACCATTTTCCTAGGACATATGTGGCGAAGGAGCACAACCTTGGGAAGCGGTGATGGCGAACATCGGACGAGTGAACCGAGTGTGCGAAGCCCTCGGTATCCCCGTGTCAAAGTGGGCTATGCCTAGTAGTGGCCGATCTCGCACCCGTGAGGGCAACGGTAGGGGGGATGCCTCCTGTACTCGCCGAAGGGGAGCATGACCGCCGCGCTCGGTGCCTCCCCCGGAGGAATCCGATGAGGTCGAGGAGGCCGCCACGGGTACCGACTCAGAGTTGTATGAGTATGTGAATTCAGACCTAGAGCCCGAGGCAGAGCGTGACCTTGGTGGCGCCCATTGCATCGATGTCGCGGGGCCCACAAACGATGCAGGTGACAGGGCTGGTGGTGTGGGCGGCCCCGAGGCAAACGTAGGATATGAAGTCCAAGGCACCTCGAAACATGTTGCTCCATCGGTGCTGGCGTGCGAGGCCTCCCCGGTGGCTGCAATAGCGACACACAGATAGGAGTCTAACACCACCGTGTCTGTGGGCGCTGCGGTGCTCGACAAAGCGTGTCCGGAGGCACCTGTAGCGAAGCGCGCTCGTGTAGAAACCATGTAACGGTGGATGAAATCTGGATCGCTATTATTATTGCATTCTTTAACATATTATGCTTTAGTTCAAACTGCTAGGTCTCAGGAAATTTCTGTATATCATATTTCAAAAGCAATTTATAGCAAATAAAATAACCTAAGCCTTTCCTTGGTAAGCCATGCATGTTATTTATTGCATCCTGTGTATTGGCTCGTGGAGCACGGTGGATTTATGCTCACCCTCGCATTATCACAATCAGAAACAGGGACCCAATACCACTATGCCTACGAGGACACCTCTGCCACAGATGGAGGAGCCAATGAAGGAAACTAAGATGACACTCTCGAGTTGGGTCCTAGACAAGTAGACTTAATGGATATTGTGTGCACATATATTATTTAGGCCTAGACAATATATGTTGCACACATTTACCCCTCAGTCGCTTGCCTGTGGATTATGGTCTTACTTCTGCTTTTGCTTCCGCTATTGTCTTTTGTAATGCAAACATTTGGCCTGGTCGGCCCTTGTGTAGAACTGTCACTCGACGCGGTGTATTTTAAACTTTGATATGTAACAACTATGGTTTATTAGGTTTCATGCGATGTATGAGATGATGAAACGATGTGCCTGTGAGCGCTATCTACTGATCCAGGGAATAGTGTGGTGATTCACAAGGGATTCTGGATTGAAAAATCCGGGTCCGACAACCGACTATCAAGTACCAATCGCTATGACTACCAAGTATCGAGTCCTTCCGACTATGAGTATCGTTCCTCCGAACACTGTTTATCGATCACCGCTAGCCAGTCCTACCACTGGCCTAACACGAGTACTCGAAGTACTCAAAGATAGCAAGAGTTAAAGCACTCGTATACGATTGGGTCACTATTTGAGGTCGAAATCTACGATTACCTACTATGGTTGTTTTGTTGTGGTCGAAGCAGGACATAGTCGAAGTCGGACAAGGTCGAAGTTTGCCGTTCGATCTTTCGATGGCACTCGAATGTTGTCTGATCCTCCACTACCACTCAGACGTCGTCCGATACTCAGTTGCTACTCGACAGCCGTTTGATGCTACTTACCCGATTGGGCTGATCCGAACCTCCTTGAAGCAAGCGTCGTCCGATACTCCTTCTCTACTCGACAACCATTCGATGTCACTTAGCCGATCGGATTGGTCTGAACATCCTTGAAGCAGACGAAAACCATTTGAACGCGATTGAAACCACTCGAAGTAGACCAAAACCGCTCAGAGTCACTTAGAACTGATCGAAACTACTCGGATTCAAAATCTTTAACTATAATCGATCAAAATTTCGCAAACACAAATTTCAAAACAATCCAAATATTAATTATTCGTCATCATTTATTCACGACCATCCATATGGTCTAACAGATTACCTATTTATTTTACTTTTTTATGTAAAATGATCAAATTATAGCAGAATTGATAACATCACTCTTCTAGTCGTATCTCTCAATGACATTGAATTTAAACCATGATTTTAGTTGTGAATAAGATATATTTATTAATCAAATTAGGTGCCAAATGATCAAATAAACACTCATATCTCTATTGGAATACACGGTAAAAGGAGGAAGGATTTTAGTTTTTACTATCTCCATTCTTTTTTACTTGACTTTCTAGAATCCATGCTATCAAACTAAGTTTGACCATTAGTGGACTCAAAACTATCTAGATTTACTATACAAAAGTTATATAATTAGATTTATCGTTAAAAATATTTTCATAATATTATTAATTTTATTAGTATATTTTAGTATAAAGTTATATAAACTAACGGTAAAAATTGTATCTCGAAAACCATAAAAAATCAAGAACATCAAATAAAAAAAGAGAAGGACGTAATTTTTACTCTTTTCTGACTCACTGCGTGGGGTGGCTTGTTGACACAGTTCATTAACTTGCTGTCACATAAAGAGAAACCACTACCAACACCGTAGTTAGGGTGGTTATTATGGTGTATGTTGCTTTGATTTTCGTACTTGACGGGGTGGACAAATTGTTTTCAGAATAAGTTTATATAACACCATAAATTTTGTTTCAAAGTTTGTCAAGCAATCTAAACTATAAAACTAGATATTTGACTCATGAACTTTGCAATTCAGTTCAAATAACACTCTGATTCAGTTTCGCACGATGGTATTACTCGCGTGACATGATAAGTGAACCGTTTTAACACGTAAGATGACACACTTGGGTTAGTAACATGTTGGGCCTACAAGGCCTTCTCCCCTACCGAGCTCTCAGCTATGTTTTCATAGCCACCGCCTCCTATAATTCTCTCCTTCTCTGTTTCAATTAGAGAGAATGTTCTGTGGGTCTTTTTTGTCATTCATCTAAACTTGATCAGTATGTCATTGTATGTGATAAAATCGTCCACTCATTGCGGCATGTGGGCAATACCATCATTCGAAAACAGGTCAAGACGCTATTTAAAATAGATTGCAAAGTTAGGGGTTAAATATCTGATTCATAGTTTGATGTGCTGAACAGATTTTCAAGTAAAGTTTGGGATGTTATAAGAACTTTTTCTATTGTTTTATAGCATAGGACCACAATGGACTTTCACGGAAAACAGAGGGAGTAAATTGGACCTTTCCCCCGATTTTTTATTCCCCGTTTCTACTGAATCTGATGGATAACGTAGGAACAGAAATTTCGCGACCCGACCCACCCGCAAAAATCTAGCCCCACCCGGCCCGGCCCAGCCCAGCCCGACCAAAATCCCGTTCCGCCGCACTCCACGCGCTCCCACCGCACCACACCGCCCACCGCGCTCGCTGCCGTGCCCGTGCTCCCTTCATCTCCCTTCTTTTCCCCACTCCTCTTTTACACCACCACCCCCACCACGTCCCCCACCTTTCCTTTCTCTCCCTCTCCCCCCAACCCCGAAACCAGATCGCCGCCGAGGCGAGGCGAGGAGAGGGGCCCGAGCAATGGCGGCGGGGTACCGGGCGGAGGACGACTACGACTACCTCTTCAAGGTGGTCCTGATCGGCGACTCCGGCGTCGGCAAGTCCAACCTGCTCTCGCGCTTCACGCGCAACGAGTTCAGCCTTGAGTCCAAGTCCACCATCGGGGTCGAGTTCGCCACCCGCTCCCTCCAGGTCGACGGCAAGGTCGTCAAGGCCCAGATTTGGGACACCGCAGGCCAGGAACGGTACGGTACATACGCCCAAGCCCTCACCTCTCTCTCTCTCTCTCTGCGCGGCGGTAGATAGATCTGTGCTTGGTTCGATGGCTACTCCTGTTCCCGATGCATGCGTGTGGTGCGTCTGTATGTGTGTGGGCCGTGAGACTTTGTAGGTTGGATCTCGCTGCCGAATTATGTTGCGTGCTGATGCGGCTAGCTAGTGTAGGGTTTCCGGTGGGTCCTTTGATGAGGTTGAGTTCCATCCTGCTAATAGATCATACGACTTGTTTATGGTGTCAGATTGTATAGGTATCGGTTGTGTGAGGATCAGTAAGTAGGGGTCTTCCGTACCGTCGTTTTTCTTCAAAGTAAGTAGGGATCCTACCCGTGAGTGGTTGGATGGTTTGAACCATTTTAGAACTATACTTGCATGCTCGATTGCTGGTTCTGTTGCCTGTTGGTGATGCTAGTGATGGAAATGAGTTAGCTCCGTGTAGAGTTGGGCCAAGCTGGGCTTCTCTTGATTTTCATCGGGTAGTCTGCATAGTAGTATGGTGCTGTGCGGGATTATCTTGCTAATTGCAATGAAGAAGACAGTTTCAAAAGACAAACAGTTAGTGTTGATATATTCTTTTATTTCAAAGACGGATTTATGATGACGGCTGTAATCTGGGGGTTGTAATGTAATCCCTCCTAAGAGTGTGGACTGGAGAAGGTTGTCCAAAGTATGCGTGGCTAAGGATGGTCAATTTGTTGTGCATGGAGCGGAGCAATTGATTGCCCTTTTAATGTACGTGTTGTTTTTTCGATCTATTTAGACAAATGCCGTTTGTTGCCCCTGAGTAAAACAACACCTTGTGACAAGGAACTGAGATGACGCCTGAGATATTTGGAGGAGACTTTTGTTCAAGTGGTCAAACTATTGGACTAGAGATTAATAGACATGCTAAAAATAGGTACTTAGCACATTCTGTTAACTACAGATCTTCTGGATACCATTTTAACATTTGCTGGGGTCATTACTTCTGCCATGCTTGATTCTGTTCTGCATTCCAGGCAACTTGGATACTACTAGATTTGTTGCAAACAAATTTGCTGAATCTGGTTGGCTATTTTTAAGCTTATGCTTATTGACGGCGTGAGTCTATGGCATTATATTCTTTTATGCAGTAATAATGAATTACACTTGTTACAGAAGTTTGTTATGCATTTTTCCACACCGTGCCACATTATGATGAATCTTGCTTTCATGTGCTTGTCTTGATCCATTATGTTAACAGGTAGTTGGCTTGATTTACCTCTTATGTAGATAATGAACTTGTCTATTCTTGGAGTTCATGCTTATTTTGTCCCAAATCGCCCAATTACTTTATTTTTAGTTCTACTAGATTTAGAGTTATGTGAGTTTCCACTTCTACCATTAAGCATGGCAGCGATTCCCCTGCTGTTCCCCCCTTAAAACAAGAAAAGAAAAACATGACAATGATTTATGATTCTTCATCTCCGATCTCTAGTTGTTAGCACAACTTATACCACAGTAATAAGAAATTGAAGTTAGTTTTCTCTCTCTCTCTCTCACGCTCACTCGCTCTCTGCCCATTCATATTCTTTGTGATTGGAAAATCCAAGTCCGTGCAGTCATGTGCTTACATACGACAAGTCTCAATTGGACATGTATCCATGTGACCATGCCATCTATTTTATTGTCTCAATTGTTTACATAATTTGGTGCTGTAATATGTAATGTATTTTCATTACCGATAATGTTATAGCAGTACCATGATGTACATTGCAATTTGCATTTTTCTGGGAACTGCAGCACTTTTACAACACAGTAAAGAAGTACATTTTTCTTATTCAAGGCTGTGGTATATTAAGGAAACAACAACTCTTGTATGGTAGGTCTATAGTTTATGTTTGTACTGGCTAGCGCTGCTAACTTGTAATGCAGAATTGATTAAGCAGAAAATTGCTTTCAACCCAGAATATTAAAAAGTTTGCTATATTCTAATGCCTAGTGAACCTTAATGTGGAATGATATGTTAAGGTGCTGTTTTTTCTATGTTGTGCTACTTATGCCCTAGAAAATAAAATAAAAGACTATATGGTTTGGCTCACC
Organism: Bonia amplexicaulis; assembly: GCA_036346245.1. Lineage (NCBI taxonomy): Eukaryota > Viridiplantae > Streptophyta > Magnoliopsida > Poales > Poaceae > Bonia > Bonia amplexicaulis. The sequence goes on from CM070751.1 coordinate 6,612,779, forward strand.
TGAATTTTGCTCATAGTGCTGAATTGTTTTTTCATTTTGCTTTTGTTTGGGTACCTTGCATCCCTGTAGTGGCGTCAGAGAGCAGATAGTGTGTTGTCCAGTAATATGGACTTCTGGGTGCATAGTCTAATCGCTATATACAGCGCTCTCGTCGCAGCGTAGATGCCAGCATATAAAATTCAAGAAATTGCAATTTTCACAGACAGAGGATGAACGAGGAACCTATCCGAAATATATTTGAAGGGGCACCATAACAATGAAAGAAAATTAATAAACTAAATCAGAATAGGGGGAATGGTGTCACTCTTTTGTTTTGGTAAAGAACTGGGTGTGTCCTACAAGTGAGCATGCTGGCTCTTGTGCCCTGAAAGCACCAGCTTCTGCTACTGCACCCAAGCACTGAAGATAGCCAAGAGGACATAGTAGTGTTTTCATTGGAGGAGAAGGGGCTTTTTGTTGGATTTGAGAATGCGATTTTTCATTGGATTGGAAGCAGTGAAGGGGCTGGAGAAGATGGTTTTTGTTTGGGATAAAAAGACTTGATGATAGTTGTGATTAAGATTGTGGATGTGACCCCCTTGCTAAAGTTGGAGGCTTGGAGCATTGGAATCTTGATGGACATAAACGTACAATATATTGCTGTAGGATTTGACAATGCCCACAACAATTACCTGTTTACATACAGCAATAGAAAAAAAGGGTCCATCGAGGAATGAACAATATGCAATTAATGTTAGTAATTTTTTTATTGTTTAATTTTTTGAGAAGACGTTAGTAAGTTTATAGGGGATATGTTAGTGAACTATAACCCATTTTGTGATTGTTCTGTTGCCAACTTTGATAATCAACTGAACACCATTTGAATTGCATGCCATGACCTGGAATAGCTTCCATGTAGTATACTCTGTATCGCTCAGCGAGCAAAATTTTGAAGTACCAAATTTCTTTTACCAGTACCACGACCTGAGAGGACAGTGAACAAGCTAGTTATGATCATGGTTGTCACGGCGACCTTGGCGACCACGGCGCCTAAGGAGCGCAAGGACGCCTAGCTGTCCAGGCGGACGCCTAGTCGTCCTCTAGGCGATGCTAGGCGAGTTAAGATGGTTCACTTGATGAGTACCCCGACTACTTAACTAAATTAGCAAATTAAAGAGAGGTCAATAACAATTGCATAATGCATACCTAATACTTTGATGAGCTTGCCATTCTTTTGTTCTTTTTGTAGGTAGCTAAGCAACCCCCATCCAAGATGAAAGCCATTAAAGCCATATGTTCCTGCCATTGAGAAAGATAGCAAATATTAGCATATAAAGTTGTAAAATGGTTACCGAATATTGAGCAATTGGGCAATGACTATTGTAATTCCATATTTGTAAACTTGAAATGATGAAATTGAGAGCAAAAACTAGCATAACATTGCCACTTTGCAAAGATAGACCCATCACATAGTACTACTACTACATAATGCATCACAGAGTTCAAGACAATGAGTCAAAGGCAAACAAAGTTACAAAACAACTACAACTCTCCATGAAGACATCAACAATCATAATTTGAAGTTGCATCATCTTCTCCATGGCCTGCACCACCACTTTGTGCATTGTCATGAGTAGGAGTAGGAAGAGATTCGCCGTAGCCATCCTCAATCTCTTCATCATCCATATCAAAATCTTCATCAAGCTCATCACCTCTCCCCGCCACCTTCGCTCAACCGCCTTGAACTTGAACCTGCAGCAGCACCACCACCATGGCATCGTCGATGATAAGACAATATAGTGCTCTCATTTCAATAAGCTGTTGCATGGGCTTGCCTAGGTAGATTGCGACCACAGAGCGCACTTGATGCACCCACAACCTCATCAACAAGTGCCCAATCCAGATTATTCGGCTCCGTCTCATGGACATCTTCAGCACCCGCATCAATCTAGTCAGTGTTCCACTCATACTCATCAAAGATCAATGGGTTAAAGTTGCTCCCCTCTACACGCATCTTTTGAAATCTTTCAGCAATCTTTTGGTTATATTTGATATAAACCAAATCATTCAACCTTTGGTGCTCCAGTCGTTCTTTTCTTTGTATGTATCTAAAAGGAATAATAACAAAAAAGACTCAAGAGTTAAGATTGAAGAAAACATTAGTAAGTAGTAACAAAATAAATTCAATTAGACTATTAGGGTATTAGTAACTACTTACAAATTTAAACGTGCTCCAATTGCGCTCACACCCGGAAGATGAAGCACAAAGACCAAGAAGACGCTTTGCAAATTGTTGAAGGTTTGATGCGTCGCCACCATATGCATCCCACCAATCAACTATTGAACAGAAATTGGAAAAAGCATGATTCATGAAGGAATAAATTTGGATATGCTAAATTGAAATGAAAATGACTAATTGAGTACTTACGTGGGCTCATTTTGCCTTGACTTGATATTGCTAGTGCCTTTCCAAAGCAAGCTCGTTTTTTTCTCATAATGATTAGCTTGGGTGGATATCTTTGTGGCAAGTTCCTCATCACCATAACCAACCATCTTGGAAAGAACATCATTGAAATTGTCTCTTAGCTTTCGGGCACGTGAACTATCTTTCTCCTTGAATGCATAAAATTTATTTGGATTCAAGTACAGTGCAGCCCCATATAGCTTCACTTCCATTTGGTATGTCCATCGTCTCTCAATAATGTCAATCACACGTTCAAGGAGAGCCTTGCCCTGTAAGGCTTCTTTTATTTTCCCTTGGCAACATCCATAGCTAGCAAAACCTCCGGCATCGCTGGGTTCTCATCACCATCAACAATCCTCAACATGGTAACTAGTGGTTGTGTTGCTCTTTTCGAGCATGCACAACATTCTAAAAATTAGTAGAGAGTACAATTTCAGCTACATTCTTCCCCGCTTGTGACTTAGCCAATTTGCATCTATTCCAATCCTCAGCCACAAAGAGATTTCTCAATGCAGTCCTATGCTTGAACAAGCTCTGCAAGGTTAGGAACGATGTGGCAAATCGAGTGGCTGCTGGCCTCACAAGATCATAGCCTCCTGTCTTATCCCTCATTGCATCAAGAAGTTTTCCATGCCTATAGATAAAAGTGGTGACACATTTGGCTTTGGTAATGCAACTATTGAACTCAGGTATCTTACCGATTTCCTCCAACATGAGGTCTATGCAATGGGCAGCACATGGTGTCCAAAATAGAGTAGGAATTCGCCATTAAAGTCTGCACTGCGGCAGAGGGAGGAGGAGCGGCGCCAAGGGACGGGAGGGAGGAGGGGGCCGGAGCGGAGGAGGGGGCGGGGGGGGCGGGGCGGGCAGGGAGGAGAGAGAGGGCCAGGCACACTGGCGGCGGTGAAACTAGGTTCGCGACTTCGCGTTCGCCTCTTCGCCTCCCTCCCGGCAGTGTGTCTCTGTCACTCTCACTGCTTTGTTTACCAAGGCCCAAGCCCTTAAGCCTCGCCTCTTTCGCCTCGCCCGATGCCTTATACGCCATGTCGACGCCGCGGACGCCTCGTCGACCTGGGCGCCCGCCTAGCTGGCCAAGGCGCGGCGTTCCTCCCCGGCGTCCCCTCCCCGGTGCCTGGACGCCAAGGCGTCGCCTTGGCGACGCCTTGACAACTATGGTTATGATTTCTCTATGTAAACTTGTAAAATCATATCTGTTGCTATTGGGTTGTCCTCAGTTTTCTGGCATAGCATTGCCTACCAAAATCCTTATGGAGCAAATGAAGCACTTGGGCGGTTGTGCCTGACTGCCTCACGTGGAGTCATTGAATGTCAAAATGGGGTTTCAGTTCGCTGTCAATGTTATTAAGTCGTAAAGTCGAGTCGAGTCGCCATGGGCGACTTGACCGACTAGCTGATTAGTCGACCGACTAGTCTCGACTAGTCGGTCCATCCATGCAGAAATGATGTAGCTCGTTTTGCTAATTGCTACCAAAGTACTAATGAACTAATGCGGCGTGGCTCCTGTGCCTACCGCCGGCCACTCTGAACTCCGCCTCACGCCCGACTCTGAACCCGCCTCACGGATCCCAACACCCACACTGAGAAAGAAAAGCAAAATCCATCGTTCAAGAAGCAGACAATGGACCAAGTAGACAAATCAATACCTCTCCCGAAAAACCCCAACCAAAATCGCCCCCAAAAGAAAAGAATCAAGCAAGGAGCACCTGGTTGGTTCTGGTCTTCAGGAAGCAGATAAGACGGCACGGCGACGACCACGGGAGAGGGAGGCGGCCACCGGAGAAGACGACACGGCGGCGGCGGCCGCTCTGGCGGCTCACCGTCAAGACGGGAGGAGGCTACGGCGGCCACGGAGAAGACGGCGACGACGACCACCGGAGAGGGAGGCGGCCCGTTGGAAGAAGGCGATGCGACGACGGCTTTGGTCGCTCGGCGGCTCACACCGCCGCACGGGAGGAGGCTACGGCGGCCATCGAGAAGACGACACGCCGGCGACCACGGAGAGGAGGCAGCCCGCCGGAGAAGACGACGGTTTGACGCTTCGGCGCTGCCGCCGCCGCACGGAGGACTCACGGAGAGGAATGATCTAGGGTTACCTGACCGCACGGAATGACCGTCTTACCACCGGTCTTCGTGGGTGTGGCCGCCGCGTGTTTCACTCGCTTTTATTGCTTTTCGGTTTTCCGGCGGTAGGCTAGTTCACGACTAATCGCGATTTGTCGCCGATTAGTCGTCCGTCGCATCGACTAGTCGCTCCAATCGGTCGGTCTCGCTAGTCGTCCACCAAGTGCATCGACCGGACGACTAATCGTAGATTAATCGCCGACTAGTCGATGACTTAATAACATGGTTCGCTGTAAGCACTGCTGTCAGGAGTGAATCTATGGTTAAACACAATAAAATGTGTTTGTATTTTTTTAGAATATTAACTTCTATAGATTTGCCTTTCATGTCCGGTATAATTGTGCAACTGTAAGCATTTGGAAATGCTATGCTGAGCTTCTTTTGATTATTTTCATCAACACTACTCATAGGAGTGGATTTCCCTACCCTCCCTGCAGTTGAATTGTGTTGCTCAGACCTGTAGTGTTATGGACCAAAATTAGTAGGCGCACAGCACGCAAACAACACTTCGCTTACATGAACAGTACTGTATGGTACTGTAGCAACTCTATATAATTGGTCAATTTGGTAGCATTGGCAGCATATCACACATTAGAAATATAATAATTAGTTTCTTTATTATTTTGGTTTATTTCCTTGTAAATTTATTCCATGTATTAGAAATAAATGTCCTATTATTAGGATTATTTTTTAATATAGAGATAGATTTCAGATCAAGTTTAGCTATCCCTATAAAAGAGACAATATTGTATCGTTATCACTAAGCAAAGAAATAAACAGAGTTCTCTAGTCTTTGTCTCTTTTTTAACAGGCCTCAGAGCCTTGGTGGCGGCATGATTGGTCGATCAAGGGCGAGCCTTTTTTAACAGGCCTCAGAGCCTTGGCGGCGGCATGATCGGTCAATCAAGGGCGAGTCTTTTATAACAGGCCTTAGAGCCTTGGCGGCGGCATGATCGATCGATCAAGGGCGAGTGCTCTACCTTTGATCCTCCGACCCTTACTACAACATTTGGTATCAGAGCCACTCATCATGGCTTCCGATGCTGAATTATCTCTCTTGAGCAGCTTGATGGCTAGCAGCAAGAAAATGATGTCCTTACTCGACAGCATGATGGCCACCTTGGAGAAGGCTATGGAGTTGGTGAACAAGCTAAAAAAGCAGGAAGAGGCGTCGCATGCCATTGCAATGGCTGTGCTGCCACCACCTTCCCGGGCGCTGGAGTTCGCACTGGCCATGTTGCCGCCTTTACCAACGACGAATCCTCTTCAAGCTTCACCTTTGTTATCTTTATTAAGGAGGAAGGTTGTCGCTGTCCAACAACAATCATTTCCACTCGACTGGCTGACACTGTGCCTCTGCAAGTGTGGAGCACAACGACTGCCATGTGGGGGTCAGCAACATCGTCGCATCTCTCCCATAACCGTTGCATCTTAGAGAAAGAAGGATACCGCTGTTACCCTACGTCGATTGTCCTTGCCGCCAGCGACTCTTGCGACGTCAGCCAATGCTAGAGTGTTGTCCTCGTTGTTCTGTATCAGGGCTTCCTCATCATCTTCCGCACCGCGTGATGCCGTCATTGTGCCCTTTCACCGACATGGGGATGCGAAGATCTTAGTCTATGGCCGCCACCTAACAGCTCGATTACGAGCTGTCTCGCCGCGAGGGGTGTAATGTTATGGACCAAAATTAGTAGGCGCGCAGGACGCAGACAGCATCAGCGCGGCGTGAATAGTACCGATATGTGAACAGTACTGTAGCAACTCTATCTAATTGGACAATTTGGTAGCATTGGCAGTGTATCGTGCATTAGAAATATAATAATTAATTTCCTTATTATTTGGGGTTATTTCCTTTTAAATTTATTCTATGTATTAGGGATAAGTTTTCTATTATTATGATTATTTTCCTTAATATGGAGATTGGTTTCTTAGGGGTAAGTTTAGTCATCCCTGTAAAAAGGACAATATTGTATCGTTATCATCAAGCAAAGAAATAAACAAAGTTCTCTAGTCTTCATCTCTTCTTCAACAGGCCTTGAGCCTTGGTGGTGGCATGGCCGGCCGATTAAAGGCGAGTGCCCTAACCCCAGTCCTTGGACCCTTACCACAACATGTAGATACGCGACTCCTCCAGTTTACAGGCCAAATCTGGTTAGTTCAATTGAATTATCCATGCTTGGGACACAAGGAATTTGAACATTAATGAAGTGTAAAATTATATAAAGCATTTCAAATATATCTTGTCATTTTGTTTTGTGAACTCTGTTAGGGTTCTTTATTCGGTAGTTTCAGTAGTGATTTTTTTTGCATGTCAGAATGTTTTCTGTTTGGTTCACTTCTGCCTTCACTTATCACAATGCATCTCTGATGTGAATCTTGTTGCAGATATCGTGCTATTACTAGTGCATATTACCGTGGTGCCGTTGGAGCGTTGCTTGTCTATGATGTCACTCGGCACTCAACGTTTGAGAATGCTGAGCGCTGGTTGAAGGAGTTGAGGGACCATACAGATCCAAACATAGTTGTTATGTTGGTTGGCAACAAGTCTGATCTCCGTCATCTTGTAGCAGTACAAACTGATGAAGGGAAGGCATTTGCAGAGAGAGAATCACTCTACTTCATGGAGACCTCTGCACTCGAGTCCACCAATGTTGAAAATGCATTTGCAGAGGTCTTGACTCAGATTTACCGCATTGTGAGCAAGAGGGCAGTCGAAGCAGGTGAAGATGCAGCTTCTGGGCCTGGCAAGGGTGAAAAGATCAATATAAAGGATGATGTCTCGGCAGTGAAGAAGGGCGGCTGCTGCTCTAGTTGAGGCTTGCTGTATTTTTTGGACTCGTGATGTTAGCTTTTGTTAATCGCCTTTCCAACGACTGAGAATTATTAGTAGCATTAGCAACTTTCATATTATCTAGAGAGTTTATTGCTAAACTGGAAAGTTTGTCCAGACCAGTTTAGATCTTTGTATTGTTGTATGGTCTCCGCGGCAATGGGCATGGTATTGTTTTTCCTGTGAATCCATTGCAACCATGTTTGAACTGTTCAACTAAATAGAAATATGCTTCATGGCTTCATGTTTGCTAATTGCTGATTTCCTAGAGACGCAAGGAAACTGTACACTGGGATCTGCATTGGGTAATTATGTCCGCTTCGACAATGTGCTGTAAGCCTGTAATGGATCGAAGCGCCCCATTGAAGAAAATATCAGGACTGAATGCTTCCTAACTGATTGTAAAATTTCAGATTTGAATTAACTTCTATGTGAATATGCTTTCTAACTGTTTGTAAAGTTTCAAATTTGAATTAACTTCTATGTGAATATGTAAAGATACTCCGCCGATTCTAAATTATAGACATTTATTTCACCTAAAAATCGAAACTACATTCAGCGAGGGCCTGACAGTACAGATGCGCGGGAATATAAGAGCTTAAGTTGCTCGTTGAGTTACGAGTTCCACTGGCCATGACTTCTGCGGTAGTCAGCAGTCACTACGAAGTTGTACCTGCGATCAGTCTCCACAGTGGATAAGCCTATATTATTTTTATATAAATAGTTATATTATTTTTATGTTTACAATTTTTTGAATAAATATTATTGTATCTTTTGAATGAATTATTATAACGGTTAGTAAGTATGTAATTTATTGGTGAAATCCTTTATTTGTTGTATGATGTTATTCTAAAAGATCGCTGGTCGTTTGTCTCTGATTGATACACTAGTAACTTATAGACTAGCACATGTATTGATTGATGACCATGTTTCACCGATCATAGATATATATATATCAAATCAATAATGCAGATATATGTTAAAAAACATGATGTTGTATTGACCTACCTTGAAACACTGTTGAGATTGTCATGTCTTATGTGTCATCAGTTGGTCTCAAGTAATGATAATGTATAATCATTGTACCTGAGATCAACATAGTTTTCTACATGTACAATAGTGCATTTAGAGGTTGCCAAACGCTACTCCGTTACCGAGTAGTTATAAAGATAATGTTCGGGTATACTATAAAACATGCGAAAAAATATGACTGATCGGATATGGGATTTGCTCCTTCTACATAATATGAGAGATATCTCTATACTCTTCCATGTGGTAAGATAAAGAAAGTGCATGTCCATACTACAAGTGGTCGAAGAGTCGACCACATGAAGTTATCAATTACTAGACCGGGAAAAGATTGAATAGTTTATGGATGTAATATCTCAAAAATTCGCTTTCTTTAAAAAGTTAATTTTAAATTAATTATTTAAGTGTTTGGATTTTATTTAGATTATTTGTGTAATACCAGAAGAAAATCTCAAAATTTCAATTCCAATTCCCCGCTCAAATTCCAACTGAAATTCCCAATCAAATTTCAATTCTAAAAATTTAAATCTCTAAAAAAATCCAAACCTCCAGAAATTATTTTTTTGGGTCCGATCTATTTTTCTTGGCACTTCTCTCTTGAAAAGAATAAAAAAAAGGTTCCTGACACTTCTCTCTTCAAAAAAGAATAAATAAACGTTACAAGAGGGCCACCCATCCTAGGATTGCCAAAGAACCAGTACGCTTAACCTATCAATGCCAACCAAGCCAGCAACCAGTAGACCTCTCTTCGTTCCTGTTTCTTTTTTTGCTCATTCCTTTTTATTCTCTCCTCTCCCTACTGTTATCTTCTTGCAAGACACCGCACATACTTCGTTTCTTCAACCGAACTCCACCATGAGCTTTGCATTCAAGCCAAAATCAATTTCCTCCCACTAAGAAAATTTAAGGCAGCAAAGAACGTCCTCATTCACTGCCAAATATCAATTCTTTTCCGTTTCTTAACCCTTTAAATCATCAGTTTTCAATTCCTAAGCTTTCAAGTCTTGAAAACCGATATTGCTTTGATTCGTCCATTTCTAATCCGTTTTTCTCGTTCTTGCCCTATAAAATGAAGCTTTGAGACTGCGTCCTATCTCTTCACACCCTTCCTAACCCTCAGAACCTCCTGTACACTATCCAAGTCTTCCCGTGCGTTGGCCATCACACCCGATTTGTTCATTCATCACCCCGACGAGTTTGTCAAACTTCTAATCATGTTGCATTGTGTTCCCGAGCATGATGATCAATACCCCTAAATCAATTTCACTTTTAATGTCGTGCTTTGTCTGAATTTTGTCGTTTCTCCTTCTAGGCCAAATTCATCCCCGATGATCGATCTCCTTCGCTAGTGAGTTTCTCGTCGAAGTGACCGCGTCACCACGTGTTCCCAGTACTTCTCTTCCAATTCCCCACCTCGTTTTGCTTTCCTCATCGCCAGAGTATGTCTGCACCATGAGCTCTTCGTCGTCATCAATGGCCGCTGTGGACGCACCTCCTCGGCCACTCTTGAGCCGAACCAACTTCACCATCATCTTCACCATGTCTCTGTCCACCTCATGCTCCCTCTATTTTCTCCGGAACACCGCTAGTGCTAGAAGTCCTATGTAGCCCACCATCGCCATACACCCCGACCGCTGCCACCGCCGCCTCGGTTCGTCTCTGAGTTGCCACCACCACCATTGGGTAGAGGACCTCGCCAGGGTTCCATTTTGGTTGTTCCCAGCTGCCACCATCCCCAGCTGAACAACACCAGCCACCACACTTCTTTCTTCCTTTCTTATTTAGCTTTCTTTCCTTCCTTCCTTTTATACTTGAGGCTACTATTCTTTTTCTTCTACCTTGCGCCCAGATCATTAGGCTCAAATCTCCAACGGCCAAGGCCATTTCTCCCCATCGTCTTTACTTGGAAACTGCCCCAATTTAAGCTAGCAATCAATTCATCATTCTTTTCATTCCTTTTACGCATCCTTAATGTAGAGAAATGTTTGCACATCACAGTGAATTCTGTCGGTTTCTGTTCTTTGCCCAAGCTACAAATTGGAACACGATGATCTTATCGCCTTCCCTTTCGTCTAGCCAAAACCTTTCTTCCTCTAGAGAAATCCTAGAGGTTGGCTGAAGTCATGTCGTGCGCTGCCTGTGTACGTCACCCAGCCGCCTTCGCAAAGCTTCATCTCCGTAAATTGTCAGGAATTGAATTTTAACGGAATCGGCCATTTTCGACTTCCGCCATTGCCGACCGCTTCACCATCCAAGACCGCTGCCGGAGCCTTTCCCTCACCGAAGCACTCCGCCGCTGCCGTCTTCCGCCATCGCTGGTGCCGTATTTATCTTCATCATGACCGTGCGAACCTCAGTTGCCTCACCGTCAAGCAAATCCGCCGTCGAAAGCCTTTGTTGTCGATGCCCTTGTACCGCCGCTGCCACTCCTTCCTCGCCGCCAATCTACCTCTGGTAAAGCAACCATACACCAAAACCTTCTCCGTGCCACCTCGTCTCTCTGGTCGACCGGACGGTCTGAACGTCTCTCTAGCCGACCGGACGGTCCGAATGTCTCTCTAGTCGATCGGGCGGTTTGAACGTCTCTCTAGCCTCCGACCACGTTATACCCTCCGATCTTTCCGACCATCGTTTCGACCTCCATCCTCTCCGAACACTTCAATCCCTCTGACCTCTCAAAACCCTTCGATTCTTTCGTCCTCTCTAAACACTCCAATCCTACGACCATGGCTTCCTACAACCACAGTCACTCACGACCGCATCCATTCATGATCGTAGTCCCTCACAACCACAGTCGCTCATGATCACACTCGCTCATGATCACAGTTGCTCATGACCACAGCCGTTAACGACCACCATAGTGCATGACCTTGGCACTATCTGACCATAGCTGTTCGACCACTCTTGGCCTCTTGACTACCATCAGTGTTATGATTGCCCTGGTCGGTTACGATAACCTCGTTGGCTACGACCACTCTGGGTAGTTCGACAATTCTTGTAGGTTTCGGTCACATAAAATCTTTCGACCACAAAAGGCCTTTCGACCACATATACCTTTCAACCACGTTATATATTTCGACCACCTCCGCTTTCGACCGCACTCTTGTTCGACCACTACCCTATTCGACACGGTAGTCGTTCAACCACTTCAAACTTTTCGACCACTCCTTGCGACCACGTTTCGACCACCGACCTCTCACAGCCACTTCGACCACTGACCATGTCTAAAGTTCTGTAGGGCCCCAGATTTTAACATCCGAATCCTCGTGATTAATTGCACTATTCCACGGATCGAGATAGTGCTCACGATTCTGTAAAATGGATATCAAATACATACCATGCGGAAGCATAAATAAAATAGTAGACTTACTCATGGGCCAATTAGGCCGAAATCAGTAAATTGCAGCAGCAGAAAACGAAGCACACCGGGTGAACCACCAGGACATGCTCACAGGCAGCCAACTGGAGGTTCGCGACCTAGCCCTTGACATCTTCATCTTCTTTGTCGCTGAGAGCAATAGTGTTGCTGAGGCGTAGTGGTTCGATTCCTGATTCTGAATTTGTTATGAGAGCGAGTGTGAGCACACTAACCACCGTGCTCCGCGAGCCAATACACAGAATGCAAATAAATAATATGCAAGACTTATCAAAGGGAAGGCTCGGGCTGTTTTATTTGCCAGAAGTTTGTTTTTGGGGTAGCATTATCGTTATTGAATCATAGAGTTATTGCTACTACCTAGAGCTCCACACGGCGTTTTCCATAATTGACTTACTCCACCAAAGACACACTTCCTTTACTTGCTCCACCGAACTGATCCTTTCCTAATTGATTGCTGTCTAAGACTCCCAACGGCGAGTGACATTATTTAGTTAGCCCACCGATCATATACTTTCTATATATTTATTTTGAATCCACCAATACTTTTTGTATTCCAAATTTCTTAATAATCTAATCTTGTAATCGCTATCCACCAGCTCCTCACCTCTGAATTCTAATGATTCCCTAACCTGGTTACTTTTTAATCCACCGAAAACATTCGTACCAGTACTTTCTAATCATTCAATCCTTTCTGCTAATCATCCAAAACCATAATATGCTTTTTCCATAATCAATCTTATTTGTCACTAATTGTCTCTAACTAATTCATCAATATTTCTCCACCGAGAATATCATTAATCAAGTTTATACTCCAATTATCATATCTCGAAATTTTCTCAAATTCAAACCATCCATCTAGGTCAAATTCTACTAATCCCATTAAATCCAACAATTACCTTTACACTCTTCTAATTCCCCAAAATCATTGATCCAGATTATACCCCGGTAATTATTATTATTCCTCCGATATACTCAAAAATTCAATTCATCCTTCTAGTATTTTGATCAAATCCTATCCATCACATTATTCCCAGCCTCTTCCAAGACTTCGTACCATTTGTCCGTATCGTAATCCCGTAATTTCCCTTGCACTTCCTAATTCTCCAAAAACCATTTAAATCATCCATTTGTAATATCAATCCATTTAAGCTCTACCAATCTATTTCTCCTAAAACCCTTCCTATCGTTCCCCTTTTTTTATATGATCGACATGAATCCACCATCTTTATGTATTTACCACAAACAACCATCTTCTGTTCTTACGACTCTAGTCATTCCTCCTGACATTTTGTTTTATGAGAAGTATTATCATTGTTCTGCTTTTGAAATACAATACATAGAAATTCCCTGAGACTTAGCAGTTTGCACAAAACATAATGTATATGGGAATGCAATAATAGTAGTGATCCAGATTTCATCCACCGTTACATGGCATCTGCACCATAGGCTTAATCTTTCAGCGTTATAACCGCTTAACTTATCACTGGGGCAACACTCAGACAACACAAATCAGGGCCTTGCACTGCCCTCCACTTTTCCATTCCCACCCACAAAGTTTTTGAAATAGAACTATATCTGGTTAAGTTCCCATGTCCGCCCATGACCGTGGGCACGGCTATTCGAATAGTTTTGACTCTGCAGAGTTTGTACACTTTCACCACAAGCGATAATCCACCTGTTGCCCCACCTGATTCCTTGGTCAGGTGGTCAAATAGATTATCACATGACTGTTCATAATATCTAGTTCCGCTACCGGTGAGATGAGTCGAGGAGTTTCGATACCGCTACTTAGCCAAGTTGTAATTTACAGACATGTGGTTGTACTGTTTTACATGGGCTAACATGACAAGATTCAGTCCTTAGAGCTATCTGGGCGGTTCTACCACACTTCATAACTTGTGCTCCCACCGCACCACATACCAGCCCCCAAACCATCCGCCCAGATATTTAAGCAAGTTGAGGTTTTTGGGAGCATAAAATAATCATATCCAACACAGATACCAGTCATTATCACCATGACTAACCAAACCAGTTTCTCATGATTGAAAATGATGCTTGGGCGTTCTCACGCCCATGAATATCTATGCAGTACTAAGCATGGCATATAGTTACGGACTTATTTTTGAAAAGATAATATCATAATTTTGCTAGGGCGACAAGGTTCACATAATCAACTATTAAAAAGGGGGTGTAATATTAATCAAGGCAAACAATGGGCATGTAACTAGAATCTCGAATTAAACATGTAGTTGCATATAAAATAATAGCATGCAGTTTGATAATTTAAACAAAAGTAGTTTGCAGAAAATGTAGGTTCAACATGATCAAAGTATTGACTCGCCTGACGCGGGTTACCGCGGTCTTGAACTTGCACAATGCTTTCTCTTGAGCCTTTGGGTCTCTATCTTCACTTCGAGCTGGATCTCGCTCGACCCATTGAGTCTTCACGACTTCCAATTTCTACTTACGGGATAAACGACTGAATCTAAATAAAAACAAATAACTCAAAAGATCCAAACAATTTCGAATAAACTCAATTTAATGGGTGATTTGAGTGATTTGAGGCAAGGCCGGGGGTAGAATACGATGACTTGATCTTTTTATTAACAACCTCTTTTATCATTTTACATTTATTTAGGAAGTTCCATGAGGTAGATTAGACCTATGAGTTGGTGTGCAAGTCCAACCAGGTATTATTTTGTCGAGCGTTAACATTCAGGGCATATACTACATACACGATGTATACAAATTTTAGCTTACCGAATTAATCCTAGAGTCCGGGTCTATAGCATTTTATGGCGTGATATTTTATGTATTTTGGTTATCACTAGGCTTAGTTTAATTTGAGTTAGGATCTATTTATACGGGTCCTAGCTTGTTATATACATTTATGCTCAATATTATTATTTACTAAATGTAATGTTAAGATTTAATTAATATTAAGATTTAGTCACTGGCACCATTATCATTTGTCTACACTTTATTCATTATCAGACTCAGCTTTTATTTTTACTTTAAACTTATCTAATTAGCAAGGCTTGCTATACGGGTTATTATTTTAATATAGCCTTTTAATTAAATCACTAAGGAGATTTGTTTAATGACGATATGTTAAACGTTAGGGCATATATGTATATATATTTTAGTTATAATTGAAAGTAGTCTTTATTAAGTTTGAATATTTAACCAAAGTCATATTTCTTTATGATTGCTTTGAATTACTGATTATCTTTTTGTATGATTGCTCAACCATATTAAATAATCATATATGAACTAACCAAAATTTAAATCTTAAATAATCTCATTTATACTCTAGTTAATTTTAGTATCTTTTATGGGATTAACTTCAAATTTTTCCTTGATTAAAATAAGCTGAAAACAAAATAGAGCAAAAATATGGAGAAAATGCGCAGCCAACTGGAATCGAACTCAGGACCTCGGCTCTGTGTGTTAGGCGTGCGCTGCTAGCCAAATGGGCCAGTGACTGGCCGACTTAATCGAACAAAAATACGACGAGTGAAGAGTGGTCGATGCAAAACAGGGAAGTCACCCAGACGCGGTCTTGGGCTCGCCACGGCGTGAGGATGGTCGATGCGGTGGTGGTGGCGGTCAAAATGGATTGCCCAGTGCTAGTGGAGGCCAGGGAAAGTCGTAGCTTTGGCTGAGAGGCGTCGTAGGCGGCTAGCTCGACGTGCGGCGGCCGGAGGTAAGGGCCGAAGATGGAGACGACGCCGGGGAGGACGGGGAGGGAAACATAAGAGATCATGAGCTGCAGGAGGTCAAGGGGAACTCACCGACGAATGGGCAGGGCCGGAGGGGGACCGGGGTGGGCCGACGGCGGAGACCATGGACGGCGGCAGCTTGTGCATGTTGCAAGCTGAGGTGAGGGGAGCTGAAATCAACGCTTGGGAAAACCTTGTGGAGCCTTGGTGATGCTCTCTGCGACAGGAATTGAGCCGGAGTGCGACGAGCGAGAAATGAGAGCATGACGGTGGTTTCGGCCGGCAGTGGGGAAGAACGCGATTCCGGCGAGCTCGGCATGAGATCCCCCAATTAAGTTTGAGGGAAGGTAGAGGGAAAGCGGGCGCACACCGTGACATGGTTGGAATGGTGAGGCTTCACCGGAGCGGCCGGGGCGGCGTGGAGGTGTCACGGCCGGCGCCATCTAATCCGGAGGCGGGGAAGAAGCAAGGGAGGAAGGGAAGGGCCGGGGTCACTGTGGTGGCTTTGGGGACGGTGGGTGGCACGGGAAACCGTGGGCGGAGGCGTAAGAAACCGCATGGCGAGTGTAGGGTTGCTCGCATGGTCGCCACGGGAAGAAGAGAGCAGAGCAGCTTGACTCAGCAGAGAAGAAAAAGGAAGAAAGAAAGGAAAAAGGGGAGAGACGCTGGGCGCTCGTGCCTGCAGTAAATCGAGAAGGAAGCGGAGGAGGTGAGAAAAGGAAAGGAAGGAGAGAGAAAAAGAGAAGAAAAGGTGGGGTCCACATGTAATAGAGAAAAATTGTTAGAGAATGAGAGAAAAGTGGAAAGCTTTTGGATTTGTAATTGGGACTTCTATTTTCTGATTTATGTTTATTGATTCCAATTTTGAAATCTTTATTCAATTATCTTGATACAAAATACACCAGTCTTGTTTGATTTTTATTTAACTTTTGCTACAAATTGTATTTACAAATTTTCGAATGTCCAAATTCTAGGTTTTTGTATGCTATTATTTCCATATTGAGATTTTATATTTTAACTTAGGTTTCTCCCTCCTCATGCTGGATCATCTTTTCAGATTCGTATTTAAAATTTTAGTTTTCTATTATTTGCATATTTTCTTTTATAGCATTGCTAATGTTTGTTTTGTTTTTCATGAATTTCTTTAATTATCATAATCTGAACCAAAGTTTTAAGAAACACTATAAAAATCCAAATTCAAATAGAATATACGGCAAAAATAATTCAAAAGCTTCATATTTTCAAATTTAATTTTTGGGATGTTACAAGTTCTGACCACGTTCAGCCATCCGATCACGGCTGTTCGACCACCCAAAGCCTATCCTCCACTATATAGCTTTCGAACTGGTCCGAACGTCTCTTAGTGTCGATCAGACTACTCCGATCTGTTCTAAATCCATCTAGAAAATCTCCTTTTTTCTTTTTCTATAGTTTCAAACTTCTAAAAGCTCGTACTCCTTCATCCTAGCTCCATTTGCACTCGTTCAAATTTCTAAATTCAACTAAAATCAAAAGCGTCCTTCTAGTATATATATTTTGTATTTTTTGACTTTGTTTTTGTTTATTTATTAATTTGGGTTTCTTGTTTTTGCATGTAGAACTCGACGTTGCCGAAGAGTTTTCCGATCCGCGGCAGGAAGGTCTAGTCAACATGCAAGAAGACAAGTCTCCTTCGATCATCTTGTACCTATGTTTTCTAAAATCTTTTTATTATTTTAAATTTAAATGCACTTCTATGTTACATAAAATGATAACTTCTATTTTAAGGATATTAGTTAATCCAATAATTGTTATACCTCCTTTGACGTTGACAACCATGCACCTTTGTCGCCCTAGGCTTCCCTTGTCTCAGTATTGAGATTATATTAATGTTATTTGGTAACTTTAAAATGGTAGTAACTACTTAGACAAGCTATTCGGTCATTATAACCCTATGGGTGGAAATAAGGTTATCAAATCTCTAAACAGTTGTTTTTTACCAAGTGTTTGGCAATAGGTGTTGCCATTGGTTTGTAAAATAAAATAAAATGGTGAAAATTGGTTTTAGACTTGGGCGGATGATAAGATTGGATTGGTGTGGATTTAACACGAGAACTTGTATTGTGAATGTGCCACCCGAATCAATTAAGGACTGATGCTTGTGATTGTCCAAACAGAGCACTACCATACAACCACAAGTCTAAATGGGTATGACCTAGCCGAATAACTCACAAATGTTTAGTTTAGATATCATAAGTGGTAAGTGAGTACTAGGGTTATTGGAGTTACTCACAGTGAGGCACATGAATTTACTGTACCCGAATGGCGCAAGAGAAGGCTTTTGACTGTTGTGAATTTAACCCTTCAGCGGTGAAATCTCAGCGGGTGGTGTCTAGCTAGATCGAAGTGAGGTAAAGGCTTTGTGATAAATTATCTGGCTCTCATGCCTAAGGAAGCATGTTGGCTATTAAGATGACTTATCTCTTGTGGGTAAAGTTGTACAACCTCTGCAGAGTGTAAAACTATTCAAATAGCGATATCCACGATTAAGGGTGAGAAATGTGTGTTTTCACATGGTAGATATTTGGTTTTAATTTTTAAATTAAAAGTTTTGAGAACTCAGGAGTGGATGGAACTCTTGGGAGTGTGTCCTGGCGGATGGAGCCAGTGCAGTTGGATGGAACCCGTAGCCTTGAACCTTGGCGGATAGAGCCTGTCTACTTGTGTTGGTGGTTGGAACCTTCACTAGAAAATTTATCTAGTTTCAATTATTGTAATTACTTTTTAAACTGATGCTTTTGAAAATAAATAATGGTATATGAAACAAAATGATGCTTCATGCAAAAGAACCATATTATCCTTCCTTTGTTAAACCCTACATCTACGGTATTTTTTCCAAGACTTACAGAGTACTTTATGTATTCACATGCTACACTAAAAACAAATCTTACAGGATTATGAAGCCCAAGAAGGATATTATGACTACTTTACGTGTGGATTCGACAATGGAGTACTAGGTTGCATTTTCCTAGTCACTTGCCTGTGGCGTATTGATGGACCATCGACGGAGTTTTATTTTGCTTCCACTGTGTTTTGTAAGTCTGAGACGTCTTGAAACCTCAGTTGTAATAAATTGACCATAAGGCCTGTACTCTCTATTATTTTAATAAAGCATAGTTGGTTATGTAATCATCGCTGTTTGACTGTGTGCACTAGCTTTGAGCTGAGACTAGTGTGGTAATACACAGAGGGTTCGGATTCGAAAATTTGGTCTCAACATTGGATGAAAAGTTTCTCACCTAGAGTTCGATCGGATATCGTGAGGCAATAAAGGAATATGTAAACAGGTCGATAGGTCCGACCGAATGCGTATTGGTAGTATGAGTATACTTATTGGTCGTTACTTGATCGAACATATCACAAACTAGTCTGCGAATTGGTCGTATGGGGATATGAACTGGTCATGACCATATACGATCTGGTCGTAAGGAGTTATAAGTTGATCGTGAGTGACTAGAGCCTAGTAATAGATCATATTGCATAAGGTTCATCCAGATTGATATTTGTGCATATTTGGGGGTCGATATGTTTTGCTAGGGACTGCTATTGACCACTGATCGGAAAGGTGTTTTCGAGTTACAATCAATTATGCATGAACCTATAAGATCACACATTTAATGGGTTGAAATAATAAGAGTCCGGATGATAGACTCCAAGTGGGATACTATCTCTACGAGTATTAGATAAGAATTCGATCGGAGACTCTCTAAGATGGATACAATCTCTAATCGTATCAGTTGAGGATCTGTAGGAGGCTATATATTGAGAGAGGCATGGAGCTGAGGGTTGTACAAAAAAACTAAGGATCAAAGAAGATCCTAAGACACACCCATCGAAACCCTAGCCACCATCTCTCGAAACTCCTACCATGTGCGCTAGTGCTAGCACACCGGTGCATGGTGTTCCATCCCCCGAATGTGTGGACTTCAGTAGAGGGGCTACTGCGACTGCAACACTAATCGGGACGATCACGAGGAGGATACGATTGGATCATGAAGATCAATTACTGCTCATTGACAATCGACTACTTCTACTATATTGATGCGCACTACGTTGAACTGGGCTACTTTAATTCTTCTTTCGCTGCATTGTGGGTCTAATGGTAATAATCTATGATCTCTTACTTGTGTGGTTTTCTGGTTTACATGGTAGAAGTTTTAATTTATACTAGTGTAGTCTATCCATATTCCAGCAGTGGTATAAAAGCCAACCTGTGTTGTTTTTGATCTGGATTGGTCACATATAGTAGATATGTGGTAGTAGTATATTAGATCTATTACTGGTCTGGTACAATAACCTATATCGATTCATATGGATGGACTTGTTTGGGTGTCGATTAATGAGACCAGTCGACTTTGGCGTTAGAAGATGGGTTCGTGAGAGATCAATCAGTTTCGGTTGTGTCTATTAATGGTCGCATCACATGTTACCCCTACCGGTCGAGATTCCACCATCATGGTAAGCTGTGACGTTTAGCCATATAGGGCCAACTCATCTGCTTTGTCACTATCGCCAACCGGTGTGATTGATCAATGGAAATTGAGCTGATAAGATTGGTTCATAATTGCGTTAACATGATTAATCCGATAAGGGGCGTTGCTAGCGCCCGGACATACGATGGGGGACTTCCCATCGTACACTCCGGTGCAACACCTTTAGATAATATATGCAATAATTTTAATCACTGTATGTAACAAAATATTTGATAAAAAATCTCTATGTTGCACTGGTTATTGCTGATTATTGCACATATAAAATAAAAAATGTTGCACATATAAAATCGACAGCCAGATTCACATGAAGCTCCACCAAAATTACCAAAGCCCAAAATAAGCACACAACTCGGCGGGCTCGACCGAGAAAGGGATCTACTAGTTTAAGTGTAGCTCTGTACGATCGGACATAACATTTTTTGCAATGTATGTAACAAAATTTAACCATAGCTGCAACAAAAAAATCTACCCAGGCAAAAAAATTCATAGCACAATGCAATAAACGGTTGCTACCTATGCAACAAAATCCCACTCTGACTGCAATATCACGTTGTAGCAATTAAAGGATGCAATGGAATTGCAAGCAAAAATCAAACACATAGGCTATGAGGTTGCAACATTTTGATTGAACTCATGCAACAAATTAAGTACACGCCCGCAACAAATCCAGCAAACGCTTGAGAAGGAGGCCAACATCGGAGAATACCTATTGTAACAATATAAAAACTTGATACAACAAATTAGAAGAAACATCCACAATAAACTCAAAAAATATCTGCAACAAAAACCATTAGAGGAAGAAAGTAGTGCCGCAGTAAGGAACTCAACTCGATGTACGAGGAGGAGAGGCTAGCCAGTCTCCGCTGTCTAGAACATCACCAACAAGCCTTGCTTCAAGGTGGAACATGGTGTAGAAGCATGGGTCTCCAGCTGTTCTACTTGCTCTTCTTTCTCCCAATTCAAAACTCCTCATATGCACATGAATGTCTAAATTGAGTGGATGCATAGGTAGATTGAAAGATGGGGAATCCAGAACCATACATGCAAGAGTTGATTTGGTCTTTGATTTGTGTATTTGGGGAGAATAGGGTTGGAGTGAAGGGCTTGGGGAAAGAAACGATAAGAGACAGAGAGAAAGAACTGCAGGTATAGGATGAAGAGTTGGGGAAAGAAGTGAAGAGCTCGGGAAAAGATGAGGGTGTGCAGTTATTAGGGCGGGTGGGGCTGGTTGGAAGCAGTAAAAAAGGAGTCACATCGAGTGGTGGAGCATACAGCCGTAACAGTTGTAGCATACGTATGCTCAATAGTGATTCCAAATTTTTAAGGGTGAATTCAGGAATAGGATTCATGATAGGGACCGCTGTGCTAAGTATTCACTAGCACATTATAAGTATTATGTGTTCATATCGCGCAATAGAATTGGATTCTTTGCGCAACTTGCTTTTGTAGGGATTGATGTGAATAGTATGGCTCAATGTGTGTGTGATGCATGTATATTTTATCATGGCCTGCGTGTCATGCTAAATTATAGCTATGGGCTACATATTATTGCATAACAGCCTGTGTGTCAACTTGTATTGCTTGATATTCTCGTATGTAATTCATTAGTAGCTATTAGGAGTAATAGCTTAATGGATGCATGTGGTGACTTCAAGCGTGATGGCTCGATGAACAAGAAACATGATGTTGGAGATTGTTGTACGATCGAATACTGCAATCAGAGGGGGGTGAATGATTGTCATCGCTTTTTGGAATCTCCTAATGGCCGATGAAGATTTCGATCGCTCGTCACAGAATTGCCCGAACAATTGCTCATCTTCAATTTCTCGTTGATCGGTCTGTTCAACCACTTCAATCGCTTTGTCTATGACCGGTTTGTACATGGTCGTATGCTTCAACCCAATCACAATCATCAGCAATCTTCAACAAATCATGAACCAAATAGATTCAAGATAATCTTTATTGCTGGATTTTTGTGGATTTACAAAGTGCCCTCACAAGCACCTCTAAAAACCTTAGCCAAAAACTAAAACCAAAACCTTCTCAAATTCTCTCAGAACCATCTCGTTAGCCTGACAGCTGCTCCTTGCTTTTATAAGCTAACGTCCAAACCATGTTCACCTCAAACACAGACTCAAAACTTTGTCTCTTTCGGAAACCAAGGGACTCGAAACCCTTCCGAACACGGGCTTTATTCAAATTTCTACACCTTCCAAGTTACAGACTCTATCCATAACTCTTTCAATCTTAGCTATGGACTCCTTCCACAACTCCTAACTCACCACGTGATGAAGCCTCCAAGATAGCACCTCCTGTATCTTCATCACACACCATCACCTCAAGTAATAAAGCCTCCAGGACAACACCTCTTGTAGTCTCTCTACGCATCACCACCTTTGATCTCCACATGCTCCAGCATGAGTTTGACCACCTCACGTGACATCCTCGACCGCTTAGACCTCATATTTCCTCATTCTAGTCCTAGTCCTCCTTGTCACTGACCATGATCACCTCTAAGCCAACCTGCACATGCAAAGACCAAAGAACGTTTTCCCTAGACAAGTTCTTCACAACTTAACTAACATTAGTCCACACACTCATATCACACTCTTAACCATCCAACAAGATCAGCCATGACCACAAAACCTATTGCTTTTAGAAATCAATCTCAGATCACACATTATGACCGCTAGCTCATTGAGCACTTGAAAACACAAGTGCTCGAAAATTACTATCGCTCCTCTCAGAACACTCAGGAATCATAAGTATAGTAGCACTCCCAGTCTACAACTACCGACCAACAAAGTCTAAGACTATAACGGCTGTAGCTATGACTATTGAAAAGGTACTATAGCTATGAGATTACGACCTCCGACCGGTTCACTATAGCTCATGACCTATTCACTATTCCTAGATCGAAGCCTACTGATTACCTTGCCGTGGTCACTCTTTCATGGTCGAAATGTCATGATTGACAAACTGTGGTCGAATTGTCGTGCTCGATCTGCTGTGCTCGATTTGCCGTGGTCGACGCCTGTCGACCAGACCTGCTAACCTGAATACTCTAGCAACAAGAGCACATAAACCAAAATGTTCACAAATACAAATTCTAGTGAAACCCAAATGTCAATTATTCATCATTACTACGCGCACAACCACCATATGGTCTAACAATTGCCATGCTAAGGGCCATACTATCTCACCTTTTAATATGATTATCTGTGAATGTTTTTATATTCCTGTTATACTATTGTTCGTGTTATTATTTTGGGTGTTTTAACATGAAAGAATAGTATCCCTTAAGAAAAATTAAGTAAAACTTGATGTCCTTCCAATTATTGCACCTATCAAGATTTTTATCATTAATTCTTAGGTCTACCAAAGTAGTATACCATTAATTATCTCGATAATTCTCGCCTTCCGCTGCATCGCTCTTCCTCCTCGCCTTGGCCTGGCCTCCCACCGCCTCCTCTGGCTCCCATTTTGGCACCGTTTTGCCTCTCGCCTCGGGCTCACCGCTCCACCTCCTGCCTCCCACGTTGCTCGACCTCCTAAGAGAGAGATGAGAGTCTAAGAGAGAGGAGGGAGTCCAAGAGAGATGAGTGTCTGAGAGAGAGTCAGAGAGATGAGAGTTGAGTCTGAGAGAGAGAGAGAGAGAGCTCGGTCTCCGAAAGGTGCAGACAACAGTCGGGAGCAACGTTCGGCAGCAACGGCCTTCTTCTTGATGATGGCTATAAAATCAACTCATCTTCTCATTTCTTCACCACCCATCCACTCTCCTCATTTCTTCACCATCCATCCACTCTCCTCATTTCTTCAACATCCATCTACTCTCCCTATTTATTCACCATCCATCCATTATTCTACCAAGGAGTCAAAGCACTAAGGAGCTCCCGAGCGGTATGCTATCGAGGAGTCATAACACGAAAATGGCAGCAGGGTGACTTAGTGTAAGCTCCCGCCGTCACTCCCTAGTTCTCCTCCAGCTTCGACTCCTGTTGATGCTCGTCAGCTCTCACCAAGTATAGGAGACTATGACATGGGTGACTGTCATATAGACGGTACGGAGGGCTATGAGGAGTACCAAGGTGGTCCAGAGCCAGTGGGAACACTAGAGTGTAGGATCGTATGGCGCAATCAGAGGGGTGAATGATTACCTCTGCTTTTTCATACCTGAAGACAAATCTCAAACCAGAAGAAAAAGCAATCTAAATTATCGGATATAGATTTCGATCGCAAATCATTTGTCTATTTGCTTGACCTCCTTTACGCGCGCTCAATGAACGCTTCGATCGTTTGACCGCTCGCTACGACCACCTTTGCATGTGGTTGAAATCTCCCTCCGCTCGAAAGCTTCAGCCGCTCGAATGCTTCGACCGCTCAAATGAGAACACACCGAAGATAACACCGTGCTCTACTTGGTTGGATTGAGCCGATGACCAAAGACACCGAGCTCGTGACATGTAATCACATTTCGAACGACATGTTCTCTTGGTGCCAATGTCCATCGTCTCTTCATAAGCGACGTTTAATATGGTAGGGAGAATAATTGAAGAAAGGATATCATCCCTCACGCACAGAATAGTGGAAGTAATCATATACGCCAAGGACTGGGAATTAGCTAAAGAGCGCCAACAACATCAACTAGAAGATCCTGAAATCGTGTAGGCATACACTGACGTCAAACGCATCTGGACATTGATAAGTAGTTAGTATGTATGCATGTCATTATAGTTAGTATATACGCTTGTTATTACTGTACTCTTTTCCTTTCTCAGGGAACCCCACTATAGGGCGTAGGGTTTTTAACGACGCAGCAACATTGTACCTGTGAGATATTAAGAAAATACCACTTTCCTTGAAATATTTATGTGCCTATGTTTTTACACAACTAATTCAATTTTAACTAGGTTTTTAACGAGGAGGCATGGGAGGAATGAAGATTGCGGTTACCACCACCATCGTCGCCGCCGCCTCTGTCGTCTATAATTCCTTAGGGCTGGGCTTAGGCTGGCACGGCATGATGCCGACATGGTGGGCTTTGGACTATGCCTGAGCCTGGTCGGAGTCGAGGTGGGCTGGCATAGCGGGGTGGTTGGGCCGAACCAGTACGCCATAACACAGCCCAAAGCACAGCGGGCCCGTGCTGGCAGTACGGCACGGCACATTGCCCACCACTACTCTAGAACTTGTCGACATAGAACCCAACCAGCCGTTCCGTACTCGATACATATCCAATACGGTGATACATATTAATGCAGGATGATACGATATCGGTGACATATCGGCAAATTTTGGTCAAAAAAATAAATAATAAATACTCCAATATGTTTGCGATACGCTATAATACATCTTCGATACGTTTGATGAGCCGACTCACCCGCCCATTCGCACCGGCGCCCACCTGCACATCCGCATCACGCTAGTACTACTCCAGTCACCTGAACCCTAATCCTCATGCCCATCCACACATTTGCATCGCACCTCCCCACAGCAGCCCTCCCCGCTCACCGCCACCACAACAGCGCTCCTACTCACCGCCGCCGCCACCTAGAGATCACCCCACCACCTGGAGGTCACCATGGCCCCGCTGCCTGGAGGTCATTCCGCCGCCTAGAGGTCACCCCGCTGGCGCCGCCTAGAGATTCAAGAGCTTTTAGTGCCGAGCAGCGCCTCATCGACCGGGCCCTCGAAGTGCATCTCCTCGGCCTCTGTCTCGTACACCACGCACAGCGCCACCGCCGCCTCAGTCAGCCTCAGCACGTGGCCGCTGTTAACCCGAATACATGCAAAACAGACTTAATATAGTCTAACAAAAACAGGGAACGTGCAACCTCACGATCCAAAAATTTCGGATCTAAACGATCTCTCAAATTACAAGAAACTGAAATACTGCAGAATGAAAATAATAAAACTGTTTAACTTTCTGTAACTTCAACTTCATGTCATCCAGGTGATCTAGCTTCGAGTCCTCCACGTCACCCATGCCTGGATTACAGCTCACATAGAGCCGCCTGTACTGCTCCTTCCAATCATGCATGTGTGGCCTGGCACTGGCATGAGCCGCCTGTATTGCTCCTTCCAATCTGTAGTTTTGTCTGATGTTTACTGCGTGAAAAATGTTCAGTCATTCAGGTGTTTTGTTGTAGAGATTCTTAACAGATTAATCTAACACAAATACCCTTTGTATCCACATATCTTTTGTAGAGGAGAGGCAAAGTCCTTACTTGGATATATTGATCACTTTTCTATGTATTATTGTGATTTTCTTCATGATATTAATAACTCTCTAATGTATATGCAGTTGCCTTGATTGGAGGGTCCTTTTGCTGGAATAAATGGTGTTATTTATTTTTCATCATTAACATTCCGTGATGTTGGTATTACCAGTGGTATTTTGGCGAGCTTATATGTTGGAATAACCAACTTTGGAGGTTAGTCAAACTCGGTTATTTATGTTCTGC
This sequence comes from Bonia amplexicaulis, assembly GCA_036346245.1. Taxonomy (NCBI): domain Eukaryota; kingdom Viridiplantae; phylum Streptophyta; class Magnoliopsida; order Poales; family Poaceae; genus Bonia; species Bonia amplexicaulis. The sequence goes on from CM070751.1 coordinate 6,639,320, forward strand.
TCTGTGGTAACTTATTAATAAACTTGTGAGCCATGTTTTTGTATTTTAGGGGCCATTGTTGCTTCAAATTTGATGGATAAGCAAGGACGAAAGAAACTTTTGATAGGGAGCTATCTTGGAATGGTATGCAGCATTTCTATTACAATACTTTTCAAGAAGTCCTACTATAATATTTCTAGTCAGCAGTCAACAGTGCTAATAAGAGATGCTAAGAGTTTTTCACCTCGTACTAATGCTTTTGTTCTATACTCGTGCAGTCATTAAATCATAAGAAGCAGAAAACACTGCATTCAGCTCTAGAGAGATTAAAAGAAGGTAATATTCAAGGATATCTACCAATTCTATGAACATTTATCAATCTGGCACATGGTCATGCTATAGATTTAGTAAAAACTATAGACAAAAAGTTCAAAATTAATTGTGTAATCCTCTCCTTGCAAATTACATAGTTCTGTGTAATTCGCTGCATATATCAGCTGATGAACACCCTTCACTATCTTATCTGCTAGCACTTACTTTAACAAGTTCATCAGCTCACACTATATGTGGGTGATGCTATATATTCCTACTAAGATAACTTTGCTTTCACATGTGTATTGTTATGTTTTATCGTCCTTGTAAACCACATGCATTGTTCTATCATCTGTGTAATACCTTGAAGATGTATCAATATTTTTGGGAAGATCGGTAATTGAAAACCCTAAACTATATATCTTGTGTAGCTCCAATTACTTTAGATTGAGTAATTAAGCTCATCACCTCACGCATATATATGGGTCTTGGACATATGTATTTATCTTCAACATGTTTTGCTTTATGAATAAGTTTAACACCTTCATAATGCAGACCTTGTTGAATAAAAACGATTCCCAAAATTGTAATATGCTTTCAGAGAATGATATATAGCAAGCATTGGTTGCCCAGATTTTGAACCAGATTGTAATATCTTTAATACAATGTCTTAGAGGTGTGGAGAAGTCAAACTAGTTTAACAAAATCTTTCTACATTAGTTTTCTATTTGGCAATTTTAACTTGTTTGGAACTGTTTCAACTCGCATGAATATTTATTGTTTTAGATTAATATAATACTATTCACGAAATCTATTTACAACATATGCAGGTGCTAATTTGTCTACTGGAGGAGGAAGAAGGTCCCCAACATCAAGTACTTGGTGCTATCACTCGAGGCATTGCATCAGCTGCACATCTTCATATTTGTACTTGGTTTGGTCCATGTTGTTTTCTGTGCTACAATAATATTACTTGGTGTAGCGAAGGTATATCTGTAAAGATAAATTTTTGCTACATATGACCATGTTTGTGGATGATAAATTTCCGCTACATATTATATGTTTGTTTAATTATATGTTTCTTGATCGATGCAACGATGGTGTTGTGATTTAGATATCAATGCTTATCTCGCAAGTTGTTTGCCAATTCATTGTCAGCTGAACAAATCTGTTATAATTAGCATGTTAGTAGTTTCTGCCAATTTTGCTGACGGTTCAAACCGTCAGCCTATATTTTCTTCACGGTAACACAAACAGTCAATGAAATCAATTTTCCTGACGGTGACTGAATCGCCAGTAAAGTGTATTTTCCTAACGGTTTTGGCCCCTGAGAAAAAAAGTCATTTTTCCCGTCGGTTAGTACCGTCAGTTTAATTTTTCCCCTGACGGTTTGGCCAAACCGTCAGGTTAAATTTCCCTAACAGGCCAAATCGTCAGGTTCAAGTTCCTAACGGCACCGTCGACCAAATTTAATTTTCCTTGCCACCAGCCACGAGGGTTTTGTCGACGGAACCCGTCAGGAAAATTAAACCTGACGGTTTTTTGTATTTTCCTGACGGTTTTGAACCGTGAGGGATGATCCGTTTCCTAGTAGTGCAAAGGGCACAATGACGATGTCGTGTGGCGCGAAAGATGATCAGCGAAGGCCCGAAGCACAACAGCGAGGATAACAACCCTCTAGCGTTGGCTGACCTCACAGCAGCATCCTTCTCACCTTAGCATGCAACAGTTGTGGGAGAGATGCGACGATATCGCTAACCCCCACATGACGTTGTTGCGCTCCATATCTTTGAAGGCACTGTGTTGGCTGGGCACATGGATAAGACCACCGCGGGACAGCGGCAACCTTCCTCCTTGGCGAAGGCACCAGACGTGCAACCAGGGATAGTGAAGCCTAGGGAGAGTCGTCGTTGGTGAAGACGATAGCAGGACTAACACTGATGATGGCAATGGGGACAGTAATGGCAGCGTTGCCATTGAAGTGGCAGGCATTGCTTCTTGCTGCTCCTCTATCTTGGCCATAGTCGTAACCGACGGCAATATCGACTCGGAAACCACAGCAACATGTTGCGCCTTCTTCTCTATCTTGGTCATGAACTCTTTCATCCAAGCCATCAAGTTGGCGTAGATATCAGCGGAGGATAACTCGGCATTGGAAGCCATGTGGCTCAGTGGAGGCTTGACGTGTGGGGGGAGACAACACGATGGTGGTGGAGAAACGGAGGTTGACGTGTTTAACAAAACTTGGCTATGTCTACACCTTGAGTGCACACTCTAGTTTCTGGTATCATAAGGCGGCATTCCCCATCAGGTGGTGCGATGCCGACCACTCCTCTTCCTCCATCGTCTCGCTACTCCTTGAAGAATTGCTCAAAGTGTTTCAACTAAGATTGTGGATCTTCCTTGTCGTCGAAGGTCAGAAACCCTAGGCAGTAGAATCGTGAAGCTCGAACCTTCATGGGATCAAAACCCCTGCTGCTTGCCATGGATGGCGGAGCAACAGTTGTCTCTGATACCAAATGTTGAGATCGGTGGTTGGGTATGGGTCCGAAGACCGGGATAGGGCACTCACCCTCATCTAACCGCCAGCAGGGCTCTACTCTGATGAGATAGAGAGGCTCTGAGACTTATTTTGAGAACCTTTGTTTATTCATTGCTTAATGATAACGATATAATGTTGTCTCTTTTATAAAGAAGGTTAAACTTGATTTATAAGAAACCTATCTCTATATTAAGGAAACCAATCCTAATAATATGAAACTTATTTCTAATACATAGAATGGATCTAAAAGAAAATAAACTTAAATAATAAGAAAACTAATTATTTTATTCCTAATCCACTATATGCTGCCAATACTATTAAACTATCCAAACAGACACCGGTGCTATAGTACCGTGCGTCATGCACATTACCTTTTGCTGTTCATGCTACAGTGGCATGCATTGTTTATGCCCTGCTGCGTGCGTCGCTAGATCATAGACCATAACAGTAATCTTGATCTGACTAGGATATTTTGTACATTATTCATTAATGGATTGAGGCATCATACATAACAGTAAGGTTAAACTCGTAATTTGCTTTGTTGCTCTGTTGAGATGTAGAGTTACACCCCTTCAAAAAAAAAGATTTAAATTATGGGAGGAAACAAGTGGAATGTTGCTCAGCTGTACTTACAGACCTTAATGGCACTCCAAACAAGTGGTGGTTCGCTTTTGGAAAGATCAAGTTCATGAACATGGTTATCCTTCAGAGTTTAGCTGCTCAGCTGTTTGCTTTGACTATAGACACCCCATTACACTTGCACATTTATCTGTTTAGTCGTGGTCTAAAATGCTCTTAAAATATGTATCCTTTTTGCTATCTAACACAGTTGGCTAAGCAATGAACAAAATGTCCAAAGATATTTAATGCAATAGAAGCACATATTCAATTGTTATGCTGCTTTCTTCTTGAATGCAGATGATGTTCGTTATTTTTTCCCTGTGAATTGAAGACGAACGTTTTTAATTAACTATTCTATTATTTGTGAGGATATGGTAAGGGAATTTAATGTAGCAAGAGAAGGTTACCCATTTTACATATGCCAAATATTACTAGGAAGGCTGTAATGATCAGTGAAATTGACCATTTTGTTCGAGGGCCCTTAGTCCTGATATGATGAGGTTTCACCATAGTTTTTCTAAGGAAATGTTTCACCACAGGTAGATTCACTGGGAGGTCTGAGTGTGTGCGCGCGCGCGCGTGTGTATCTTTGCTCCCACCTCTTAAGGTGGCGAATGATAAAGGGTGATTTGAGCAACTTCTGGCAACTATTTGCTTGCAAATATTTAACGATTTTCAACTGTTTGTGTAGGACCTTGGTGGTGAATGACAAAAGGGTTGAGTACGAAGATGAAATGCTCTTATGCACCTAGATGGCTTGACCCTAAAATGGCGGAACACTAACATAGGATAATTGACTCTTCTCTATTTCAAAAGGGAAAACTCGGCTGGTTCATAGTTTCATTCATTCAGATAACATGGATGAAGGATATGAAGATTCAGGATGAATGAGCAGTTCAGCAAGCAACAAAAACTAAACTACAACCAATACTCTTGAATTACATATAGGAAACTACTCTAATTTGCAATAGTGTTATTTTCTTTTGTTTGAGGGATTATATTACTCTTCCTTTCCACATTATTTTGACTTGTTTTTGTCATTCACTTTACTTTGACTTGCTGAATTTGATATGCTTTTCGGTACAGAGTCTCATGCAAGAAATGCTGCTCCCACAATGCTTTTTTTTTGGTGAACCGTATACAATACTATTAAAAACGTTCTCTACAATAATCGTTTAGAAAGAAGCTTTAAGAGGATTCAAGTAGATAAAGATAATACCTTTATTGCATGATCCATTCCATCATTGGCCTGCAAATAGCATTGTGTTCTGACAAATAGCAAGATCAAAGCAGGGTTTATCCTGAATGGCAGGGCAATTCTCCTTTGGCAGGGACGGCCATAGCATAGTCCACTGTCCAATGCCTGCTACATTGGCCCCCATGCCAGAGGAGAACCGCACTGTGATTCTCACCCTGAACACTCCACAGCCACCATTGGCCTTTTCTTTGGAGAAAAGCGATTGATCTGTTGTTAGTTGCTCTTCACGTTATTCTTTCATGCGCAATCTTTCTCTTGCCTTGCACTGTATGTTACCATGGCAAATATATAGTGCAGAGATGGGCAGCCAAAATCTGGATATGCTGCCGTATATGCTTCCAAATCAGGACAATGCTTTCAAGAGGTATCCCTCTAGCCCTACCTTTCCATTTTCCCCCTCTTTTTGATTTGAACCATAGAAAGAGAATGACCCTTGTGGTGTAGCCATCTCATCCAAAAGGTATAAATATCTTTTTGTCTTTTTATTCTTTCTGATGCTGGTTTTTAAAGAACTTTGATTACCAAAAGAGGTTTGTACCTACAGGTGAGATGATACATTTTGCATTAGAGACCAATCTACTTCTACATACAGAAATTAAATCCTATATTTGATTATTTGATGTGAACTGGTTTAGTTCTTGGCTTATAGTACCATTGAGCACTTTGAGTTATTATAATTTCTGTCATTTCTAGTAAACTGGTTACCGAAAACATACAGTTGGAGTTACAAGTTCTGATTGCAGTCAATGTTTGGCTAAGTGCTATTGACTAAGACATAAATGGCAAACTTTAAAATTTTATAATGCAACACATTGTACTGAATCTTTCACATGTCCCATAGATGGCAAACTTTGGAAATGCTCCTAGGATTGATCTTGCATTATTTGGAAATGCTCACAAGTTACATACTTCATTGGGAAAAAATGTGCACCGGTTCATCTTCTTTTATCAATTCATGCAACTACTTCCCTAATCACGTATACATGCATTCCATTGTCCACAAGCGAATTGTGTCCTTTTTTCAGGCGATGGAGGTCCGTTGATAGTATGCTTTGTCGCGGAACATCCCCATGGATCTTCCCATTTTGGCGCTGTCACAAGCTGCCTCTGTTGAAGAATCTAGTAAGGATCTGGTTCTTCTGCAGAGCACTGAGCTTTACAGAAAGGACGCACCGCCTGCAAGTTGAGCTGCTGCTGCGGGCGTCGAAAGGCCGCGTAACATTTTGTCATATCTAAATTGACAGGGTCATTTACAGGCTATTTCCAGACCTTTATCTTTCTTAATGCAAAAATATCCCATCTGTTGCCATTGATATTATTTCTTGTTCTTTCTAAGTTTTAACCACAATTTATAATTGACTTGTACCGCACTTTGTTACTCCCTTTAGTCATAAATACATATTATTTTGAACATCGACATGGTCCACAAAACACAACTTTGACTATTAATTTATATTGTAATATATTTATCAAACACAATAAAATTATAATATCATAAAAGTACTTTCCAAGATAAATCTATACATATGATTTTCATATGTTAAGTCTAAATATTTAAAAAGATATCGATAATCAAAATTTTAAAAGTTTGGCTGTACATAACCTAAAATAACATATATTTATGACCGGATGGAGTATATAACACTGCATAGAACACTGAAAAAATGGCATCGCACCAGATGTAGTGGAAACAAATCACTGGAGATCCTTTCCGTGACAACACAAGAAGAAAACAATTCATGAGAAAAGCAACTCCACATGGACGGCTATTTACCATGTCAACCCTTCAAAGCGCGTTAAGATTCGTGTAAAGAACAAGAAAATGAAGTGGTAGTTTGAATTTTAAAAGATTTCATCAATCTCAAGGCACCTTTGATTGTTGTGATAGTTCATAGATATCCATATACATGTAGAAAAGTCATACTCAACCCAGTGGAGACAACAATGGGAGAGGCCAAGCGGCGAGTACCACTTGCTACATATAGGAGAGAAGTAGATATTGCGGCAGTTATATGTTGATTTTTATTGCTATTATTGCAAGAATGAATACGTGAAACATGAGCAACATGCCACATGTGCTCGGAAAATATGCTAGGCATCAGTGTCCAAGCAAGGGAGAAGCATAAGCGGGTATGCTAGTGCCAGCAGCTTCAGTACCCCGACCTTTATTCACATATATTTTTTAATTTTAACCTCTTAGTATTTATTTTTATAAAAATGGTCTTCTCTCTTAATTGAGAAGATGACAAAGTAACTCAACAACAAGCAAGCAATACGACAGATAACCCGAACACGGAAGGACATGATACTGACACCGTGACGAGCAATACGACAGACAACCTAAACACGGAAGGGCATGATGCTTGTACCATGGCACGGCGGACCTGGCTAGCTGTGGAGCTGCCATCCACTGCTGAGCAGAGCGACGACAGCTCAGCAGACGGCCAGGTCAGCAGAGCGTGGCCAGGGGCGAGGTCTTGGTCACATGGTTTTGACATATCAGTGCATCACTAGATATATGTGGAGAGTTTAATGTTATTAAATTGGCTGTTAGGAGAAGTGAGACTGCATCTGTGGTCTTTTTCTGACTTTGTGCAGGCGAATTGAACAGCTCTCCGACCCCGGCACTATTTTAGCATTGATACCAAACGAATGGTTTCCTGGAGTAAAGTACGTTGACCATGCACTATAGTTGGTTATATATATATAGTGAGACCCGTGGTACTAGTGGGACAATTGTGCAGGCAGGCATGTTGATGTACAGAGTTTGGTATCAACGCTAAAATAGTGCAAGGGTTGGAGAACTGTTCGATTCACCTCCACAAAGAAAAAGGCCACGAGAAGAGGTGTCACTTCTCCTGAATAACCAATTTAATAGGGAGTGACTATTACCAAGGCGATTGAAATTTTTTTATCTCTCAGTCACTTGAAGTTGCACTTTCAATTAACTAAAATTGCAGTTGTTCTTTTTGAAGGGGGCTGTTTTTTTGGAGAGGGCTGCAATTTTAGTTGATTGAGAGTGCAACTTTTAGAGGGGGCTATTTTTTTTAGAAGGGGCTGCAATTTTAGTTGATTAAGAGTGCAACTTTCAAGTGACTGAGAGATAAAAAAATTTCAGTCGCCTTGGCAACAACAAAACCGAATTTAATAACACTAAATTCTCCGTATCTATCTAGTGATTCACTCCACTGATGTGTCAAAACTATGTGACTAAGACCTCGTCACCAGCGCTACCTCGCCCCTAACCACGCTCTGCTGGTCTGGCCACCTGCTGAGCTGTTGTTGCTAGGCAGACGGCTGTCAAGCAAGGATAGCTCGACAGATAGCTATCAGACTTATCACCTGTCACATCAGCTTTGTGTCCTCCGGATCCTGTGCTTGGGTCGCATGCTACGCAGATTGCCTTCTACCAAGTTATTCTAATATAGCGGACGATATCTGTCACTTGCTACGTCTTTCGAGTTTAGAGAGTGACTATTTTTGTAAAAATAATTATTAAAAGGTTAAAATTAAAAAAATATTGTAACAGTACTAGATACATAAACAGTTCATTGGCATTATGCAATGCGTATAAATACCCTCTTGTTCGAATCTAGGATGCACCAAACCATTCCAGGTACGCGAAATAAACAGAGCCCCATGTGTTGTGGAGTGTACGTACGTTGCAGTGTGCATGCATGCGAGTTGTGGATTACCGGGCCATATCTCCTTGGGCAGAGCGATTTGGCTTCACTTTGTTCTAGCTAGTTTGCTCTGCCAAAGGAGATTTGCCCAGCAATCCACATTTGCAATCTGTTAGGACTGTCGATGTAGATTAACCTTTGATGTTGCAAGCTTACTATGTGTACATTCAGAAGAATCAGAATACGCAGGCTAATGATGTAGAATATATATAGCATCTTTTCAATGTATGTACATACTTCTATTAGTTACAACTTCAGTTTTACGTATTGATCGATGGGTTTAGTCGTGTAGCCATGGCTGCTTGACACTATTATAGATTGATAGTCTGGCAGTATATAACATTATAGCCCTTTAGGCCTTTATAGCGGTAGGATCAAACCGACTGCCAAAGCTATTCATTTCAAGTGAAGCGAGGATGAAAGCCAGTTTTGTAGCATTTCTGTTGGTGCCTGTGACGAGTGAGTGGACTGAATGCTCGATGTACTACTGCATGTACCCTTCATTTTCGTCATGTAAAAATAGAGAAGCTTATATTTGGCACCCGTTGATGTTTCACTCTTAATGTACGGGGATAATTAGGTCAGTAGCATTGCAAAAGGTCAAAATTAGAGAAGTAACATAGCAAAGAAACTTTGCTGCTAAATAACATCAAAGTACTGGGGCAAAAACATCGTTTGTTACACTGATACCTCTACTTATATGCGGTAGCTCCCGGATTGAATTATAGTTTGTGAGATACAGTATGAGCGTACAAGATATCAAAAACTAAGTAGATAAATCTCACAAAGATAACCGAAATAATTGCGTCAAAGTAACCACGATAAGAAATAAAATATTTGGTGAAACTGACCATAAATTCTTTAAGCACAATCTCAAAAGAATACAAGAGATCGTCGCTCTCTTACAACCTCTCGAACCTTTTAAAACCCTTGGATCTGTGCCCTATATAAGAATCTAATGCTAAAAAAAATCCTAGCCCCTAATCCTCTCATGCGCTATCTGCTATGAATGAATAGGCTTGATTGCTTCTTTGCTTGGTAAAGTTTGCAACCATGGATTCTAGTGCTATATTCTAGGCCTTCTGCTTTGGACTTTTTGTTTGGGTTGGATTCTTTTTGCCACCTCATGGGCTTATATAGTTCCCCTAATTTTTCTCCAAAGCAAATAGGAAATCCTACTTTGTGCATACTAAGAAAGGATGTAGCAAATAAGGTAAAGACGGTTTTTATAGGCGATCATAATCCTATTAGGATTTATCTAGAAATTTATGTAGCATACATCTCTAAGTCCTAAAGGATTAGGAAATGAGTCATCATATTTCAACAATCTTCAGAGAAATTTACAAAAACCGCCTTGACTCTTATCAATTGAAGTCACGTGGTGACGCCAACCAGGGTCATTACGCTCCAACACCGACAACACCACATTCGACACCTCTGACAACCAACGTCGCTGCCCCAATTACATCTCTCAAGACAACCCGCCGACAACCAGGGAATTACATCTCTCAAACCTTAAAGTTAGCTTCTAACTCATCTCTATTTATAGTCTAAGATCCAAACAAGATATTATCAAATTTTAATAAATAAAGGACCTGAAACCTTACGTAACACAAGTTTTTTTAACTTTTGTCACCTTACCCAATTTGGGATGCTTTAAAATTATCACATATCGTACCCTCCAGACCGCACTTCCGTAGCTTCAACACACATCATCTATCTTTGATCTTCATACACCCTAATTCAAGCACGACTGTTTCCTCCTGCACTCTTGACCCTCTAAACCATGACTTTGCATCAAGCCATCTCTCAGTCCTCGCCGTAGACCACGATCGCCTCCGAGTTACTTTGCACATGCAAAGACCCAAGCAACATCATTTTCCAACACAAGTTCTTTTCAATTTGACTGACATAAGCCCACACACGTGACACGCCTAAAATAACATCAATAAGAAACATTGTCAATTGTTTATCATCACAAATATTTTAAACCTAATCACATGGTGTAACACAAATTAGAGGAGAAAGAAAAATAAAATAAGTTGTTGGAAGTATGACCTAAAGGCAATCATAGAGATGATTAAGTTGTTTCGACAACGCTAGGTCAACCATGTTGTGTCGACCACATTGGTTCAACCACGTTGTTCCAACCACGTTGGCTCGACCACATTATTTCGTTATATTTATGATCTATTGGATAATATATTATCTTGTTTCTTGAATAATATCGTTAATATTTATTATCGAGTATTTGACTTAATTGTGAAACTTTTTATTTCTGTGATAATTATTCTTAAACGATCCTAGGTCAGAAACATATGAGGACATATATGAATAGACTAGCATATGTATTGGCTGATGATCATGTTTTACAGGTCATAGATATAGAGACATCAAACCAATAATATGGACACATGTTAGGGAATATGGGGTTAAATTGACCCACCATGAGACACTGCGAGAACATTACATTCTTACATATCATCAGTTGATCTCATTTACAATGTGTATGCTATGTTCTTAGACTTGAGGTCGTCTCACGTACTCGTGATGCATAATGGCTAACTTAGGGGCTGCCAAACGCTACCTGTAACTAGGTAGTTATAAAGGTAGCTTTTGGGTTTTGTCATGATGCATGCATTGAGACATGATCGATCAAGATAGGATTTGCCCCTCTATGCAAAGGGAGAGATATCTCTAGGCCTCTTGAGTGATTGGATTCCAGAAATGTATGTCCATGCTACCCATGGTTAAAGAGTTAACCATAGTTGGGGAATTTGAATCATGTAATCGAGAAAGAGTGGTCGAGCTAACCAACAAAGATGACACGTACTTGCCTTGAGCTTGATCAATACCGTGAGACAAAGGGAATCCATGTGAGCTTCGTTAAGGTTCGTACGATATGATATGTACGTATACTTGGGAGTCGGCATATCTTGCTAGGGGCTGCTACTGATTAGTGGATGAGTAGGAGTACTCGAGCCATGTCTAAGTATACGTGAACCTATAAGATCGCACACTTAAAGGGATGGGAGATAATTTGGATGGTGACCTGAATTCATGTGGACAATGAGTTTCTAATGGGCCCCAAGTTCGAGGACTATTATGGATGCCTATAAATAAAGGGGCACAGTGGCATAGAGTTTGTGACAGAGAGAATTGAAATTTCCAAAACCCTAGATGGCACACCTTCCTCATCTAATACCACGCTGCCGGCGCTAGCACTCCAATGTGTGGTGTTCTGTCCCATACGTGTGGATACCTTGGAGGTGTTGATGCGAAGCTTCAACACTAAAACGATCCGCAACCTGTGATGATCAAAAGGAGCTGAAGGAGGAGACGTGCGGCTAGTACGACTACTACCGCATCAACACACTACATCGACTCTACTTTCGCTACGAGTCTTCACGTCTAGTGGTAATCATGTGATCTATTACTAGCGGAGGATTCTTGTTTATGCGGTAGAATTTTTGAAATTGTGCTTACATAGCCTACCGTAGCGCTTCAGTGGTATCAAAGTCATCCCGGCTACTTTTAGATTTCAATTAGATGCATATGGTGATATGTGAGAGTCGTAGATGTGATTTATTACTATTTTTGTGGTCGTTCTATATGATAGATTGTTTTTGCAGTGGTCGATATGATCGTCCATGCATGGAGGCCAATAGATGGGTTTATGATCGCTATTCCGTAATCGTGTTTTTATGGTCGTATGACGACTTACCTCTACCAGTCGGTTTTCCGCCAGCGGGGCAGACAATGAAGGTGTAAATCCATGGAGCACGTGAAGATCAATATTGGTTGATCGAATCATAGTTGTTATCAAAAAGGGTTAATGTGATTAAGCCAATGCGATTTGCATGGATGGAACAGTAGATTGGATCTATGTAGTCCAAAATTTTCGTAACAGGGGGCCGAACAGGATCTTTGTGACTAGAATAATAACTTGGTATGTTAGATAGGATCCAATTCTATGCATATTTGTTTTGCAGGATTATTATGAATAGTATGGCTCATTATGCATGTGAATGATGTATGAGATGCACATATGTATGTACTATTCATAGCATGCGTGTCATGTTTATTGCAGCCCAAGGCTGTCTATATTTATATGACGACCTGCGTGTTGACTTGTGTTGCTTCTTCACTCCTTGTATCCTTTACTAGCATGTGCTATGGAGTAATAGCTTAGTGGGAGTACTTGGAGGTTTTGACCACTTGGAGACATGGCAAACAGGAAGTACGACTATAGAAATCACCTTGTGAAAGGGCCATACTATATCACGATGTAATATGATTGCCTGTGAATGGCTTTATATTTATGTTCATTTATGTCTATACATGTTATTTAATTGCTCTGAATGCTTTTAACATGGTAGAGATAAAATTTCCTCACATAATATTAAGCTAAATTGATGCCCTCCCAATTAGCTGCACCATTCAAAGCCATGTATTTTTAATGGTAGGTCTTGCTAAAGCAGAGTGCCATTAATTTTCCTTGACTAGATGGGTTTGTGTTGGACACTCACATGCAAAGCATTGGTTTAATTTGACAAGGTCATGATAACGGTTCTGGACCTTGGGGCATAGGGTTGGGTGCTGGAGCATTGAGATACTGCCCAACAACAAGTTATATAGAGATATAATTAGCAAAGGGTTGCTTACCAAATTCACTAATCTTCTAGCAGTGATGTCAAAGCTCACTAGTAGATAAGTTGATTGTGGGTCTTGAATCACTAAATGCCATAAGAGGGATATGGTATTTAGTGGAAGTATCTTTATTAAATTATTTAATAGAAGTTACTTTTCTTGAACATATATCTTAGTTTTGTATGTTTTGTGTTGTAGATCATGGCATCAACTTTGTACCTTCTTTCAGTATCATTTTACGAACTGCTACACCTACTTCCAGTTTTGCTTTACGTTCGATACTTGATAAAGAAAAACTGAATGAAACAAATTTTGCGGATTGGTCCCGCAACCCAAGAATTGTTCTTAGGCAAGATAAAAAGGAACATGTTTTAGAGGAACCAATTCCAGAAATGCTTGATGAAAATGCTATTGCTACTCTTAAAAACGCCTATAGGAAGGCATGCGATGAGTCCCTTGATGTTAGCTGTCTCATGCTTGCTACCATAGACTCAGACCTTCAGAATCAGTTTAAGAACATAGAGGCTTATGGTATGATCATAGCATTCGAAGGCATGTTTAAGACACAAGTAAGAGCTGAGAGATATGAGATCTCAAAGAAATTATTTGGGTGTAAGCTAGCTGAGGGCAGTCCAGTGAGCCCTCATGTGATCAAGATGGTTGGTTACACACAGAGCTTGAAAAACATTGGTTTTCCTCTTAGCCAAGAGTTGCCTACTGACTTTATTTTTGCATCGCTTCCTGTAAGCTATGGGCAATTCATTCTGAACTTCCATATGAATGGCTTAGATAAGAATCTCATTAAGCTGCATATGATGCTCAAGACTGCAGAGGATAGCATTAAAAAAAGCAACAATCATATGATGACGGTGCAAAAGACTACCAACTTCAAAAAGAAGAAATCTAAGATTTTGGGCAAAAGAAATGGTATGAGCAAAATTCAAGATATGATCTCGAGTATCAAATCTAAGCTTCAGAAGTTTAAGATTGGCGTTGCACCTGATACTATTTGCTACCATTGCCAAGGCACTGGACATTGGAAGAGGAACTACAAGAAGTACTTGGCAGAACTGGAAAGGAGGAAGGTAAGTAAGACGTCTATTTCAGATGTAAATATTATAGAAATAAATCTTGCTACTTCTCATATTGGTTCTTGGGTATTTGATACCGATTGGTTGCTCAAATTTGCAATTCGATGTAGGGGCTGATAAGGAGTAGGAACTTAGCAAGAGGTAAGATTGATCTTCGCGTGAGCAATAGAGCAAGAGTTGTTGCGTTGGCTATTGACACATTACCATTATCTTTAACTTCATGATTAATTTTGGAATTAAATAATTATTATTGTGTTCCTACATTAAGCAAAAATATTATTTCTATTCATGTTTGGGAGCAGAAGGTTATGAGTTCAGAATAAAGAATAATTGTTGTTTAATTTATTTGAATGATATGCTTTATGGTCATGCTCCATTGATAAATGGATTATATGTTTTAAATATTGAGAATGTGCCTGCCTATAACATTAATGTTAAAAGATTTCGGCATAATGATTTGAACCCCGCTTATATCTGTCATTATCGTTTGGGTCACATAAATGACAAACGCATGGTGAAGCTCCGTAAAGAGATTGGGATTGGTAATGGTAATGGTGTGGGCACCAAAATATGGGAACATAATTGGTTGCCAAGAGATTGGCTGCTGCGGCCTATTTGTGCAAAGGAGCCATTGGCGCCAGAGAGAGTCCGTGAATAAATTGACACATCGTCTAACGCTTGGCGTCGAGATGTGTTAGACAAGTTTCTTCTTGGACATGGAATCTTGAACATTCCTATTTGTTCATCAGAACAGTCTGATTCTTGGGCGTGGCATTATGAACGCAACGGGAACTTCTCAGTTCGGTCGGCGTATCGCATCCACTGAAAGCGCAGCGGGAGAACTGGCTGAGGGGAGAGCTGAAAACTCAGACCAAGAGTATGCGGCAGAATCATGGAAGGTATTTTGGGGTATTAAACTCCCGTCGAAGATTAAGATCTTTGCTTGGCAGCTGTCAAAAACTCTATCCCAATGGAGAAGATTCGCAAACACAGCAAAATGAGCATTGTTGAACATTGCAAATTGTGTGGTGCTGCTGAAGATACTTGGGATCATGCCCTTCTTCACTGTACTATGGCCCAGTGTGTATGGCCATTGCTAGATGAGGATCTGACGAGCCTGATAGCATCTACTTCTATAGAAGATCCAAAGGAGTGGTTATTCTTCATGTTACAGAGCTTGTCTATGGAGGATATGAGTGTTATGAATAGCGCTTGTATTCATATGAGGCCAAAGGGCCGGTATATATACACAAATACATGAAGGCACATATGGAAAGATTACAAGAAAGGAAAGAGTACAAGTATGGAAACAATCCAAACTATCCTAATACAATGATATCTGTAATATCTCTACCATATATGTAATATCTCATTCCATATCTCTAACACCCCCCCTCAAACTCATGGTGGATCAACAACACTGAGTTTGGAGAGGTAGAAGCCGTGTTGTGCTCGGGTCTGGGCCTTCGTGAAGAAATCCGCTATCTGAAGCTCTGAAGGCACATACTGAAGAGCAACAACCTGATCATGCACACAAGACCTCATGAAGGAAGCATCGACACCAATATGCTTGGTGAGCTCATGCTTCACAGGATCACGGCAATCTTGATAGCACTGCATCGTCGACAAAAGAGGAGTCGGTGTAGTGACAGAAACACCAAAATCCTCAAGTAACCACCGTAGCCAAGTAACCTCTGCTGTCAAGAGAGCCATAGCTCGCAACTCAGCCTCTGCACTCGAACGAGACACTGCAGTCTGTTTCTTCGTCTTCCAGGCAATGAGAGAACCACCAAGAAAAACACAGTAAGCAGAGATAGACCGACGATCAGAGGGATCGCTGGCCCAAGTAGCATCCGAATAAGCTCAAGTCATAACGAGTGGAGGATGGAAAGAAGAGACGACGAGAGATAGTCCCACGAAGGTATCGCAGAACTCGAATAAGGTGGTCATAGTGGACCCGAGTGGGAGCGTGACGAATCGACTCGAAATGTGAACTGGATAAGTGATATCCGGACGAGTATGACAAGAAGATAGACAAGACTCCCAACAAGATGACGATAGCGAGTCGGTCGAAAGAGGCTCGCCATCAGAGGGTCGGAGGTGAACATTGAGCTCCATGGGAGTCTCAACAATACGCTGATCAGTGAGAGAAGCGCGATCAAGAAGATCCTGGATATACTTTTCTTGGGACATAAAGAAACCATCCGGGTGGAAGTAACCTCAATCCCAAGAAAGTAATGGAGAGGACCAAGATCCGACATAAGAAATTGCTCACTAAGACGAGCCTTGACAAAGGCAATGTACTCGAAATCATCCCGTAATGATCATATCATCAACATACGAAGAAGAAGAGTCCGACCACGAGGCGAAGTGTGGACAAAGAGCGCAGGATCATGATCACTTGCTGAAAAACCAGCGGTAACCACGAGGAGAAGCGCTCAAACCAAGCACGAGGAGCCCGCTTGAGGCCATAGAGAGCGACGAAGACGGACCATGCCCTCGGGAATGAATACCCGAGCGGCGGATGCATGTAGACCTCCTCACGCAGTCGCCATTAAGAAAGGCATTCTTGACATCGGTGAGAAGCAGACCGGTGGCGTCTGCACGCCACCGAAAGAAGAGTGCGGACGGTGGTCATGTGAGCCACGGGAGCAAAAGTCTCGTCATAGTCACGACCATGCTCTGCTTTGAAGCCACGAGCAACAAGACGCTTTATAGCGCTCAAGAGAACCATCGAGCGAGTCTTAACCTTGTAGACCCACTTACATGTGATGGGACGAGAGAGATGGAAGGGAACAAGATCCCAAGTACCGATGCGCTCAAGGGCAGCAATCTCCTCGGCCATGGCATGCTGCCACTCGGGGTGAGTAGCAGCATCCCGGTAAGAAACAGGCTCACGAGTAGCTGCGCCAAAGAAAGGCAAAAGCAGGCGGGAGGTCAAGCGGCGCGATCGCGGAGAACATAGCGAGGAGAAGATGACCCATCAGGGGAAGATGGTGCATCAGAAGAAGAATCATCAGAAGAAGATGGCTCTTCTGGAATATCCTCAATACGAGGTCGACGAGTGTAGACGAGTGTAGTGGGGGGAGCCTGAGGAGCCGCAGGAGGCGACAATGGCGGAGAGTCCACGGAAGGGGTATGAGGAGACTCAGTGGGACGAGTGGACGCGGGTAAGACAGATATAGGTGTATCTGGAAAGGTCAAAAAAGACAGAGACTCCACAGAGGAAGCCGAAGAAGAAGAGACATGACGTGGGTAGAAAGGACGAGACTCGTCAAAAGTCACATCCCGAGAAATCCGCATCCGTCGACCAACAGATCCCAAAGCCGATAGCCCTTGTGCTCGCACTGTATCCCGAAAAACACACTCAACAGATGGCGAGTTAGTTTGGTACGTTCTCGAGGGCGAGGAGAGCGTAAAACGCAACCAAACAAACGAAGGGCGGTAATCGGAAGAAGACCACAGACGCTCAAAGGGATTGCGCTCAAGAGCGGAAGAAGGTCATGTTGACAAGATAGGTGGCGGTGGAAACAGCCTCGGCCCAAAAGTGAGGTGGAATAGGCGGCAATCATCGTGGCACGAGCCGACTCAAGGAGGTGACGATGCTTGCGCCAAGAACACCATTCGAGCATGAGCACCGGGACAAGAGAATCGGCGAGAGTGCCACGCCGACAAGGAAGCTACGCAGGTGATGAGAGAGGTACTCGCCCGGTGAGTCGGCCACGAAGACACGAATAGGGTGGAGGCGTATACGAACCATAGTGGCAAACTGTTTATAGATAGACAAGGCCTCACCACGAGAAGACATGAAATATATCCAAGTGTGACGAGAAAAATCATCTATAAATATGATATAATATCGATGACCCCCTTTCGAAACGAAGGGAGCCGGACCCCAAACATCTGAATGAACAAGATCAAAAGGTCATTGAGATACAGACTCACTATGAGGATAGGGAAGCTGAAGTTGTTTACCTAACTTACAACCCTGACAATCTAAAGACACGTCTCCTGAGACAGACCCCAGAAGACCACGACGAACTAAAGACGACAGACGAGAGCCACACATATGGCCAAGGCGATGATGCCACTGCTGGAAAGATCCGGTGACGGAGGCGGAGGCGGAGGCAATGGCGTGAAGGAAGGTGAAGCAGTCAAGCTCCCATAGACGCTGGGAGTCACGGCGCGAGGGCAGAACCAACCGTAACTCCCGTGTGGCGGTCCGAACACAACAAGAGTCGAGTCAAGAATGACCCGACAACCAAAATCGATGTCGCCCGCAGAAAAGAAGTCGCATGGTAAGGCGAGGCACATAAGCAACAGAGGGAACATAAAAAGATGAGTTGCTAAGAGATCCTTGACCAGAGACAGAAAGAGAGGTACCATCAGCAGTGAGAACATTAACAGGAGAATCAAGGGGTGTTATAGAGGACAAAGTGGAAGCATCAAAAGTCATGTGAAAAGATGCTCCGAATCAAGAATCCATGGGAGATACCGATGTAGAAGGTGGTTTCTCGGTGCAAAGAATCGATGGCGAACTGCGAGAACTGCCGAGAAAGAACACGAGGCGACAAGTAGGCGTCAAGTCCGGCTATCTCTGCTCGGTGAGAGAAAGCTGCGGAAGTAGTCGATGCGACGTCAATGTAGAAGTACCAGTGTCAGTGCTAGTAGAAGAACGTCGTGAAAGATGCCGCTTCTTCTTATAGCACTGAGACTCAATGTGGCCGGCCTTGTCGCAGTAGGAGCAGTGAGGACGGCCACCTCCAGATGGAGGACGGCCACCACCGCTGTGGTAGCCGCCGAAGGAGGCGATGTCCAAACGGGGAGCAGTCGGTGTAGCGGGTGGACGGGCAGCGAGCACAGAGGGGAGTGACATCAGACCAGCACCACTCAGGCGAGTCTCCTCCGCGTATCTCGATGGGGCCTCGGAGAGTGACACGAGGGTGGCGTGCAAGGAGCCGGGCACGTCGCTGCTCGAACTCGGGGCGGGCGAGTAAGGAACTCGTGAGACCACGAAACTCAGATCGGCTCGTGCGGCTAGGCGGCACGGACAAGAGCGACAACCGCGGCGGAGAGAGTCCAACTGCCGCCGAACGCGAGCTCTGGCGTAAAAAGCGTCAACAGTAGCATCACCCTGCTGAAGAGAATGCTCCTGACGGACCACGGACAGGTACAAGGCGTCACCAGATGGCTCATAGCGCTGACGAAGATGAGTCCACATCTGGAAAGCCGAGGAGAGTCCCACAACCTCAGAGGAGAACTGAGGCTGGACACTGGCAGCGAGGATAGCAGCAGCTCGAGCGTCGTCGTCGTACCATTGATTATAGACGACCAGTCGATCCCTGTATTCATCCAGAGCCTCTTGGTAGACAGAGGCATCCTTATCATCATCTTTAGTGGCAGCCTTGTCGGCTGTCGGGGGCAGCGTGGCAAGCGTAGGTTCCGTCGGAGGAGTAGGACAAGGCGGGCAGACGACATCGCCAGAGAGGATGCCCCATAGACGAAGACCACGCATATGAATGCGCATGTGAGACACGAAGTCGGTGTAATTAACACCATCGAAGATCACCGGGCAACGAGGGAGAGAAACAGTACCCATTGGTAGGCGGTGCTGAACGGCACGGCGACCAAAGGAACGATGTCTAACAGGCGGCGCTGGACGGCGCGGCGGTTAGAGCAACATTTTTTTTGCCGATCGGTTTTATAATACAACCGACCGACCGACCGACTTTTACAAATCGCGATCCAGACCGAGAAAACAAAGAAAAAGAAAAGAGGGGCGACGGGGTGGCGGCGCTCTTGGCGAGACGGCGCGCGACCGGCGGGGACGGCGGCGCGACCGGCGGCGCGACCGGCGGGACAGCGGCGGCGGCGGCGGCGGTGACGGCGGCGAGGCAGCGGCGACGCCGCCGAGGGAGGCGCGGCGGCAACGGCGGCGGGAGCGGCGACGGAGGGAGGCGCGGCGAGTCGGCGCCGGCGGGAGGATCCGGACCGGGCGGCGGCGGCGGCGGGTTGGTGCGGCGGTGGCGGATCCGGCGGCAACAAGGCGGCGGGTCGGCGCGATGGCGGATCCGGCGGCGGCAAGCGACGGGTCGGCGGCGCGGCCGGATCCGGCGACAGGCGGGCGGCGGGCGGCGGCAAGACGACGGATCGGGATCGATCCGGACCGGCGGGAAGAGCCGTGTCCGGCGAGCGGCGGAGGATGCCGGCGGCGGCGAGGCCGACGTGCGGCACGAGCGACGAGAAAATTCTAGGTGCGCTCGATACCATGTTATGAATAGCGCTTGTATTCATATGAGGCCAAAGGGCCGGTATATATACACAAATACATGAAGGCACATATGGAAAGATTACAAGAAAGGAAAGAGTACAAGTATGGAAACAATCCAAACTATCCTAATACAATGATATCTGTAATATCTCTACCATATATGTAATATCTCATTCCATATCTCTAACAATGAGAATTGTTGGTAGCTTGTTGGGCTATTTGGCATGCTAGAAGGAAGGCTGTATGATGAATAATTCCAGAGCCCATTGTCGACTTTTGTCTTCGTCAAGTCATACTTAGAAGAGATGGAAGCTGTGATGCTCCCTTCACCTGCCCCAGTGAGAGATGCAGCTTCGCGCCCTCGCCGACCCGATGGTTGCCACTTGCCACCACCAAACTCTTTTCTAAGATTAATGTCGACGCGGCTGTTTCGCGGACAGGAAAACGGGGTTGTGTGGGAGCGATTTGCCGAGATGATGAAGGTATATTTGTAGCAGCCAGCGCTATGGTCTGGGATGGAATTTCTGATCCTACGACTTTGGAGGGGCTGGGTTGTGATGAAGCTTTGTGTCTGGCCGCGGATTGCTATTTGACCAAGGTATATGTGGCTTCGGATTGCTTGGAAGTGGTCAAGAACATCGAGTAGAGGCCAAGATGCAGATATACTGCCGTCTTACAAAGCATTGAAGCTAGGAGACGACAGTTTGCGAATGTGATATTTCGCCGTGAAGGTCGCGACTCAAATGTTGATGCTCACAACTTAGCAAAATATGCTTGTGCACTAGATGTGGGCCGCCATGTTTGGCTGCTGGAGCCTCCCTGTATTGTTGATGTTCATGTAAGTGCACCTTCTGAATAAATAAAATCCCGCCTTCCTCTCAAACAAAAAAAAGGATTGTAATGGAACAAGGGGAAGCAAATTTGGCTTGACCTGGGAACGAATAGAAAAATAAGGTGGGAAAAATTGTATACTGGTACTGTATTTTGAGAACTAGAAGATTCATAATAGATCATGATGATGAATTGGTGATGATGGCAAAGCAACTCTGATATTCAACAGCAATGTATGCCAGACCGTGTGATTGTGCAAAAGAGTATATCCGTATATAGATTTCGTTCAAGAGATCAAGGGAGATGTGGCAGCAGGACCAATATCAATAGCTATTTCTTGGTCCATTTTTGAAGTAAAAAAAAACTTAGAAGACGGTTTCAATATAAACAAACTCCCTTGCAAGTCACATGGACTCAATTGATAACTTCTTAATTTGCTTCAAAATCATCGAAGATCGATGATCGCAACGGCTTGACCTTTTTTAGTACATTTTCTGACGGCAAGTGGCTGTTGGCTGGTAATTCGCACCAGTCCGGCCGGCACCTAAGGCTCCACACGCTAGCATTTTATACGGAGTTCAGATCCCATAATCTCTCTGCTTATGTCAGTGATTTGCCCTCTCCACCAGTGAAGTCAACGTCTCCTGTCTCTCGCAGAGATCCGCGACAAGTTAATCGAGAAAGTTGCATTCCCCCGACGAGTGGTGTGATGCTTACTTTTCGGCTGCACTGTACTTAGCTAAAATTAGCTTCTCCCCGGCCTCCATCGCTTCGCTGCTTGCACGATTTCAACGGCAGGGCAAGCTCGCAACTGGCCGCTCAACTGGGAGGACGTCCATATGGCCGCTCAATCATCCATCAGATGGTAGTGAGCAGTGACATCCAAATCATAGATCATTATTATCATCTTTTTGTTTAAGCTCCGCCTCAGCATTGTCGCCCATACTGCCCGTCTCGCAGCATCTTTTGATATCTTCAGCGTACTTAATGAAGTTATGGGTCATAGGCCGTGGGTCAGTGGAGCTCATCCTTCTCAAATCCGCAAAGAGCGATGTATACGCGAATTTGACGAAATTTTGGTGATGCCTTCGATGACGCACAAGTTGCAATTTGATGAGTGTACATATGAAAATCCGTGTTCCCAAATTATACGCGCTGGACTGAAAGTTTCTAGGATCCGCGCAAAGAAAAATCGACAGCGGTTTGTTTGCAAAGTAGGAATTAGCAGGAAATTGAGCAATTTGTCTGAGGTTCTGTTTATATTGATTTCTAAAATTTGGTTTTTTTATAGTAAATGACTTTTCTACAGTACTTATCTTTCAAACAGAATGTCTTTTCAAGATAGATTAAACTAGTCGATCGTAGTATGCAAATTGTATACGAGTATCTCTCTATAAGTTATTACTATTTATAAGCCAAAGCCTATATAAACCAGCCATATGATTCTTACGAAAATCCTCTGTTCCAAAAAGAGCCTCTATTTGCAGATGAAGCATTGGTTGTGGACGATGATAATACACATCTTTTAGCACCTTCCACGCTACCGACGCCACCCCCCTGAAAGTCAGGTATCTTGTGGACTTTCTCCTTTCTATGAATAAATGGCAGAGCTCTTATAAAAACTAGATGAGTGGATGTGCCCTACTATGGATGAAAATTTTCATATTATCCTAGTATGTCGAGTCGATATTATTAGAATTGGCCTGCTCAGCCCAAGTCGTTTACTTTGCCTCCGTGCTGAGCCACATCGTGCCTCCACATCGTAGTAAAGGACCATGTGAGACGGTCCAGGGTAGTGTTGTGATGAACCATTGCAATATTTGTAGAGTGGTCAAGTGAGTTTGCAAAGATCGCTCTTTGTCTGGATTGGTTTTGGGCAGAAGTTGAGGATTTTTGCGATTTGAGTGATGGTTTGAGTTAGGATGACCTGGGTCATTAGATTAAAGTTATATGATGCATGTCTTGGCTAATGTGGGTCAAGTTGTGAAGAACTTGTGTATAGAAACTATTTCTTTGTATTTAGATGTTCAGGGTCGCTCGTAGTCAACAGTTGTAATACCCTAAACGTCGTTACGACGTAAGTTTTAAAATAATCGCGAAGTGGCCGGTTTTTCAGTAAATCGCGGGAAGGGAAAAATAAAAATTACGGAACAGTGTAAAATGAATAAAATAAATTAAAAATTAAATAAAAAACTCTGAGTGGGCTGCCTGGGGAGTGGGCCGACCACCTTGGGCCAAGGCCTAAGGGGGTGGCTGCACCCCCCTCCCCTTGACCTAGCCGCCCCCCTTTCTTCCCCCTCTCCCACCCCTTGGCTGCCACCCCTTTACTCCTGGCGCCACCCCTTTCTCCCTCCCAGATTTGCGCCTCCCACTCCCCCCCCATAAGCTGCTGCCATTGGTGCCAAAGAGAAAAAGTGAAGGAAAGAGAAGAAAGGGAAGAAAAGGAAGAAGAAGAGAAGGAGGAGAAGAAGAGGAGGAAAGAAGAGGGGTGATCCCAAGGGATCATCTAGTTAATTTTTCTTCATCCCAAACCCTCTGTTTTATAGAGCAAGTAGGGTTCTTGGCACGGAATTTTAAGGGAATTAATAGATTGATTGCCCGATTAGAAATTACCTGCTGTCTGCCTGTAGATCAATTTACGCAGCGCATCTGTTTGCGCGGTTTAGACCCATGAAACGATTTTTCCTGTGGATCTTTCCAAAAGGAAAATTGTAGAGGACTTTGAGACCCATCATCTGTATTTCTTTCAGAATTTTTGGCCGTGGGATCTGGGTGTAGCAGGGTTGGGAACACCGCTGTCTGTCAGGGGAGCAGATTGGGACATACTGCTGTTCAAGGGTGATTTAGGGGTAGTAAATGATTTTTATGATTATGGTCGCAATTGAGCAAAATGTAGGTAATTCAGTAATCTAGCCGTTGTATAAAAATTATATTTTTTGGATCCTTGTACTGTGGTTCGGACGCGTTAAAACCTTGCTGTCCAGACTGCCAGAACAGAGAACTTCCTCTATTTTGTGCATTAAGTTACACCTAGCTATGATCAAAATAAAAATATGCGATATACATGAAAAATGAAGACATTTAAGTGAGGAATCCAGAGATATATCGTTTTCTGTAAATGGATTAATATTTTTAAAGATACAAAAATATTAAGCAGCGCTGCTGCAGTGGTTAGATTGTTGAATCGTTGAGCGGTGAGGAGTATTTGCGGGTTCAGGGTTCTAGCAACGTCTTTAATTCTTAAGCCGCGATTTGTATGCCGTAGCATTGTGCTGAGAGATACCTTTTGGACAGGTGGTTTTGCTCCTGAGCGCTCGTGATTTGCTTCGCTTCAATGGTTGAGGCAAGTAAATGTAGCGGTTGTGCTACTGTTTAACTTGTTAATTATTCTACCTTCACATTAATTAATTCTCTTAATTTGAGGTGCTATGTTATGGTTACATGCTTCCTTAATGTGGTCCAGATGGTAGTAGTTTTAAGAATTCAATTGTTTATGATCTTGATGGTTTAATTGTGGATATGCGGAATTGTTCTTGTTGAATCAATATAGTTGTGGGGTAGAAACTTTACGAGTATATTGTGGTTAAAGTGATAGTATTCTTAGTGAATACTTGTGGTTATGATGGTAGCAATTATTGGTCAATTGATATGTTTGGATAAATTGCTCGTAATCATGTGGAAATTCGTTTAGTGTGCTAATGCGGAATATGAAAACAAATATGTGGTGGATATGTGGTTGTGGATATGTTGTGTGCATGTTGATGCTCCTTTGTGGTTGGAATTCATGTGGTTTATGATTATCGTATCATTCATATCATATCATGACATTTGCATATGTGGATGTCGCCGCACCTAGTCACGACCGTACCGGTACAGCATCGTATATTACCGTAATACGATGCACATTCTTACCTTGCTGGGTAAGGGTGATGTGAAACATACGCATTCATATGCATTGCATTGTGGAAAGATCATTTGCATACCTATGCAATGTATTGTGGTGAAGTTATTTTGTGGAATATTCAACTTCATAGTTGTAATGTGCATTACACAACTTCATAGTTGTAATGTAGAATATATACAACCTCATAGTTGTAATGTGGAATTGGCTCATGTGAGCTACTTGTGGTATGAGGAATGTGGCAGTGGTTGTGGAATGGGGTTTGTCCCTTGTGGTATGATAGGGGTTGTGATTGTCGCATGAGATTCTTTTTTCTTGTAGTAATTGTTGATAGTAGTTGTGGATATGAGAAACAATAAAGTAAGTGAAGTAAATCATACATATGTTTTATTGTCTTTGGTGGTGGTAGTGGTTGAGGTTTTAAAGTAGTCAGACAAGATTTATTTGCTATTGTTTTACAATTGTTGGTGGTGATTTGAGGTTGAGGATATAAACGTAGTCATTGTGGAAAATAAAATATTGATGATTAAATTGTTGTAGTTTAATTAGCCTGTTAAACAGTTTACTTGCTTAAATTTTTATCTCACCCTTGTTTCGCCCCCTCTTACAGATGATCATTGAGCATGCATGGGAAGGATAGAGCGGCACCACAATAATGCACTTGGATCATAGATTTATGACGTAATAAAGACAAAGTGATTCTAGTTTTTTGCCTAGCTATCTCGTTAATGTTTACTTTATATTAATAGTGTTAAACTGGTGATCTACTCTTTGGTTAGACTGTTGGAGGTTGATTTAAATTATTAAATTGATTATCACTATCCTGTTTCGCTTAATTGTATATGCTTTCGCTTATCCTATATTGTTTAGGAATTATTGCCAGATTATTTTATATTGTAATTTGGCTTGTTGTGGAGTGGGTTTAGTGGCATCCCAGGGTAATGTGGGTCCTGAGGTGTTACAACAGTGGTCAACTGCAAGGATCAGAGTTAGGCTCAGGGAGGAGCTGAGGCCCAGAACAATTGAGGATGTCGGGTGAGACGGTGAGCTCAAGCATGGCACGAGAAAGACGGGTTCGAACGGCGGGATGGCGCCATGTGGCTTGCACGGGCCAAGTTAGCCGTGGTTCGGTGGAACCGAGATGGGAGAGACTTACCGACGCGTGGCAAGCTAGTAGTGCACCTACACGTGGTAAGCATAGCGATTGCTTGCAAAGGTTGGTGAAGACCGGGTTAACGGAGGGTATTTTGGTAGTTTGACCAAAATACCGGAAACCACCTTGGATCAAAACCACGGCGCATGGGTGATGCATTGGAGAGCGGTTTAGGTCATGGTGGAGCTAGTTTGATTAATGCAGATCAAAGCTAACGATTTAGCGGATACACACTTATGCGCTTTGAAAAGTGTGCATAAGTGAACTTATGTGAGTAAAACGTGTGTGTAGGGGGGTTAACGGGTTTCCCCCATTGCAATAGGAGATAGGATCCATTAATGAGTGTAGGTGGCTGGTTTCCCATCTATAAAAGGGGTTCGGATGGATACATGTAGGGTTAACCAACCCCTCTCTCTCATGTGTGCTCTCTGGTTTAGGATTTGGGTTTAAGAGTGGAGCACTTGGTGTGCTCTTTATCCTTCAAGGTGGTGTGGTTGTAAAATTAATCTTCTCAAGTATGCAATACATTGATCTTTGCATATTTCCATGGATCCATCTTAATTTGATTGGTTTACTCTTGATTTGACCTTAAAGTGTGATTTCTTGATCCGAGGGTATTTGAGTTGATTTCTTGGGTGTTATAACTTACTGTGATATATGGAAATACATCTAGACTCATCTTGGCCATCATCCACCCACGAGCAAATTGTATTCACTGATTTTGATTTTGACTCGATTTTGGTGGTGTCCTTGGATGAGTGCTTTAGTATATTCACAAGATTCTGAGTAACCTCTGAGCTGTTGGTCTCACATACTCAGACTCAAACAATGCTCGTCAGATGCTTTCTGCCTTGGACCTCAGGGTTCGGGAGATGAAAGTGACCACCATTAAGGACATGACTGATTTGTCGACCTTGACTCTTGATGTGTTGTACTCACGTCTCAAGACTTATGAGATCGACATCGTGAGAGTCTCACAAAACAAAGTTATAGTCGATGCTTTGGTCACCGATCCCACTTCTGCTTCTGGAGTATCTTCTAATGGTGTTTCGGGTTTCTCTTTGGCTGCTTTGTGTGAGATAAGTGATGAACAATTTGAGCAGTTCTCACAGAGTGAGTTAGCCCTATTAGCCAGAAAATTCTCACACACATACAAGAGGGTTAAAGAGAGGAAGAGAGGAGGTCCGGTGATTTGCTTCGAGTGTGGTGGCCCCAACCACATTCGAGTGAACTGCCCCAAGCTGGAGAAGGGCAGGAACAGCTACGGCAGCATGAGCAAGAATGACTACAACAGTGTGAGCAAGAACGACTATAACAGCAAGAACCATAACAAGAAGCCCCCAGCTCATGATCAAGGCAAGGAGAAGAAGTACCGCAACCTTAGCAAGGCCAAGAAGCTCTTCCACCGCATTCTCACTACCTTCGATAACTTCGATTTCAGCAACATGGAGGATTGGAGCAACAACGATGGTGAGGATGATTTGCAGAAGGACACTAAGGATTACGACGACTTCACGGGCATGTGCTTCATGGCTAACGAGAACGACATCAGCGATGATGATCTCTACATCATCTCTGATGAGATATGTCCCTGCTACGACCAGCTCAATGATGTTTTTTTCAAGTTAGAAAAGTTTTATGCTAGGTCTAGAACTATGTGTGGTGAGTTAGAGAAGGAGGTAAAGAGCTTGTCACGGGAGCTTACTTCACTTAGATCTGCTTCCCCCCGTGACAATTGTGATGTATATGCTTCCTTGCTTGGCGATTTGGAGAAACTAAGGACCTCGCATGATAGTGATTTCTGAGCTGGATTTGCTTAAAATAGAGAATATTAGTTTGGTAGCTGAGTTAGAGTTGTCTAGGGTTGCTCCTTTACATTCTGATTCTGTTGAGACTACATTCTGCATCTCATGTGAAGATAAAGATATTGCTTTTAGAGGTTGTATACCATTCTCCTTGATCTGCCTGAAATTTATGATAGCTGTACCAACTTGAAGATTAATTAAAGAAGGCGAATCATAAAATTACAGAAATACAAGCTGTTTTGCTTGAGCATATTGTTTCTTGTGCCAACTTGATACGGACCAACTACAAATTAGTTGATGCATAGGGATGGCCCGATCTTTCTCGTATGTTCCGCGAGGTTCCTTCTCCTTGTCTTAACGCAACCAACAATCATGATAAGGGCAATTTGCACTAGTATGCAAGGTGCACACTAGAAGCAATCCACCGAACTCCCCAAACCGTGAATTCAACAAGAAGACACAAATTAGAAGAGATGTACCTTGTAGATTTGATGGGCAATCTCAAGAATCTCCTATTCTTGCCTTGCACCAACTCGGCAAACTCCAAACGAGAAAACCTTACAATCACGCAATCTGGCCACCAACAACCATCATGGCGTTTTTCTCCTTTATTCACAAGCATAAAAACTTATCATATCATAGCGTAAGTTACAATGGGGCTAAGGCCCTAGCCTTATATTGGTGCACAATGCACGGCCTTGACTAAAACTCACGCACAACCTGGTCTAAGGCCGAAACAAACTCCAATACGAACTAAAAAGGAAATATCTAAACTGCTACCACCGGATTCTCTCCCAATTTGCGATGTGACCATGAGGATTCCGTAGCTGGTACCTCATCCATTATGTGGGGCTTCGATAGAACTTTCCAACGAGTCCAAGAACGCCCAAATCGGACTCCGTTTGAGAAAGTTATGGGCGTTTTAATGTTGGACTATTTGTATGACCCGAACCGAATTCGAACTGAATTCAAATCTTTATAGGTTTTCTTTTCTTGTTCAGGAGGCTTCCAAATCCGTTTGAAACCTAAAAAGGAGTCCTTCTCATCCTTTGGAAAGCCATGGTATGGTCGGATTTTACCCTTACTTGTATTGCAATACTCGGACTCTTTATGTTTGGCAAGTCTCGCGCGTCTCTTCGGATAGCTCGTGCAGGAATCAATGAAGTTGCCATAACTTTGTGTAGGAAACTCCAATCGTGCGTCGTTTGATTTGTTGGAAAGTAGACTTCATTAGCTTTCCAAATATGTATTTTGTGTGCATTAGAAACTGAGAGACCATGTGTGGTCATCCCATGTGTATGATGAGTAATTGACATCGGCTTAGGGAAGTCGAGTTTGAGTTGGTTGGTTCGGACCATGTCGTTGCGGGGTGCAACGGGCTCGGTCGGACTTGTTCAAACCTGGTCAATAGGTTTAGGATGATTATTCTGATGATTTGACAGGTTTGGGCTTAATATTGTGTCACTGATACTATTTATGCTTTCATGTGTCGAGCGGTGCTATTTGATGTGTTTCTTGTCTATGTTGGCTGCAGGACATCGAGGCAGAGTCGTGGCGAGACACGGGGTGACCGGACTAGACACGGGCGGTGTTGAGGTCAGAACGGTCGGATGTGTCAAAGACGGCGGAGATTCGATGTGGTTGCGAGGCTTGGACGACAAGGAGCGCGGAAGCTTCCCGGAAGGTGCAGGAGGGGCGAAATGGTCATTTCGCGAGGCTGCACAAGTGGGAGTAGGCTTCGTTCGGGTTTAGCCGGCGTAACGGGTGGGAGACCCGTTAGCCAGGGGCTATAAATAGCTGTTGAAGGGCTGTGTATCCCTTCATGCACTTGAGAGTGGGTTAGGGTTTGCTTTAGTCAAAATAGCCTTTGGAGAGGCCTTTTGCTTTAGGCTTTAGTGGTCGGAGACTAGAAGAGGGCAGCAAGGGTGTCTCCAGCATTCAGCCCTTCTCACATGTGTGTGTGTTCCTCCCAAGAACATGTGAGGTTCTTGGTGTTCTTGAGGATGGAGAGGGAGAGGATGGATTGAGAGTCTTGTAATCTTTCTTCTTGTTCGAATGTACATGCGTATCGGAACTCCTTGTAATCCTTTCTTTGGAATGAAAATCTAAAGTTTCTTCTCTGTTTATTTTTTCCTTCGATGCCTCTCTTTCATGGATTCTTGAGATTTTGTGTTTTGGCTTATTCTTGCTGAGAAGTGCCAAAATGAGTTGCTCTAGGTTGGGATGATGCCTCAAGATCATTTGATCAAGTTTCCCAAGAGCAAACTTCATTTTAATCTCAGATTTGTTTTTTTGCCCTCTCTGTTCTTCATGTTCCAGATATTTCATTTCTAGGGTTTGAGGTAACTTTTGATTCCCTTTAAAAGATGGCCTAAGATTTGGTGCTTCAAGTGCTTAGTCTATTGCTAATCCTTCTGCAAAGTTTTATGGTCAAAGAATCAAAGATTGGATGGCAATTTGAAATTTAGTGGTGCCCTCTGTAACTTTTCAGTTTCTGGCTAAAGTCTCAGGTTCCAGGTCTCTTGTTGATTTTTCTTGATTAGTGCTGTCTCTATGCTATTTAGTTTGTACCTTAGATTTCCCTTGTATGAGTAGAGCAGCAAAAATGCATCATTTACTCAGCTTTTGACTTGCTGCAGTAACTACCGTTTGGCTGCTCTAAATTGCTGTTTGTTGCTACTGTTTTGGCCGAAAGTCTGCTGCAGGTTCTGCAGTTTGCTGTTTTGTTCTGCTGTCTTTTGTTTGCTTTTCGGTCGGCAAAAACAGCAATCTGCTGCTACTTCCTAATCTGCATTTCTGCAGTTCGGCTGGAACAAAACTGCTTCCTTTTTGCTGTTTTCAGCACTTGCTCATTGCTGTTTTTAGCAACTATTCACTGCTGTTTTTCAGCTGATTTCAGGGACTGCAGACTGCAGTTTTCAGCACTTATTTACTGCAGTTTTCAGCACTCTTTTCTGCTATCTTTCAGCATCTACAGTGTGCTGTTTTCAGTCTGAAATGTTTACTGTTTCCAGCACAAAACCAGCAGCAGACTGCAGTAATTTTCAACAAGGTTCAGTTCAGTTTTTCAGCAGTTCCAGGCTGCAAAAATCAGCAAAACCTCTCAGTCTTTTCTCTTCTTTTGTTTCCTTTTTCAGCAGCAAAAGTAGTCACTATTTAGAGTATTTGCAGCAGCGTTTTCAGCAGAATTATTTTTTACGAATCCTCAGGGGCAATTTTAAAGAGAACGACATTCACCCCCCCTCTGTCGCCATTTCGGTCCTACAATTGGTATCAGAGCCGGTTAGCTCTTTCTCATAGATCTTAACCGGTCTCAAGAGCCATGGCGACGGATAAGTACTCGACCAAGCCGCCCATTTTCGATGGCATCGATTACCCCTTCTGGAAGAGCCGAATGGAGACATATATCCAAGCCCAGAGGTATGCCATCTGGCGCAAGGTCAAGATCCGGTTTGCTGTTCCTGTCGATGAGAACATCAATGCCGGGAACATGGCTGATGTTGAGGCGAATGCTAAGGCAAGGAACATCATTATTCAGGGCTTGAGTCGTAGTGAGTTTGACCGCATCTCTCATCTTTCATCCGCTTTCGATATCTGGGAGACCCTCGATGCATACCATGAGGGCACCACCCAGATTAAGACAGTGAGACATGACCAGTTCAAGAGAGATTACAACAAGTTTGAAATGCTCGCTGGCGAGTCCCTTGATGAGTGCTTCGCGCGTTTCCACAAGATCTTGAGCAATCTCCGAGCCGTCGGTCTCACATACTCTGACTCGAACAACGCTCGTCAAATACTTGCTGCACTCGACCTTCGTGTCTGGGAGATGAAGGTGACTACCATCAAGGACACCACCGACCTCTCGACTTTGACGCTTGACGCGCTGTACTCGTGCCTCAAGACGCACGAGATCGACATTGTCTCTCGTAAGTCGAAGTCACAGTCGATGGCTCTAGTCACCGATCCCGTTCAGCTTCGGGTTTTTCTGCCGATTCACTTTGTGGGTTCTCCTAATCGCTCTCGTGACGTGGCGATGATCAGTTAGAGTAGCTAGAGGATGAACAGCTGGCCCTCCTAGCTCGGTAGTTCTCCCATGCTTACAAGAGGAGGAGGGACGGAAAAAGAGGAGGACCCGTGATTTGCTTGAGTGTGGTGGCCCCATCCACATCCGAGCAAACGCCCCAAGCCGGGAAGGGCAAAGCGACTACGGCGGTTCTGGCAAGAATGACTACACCGACAAGAACCACAACACGAAGCCCTCAGCACCTGTCCAAGGTAAGAAGAAGTTCAGCAACTTCGGGAAGGCCAAGAAGCTCTTCCACCGCGTCCTCGCCGCATTCGACGACCTCGACCTCAGTGAGGTGGAGGGATGGAGCGATGACGACGGGACGGGTGATCAAGACCCCAAGAGCGGCGACGACTTCTCCGGCATGTGCTTCATGGCCCTCGAGGGCTTAATCGAGCGACAATGAGTCGTACTCCGACTCGACGGTATGCCCCACCTACGACCAGCTCAATCATGCTTTTCTTAAGCTAGGTGGATTTCATGTTAGAGCTAAGGCTAGGTGTACTGAGTTAGAGAAGGAAGTAGATAGATTGTCACTAGAGATTATTTCTCTTACATCTGCTCCTTCTAGTGATGATTGTGATACATGCTGTGCTCTGTTGGGTGACATGGAGAAACTAAGGACCTCACATGATAGTGTGTCCTCCGAGCTTGATATTGTTAAGGTGGAGAATGTTAGTCTGCTTGCTGAGTTAGAGTTGAGTAGGATGGCTGTTACCCTACTTACTACTGATGAGACTACTTCTCCCACCTCATGTGAGGTTAAGGACATTTCTGCTAGAGGACCTTATGTCATGCTCCTTGATCTGCCCGAGTCTTGTGAAAATTGCAATAACTTGAAGAGGAACTTAAAACGGACAGATCATAAAATTGCAGAATTACAAGATTTTCTTCTTGAGCCTATTGCTTCATGTGTGAATTGTCCTAAGCTTACTGCTGAACTTGTATCTGTCTCAAAACAGTTTCAAGAAATGATTGACTACAATAAGAAAATGGCTCAGTTTGCTTTAGATGAAAAATGTGTGAAGCTAACTAAGGACCTACTAGAGAAGCAACCATCTGCTTGTAATGTGTGTGCTGGGAAGAAGCATGAGGGTTTGGTAGAGACGCCTAGCGACGTGAACCAATTGGCTAGCAGTAGGACTATCCCTTCTGAGTCGGCTGTGCGTGCACAAGCCATTCGTTCCTCTGCTATTGGTTCTTCTTCTGCTCTCTTACCCTCTGATGTTCCTTCTTCCCCTTGCTCTTCTTGCACCTCTCTCTTTCGGGAGTGTCAGTATCTTATGAACACTCTCGAGAAATTTGTAGGAGGCAAGAAGAAACTCAATCTTATTCTAGACCAATCTAAAATCTGCAGATTTAATCAGGGTCTAGGATACGATTTCCTTGAGGACAGAAGGAAGCGTCCACCTGCCGTGCTCAGACCCATAGCACCAGGTGTGATCGAGACTAAGCCCAGGACCGAGAAGGTCAAATTCAAGTCAACGGGCTTTGTCCAAGAGATTTCTGAAAGTAAGGTGATTTCACTTGCAGCTTCGGCCTCTCAGAAGGCGAAGCCCCATCATGCTACTTCTGCCTCTCAGAAGGCGAACTATCATTGCACCTTCTGTCAGAAGGATGGACATTTGATCGATCGATGCTTCAGGCACGCCAAGATCGCGTGTAGAGACCGTGTTGCAGCTCTTAGGCGTATTCAGGGTCAGCCCCAGACCTTGAGTGCACCTAAGACCAACACGAGGTCTAGGTTTGCCTCAGTTGCTTCTGATAGTTTTGGACAGCATCGAGGACTTGATTTTTCTGAGTCTTCTGATTTTGGTCCTCGTGCTGCTCCTGGTCATGACTTCCTCCGTCCTGAGGGTAGATCTCGCTTCCCCCGTCGAGATGGCTACCCGTGGTGTGATCGACATCTTCGCCGGTGCTCGACTCGCTCTCCGTAGCGATCGGACTCGAAGAACGCCTTCAGTGCACATAGACCTTCTGCTTCTTTGAGCGACGAAGAGCGTAGGGTAGTTAGAGGTCAGTCGTGTGTGACTACTTCTTCTGCTTGACGTGTGACTCAGTATTGGGTTCCAAAATCTATTTTGATTTATCCCAGTACTGAGACTTTGCTCTCTTGTTGACTCAGGCTCGCCGGGCAGGGAAGGGAGAGATTTGGCTCGTAGACTCCGGGTGTTCTCGACACATGATCGGAGACTCTCGTTGGTTCTCTTCCCTTGCCCGTGCTCCAAGTGATGAGACGATCACCTTCGGGGACGCTTCGTCTGGGCGTGTCATCGCTAAAGGTACAGTGCGTGTTAATGAGTCTTTTATTTTAAAAGATGTTGCCTTGGTTAGTAAGCTGCAGTATAATTTGCTTTCCGTTTCTCAGCTTACTGATGACGGTTTTGAGGTGAGCTTTAAGAAAAATAATTGCAAAATTCTTGATTCTTGGTGCACTGGTTTGCGGATTTCTCGTTTTGGGAGGATCTTTCGTGCTGATTTTTCCGAGTCTTCCGTGATCCTCTCCGTGTTTGGTTGCTTGAGTCCCGTGACTTGACTTCGGCATAGGAGACTTGGTCATATTGGCTTTGACCATTTGACCCGAGTTAGCGACCACGATCTCATTCGTGGTTTGCGAAACTCAAGATGGTCAAAGATCTAGTTTGTGCTCCTTGCCGCACGGCAAGATGGTTCTTCTTCCATCCTCGATCCACGCACTATGACGGATGCACCGGACACGGTGCTCCATATGGACACGTTGGACCAACTAGAGTGCGATCGGCGGGAGGGAAGTGGTATGTTCTTGTCGTGGTCGATGACTTCTCGAGGTATTCTTGGGTGTTTTCTTAGCCTCGAAGGATGAGGCGTTTACATTCCGAGATCTTTTCAAGAGGCTTTCGTTGAGCTTCCGGTGCCTTACGAGCAATCCGCGATGACAATGGCACGGAGTTCAAGAATTCCTACCGAGAGGTTCGTGATGAGACAGGTGTAGAGCACCAGTTCTCTTCTCCGCACGTCCCACAGCAGAATAGCGTCGTGGAGAGGAAGAATCGTACCTTGGTCGAGATGGCCAGGATGATGCTCGATGAATACTCTATACCGCGGAAGTTTTGGGCTGAGGCTATAGCCACCGCGTGCCATGTCTCAAATCGAGTTTTTCTCAGGGCACACTTGCACCGCACTTCTTATGAGCTGAGATATGGGTGAAAGCCCAGTGTATCTCATTTTCGTGTGTTTGGTTGCAAGTGCTTTATTTTGAAGTCCGGGAACTTAGATAAGTTCGAGTCACGTTCTTGTGATGGGATCTTTCTAGGCTACTCGACTTCTTCGCGGGCTTATAGGGTCTGGAACTGCGAGTCTAGTAAAATGGTAGAGACCTGTGAGGTGACCTTCGACGAGGCCAGTCCGGGGACTAGGCCCGATATCTTAGGTTCTTCAGAGCAGTCCGAGACCATCTTTGTGGATGATAAGGATGATGGAGACGAGGGTTGTCCACCCGATCCAGTCCCTCATCCACCCCTTGAGGTGCCATCTTCCACCACACCTCGAGGCGATCAGCCCATGCCTTCTACCTCCTCTGGAGCTAGTGGCTCTGTTCATACCTCGTCAGCTCATGAGGTAGAGGCCACTTCTTCATCTCATCCTGGACCTCCTAGACATATCCAGAAAGCGCATCCTTCTGAGCAGATGATTTTAGACCTCTTTGAGCGAGTCACACGCTCAAAGTCTGGCATGTCACTCTGCTTTCGTTGCCTCATTTGAGCCCAAGGACGTTTGTCATGTTCTATCTGACGAGTCTTGGGTAAATGCCATTCATGAGGAGTTAGAGAATTTCGAGAGAAACAAGGTCTGGTCGCTTGTTGAGCCCTCTCGAGGTCACAATGTCATTGGGACCAAGTGGGTGTTCAAGAACAAGCAGAATGAAGAGGGGTTAGTCATTCGAAACAAGGCTAGACTGGTAGCTCAGGGCTTCTCTCAGGTTGAGGGTCTCTACTTTGAGGAGACCTTTGCCCCTGTAGCTAGACTTGAGGCCATTAGAATCATGTTTGCCTTTGCAGCTTCTAAGGGTTTCAAACTTTACCAGATGGATGTCAAGAATGCCTTCCTCAATGGGTTTATTGAGGAAGAAGTTTATGTGAGACAACCTCCAGGTTTTGAGAACCCCAAATACCCAAACCATGTCTACAAGCTTTCCAAAGCCTTGTATGGACTTAAGCAAGCCCCTAGAGCTTGGTATGAGAGGCTTAAGTCCTATTTGTTGAGTCATGGTTTTGAGATGGGTAAAGTGGATAAGACCTTGTTCATTCGTAGGCATGGCTCTGACTTTCTGCTCGTCCAAATTTATGTCGATGACATTATTTTTGGCGGCTCTTCTCATGCTCTAGTTTCACAGTTCTCGAAAGTCATGAGCATCGAGTTTGAGATGAGCATGATGGGTGAGTTGACCTTCTTCCTTGGCTTCCAAATTAACCAGACTCGGAAGGGTACCTTCTTGCATCAGGGCAAGTACACTCGAGACCTCCTGAGACGCTTCGATATGAGTGATGGTAAGCCTGTGTCAATTCCGATAGCTTCTACAGCTTCTCTTGACCTCAGAAGGAGTATCGCAGCATGATTGGCTCCCTCTTGTACCTCACAGCCTCGAGACCAGACATACACTTCTCCATGTGTCTGTGTGCTCGTTTTCAGGCTTCTCCTCGCATGTCTCACTGCCAGGCGGTGAAGCGCATCTTTCGGTACCTTCGAGCTACCATTGACTATGGTATCTGGTACTCTTTCTCATCCTGTCTATCCCTTAGAGCCTATTCGGATGCGACTTTGCATCAGAGGATAGATAGGAAGAGCACTTCGCACCGCCAGTTCATTGTCACTTCTCTCGTTTCCTGGTCTTTGAGGAAGCGGTCTGTGTTGCACAGTCCACCGCAGAGGTCGAGCACGCTGTCGCACCGATTCTTTGTAGCCAAGTGCTGGATGGTCTCGACTCTGCGGGACTTTGGGTTAGCTATCGATCGTGTTCCGCTCTTCTGCGATAACACTTCTGCGATTAGCATTGCTAAGAACCTAGTGTAGCATTCTCGGACCAAGCACATCGATATCAGATATCACTTTCTTCGAGACCATGTAGAGAAGGGTGACATCGTGCTCCAGTTTGTGGAGAGTGACCACCAGTTGGCTGATATCTTCACCAAGCCATTGGATAGCTCTCGGTTTTCAGCTCTGCGGGGAGAGCTTGGGGTGGTTTGTCCTTATGGACTGTTGTGAGGGGGAGTTTTGTGCTTTACTGCTTTATCATATTAATTATGCTCATACTCCTTTCTGATTGCTTAGCATATGAGTGCATTGGGTTAGTCCTCCTAGCATAGATTAGAGTGTTTCTCACGTCTAGATGCTTAGATTTCTTACTCTTATCTTGTGCTTTCAGGATGCTGCATTTTAGCTGATTCTTATCTCACTAGGTTGAGCTCACTCACTTCTTGTAGGCTCTAGCGAGGGTTGGGCCACCCTCGGGTAGACAGGGTACGTGTTTGCCCTCTACTGTGTGTTTTCTCGTCAACTGATAGTCCTGGAGTCATATGGGGTAGATGAGAGTTAGTCTGAGCTATATTATCCTCTATATCTTGTCTATGCTATAAGGACTGCCCCGTTGGATTTTCGTTGCCAGCTTCTCTTATTTATTGCTTTGGTTCAGGGTGAGTTCATTTGGGAACTTCTACATCTTAATGTTGACATAACTCAACTTGAACTAAAAGCTGCATCACATGTTGATGGAGAGTTGGATTTTATTGCATGTCATTCTGCATTGTAATATAACTACATAGAGCCTTGATTATTATCCATTGATGACATGTTTAAAATACTTTACACCTTGCCATGACTTGTGCTTATTTGCTACATTTATCATGACTTCATATATGTAAACTAGCTTTTTCCATGATAAGTTAATTAAACTTGCTCAATTTAAACTAAAACTTGTCATGTTAGCACTCGAGATTAGTCTTTCTTGAGCTATCCTTTTATGATCCATGTCATGTCTAGTAGGCTGAGTTGAGCGTTGAATCTCTATTGAGCCTTAGTTTGAGCTGTTTTAAGTCTCTTGATGATGCATAAGCTAGTACAATCTGTTAAAAAGCAAAACGATCTCTTTTGTGCGAAAAAACTGATTTCACCAATTCTTTCTCATGAGACGGCTTGCCATTGCACTAGGCATGAACTCAGGGGGAGTTTTGGATGACCTAGACTATCTTCTTAAGCTTCTTAAGGCTTGCATCATCCTTGGATATCTCTAGCTAGACTTTGCTTATTGATGACTTGACATGATCACAAATTGCACTACATTTCAGATTGTCATCTCTTTGGTTTAGCTGGCATATACATATCTTGTCATGATTTAGATAGCATATTTATGTGTTATGGATTAATGTAATCCTTATGGTCATTTTGGATAATTCCTATGGCTCTAAATGCATAGAATAAACAAACTTCAGTCATTTTATCCAAAATATGTTATATTCTCTCTTTTGCATCCTTGATGTGTTTATTGCCAAAAGGGGGAGAATATTGGAGAAAAAGTCTTTTGAGAGATCTTTCTAGAGCTTTGGAGAACAAATTGCTCTTTCCTGAGTTGCTCTAGCGATTCTTTTGTCGACATGGTCATTTGCTTCATTCTCTTCTTTGGACCATGTTGGATTCTTCAAACTCAACTTCATATGCTTTTTCGGTGTTTGTCAATATACTCATCAAGGGGGAGATTGAGAGACCATGTGTGGTCATCCCATGTGTATGATGAGTAATTAACATCGGCTTAGGGAAGTCAAGTTTGAGTTGGTTGGTTCAGACTATGTCGTTGCGAGGTGCAACGGGCTCGGTCGGACTTGGTCAAACCTGATCAATAGGTTTAGGATGATTATTCTGATGATTTGACAGGTTTGGGCTTAATATTGTGTCACTGATACTATTTATGCTTTCATGTGTCGAGCGGTGATATTTGATGTGTTTCTTGTCTATGTTGGCTGCAGGACGTCGAGGCGGAGTCGTGGCGAGACACGGGGTGACCGGACTAGACACGGGCGGTGTTGAGGTCAGAACGGTCAGTTGTGTCAAAGACGGCGGAGATTCGATGTGGCTGCGAGGCTTGGACGACAAGGAGCGCGGAAGCTTCCCGGAAGGTGCAGGAGGGGCGAAATGGTCATTTCGTGAGGTCACACAAGTGGGAGCGAGCTTCGTTCGGGTTTAGCCGTGTAATAAAGTGAGACCCGTTAGCCAGGGGCTATAAATAGCTGTTGAAGGGCTGTGTATCCCTTCATGCACTTGAGAGTGGGTTAGGGTTTGCTTTAGTCAAAAGAGCCTTTGGAGAGGCCTTTTGCTTTAGGCTTTAGTGGTTGGAGACTAGAAGAGGGCAGCAAGGGTGTCTCCCTCATTCAGCCCTTCTCACATGTGTGTGTGTTCCTCCCAAGAACATGTGAGGTTCTTGGTGTTCTTGAGGATGGAGAGGGAGAGGATGGATTGAGAGTCTTGTAATCTTTCTTCTTGTTCGAATGTACATGCGTATCGGAACTCCTTGTAATCCTTTCTTTGGAATGAAAATCTAAAGTTTCTTCTCTGTTTATTTTTTCCTTCGATGCCTCTCTTTCATGGATTCTTGAGATTTTGTGTTTTGGCTTATTCTTGCTGAGAAGTGCCAAAATGAGTTGCTCTAGGTTGGGATGATGCCTCAAGATCATTTGATCAAGTTTCCCAAGAGCAAACTTCATTTTAATCTCAGATTTGTTTTTTTGCCCTCTCTGTTCTTCATGTTCCAGATATTTCATTTCTAGGGTTTGAGGTAACTTTTGATTCCCTTTATAAGATGGCCTAAGATTTGGTGCTTCAAGTGCTTAGTCTATTGCTAATCCTTCTGCAAAGTTTTATGGTCAAAGAATCAAAGATTGGATGGCAATTTGAAATTTAGTGGTGCCCTCTGTAACTTTTCAGTTTCTGGCTAAAGTCTCAGGTTCCAGGTCTCTTGTTGATTTTTCTTGATTAGTGCTATCTCTATGCTATTTAGTTTGTACCTTAGATTTCCCTTGTATGAGTAGAGCAGCAAAAATGCATTATTTACTCAGCTTTCGACTTGCTGCAGTAACTACCGTTTGGCTGCTCTAAATTGCTGTTTGTTGCTACTGTTTTGGCCGAAAGTCTGCTGCAGGTTCTGCAGTTTGCTGTTTTGTTCTGTTGTCTTTTGTTTGCTTTTCGGTCGGCAAAAACAGCAATCTGCTGCTACTTCCTAATCTGCATTTCTGATTCGGTGGAACAAAACTGCTTCCTTTTTGCTATTTTCAGCACTTGCTCATTGCTGTTTTTAGCAACTATTCACTGCAGATTTTCAGCTGATTTCAGGGACTGTAGACTGCAGTTTTCAGCACTTATTTACTGCAGTTTTCAGCACTCTTTTCTGCTATCTTTCAGCATCTACGGTGTGCTGTTTTCAGTCTGAACTGTTTACTGTTTTCAGCACAAAACCAGCAGCAGACTGCAGTAATTTTCAACAAGGTTCAGTTCAGTTTTTCAGTAGTTCCAGGCTGCAAAAATCAGCAAAACCTCTCAGTCTTTTCTCTTCTTTTGTTTCCTTTTTCAGCAGCAAAAGTAGTCACTATTTAGAGTATTTGCAGCAGTGTTTTCAGCAGAATTATTTTTTACGAATCCTCAGGGGCAATTTTAAAGAGAACGACATTCACCCCCCCTCTGTCGCCATTTCGGTCCTACAGAAACCTCAGAATTGGCGTTACAATCTTTGTGAACATTGTGGACAGAACTGCAATCATGGGAACTTGATTTATCTTGTGTCTTCCTCTTTACCCAAACTAGCTTTGTTTTTTTACCATCCACACCTCTAATTCCATGCATTGTTGGCTTGTTTGCGTTACGCAAAAGAGGAATCACATAAGTATCCACACAAACTAGGATATTCTTCTTTCTCCTATAACCGATTGCTTGTTTCTCCTTGCGCAATTCAGAGCTACTAAGTCTTGTAACTTCAGATTGCATGGGTGAAACACAAATTAATGTAGTATTCACACTCTTGGCCACATCACAACTACCCAAAATTAACTGCTCAACTTGAATCAATTTCTAAGCAATTTCAAGACATGTGTGATCACAACAGAAAATAGCTCAATATACTTCTAAGGCACCTATTAGCTCACCATGCAATAAATGTGAAAAACTAACATTTGAGTTTATTACATTGGATGAAAAATATCTGAAGCTAACTAAGGATCTACTACAGAAGCCACAATCTACTAGCTCTTTCTATGCTGAAGTAGGGGAGAAATATAAGAAAATGCAAGAGACTTTTAGGAAGAGTTACGAGGACCTGATGGCTAGGATTACAACTGCCCCTATGTGTCTTGCAAAGCCCTCAAGGTTGAGACGGCCGTGCATAAGGAGAGATATGCACGTGCTATTCGATCTTCGTCTTTTGGTTCTTCATCCTCTCCTTCTGGTTCCTCATCCTCTCCTTCTCTTTGTGCTTCATGTGCCTCTCTTTTTCGGGAATGTGAGTACCTCATGAATACTATTGAAAAAATTATTGGAGACAAAAAAAAGAATCTTATTCTAGACAAATCTAAGATTTACATGTTTAATCAAGGTCTAGGATATGATTTCTTAGACGATGTGAGGAAACATCCACCTGTTGTTGTTAGAGCTGTAGCAGCAGGCGTGATCGAAGTTGCATCCAAGCCTAAGAAAATTGATTTTAAGTCTATGGGCTTTGTCCAGGGGTTTTCTGATAGTAAGATTGCTCCACTTGCTGATTTGACCTCTCAGAAGGCAAAGCCTCATCCTGCTGCTTCGACCTCTCAGAAGGTGAAGTATCATTGCACCTTTTGTCAGAAGGATGGACATGTGATTGAGTTTTATTTTAGGCGTGCCAAG
Organism: Bonia amplexicaulis; assembly: GCA_036346245.1. Lineage (NCBI taxonomy): Eukaryota > Viridiplantae > Streptophyta > Magnoliopsida > Poales > Poaceae > Bonia > Bonia amplexicaulis. The sequence continues at coordinate 6,681,377 of CM070751.1, forward strand.
ATCGCGCGAAGATACCGTGTTTGTGCTCTTAGGGGTATTTAGGGTAAGCCCTAGACTCAGAGTGCTCAAAATACCAACATGAGGTCTAGAGTTGTAGATAGCTCCCCTAGCTTTCTTGGTTTTAGGCAGCATCGAGGTCTTGGTTTTCAGGGTTCTTCTGGTTTTGGTCCTCGAGTTGCTTCTGATCAAGGTGTCTGTTGTCCTAAGGATAGACCTCGCTTTCCCCATCGAGGTGAGCCACAGATATTTTCTTCTCACTGACTCAGGTTCACCGGGTTGGGATGGGAGATGTGTGGATTGTGGACTCCGACTGTTCTCACCACATGACCAAAGACTCCCGTTGTTTTTCTTCCTTAGTCTGAGCTACAGGTGATGAGACGATCACCTTTGGAGACGTTTCTTCTAGTCGAGTCATCGCTAAAGGTACAGTGCACATTAATGATTCTTTCTTCTTGAGGATGTTATCTAGGTGAGTAAGCTATAATTTGCTATCTGTTTCTTAGCTTACCAGTGACGGTTTTGAGGTAAGTTTCAAAAAAATGCTTACAAAATTCTTGATTCTTCGGGGAGTCTAGTTTGCGGGATTTCTAGGTTTAGAAGGATCTTTCGTGCTGATTTTGTTGAGTCCTCTGGTGATTCTCTCAGGTGCTTAGTTGTTTCAGAATCCCGTGATCTCTCTTTTTGGCATAGGAGACTTGGTCACATTGGCTTTGATCACTTGACTTGAGTTAGTGGCCACAGTCTTATTCGTGGTCTGCCTAAGCTCAAGATAGTCAAAGACATAGTCTGTGCTCCTTGCTGGCATGGCAAGATGGTTGCTGCTTCTCACTCTCCAGTCACTGTGACTATGACTGATGCACCAGGACATCTTCTTCATATGGACATTGTTGGTCCAGCTAGAGTGCAGTTAGCCGGTGGAAAGTGGTATGTTCTTGTTGTGGTTGATGACTTCTCGAGGTTCTCTTGAGTGTTTTTCTTAGCCTTGAAGGATGAGACCTTCAGTCATTTTTGTGGATTATTTGGTAGGTTGTCTGTTGAGCTCCCTGGTGCTTTACAAGTGATTCACAGCGACAATGGCACAGAGTTTAAGAACTCCTACATTGAGAGTTTATGTGATGAGATGGGTGTCGAGCATTAGTTCTCTTCTCCACACGTCCCTCAACAAAATGGCGTTGTGGAGAGGAAGAACGGTACCTTGGTCGAGATGGCTAGAACGATGCTAGATGAGTATCCTACACTTAGGAAGTTTTTGGCTAAGGCTATAGGCACCTCGTGCCATGTTTCGAATAAAATTTTTCTGAGGGCACACTTACATCACACTTCTTATGAGTTGAGGTACGGGCGAAAGCTAGGTGTCTCTCATTTTCGTGTTTTTGGTTGCAAGTGTTTCATTCTGAAGTCTGGGAACCTAGACAAGTTTAAGTCCCGCTCTTCGATCGGTATACTTCTAGGTTACTCAACTTATTCATGGGGTTATAGGGTTTGGAACTGCGAGACTAGTTGGATTATAGAGACCTGTGAGGTTACCTTCGATGAGGTTAGTCCTGGTAGTAGGCTCAACATCTCAGGTCCAGTAGTGCAGTCTGAGACCATCTTCGTAGATGATGAGGAGGATGGAGATGAAGGTTCTTTACCTGATCCAGTCCATCCTTCTCTTGATGTGCCTGCTTCTACCATTGCGCCTCAGGGAGACCAGCACTTACCTTCTGATTCTTCTAGAGCTTGTGGGTCTGCTCCTACCTCCTCAGCTCATAAGGTAGGGGCCACTTCTTCTTCTCATCTAGGATCTCCCCGGGCACATTCAGCATTGTCATCCCTCCGAGCAGATGATAAGAGATCTTCATGAGCGTGTCACGCGCTCAAATCTGGTTTATCTAATTTCTGCCTACACTCTACATTTGTCGCCTCTTTCGAGCCTAAGGATATTTGTCATGCATTATCCGATGAGTCTTGGGTCAATGCCATGCATGAGGAGTTAGAAAATTTCGAGAGAAACAAGGTCTGGTCACTTATTGAGCCCCCTAGTGGTCATAATGTCATAGGAACCAAATGGGTCTTTAAGAACAAGCAGAGTGAGGATGTGGTAGTCATTCGAAACAATGCTAGAGTGGTAGCTCAGGGTTTCTCCCAGGTTGAGGGTTTAGATTTTGAGGGGACCTTCGCCCCTGTAGCTAGGCTAGAGGCTATTAGGATTTTGCTTGCCTTCGCAGTGTCTAAGGGCTTTAAGTTATACCAGATGGATGTCAAGAGTGCCTTCCTCAATGGGTATATTGAGGACAAGGTCTATGTTAGACAACCTCCAGGTTTTGAGAACCTCAAATACCCTAATCATGTCTTCAAACTTTCTAAAGTCCTGCATAGACTTAAGCAAACCCCAAGAGATTGATATGAGATGCTTAAGTCATATCTGTTGAATAATAGGTTTGAGATGAGTAAGGTAGACAAGACCTTATTTATTCACAAGCATGGCAATGACTTTCTATTCGTCCAGATTTATGTGGATGACATTATCTTTGTTGGCTTCTCTCATGCCCTTGTTTCCCTGTTTCTAATGTTATGAGCACAGAATTTGAGATGAGCATGATGGGCAAGTTGAGCTTCTTTCTCGGCTTCCAGATCAAGCAGACTTGGGAGGGTACCTTCTTGCATCAAGGCAAGTACACTCGAAACCTCCAGAGAAGCTTTGACATGAGTAATGGCAAGCCAGTGTTGACTCCGATGGAGAACTCAACTTCACTCGACCCAGACAAGGATGGCAAGCTGGTAGATCAGAAGGAGTACCGCAGCATGATTGGCTCCCTCCTATACCTCACTACTTCGAGGCCGGACATACATTTCACCATATGTCTGTGCGCTCGATTTAAGGCTTCTCCTCACGTCTCTCACCGTCAGGCGGTGAAGCGCATCTTTAGGTATAAACTATGTGCATACAGGAGAATCTATGAATAGGACAACAACTAATGTTGATATTTATTTTTGCAAAGAAAATTGCCACAATCATCGATCTTGATCCAGAGTCTACATCGCTCGCTAAATGTAAGAAAACATCAGATTGGGAGGATTGAAAAAAGACAATAGAAATTGAATTATTATCTCTGATTAAAAGAGAAGTATTTAGACCTGTAAGCCACACGTCTCCCATGTACACCCTGTAGGGCATAAATGGGTATTTGTTCGAAAGAGAAATGAAAGAAATGAAGTTGTAAGATATAAAGCAAGGCTATTGCACATGGTTTCACCCAACGACCAGGTGTTGATTATGAAGAAACCTATTCCCTGGTCATGAGTGGTATTACCTTTAGATATTTAATCTCAATGGCAGTAAACCTGAATTTAGAGATGAAATTGATGGATGTGGTAACTGCATACCTTTACAGAGACTTGGATTCAGCCATTTATATGAAGGTACCTGAAGGTATCCCTGTCTCGAACCAAGACAGAGCAAATAGAGGCCTGTACAGTGTGAAACTCAAAAAATCAATGTATGGACTTAAGCAATCATGCAGGATGTGTTATAATCGCTTAAGCAACTTTCTATGCAGGAAAGGCTGCACAAACAATTAGGATTGTCCCTGTATATTTATACGATGATCCCAGAATATATTTTGTATAAACTCAGTGTATATAGATAATCTAAATATCATCGGAACCTTGGAAGATATAAAAGAGACGAGTTCTTACCTGGAGTCAGAATTCGAAATGAAAGATTTGGGTAAAACCAAATATTACTTAGGCTTATAGCTTGAACATGTCCCGAAAGGAATATTAATACATCAATCCGCATATACTCAAAAGGTGTTAGAAAAGTTTGGCTTTGAAAAAACATACCTTTCGAAGATACCGATGGTCGGGAGATCTTTACAGCAAGACAAAGATCCGTACAGACCTAGGGAAGAGGGGGAGGAAGTCCTGGGACCATAATTCCCGTACTTAAGTGCAGTAGGAGCACTTATGTATTTAGAAAAATGCACTAGACCGGACATTGCATTTGTCGTATTAGGGAAGAGGGGGAGGAAGTCCTGAGACCAGAATTTCCGTACTTAAGTGCAGTAGGAGCACTTATGTATTTAGAAAAATGCACTAGACCGGACATTGCATTTGTCGTAAACCTATTATCAAGGTAAAATGCAGAACCTACCAAAAGGCATTGGTAGGGAATAAAGGATTCGAGGATTACCTTATCCGCGCGATTATGTTCGTATCTCACGCTATTCCTTCTCTCCTTTTTCTAGAAACCCTACCAGGTCCGAGGATTGAAGTCGCAAAGAGCCAAAACAAAAGCAATCAAGGACAAATGAAGACCTCTCGACATTCCAGTAGCTAGAGAAAACAACCTTACCAAGGAAGCAACGACTGGAAGCTTCAACTCACATCAAGATTCAAGATTCAAATCACCAGTTTGCTGTTACTCTCCATACCTACCCGGAGGTCCTGTAGACCAAATCCTTGCTAATAAAGCCTAATGGATGAATACGCAAATCACCACAGGACTTGTCATGCCTGGAGCTAGAAAAGGGAGTATAATGACTAGTGACATTTATTTTAAGGGGGGTAGCAAGAGTAGACAAAGATGTAGGAAGGCTGCTGTGATGTATATTTTTGGAGGTGCAACAACCTGGACTTAGAGCTAGACACACCAGTACAAGAAGATTCGTAAGGCCAGAATCTTATAGTAATAAGGACTCCAAGCTACACCTATAGTTAAATCATCATGGTTGGCAAAGCTTAGGAATAAAAATAGGATTCCAGTAAGGACAAAAGACCACCATAAATATGCCCACCATCATATCTGCATCCTTAAAGCCGTCTACTCCCTAGGACGTAGGCCATCACTATCCACCCATCATTATGAACTCTATGACCATCATATGTCCAATAGACGATGCGACTATTCCATCCTACGATAGTGTGAGGACGACGATGTTAAAGAGCAAGCATCTGGAAGTCTACAACCTATCTAGAAGAACCAGATCTTTCTCTTCCCTTTTGCTTTCTCTAGGTGATAACTTATTTGCTGTGCAGCTTTTCTTCCTTCCGTCTACGGCAAGGGAAAAGGACGATACGTCAAGCAAAACTCTGGAACCTATTGCTAGGCAGTTTTAACCCCACCCCTACTCTTTCTACTCTATCGGAATCTTGGGGTCGAGATTCATTTAAGGGGGTAGGTTTGTAACATCCCAAAATTTGGATACTCGAAAATGTGGCATTTTTAAAACCTTCTCTTATATTTTGCTGGCATTCAAATTTCTTCTGAATATTTATTTGAAATTTTCTAAGTTTCATGCTATGCAAATTAATAACCCAAGAATAATCCCATGTGCAAATAATGATCATATAAATAATAAAAATAGGAAATGACATTACAGATCATGAATTCAAAATACCAAAATCTTGAATTCAAATTCAACTCAACAAAATAAAACCGAAAGAATATTAGACTCTATATCTAAATGATTAAACCAAAAATTCCTTCTTTTAAATTCAATTAGCAAGCAGAACCCAAGGTCGAATATTCAAACTTTATATACAAATTCAGAACAAAATAAAAAAACAAAAATAGAGGAGTGTTAGCTTTTGTATCTAGATATTTGAACCAAGACTTGAATTGAAAATCCAAAATTTGAATACAAAACTTAAATGTAAATTCAAATTTTGAATATCATGCAAAACTCCAAAAATTAGTAAATCCTAATGCAAATTAAAGTTTAAATTAAAAATCCCAATTTTCAAAATAATGCTTGAGCCCTTTACCCCTTTTTCTTTCCCTTTCCTTTCTCCCTCTCCCTTACATGTGGGCCCAACCCCTTATTCTCTCTCTTTCTCCATCTCTCTCCTTCCCCCTGCCACTGGGCCCGAACACCCCCTCCCTCATTTCTTTCTTTCTTTTCTTCCCTCCCCTGTCTTCTTCCTCCCTACGTCGCTCGCTGTGCGCTGCTCCCGTCCCATCGCCATGCCTCGCGTCACGCTCCGCACGTCGCCGCGCCACTATGCTCGCATCGTCCACGTCGCGTCCCTGGCGTCGCGGTGCCCATGCCCACGTCGCCGTGCAATCCACGCTTGCTCCTGTCACCCTGCGCCCCACACGTTGCCATCCCCGGGCGCCATGCCATCACCCACGCTGCGTCCTGTCCTCGGTCGTCGGCAACAGTGGCGCCACAGCGACCCCTTAGTTGCTATAAGAAGCCCTGCCGCCCTATTGCTTTTCCCTGGCTCCTCCCCCTTCCTCCCCTATTTCTTCTCCTGACTCCGCCCGCGCGCCGGCCACCGCCGCCTCACGCCGCTCTGGTCACTCCGACCGCGTCACGGCGTGTCCCCATTCCCTATCTACCTCCTCTTAGGCCTAATTGGAAAATGTCACACCGAGCTCGCTAGGATGCCCCTCTTCCTCATCGCCGGCAGAATGCACCTCCACTACTGCAATTTCTTCCCCGGAGCACCACCTCCAGATTCCATGCTCTAGGAGCATCTCCTCGATACCCTGAACCTTCTCAAACCACCGGCCGAGCTTCACATCGCCCGAGCTCCTCCCTCCATGGTGGCCTCCCCACGCCACTCATGGCCTCCGCCACCGGCTCACCTCGGACCTGCTTCGGCTCGGCCAATCACTCGGTGAGCTTTCTAACATCTTCCTCGTGCTCGTGCTCCCCCTATCTCGCCCTTTCCTCCACTCCGGCGCCAATGCCCATGCACCATCCCTTCGCCGGCCGCTGTATGCCGCTGCCGCCCACTCACCGACGCCACTCCGGTCAAAGCACTACCAACCCTAGCTTCCGTACCCCTTGAGAAACCCATTCCAGTGGTCACTGGTACCACCACGGCCGCCACTCGCCAGCAACGCCGTTGGCCGTGCGCCGCCCCGGGCCTCCTCTGTTTTTCTTTGTTTTGAGCCCCAGCTCTCCACTAGCTCTTCTGATTTGTTTTCCCCTCCATTCACAAGTGGGTCGTTGCCCAGTTGGTTAGCGCAATCGAGCGTTAACTCACAGACCTGCGTTTGAATTCCAGCGTCGCACATTTAATTTTTATTTTTTATAGCCTGATTTAAATAGGAAATATGTAGGAAATAAATCAAGGAAAATTAGAAAATAATCCAAAGAAGCTAATAAATTTAATTAGCATGTAAATGAGATTATTTAACTTTAATATTGGATTAATATATGAGTAACTAATGTGGCTTGAATATTTATTGAAAATCTAATTATTAATAAAGGGGCATTAATAAACGGTGGCTTTGGTGAAATGTCCAAATTTAATAATCCCAACTCAAAGGTAACAAGGTGAATGACAAAATCAAGCCGCTTCATAAAACTAATTAAACGATATGTCGTAACCATTTAAAATGAAATACATATTTAAATTAGAAAGTCATTATTTAAAACATAATCTCCACCATTAGCACGACGCCGATAAATAAATCTCAACAATAGATTTAGATAATAATGATAGTCAAATAGGAATTGGTATTTGGATTAACCTTCCACCTAAAATGACTATGGATAAATTGAAATATGCCTAAGGAATATATTGTAAAATCTATTTTCATAAAAAAAAAGCATTATATAATTAAGTAACACAAAATTTAACCATCTAAAATATGACTATCATTCCTATATCTTTAAAAGGTCATGAAAATACTCCTTCGAACGACCATTAAATAAATTGAGCTGTTAAGCCGTTAATATTTAAACTATAAATTACGTGACTTGAATAAAAGATTTCCTTGCATATAATTAATTGTATCAAAAGCCATAGGAATCCCTCCACATGGTAAACAATTTAGGGAATTAAATTGAATGTTGAGTTACTGGTGTTAATTTCGAATGCAAAATTAAAGTAAACATTACCCCAAATATAGTTAGTTAAACCCCCGCAGTGAGTGACATCTAAATTAAAGCATCAGTACCCATTGGCCTATTTTCTTGGAATATAGTTGACGCCATAAAAAATTGATTAGAATTGTTATGACAAATAAAAGACCTTAATAAATGTAAATATTGGGAAAATAATAATGAAAATTGTTAACATATCGACTAACTCTTAGCTCAGAATGCAACATAGATTAAAAATGATATATGAGTCCCTAGTTTAGGGTTAATGCTCTTACGATATACAAATTAGTGCTATTCAAGAAATAACAAGCTAAGATCATATATCGGTGAATAGGTCTAATCTGACTCATGGAACTTCCTAAATAAATATAAAAATAATAAAAGAAGTTATTAAATAAAAGATCAATCCATGGTATTCTAAAATCGGCTATGCCTAGACATCCTCGAATCCAAAGCGGAATATTCTTGTGAATATTCCTCCTGTCATGAAGGCTCGTTGACATCTGTCTCGATAGATTTCTCTCCATCATTCTTCCCTTCGCTCCAACCCCTTTAATTCTGTCAAAACTCCGCGCCCAATCAACCTTGTCTCAAAATACCCATTAACTCATAATAAAGCTAAATTGAGTCTATCTGGATTTATTTGGATCTTTTGAGTTATTTGCATTTATTTGGATTCAGTTGTTTAGTGCATAATTAGAAATGGGAGTCCCGAAGAATCAATCGATCAAGCGAGACCAAGATCGAAGTGAAGATGAAGACCAGAAGCTCAAGCCATCGAATGAGAAAGCTTTGAGTAAGCTCAAGACCGTGGTAAACCACGCAAGGCAAGTCAATAATTTGATCATGTTGAACCTACATTTTCTGCAAATTACTTTTGTTTAAATTATCAAATTGCATGCTGTTATTTCATATGTAAATATATGTTTGTTTTAAGATTCTAGTTATATGCCTATTATTTGACTTGTTAGTATTACATCTTGTTTGGAACATTTGAATATTTGAGCCTTGTCACCCTAGAAAAATTATAATGGTAAAACTTTCGAAAATAGTCTACCTTTAATCGCCATGTTTAGTACTGCTTAGATACTCGGGGCATCAAAATACCCCTAGCATCACTTTTAATCATGAGAAACTGATTTGGGAAGTCATGGTGAAAATGACCGGTATATTTTGGTATGATTATTTTATGCTCCCAAAAACCTAAAATTGCTTATCTATCTGGGCGGATGGTTCGGGGGTATGGTGCAGTGGTGCACGAGAGTGTGGTTAGTGGTAGAACCGCCCAGATAACTCTAATGACTGAATCTTGTTATGACCTCCTGTGTATTACAAGTACAACCATAAGTCTATAAAGTACAACTTGGCTTAGTAGATTTACTGGACTTGGGAAGTCATCTCATCGGTGAAGGAGGTGAGGTAGTGCAAGTGGCTGTCTGTGTGACGACTTGAATGGGACACTCGTTGAGGGTGAAGTTTTCCGCGGCGAGCTAGTCAGTGTGGGTAGTCCAGTTGCTAGTCGCATAGGGGAAGAACATCCCGACAACTTATGGGACCCACCGCAAATGGGAGAAGCCTATATGGGTGAGACGATAGAAGGGGCGATGTATTTTGAAAGGTTACTGTGATGGTCTACTCAACCGCATGACTAAGGAATCATGTGGAGCAATAAACGGATCGTCTCTTGTGGATAAAGTATGCAAACTTTACAGAGTCAAAAACGATTCAAATAGCCGAGCTCACGGTCAAGAGCGGACATGGGAACTTAACCAGATATAGTTCTATTTCAAAATCTTTGTGGGTGGAATTGGAAAAGTGGAGGGTAGTGAAAAGCCCTGATTTGTGTTGCCCTGGGTGTCGTCCCAGTGATAATGTAAGTGGTTATAATGCTGAAAGGTTAGCATATGATGCAAAAACCATATAAATGTTGATGGAATCCGGATCGCTATTATTATTGCATTCTTTCACACCTTATGTTTTAGTTCAACTGTTAGGTCTCAAGAGATTTCTATGTAACATATTTCAAAAGCAATTTATAGCAAATGAAATAACCTGAGTCTTTCCTTGATAAGCCATGCATATTATCTATTTGCATCCTGTGTATTGGCTCACGGAGCACGGTGGTTTGTGCTCATCCTCGCTTACTCAAATAATCCAGAATCAGAAATCAGATTGCTACGCTTCAGCAATACACCTGGACATGATGGTGAAGAAGATGAAGGTGTCAAGAATTAGGTCACGAACCCCCAGTTAACTGCCTGTGGGCATGTCCTGAGAGTCCCACATGTGTGCTTCGTTTCCGCTGCTGCAATTTATTGATTTCGGTCTGATCGGCCCATGAGTAAATCTACTATTATATTTACGATTTCGCATGTTATGTATTTTGATGTTCAGTACTGTATCTGTGAGTACTATTTATAGATCTAAAGAATAGTACGATAAAATCATAAAAGATTTTGAATTGAAAAATCTGATACCACCATTGTTATACGTACTCTATGGGCAGCTGGGGTCTGTCTATTTTGTTACTGATAAAATCTACACCTAGCAATTTCCTCCGTCCAGACACAAAAAAAAGTGACGTTTTGTAATACATACAATTAAACACTATAATCTTTGGCTATAAATATCTTTATTAATATTTAAATTAGATACATGAATATGATATAAGTAGATTTGTCACCTAGCAATTTACTCCCTCCAGTCACACAAAAAAATATCGTTTTGTGATATACAATCAAACAAATATAATCTTTGGCTATGATATCTTTATTAATATTTGAATTGGACACATGAACATGATGTAAGTAAATTTATCATGAAATGTACTTTTATAATATTATAACTTTAAGGTTTTATAATTATATTATAATAAAAATTAGAGATTAAAATTATTTTTGAGAAGCGTATGGATGTTGTAATTAACTACGTAGTCAAAGCAGTCCATTTATTGCAAAAATAGGTGAGGAAATAAGGTGGTGATATTACTTCACCTGTTCTAGTTTAGAAGACATATTTGTTTAAATGGTCTTATTCATAAGTACAGAGCATATTTTATATTTTAATGTAAAATTAGTATGATATTTTCCTATAGCTCTAATAAATATCCCGTTTTATTTTATAGTCTCTACATTGAATATAATATTTAAAGATAATAATTAGAGGTAGCTAGCTATTTTTAATATTTTTTTAGTCTATGTGTCAAAAAAATACGTCATATATTTGGACGGAGAGGGTATCACAGAACTAAAAGACACGCATCGATAATCCAACGGACGTCTACACGCGCAGGTTGATCTCAGCGAAAGCAAATATGGCCCATTGGATGGAGCCCCCGTTGTCCCCAACCCTGTTCGCTACATAGCGCGACATTGATGTCACACGAACAATGCAGTGCCTCCGCTCAACCACGCCAAGTTTTTCGAATCTCGAGTAGGAAAATGGAAAATCGAACTGGAAGTTGGGGGGGTTTTAGTTGAGAAATCCAAAATCACCGTCGAAAGCTTCGTACACGGACCGACGTCTCCCTTTCGCGTTCAAACAAAAATGGCAGAGACAGCGAGAGCACGTGCGTGCGCTGTACCTGTGTAACGCCCTCCTTTTTTGAGAAACAGAGGCATCGATAATTCGCAACCATTCAGAACTTTAGTTATAGACCAAAGGAGTATCATATCTGCTTACGAATATTTGAGAAGAGTTAGTTTGATTGAAATAAGACCTAACAGTCAATTTTAATAATAAATCGAACGTACAAGCCCAGAAGTACTTACATACAGAAGAACCGTAGAAAACACCATAGAAAAGCCTGAGTACGGTCACAACCCTAACACGAAATCTTGATTCACCTTCTTTGCTTCTGGAATCTGTTGGAGAGAAAATTACGTAAGAATAAGTATCAACCACTGTACTCAGCAAATCACAAGGAAAGCCCTAACTTAGCTAATTGCACTGATCAATCAAAGGATAGGAGTATACTTGGTTTATTAATTTGAGTGGATGCATTTTCATTTGTAAACATTTTTGTAAATCCAAATCCAAGATTACTCCTTAAGATTAAGGGGTTTTATTTTAAGTGATTAACCAACTACTCAATTTAAAACACTTGAGAAACTACTTATACCTCGCTGCTGGAATCACCCAAGTGACACAGCTCCATTAACTGAGAGCACGGCGTATTCGAATATCATTTATTTGACTCTGCAAAGTTGCTCAACTTTACCCACAAGCATTCTTAACCCTCCTGACTGAGTTAAAGAACAAGGTCGTTTCGCTGCTTAATCCTTTGCTTACACTCTACCCGATAGGTTAGGGACCCGTATAACCTCGGGTATCCGCAGGCCAATACGGAACGTCATGCCCGAGTTGGTGTGACCTATCGTTGCTGTGTATGGGTTTCAGTCCCACATACCAACTCCCAATGTAGGGTTCTATTCGAGTTTGAGCAGCTACTAAATCAGGGTTGACATGTCAACACCAGTGGTTGAGCGATCACTATATCAGTTGCTTGGCCCAAGGGTCTAGTCCTTATATTTTTCCCACGAGGTACTCGACCTCCACACTAGGTTAAAGCGGTGGACGAAAACCGTCTCGCGGTGCCCCACATCTCCCCTACCTTAGTTACCAGTTCCACGAGGTACCCGACCTCCACCCCAGGGTAAAACGGTGGGCGAAAACCATCTTGCGGTGCCCCACATCTCTCCTATCCTAGTTACCAATTCCAGACCTAAAGTAAAGCGGTGGACGAAAACCGTCTCGTGGTGCCCCACATCTCACCTACCCTAGTTACCAGTTCCACACCTAAGGTAAAGCGGTGGGCGAAAATCGTCTCGCGGTGCCCCACATCTCCCCTACCCTAGTTACCAGTTCCACATTTTTCCAAATCTACCGGCCCACGCCACAACCTTAGTAGTGTAAAACTTTGCATGAAATATATATCCTATAATTATCTATACAATACTTAAGTATTTCTAAGGCTGTCAAGGAAATTGTTACAATTTAACTGGGCATTTATCGGGGGTGGGAATTATCTAATTTAGCAGGTCATTCTAAACATTTCATTTTAAGCAATTAACATTTCACAAATAACAATACTGCAAATACCATAAATACATAATTAAAATGGCATGGGACTCCAATATAGTCAAGGACTTGTGACTTGCCTTGGTGCTCAACTAGCTCGACGACTTCGTAAATTGTGCTCCCTTGGTCTTGACCTCGCACCGAAGCCTCCGAGAACTCCGAAGCTAGCGCAAACACATAAAAACAACATAAGTCCGGCTTGAGTCTAATCAAGCGAGGAAAAATAGATCTATGAAAAAGGAGTAAAAAACAATAAATTTAAAGGAGAGGGGTTTTTGAATTTTTGAATTTTTTAGAGAAGAATTTGGTGGATTGAAGGTCAAAAATGGGCTCAGGGTATTAAAATGAGCAATATGGTGTAATTTGCAAATTTTTTGGATTTTACTTGATTTTTGGAAATTGAAAAAACCCGAAAAAATCGGATAAACAGTGATGGGCCGGTCCGGTGCTACAGTGCGGCCCGGGCGGCAATTCGGCCAACAGCGCCGAGTGGGCCATGACCTCGGCCTCGGCCTGCCGCTTTGCCTCGGTGGATGGCCGACACGCGGCTGGCGCGGACGGCGACGATGTGGAGCGGTTGGGCGGACAGGATGAGGTGGGCTATGTGAGATCGGGCGGCCGAGGAACGCGACGATCCAGCGGCCGAGGTCAAACGGCAACGAAGACATGGACGGCGGGGATGCATCCACGTCGCCATCGTCTACCTCCGGCTCGTCGTCCTCACCGAAAGGCAGAGGACGATGGCGCTGGGGAAACTGCGCCGGCGGCGCTCTCCGATGGAAAACGAGGGTGCGGGAAGGTTCTTTGGGATGTGATGAACTCATTTTAGGTCTTTGGGGAGGATGAGAAGGTCTAACGGCGACGAACAGCCGTGGAGAAGACGGCGGCGACTTTCGGTCACCGGAGGCCATTGGCGGCGCTCCGGGCAAAACGACGCTGTCTGGAGCATCTTTGGGGTGAAGGGAACTCGATGGCGGTGGTGGTTCGAGCTGAGAAGCCCTCTAGCGAGCTGGCCACGGCGGCCCCCCATTCGGCTGACGGCGAGCTTCGTCGCCAGGGCAGAGGAGGGGCGCTCTCGGCCGGCGGAGTCCACCATCGTGTTCAGGGAGCAAAGAAGAGCAAGTCAGCAAAAGGAATCGGACTTTAATCGAGAGGGGAAAGAAAGAGGCTCAGGAGCTCACTGGCGACGGAGGAGCTGATCGGCGGTGATGTAGGGGCTCGGAGCTCAATCGGAGGGAGAAGACGAGAAGGAGGAAAGGCGCCAGCGAAAGAGGAGACAGATGGCTCGAAAAGGAAAAGTTTTTAAAAAAATTCACCTAAAAATCATGAAAAAATCATAAAAATTATTTTAAAATTTTCAGGGTATTTCAACCTGCACGTCTACACACACAACTAGGACACCTGTACCAAATGATACGTACAACCAGGCACAGTCCCAATCCACGTGACGTAATTACAATGGAAACATTTCGTACATGGCACAGCAACATGCATCAGCAGCCATGCCAGCATACGTATGCAAAACTGTATAATAATACTAGTAGTAGAGTATATAATACGTGTACGGAACGGCCAAGCAATCAAGCGTCACCCGCAAGTAGAAACTTTCTACGCCCGCACGAGTCGCTGACGCGGCCAGACCTCCCTTTCCCCCCGTGTGTGTAATGTTACCGTGTAATAATCACACGTAGCCCCGCCCCGGTCGACACGCGCTAGGCTAAACCGGGCTATGTATAAAACCCGCCAGCCGCCGCGCCCGAACGCCACAACCAATCCCGGCGCGAAGCCCAGCGCGCACACCTCTTCATCTATCCCCAAATGGAGCGGCCGCGCGAGGCGGCGGCGGAGGCCATCGCGCTGTTCGACGCCTGCTGGTTCCACCGCCTCGTGCTCCTCTCGTGCTCCCATCCTGCGCCCGCACCGGCGTCTCCGCCTCGGCGGGAGGAGGAGGAGCAGCAGCCGGAGCTGCAGGCACCGGTGGAGAGCAAGAGGGAGCTGCAGCGGGCTCCGTCCGGGCTGCGCCACCGCCGGTCGCGGAGCGACGAGGCCGCGGCTGCCGCGTTCGAGGGCCTGGAGCCGCTCAAGATCCCCAACAGCCACCGCGCGAGGCTCGAGACCATCCTCTCCGGGAAGGACGGGCTGGCCGCGCCGCTGCCGGAGCGGAGGAGGCCGGAGGTGCGGATGCCGGGGGGGAGGAAGCGGCGGCGGCGGCGCGGGCGGAGCCTGTCCGAGCTGGAGTTCGAGGAGGTGAAGGGGCTGCGGGACCTCGGGTTCACCTTCTCCGACGCCGAGGTCGACGCCGAGCTCGCGTCCATCGTGCCGGGGCTCCGGAGGCGGCGGTCGGAGGAGGAGGCCAAGAAAGCTATGGCGGCGGCGTCCGCCGAGGAGGAAGCTTGTAGCGACACGGCGGCGCCGAGGAGGCCGTACTTGTCGGAGGCCTGGGAGGACGAGGAGGAGGAGGTGAGGATGATGCTGAGGAACTGGAGGATCCCGGTGGCCCGCGACGGCTCCGAACTCAAGGAGCACCTCCGGCTCTGGGCACACACCGTGGCCTCTGCTGTCCAGTGATGGTTTTGACCCAGAACTTACCTTAAGAGTTGGTGACAAGATCAAGTGTAAATATTCAGCGATTTGCATGTACATCTCTTCAAGTTTGATTAATTAGCTGGTTTTGGTTTAGTTTTCGAGAATGTTTGTATGTATTCATCACAAATCTGGTTTTGGAACGTTAGTCATCAATCCGTGCACTGCACGGACTAGTGGACTACTATCCATATATTATACAGAAATAGCTTATTTTATTTTTAACAGCTCTAATTTTATTTGACATATGGCTAAAACCCCCCTTTCAGTCGTATACACTGCACTACGCACCTTTGTTTTCCTCCTTGCCAAAGGCGCTTTGCGTTTGAACTGTAAATGCTTTTGCAATTTATAAATGTAACTTTGAGACATCGAACCCATTGCTGCTTAATTATTTGCTTCATTCAATGGACATGTTTATATTAGTTTGTGCTGCTGATTTCTGTTTGAAAAAATAAAAAACTAATATAAATATTAAGCTTTCAAAGCGGCCTTTTCACTTCTATCTTGCTTCGAGTATAAGAGTCATATATATCACACCCTATCTCTTCCTCTCACTTCCATCTTATACACGCATCTTGCCTCTCACCTATTGTTCGTCTTCTCCTTCTAAAGCCAACTTTATTCGGTCACTACTATTCTTTTTCTGTAAAAAATCATCAACCGTAGTCAAATAATATTAGTCGTAGCTAATATGAATATGCTAATATATCTCTTTCCTATGTTTTAATTTCTCACGCCAGGCCCTATGGAGCGCCAATTTATACCACAGGAATTGCTAATGTCCATAGTTTTTTTGCTACATCTTTAGCTACAACCTATGATTTTTAAGTTGTTTATAAGAGAGAGAATAGAGTAAAAAAAACTTACGTATAATTTTGGTTAATATAAATAAAGTTGCTATAATATACTATAATTAACTTATAAATTCTATCTTAAAAAATACTTTATTTGAAAGTTAGTTATTATAAAAAAGTTAAAAATAATTTTTAAAAATTGAAAAGAAGGTGCTATGTCTTCTTGTGAACAGCGGACGCGCTGTGGATTTTAATCAATCACCACCGTGTGTGAAGTCTACCTCTGTTTTGCTTGCTGCCTCTACTATGTGGGCCACTTGATGGCCTACTCTTCAATCCGTGCCAAAATTACTAATATGTACAGGTGATTACTGCAGCAGCCACGCTTTTTTTTTGAGTTTTTTTGTCGGTTTTTTATCTGTATTTTTTATATTATCCGTGGTGAGCTAACATATTTTTCTATTTTTAAAATTTTAAAATTTAATTATGCTAAATAAGATATCTTCACGTACAGTGAAACTTTAATCGTTATAGTGTAATTTTAACTATAAATTACAACTTTTAAACTCAACCGAGCAGGACCAGTTGGTTGGCACCTTGCGAAACTTCTAGTACACACATTGTAGGACGGGACCCCCTCTCTATCTCTGTGTGTCCGTCTTAACGGGTGAAATCAAATTGCAACTAAAGGTCCTTATATGCCATAGCCGTAGAACTTTCTGATCAAACATCCATACGGACTTTTGTCTTCCTGGACTATTTTTATAGAGAATGCGTCTGTACGCATACCGTTACTTCTTCAGGAAGAAATATTTGCATGCTCAAAACCAAATTATCTCTTTCTATTATATAAATTGAAAAAAAAAGAACATCGATCTAAAGAAGAGAAGGGTCAACGGTAGTTTGTATATGGCATATTCAAATCATGCCCATGTTAGAAAGGCTTGAGAAAAGGGCATGGGACTGCGTCTACGTATGTAGATGTACGTTGATTATTTTCTGCATCCTCTGGACATCATACAGACGCATAGCTATTTCCCAGTCAAACTTTTTATAACCTATTCTATTATATTCTCTATTCTATTACGTAGCATCAGATAGATTTAAAAAAATCCAAGTTTAATTAAATTACGAATGATGTCTTCTTCTTTCCATGCATATGGAGATCTCATATGGTTTCTTTTCTGTCTAGTTACGTTTAATAACCGATCAAGCAGACTTGTGACTTTGAATCGAACTTGAATTTTGCAAGAATCAATACGTCTCAATAAGTGTCCAAGCAAAGAACAGCAGGAGTATTTGACTTGGACATGCACTCCGAAAGAATCTTACTTGCCTCAGCACAAGGCTACTTGAAGTCAAATTCTATCTCTGTCTAATTCATCCAAGCCGCACATAACAACTTCGTAGTCAAAACCAATGGTCGAGATGCGCTCTTTTTTCAGATTAATATGGGATTTCATAGCTTTTTTTCTGAATAATATGGGAATGTGCTGTTTACCCTACTAAAATTAACGTGAAGCTTCCGTAGAAACCTCCAATTAGTATTAGACAAAGAGAACTGGAAACTTTCTGCAACCAACAGAAAGGAAATGCGAGAGGAGGAGGAGGAGATTTGATTTGAGGCACATGCTGAGATCTGGTCATTGTTTTCGTGTCAATGCCAAGAAAGCATTTCGGTTGCTTTGAAGCTAAGGATTCCATAATGCCATGAATCATGAGCACGTTGACATGGTGTCTTTGGGACGAACAATCTAGATTTGGGGCTGGCTGTTGATTTGTCAAAATCTGGTACAGGGACAGAAAGTATACTAGCCAGCTGCTTTGATTTGAGAAATGAAATGATTCCATTATTAATGGGCCATCGATCGATCGCACCATATGGGAAATTTGGATTACGTTACTTCCTAACGCCTATACGTCACTCGTCAGTTTTCTCTTCGAAATATGTTACTGTCAAGTAAAGTTGATTTAAGAAATACCGTTATAGAGGATTACAACCTATTTTCTACAAATACGCAACCACATCTCCCTCTGTATTTTTGTATGGACCAAATTACCCTCACTTCTTGCTGACTAAGACTTGGTTGGACCCAACCCGATCAGAACTTCAGGACCCAACCCGATCACATCTGCACCCAGCATGGCGGCGAGGAAGAGGCGATGAGGGCTGGGCGACGAGCGCGGCAACCTCCATGGCGGCAAAGGCGGCGAACTCCACGGGTCCACGGAGGCGGCCATTACTGCCCTAAGAAGATAGCAAGTGAGATAGCACTGTAGCTTTTCCCTTGCCATTGCAACCCAAGAAGAGGTAGTGGCAGCACTTTTATTGCTCTTTCTACCTCGGGTTGGTGTTGATGGTGACTTCGGGTCTATTTATATTGGTTTTTTATTTTAACTTATGGATAATAATAGTACAGAGAAGCTTGTGGAGAAAGAGATACTTACGTGCAATTTTGATCGATATAAATGTACCCACTACCTTATATACTACAATCAATTAATAGACTTTATTTTAAAAAAATACTCTGTTTAAAAGCTATGTAATAGAGAAAAAAATAGCTTTTGGAAACTAACAGGAGCATTCCTTTCTTTCCTAGATCTCCCTTTTGCACCACTTCTCGTAGCTTTGGTCTTTCCTGCAGCAGCCTTGGGGACCCTGCCTCCATGCCTCCTCCTTACGCCGCCCTCTTGCCACCAAGGTCGTTGCCTGCCTCTCCACCCCTCCCGCTGTAGGTCGCTGCCTGCCTTGCCGTGAAGGCCGTCTCCTGGTAGGCTTCCTTGGGGATCGGGTGGGAAGCACACAGGGAATCGATCCTGGAAATCTGATCGGGTTGTGTCCAGCTGATCAGCAAGAGGGAGATATGGGTGGTGCATTTGGGAAAATAGCCTATAACCCCACATAATAGCGTTCCTCGAAACAACTTTATCTGTTAGTAATATATTTCAAAAAGAGAACCGAAGAGTAAGTTATATCTAAGACAGGCACTAAACAATAGTGTATATATATATATCCAAATTTCCCAATTTGTTTATGTGCGAGTGGTCAGCAGCACGTTTTCCTGGAGCCCTAAAGTATTCCGCGGACAGTTATGACGTGTGAACTGCAAATGCACGCAACGGATATTCTCTGTAGGTGATCCCAAGTCTCAGCAGTCAGGTCCTACTTGGCAAAGGGAACTGTGTAGCAAAATTAACAGCATCATAGTTCCAGTGGATCAGCGTTCTGGTTCTTCCTTATAAACAACAGAGTTGTTTCAATGCTAGCTTTCTTTTCCAGAGACAACACTGAGTACAATCGAACAGTACATGTATGACATGAGCAATACATCGCTACATTGTGCATTGTTGACGTATTTCTTGGCGGATAGTGGAGGGTGTCGTGAAATGTCTCACCCATCTTGGCTCGAACCCGGATGCTTACCTTGTTGAGTGAACCCAGCGCTTCTGACCAATTTTTTTTTTTAAAAAAAGCTTGGCCAAATCAAGTTCACTGTTGAAGTTTACGGGACAAATAAGAGGGCCTGTTTGGTAAATTACAAGTCGGTCGGTTTTTTTTATTTTTGCTACAGTACCTAACTTTCAAACGGAGTATTTTCTCAAGACGAGGTCTACAAGTTAAACGTAGTACATGTTAAAAGCCCAACATCTATAATAGCCAAAATCGTAAGTGAGTATCGGTCTCTCCATAATCTGTACCGTAAATAACCAAAATTCAGAAATTTCAGCCAAAAGCCATAAACCGCAGTCAAAAAGAATAGACCCAGAAACTACATAATATAGAAGCATGCGTGAGCATGACCAAGGAACAATCAAGATCCAAGTATTTATTGCGCTACGGTCGATTCTTTTGGGCTTTTGTAGAAGAGTATCAAGAGAAATAGTTACACGTGATTTTGACCGGTATAGCTAAAGTCGATACAGTGTCTACTAAAATTAACTTGTAGAATATACCTTAAAAGATATATTATTTAAAAACTAGTTATTATAATAAAAATTAAAAGATATAAATATAAAGCCTAAAAGAACTAGCTATATATATTTGCTGGGCTCGATCGATGATATGAAAGAGACCGTGCAGCGCACCTATTTGGCCAGACAGCATAAACGAACACACAGCGGCGATGCCAAAGCAAACTAATGAAAAGGAAACGGAGGTATATATATATATATATTATTCTCTTTGTGTGGCCCTGAAACATGCTACGAGATGCCCTCTCCGCCTTATCACTTACCAGCACTGCGTTGGATGAGACCAGCCGGCTTGTCTTTTCCTGCTCCTTGCTTGTTTCCAGGTGGCAGATTAATAAGTTATTCCAAGCATGACATGATCCCCGCCACCATTTGCACAAAAGCATTGCTGCCAATTGGGTTGATGCAGCGTTGTTTTAAGACGACCTGCATCACTAGTTAAAAAAATGGTTGGGGATTCGTAAAGATGAGCTCGTTTTTCGTTTACAGCCGTGCATAAGACGTGGATCCATGTCAGAGAAATTAGGTGAGCTCATAGAAAGGTGGTGAAATCTGGTGTATGATTCAGCTGGGCACCATCGGTTTTAGCCGCTTTGGTGGTGCTCAAGCTGGTTTTCGGGTTATGTCTTTTATCTTTTAGCTAAAATTATATTATAACTAGCTGAATGCCCATACGTTGTTATAGATTTTTTTAAAAAAATTAGAACATATTTGTATACATATTCTAAAAAAATTTACCATCCGTTAGTTTCAGAACATATAGTATGATAAAATTTTAAAATTCGACGGACGGAGCGACGGCGGAGGGAGGGGAGGAGCGACGGGCGGAGCGGCGGCGGAGGAGGAGGGAGGAGCGGGATTCGGTGGGGAGGAGACGCAGGATAGGCGAGGCGGAGCGGGGAGGAGCAAAGAGGAGACGGAGAACGGGGAGAAGATTCAGCAGTCTTTTGGGGCCACATGTCGTACGCCTTTTGTGAGAAGAGGTGGGAGAGGCCAGACCAACCACCAACTCCTTCTTTTATAATAGTAAAGATAGATATTAGATTTTCTAAAAAAGAAAAATTAAAAAAATTATTATATCGTCACGGATAATGTATAGGAATAAGAGAAAAAAACTAAAAAACTAAAAAATTAAATTAAATTGAATTTAGAAATTGATGTATTCTAAGTGACTCCTTGTTTAAATAAGCTGAAAACCAAAAAGAAAAAAAAGAAACTGCAGCCGATTAGAGAGACCCTGGTGTGATTTTCATATGCGAGCTCATAGAGGATTTGACGAGCCATCGTGGACATTTTCTGACGAGGCATGGTGGGAATTGATGTGGAAATTATCTACCGCCCTACCTGTGTGGTGTCACTTGGAAATGCATCTTAGTCTCCTACATAATTTTGGGTATTTTTAGCCCCATGGTGACACAAAAATACCAAACATAACCCAGAGCGTCGTAATGCCATTTCTGGCCCCCTCCCCGACCGCAGGACTCCAGCTGGTCGGTGTGTGCGCAGTCCCGTATCCTAGTACCGCAGCACTGCAATCGTGCGGTCGGGAAGCGCAGGACATGGAGACATATGGTCCCAAGCCGCATGATTCCGGCGAGACATGCGGTCATAGACTGCATGATTAGCTATCGCATCGTCCCGCTAAAAGCACCGACCGGCCTCACGATAAATTGGTTCTTTGCATGCCCGGAAGTCCTTTTGCATGCACCGGGTGCCACACGTCGTATGCTGCGCGCATGCTAGTATGATGCCCCGCCTCGTCTGCGGTTGGAGCCAGGACAGAGCGAGAGAGGCAGTGAAGGGAAGGAGAAAGGCGTGTAAACACGGATTTATGAGTTGTTTTCGTTTCGAATCAAAAGTTTTTGCAATTGCGGAAATTGTAGATCGCCTCATGAACTTCAAGAAAGGTAATTATTGTCTCCGTGCAACTATAGTTTATCAATGTGATTAGCACGTAATTAGCCAAACCATCTTTTATGAATATTGTTGTATGTTAATATTTGATACAAAGTTTATTTGTGCGAAACCTTCCATATATCAAGCATGGTGTATTATGTTGTAGAAAATATGCTATAGTTTGTTTTTATAAACACATTTAGTTGTATTATTGAGAAGTGCCGGTTGTGTAGGCGTCCAAAAATTAAGTATTTATGTGTAAACATTTGTAGATGACAACAAAAGTAGCCAGATTTGTATGAGTAGAAGGGCTAGGTCCCGTTGTGCAAATGGCTGGGAATATTTGGGACGTTGTGCAACCGCAATGCCAAAAGTAGCTCCTTGAAAGCAGAAATCCCTCGTAGGTTGATATTTTTGTGTGCATTTTATTTCTGTTGTGTACATTGGTTTGCAAGCTTTGTACTATGGTAAATTCATCGTAGGGTGATATTTTTGTGTACATTTTCTTTATGTCTTTCTACATTGGACCATGGTACGTTGGGTGTCTTCTCATTTGGTACGTTTCGCTATCGTTATGTTTGTTGTACATCCTTTTGTCATTCTCGGCTAACTTGTTTTCATTCATCGGCAGAAGATGGCATACGAGCTGCTAGATCCCTGTTGGGATGAGCAGCACCGATACCTGGTATGGTCGTCGAGTGCCGGCCCTCTGAGCTTGGTTCTTAGGTGCTCCTGAGAGCACTAGCCTCTAGACTAGCGATACATCCCACTACTGCAGGACACCGGACTACTGCCTATTGCCTGCATGTTGGATCTACCGCACACGTTCCAATTTGATGCGATGTTGTTGTCCCCACTCGTTGATCGTTGGAGACCAGAGACTCACACCTTCTACTTTCGGTAGGACGAGATGACGGTTACTCTTCAGGATGCGTCCATACTTACAACTCTACCGTTGCACGGTGCCGCAATAGTGTCACCCCGAATCAACCAGACTGGAAACAGCCAGTGCTGCCGTGGCTCTAAGAAGCAGCTACTCCAGATCTGGCCCATGCGGAGGACATTGCAGAGCTTTGCCTCGTCAGCGTCGAGACGGAGGAAACTTTCTTACCGGCGGTGGCATCGATCGGCTGTGTGGCCGCCGCGCGAAGATGCCATCGAGATCCCACCACTGCGCACCCATCGCCTGCCTACGCAGATGGTCAACGGCTCAACGCCAGTGCCGAACAAGAGAGGCGAGCGAGAGGGATGCAGATGTCAGACCAAATACGATTCAAGCTGACGGAGTCGTAAAAAACCTAAGGGCGACGTGTTTAGGTGGTATTAAAGTGCATTTACAGGAACAGTGACGATCTTTCGATGCTATAGAAGCAATATTCCTTTTTTTCAAAAAAAAAAAAAAGAGAGAGACGAGAGCTCTGCCAATCCATGCCAAATTGCCAATTCATTAAAGCATCAGAGGAGGCCTACAACCCGAAAGAGAACAACTATTAAGTTTGTAGCAAAACCGGCAAAAAGGAAGAAAAGCAACATTAAACAAGGTAAAGGTAAATAAGCAACAGACTACTAAAGCGTGAGGGCGAATAACTAAGATCCCCACATGACACCAAGGAAAACACGCTGGATGTTGAGAATGGACAGCATCTTCTATAGAAAGTTCTTGTGGTTTGTATTAGTCACACGAGAAAAAGTACACAAGTAATCAAAATTTACATTAAAGCCTATAGGCTAACAGCATGTCATCATCAAGTCCTTGAGTTTGTGAATACGTTAGACTTCTTTATCTTCCTTGCTAGAGACTCTTAGACATTACGACGACAGCATGGGTACCAAAGATTTTGGCGGCGGGAAGCACATAGATAAGATCTCCATGGATGTGTGGAAAGAAGAACTAGAGGATATTTATTTTCACCCAACTCGGTTTGGTGCCAATCTCCATCGTACATGTCTCGATTGTTGTGCAGTAGGGGGTGAAAACGAATTGAACAGTGGTCATACCATATTTACATACTTATTTTAAGAATGAATAGAAATGCAAATGTGAACATGCTCGAATATGAATCGCACGCATACTGCCTTGTCAAATTCGAATATAAATATGAAGCGTATGAATAATATAATATTTCAAATAAAAAGACCTAAACCCTATTTGTATCCGTGTTTTTTTGTTGCGAGTACGAACATGCATTTGAACTGGGGAGAGCTATTAATCACATGGAAAACACTATGGGTTTTTCGAATAACACAGATAGCAAGGTGAGTCGGTTCCATAGAATCCGTCGTAGAAAAAGAAAATCTAGCAAATGACCTGGGCCCAGAGTCGGTCTATAGTATTTGTAGCCAGGGCGTGGGCCATTGTTGAGGCCGTCCTTACTCCCTAGTTAAGACCGGCATTTGCTAGGGCGTACTTTTAAGTAGGCCTCCATTTGAAGGCAAGTCCTGGCCTTCTTTATGCTCAGGTCAGTTGCAAGGTTTCAACTTTGCACGACTTGTGGACAAATGGGTTCGTTCAGGCGCCACGGCCTAAATTCCTAACTTGCTGGGCCAACAGGCAAAGCCCATCGGCCCACACAGACGTCCAAGACTCCCTCCTCTCGCTCTCCATCGCCAGCACCCCACACTCTAGGGTTCCCCTCTACTAATCCCCCGCCGCCTCCCTCGCAGCCCGATCCTCCCATCTCCCTCCCTCGCCGCCGGCGCAGAAGATCCCGTTGTCGCCCCTGCCACCTCCTCCATGGTCAGGCTCTCTCAGCTTCCCTCCGCTCCCAGGCTTACGCTCCCCAATCCCCATGAAGCTAACCTGTGTTGTGCGCCGCGCCGGCGTGCCCATGCGTGCTCTCGCAGGCGTCGGAGAAGAAGCAGTCGAACCCGATGAGGGAGATCAAGGTGCAGAAGCTGGTGCTCAACATCTCCGTCGGAGAGAGCGGAGATCGCCTCACCCGTGCCTCCAAGGTTGGGTCCGTATCCGTTCTTGCGTTTCAGACCCTTGCGCGAAACAAATGTTTAGGCTGTTACAGTTTGTCTATGTAGCACGTGAGCTTCGTTTGGCTGCAACCTGATGCACTATTTGGTAGTTTGTGATCGTGGTTTGATTGTATGGTCTTTCTAGTAGCGTGAGCTCAGAGTTGTGTACGTTAGTAACCGTTGATATGTTCAAAGTAAGCGATTCTCGGCAGTACAAGGATGGAGTTGGGGCAAGAGGATTTTGAAATTAGGGTGCCGTTCTTTTTGTTGTCACGGCAACTAAACGGATTAAGCATACGGCTAGCTACTTATTTGTCAGTAGTCAATTGTTCAGACTTCAGACAAGTTCCCTGACGTATAGTAGTAGGATAACTTATTGATAATTTTGGTGGGACTATGGATCATTGATTGTAGAATGATAATTCAAAGCTGCATTTTATGTAATTGCAATTTATAAAATGCTTTTGCTATCTATCAAATATGACATACATAGTTATGGAATGAAATTTAGACAACAACCAAATTCGGACAACAAAATGACAAACCTGAGTTTTCCGGCAATGATGAGCAATGGTAGTGGCCGGAGTTAAGAGTTAGTGTTCACCCAATTAGGATGTGGTTCATCAATCCCCCCGACTATAGATCCCGTGGCAGGTAGGACCGACAGGGCAGTGAGGACGCCGCTGGCCGTGGGTTTGCCGATGGGCAGTGGGCGGGGTTGGGGCAGCAGCGACAAGCCCGACGACCAGTTAGGGTGGGCAGGGTGGGGTGGCAGGGGTGGGGAAAAGGTGGCGGCGTGTGAGGCGGTGATGGCGCCGCCGGCCAGGCGGCCACGGGTGGTGGCTGATGGGGACAGGGGCAGGGGCGGTGGTGGAGGCACACGTTGCTCACCGGAGAGGAGGAAGAAGACGGTGGTGGTGGAGCAAGAGAGTGGGGCGTGGACGGGTCCGTGGGGGAGAGCTCGCCGGGCGGATCGAGATGAAGAAGTCCCCGATCGGGAGGAAGACGAAGAACTCTTGGAACGAGTGGTTGCGTCTGGATCGGGATGAGGAAATGAGTGCATAAGATTAGTTTAAAGTTTAAGTGTGGGCCTCCTCCTTCGTTGGATAGTGATGGGCCGAAGGTTCGGTCCATAGAAGTGTCCTTTATAAAATTCGTGAGACAATGACATTCTTATGCTGCGTATACATCAAAGCTTGTCTGTTGTTCTAGTGTAAGTCACAGTTGTTGAAGCTGGATAGTGGTTACTGGCTGTTTTCCATGGTTGTCACGGCGGAGTCGGCGACCACGGCGAGTGAGGGGCACTTGGATGCCTAGGCGACGCCTAGGCAAGGGCACGGCGACGCCTAGGCGCGGGTGGAGGGAGGCGGCGCGGCCGGAGAGGAGAGGGGCGAAGGGCCTAGAAGACCAAGGTGAGGCGAGCTGTCGTGGCGTCCGCGCAGTCTTGCCTGGACGCCTAGGCGTCGCCTAGGCGACGCCGTAACATCAGTGCTGTTTTCCCTTTTCATGGTTCTGTTGCAAAAGGAAAGTAGTGCCTTTTTTAAGGATGTTCGTATAGATCATCCTAGGTTGGTCTGCCAAGAATGGATTGAGCCGTTTGCTTTAATCGCATTTATAGCCTAAAGCCTAATTGTGAACCGCATTTTTAATTTGCATAGGCTGAAAGGTCAAGCAGGCATCATAGTGTTTTAGATTTTGGTTACTGTAGTTGATGCCATTACTCTTACTGACCTTAAGCTAGTACCAGTAAATCCATTTTTCTTCCACACTTGCAGGTCTTGGAGCAACTGAGTGGACAGTCACCAGTGTTCTCTAAGGGTATATTTACCTTTCTCTTCTACCTGTTTTGTTTTCTCATTTCATAACAGCTAGAAGATTCTTCCCTTGTTTTACATTTTGTCATTGTCCACATTCTTCAGCTAGATACACTGTCCGCTCCTTTGGTATCAGGCGTAATGAGAAGATTGCCTGCTATGTAACTGTAAGGGGTGAGAAGGCAATGCAACTTCTTGAGAGTGGACTAAAGGTGAAGGAATATGAACTGCTGAGAAGAAACTTCAGTGATACAGGGTGTTTTGGTTTTGGGATCCAGGAGCACATTGATCTTGGCATCAAGTAAGATCTTCAACCTGTTCTTCATAATTGATTGAAACTTACAGGAATCGTCATGGGAATATAACTTCGAGGAAGGCTTAGCTTTGTCGTCTTTGATTGGCAATATGAGATTGTTGTTTCCACCATTCTGCTAGAACGTAAATAGTTCAGTCATATTTTCCTTTGTTATACATGGTTTTCACATGATACTATTTCATGTATCTTGGAAAGTCAGTATCCCATTGACTAAATGATATCATTTTTCGCAACTTGTTGCTGCTTATACTATGTACCTTCATATAGTTGCAGCTTATTTTAACAGTTATATTGGGCCAATGACTTGAATTAATTGTCCGTACCATCTGAAGCCTCGCATTTGCTGGTCTATTGATGCACCTTTTAACTCTGAGGCCTAAATACTGTTTCTCATTTATAGTTCTTTCTGTGGTGACAGTATTTTAGGTATGGGGCATTCAGCTGACAGCAATGCTCAAACTCTAAATGTATTGTTCACAAACTCAATGGTTGGTTTGTAATAATCTCTTTTCTAGACTGAGCGTGATGGCAGTTCTTGCCCTTGGCTATTATGGTTTGGTGCATTCAACATTTGAAATTCACTGAACAATATAAACATCATTCTCTGTATTTAACAATCGTTGTTTTTTTGTAATATGGAAATGATTTAATGTAAACATCACATTGAAAGCATAGGGAAGGGAACTACTAGGTGATATTTCATATTGCTTTTTTGCTTTGGACTTTTCTCGTATGACATGATTGAACTTCTTGTTTATCTTCTGCAGGTATGATCCATCAACAGGTATTTATGGTATGGACTTCTATGTTGTCCTTGAGCGTGCTGGGTATCGTGTTGCCCGCCGTCGCAGGTGCAAGTCCCGTGTTGGAATTCAGCACAGGGTGACCAAGGAGGATGCCATGAAGTGGTTCCAGGTTAAGTACGAAGGTGTTATTCTCAACAAGGCCCAGGCTAATACTTCTTAGAACCTGATGTGTAGGCTCAGCCGTTAGACATGTTGTGGCCACTGATGAGTTCATCACTTGCAAGGTTTAATCCACTTTGTGCAATGTTGGAGCAGATTATTTTGCTTAGTTGTATCGCTTCAGTCAGTTTTGGACCAAAGATCTTATGATCTGTGGATTACTTGGAAGCTAAAATCATGGGTACACTTTTTGTTTAGTCTACATTGTTTTCGTGGCTTTCACATCAAAGTGATATCCCAGGTCTGTTTAGTCTACTTTGGGCTTGTTCTTTTCGACCGAAGCTAGCGATTTTTGACTTTTGCTACAATACTTAACTTTTAAACGGGGTATTTTCTCAAGACGGGTCTACAAATTAATTGTAGTACACGTTAAAAGCATAACATCTGTATTAACTAAAATTGCAAGCGAGTATCTCTCCCTTCGTTATCTTTGTCGTAACCAGCTAAAATTTAAAATTTTCAGCTGAAAGTCATAAGCCACAGCCGAATCAAATAGGGCATTTGTCTTCCGGGGCTTTAACATCAAAGTGATATCCCAGGTCTATCACTAACCTAACAAGATTTCTCATCTATACTCTCATCTATGGTCGGAACAGACTGGTTGGAATAAGGCAGCAATCTGCGTTTGCATGACTGGTGTTCATGCTTCGAGTATTGAGATGAGATTGGATGAGTTTTTGGCCGAATTGGCAGTTTTTAGGGTTGTATTTATAGGAATGGTACCTGTCGTGTGGAAATAACAAAAATGACGTCTCCACCGCACGGCTATCGTGTGGTGGAGGCCGACATGTCAAGGGACCGCACAGTCGCTGTGTGACTAGATTTTCATGCATTGTTTATAGGAATTTTTAAATATATCAAATAGGCTAAAAAATTTACGAAATTTTTTATGAAGCCTCCAGACATAGTGTAGTTGATTGTGTAATTTTTTCATAATTTTATGCGTTGTAAATTTTACTCGAAAATTCGTTGAATTATGTCTCATCTCCATCATTTCCCTACCCCCATCATACCTTCCAGAACAATTCCCCGCCTAGTGTTTATTTCATCTTCCCATACTTAGAATCGGTAATTGTCTAGACTATTCTGAAATTCAATCAACAAAAAAGGTTTTCTAACATCTCGAGAATGATTGAAAGCAACCTAAACCAAGCTGACTCACTGAGTGAAAGGGGCACTTGTAGTGGCGTCCAGGATTCTTGGCCATCCTTGAGGTTTTCCGCTTCACAAGCATATTGTATTTTGGGAAAAACACTAGGGTGCTAACAAGGAGGTGCCTACTTGGCTCATCTCGACATCTAGGGGAGCGTTAGAACAAATAACGCAAACTAGACGGCCTCCCTTTGGTCACTCTCTTGGTCTCTCAGACTGCCTCTCGCGTGTTTGAACAAATGGATGCGGCCTCAGCTGCCTCCCATGACTGTTTTATTGCAAACTACGCGTATGGAGGGCATGCCAACGCACAGGGGGCTAGCCACACGCATGCGAGGCGACAGGTGGTCGAGCTTCCCACACACTCCCAAAAACGCCTATCATTTCATATGCCTCGACCAAAAACGCCTGTCATTTCACTCGCGTGAGCGTAATTTCATACGTGTGGGTGTCATTTCATGCATATGGTCGAGGAAACAGGATTCCCGCTTAATGCGGTCGGGGGCATGCTGAATCTTCCCGTGTGGGTGGGGACACCCACTTCGTGTGGTCGGGGAGCGTGCGTGGTGGCAAGTTCACGTGCACGGCCGCCGTGAGAATTGGCTAGGTATGCCCCTTGGCATCACTGCGGCCAAGGGGGAATGGTATTGACGGGGCGATAGATGTGTGGATGAGGGAGGTCGGGTGTTAAATTAGCATGAATTAGCATGCCTAATCAGATGGATATTTTTGAACATATAAAACTTTGTAAAAAAATCCACAATCAAGTCCACTGTGTAATTATCCTTAAAAAAATCATAATTTTCGAGCTCATTTGGTATATTAAAAAATTTCTACAAACACTCTACTAAAATGAATTCTTGAGTTAAATTCAGAATGAATAAAATTATAAAAAATTACACAATCAGGTACGTTGCACCGGGAGGCTCCGATATAAAATTTTATAATTTTTAAAATTTATTTGCTATATCTAAAAATTCGTACAAGTGATGCACCTAAATAAATTCCTAATTACCTAATTACCCTAGTTAATTACCTAACTAAACGGCCACTGCACGGTGGTCATGCGTATGTGCAAGTCAAGCACGGTGGCCGTGCAGTCTTCGCGCCACTATACGGCACCGCCCACATGTAGTGGCCATGCGGTAAAGATGTTATTTTTACTATTTTTACGTGACAGTTTCTATTCTTACAATAGGAGTTCAAAACATGCCGATGCAGCCAAAAAGTCAAATTCGATAGGGTTACCCCATGTTGCCATTACGTATACAAGTTTATTCATACTGTTATGTTGCCGTATATACAATCGATATACGTCATTACGTACCTATACAAGTTGATTTGACATCTTTGGAGTTACCCCATGTTGCCATTTATTCCTTTTGACTTCTTTGGTCCAATCGTCCAAACTCCAAGCAGTATCAGTGACTGGTAGCTTTGTGCAGCCACCTTGTAGTACTATTCCATGCTTGTCGCGTAGCTAACATAAGCTGATTAATGTTTTTTATATTATAACTGATTTATTTTATACTATAGCTATCGATGATATTTTAGTATAATTAAATTAAAAAAAATTAAAAAAAATTAAAAAACATGTTAGTTTATCATAAACAATACAAACGAATAAAAAAGACAAAAAAATCCTAATAAAATAAAATAAATAAAATTAAAGAATAATAAACTAGAAACCAGATGTTAAAACCGAAACCAGCGCGGCCAAGATCTTTCCTTCCTGTAGCTTCTTTCTATTGGCTTAGCAGCCACACACAAAAGTCTAAAGAAATCTACACCATAAGACGTAACCATACCGGACAGTTCCAAGCTCTTTTTTTTAAAGGGAGTGACTACACATGACTCGAGTAAAAAAAATATTGGTTTTCAGTTTCCTTCCAACCGTTGGATGCAAATCTTAAGACTCACATCCACTCTTACTCCTCAAAACCAACCCACCCCTAACCCTAACCCTTTTCCCCACCAGCTGCCGCTCCTCCCCTTCCCAGCCGCCACCGCCACCGCCACCGCCGTATCCATCACTCCCCTGCATGCCGCCGCCCCCGCCTCGTCGGTGCGGGTGCCGGTGAGCCGCTAATACCTCTCGATACGGCCACCACCACCTGCCACCTTCTGCACTGCCCTACCACCAGTCTCCCCCTTTGCACTACCCTACCACCAATCGCCCCCTTTCTTCCTCGTCTCTAGTAGCTCACTGCGGCCCCGATCACCTCTCGTCACCCCTCTTAGTTCAAGCTCGTCGACCTGTTCGTCGACACTGTCCACCACCGGCCATCAGCCCCATGATCGGCAACACCACCACTGCCTTGCCAACCTTGCTTCTCTCTATGTTTGAGGGTTTTGGTGAACCCTAACCCCAATCCAATGAATCGTCGCCCTAACTCGCTATCGTCGTCATCAGAGAAGATAGAACCTCGCTAGTCAGAACAAGAATATTCAAGCCCATCCAACGGATAAATGAAATCCTAAAATTTTTACTTGAGTGTTGTATAGAAATTCAATTTTTGAAAACCAGACAGTTCCAAGCTCTCTCTGCTGCTAGATGCAACACTTCCTTCAAAATCTGGAGAAAAACAACACCGGATGCAACTTAGGGTTAAATGACGTTTGTGATAACAAAGAAGTCACTTCATTGGAGTCGTAGTTCATTATTCAAACCATATCTACAATCTGCAGATAATGAGATGCCGCGCTGGTCGAATATATATGTTCGCATGATGGGTTCCACATGATCTGATTGTGACAAATGTAGACCGTTCCTCGAGTTTTGGCTGAAATGATAAATTTTTAAGTGTGATTAGTAAAAATAACATCCTCACAACCGCAATTACAAAAATGATGCTCTCGTCCACATGGTGACCATGCAGTTTTAGCCACGGGCCGATATGTGGCACCGTGACCGTGCGGTTTAGCCTATATGAACTGCCACATGTCGCCTCGTGGCTAAAACCGCACAATTACCGTGAGGTGTTCTACCACGTGTCGCTCTGTGGCTGAAACCGTACGGTGACCGTGCGGTGTTTCGCCATGTACCACCCTATGGTTAAAATCGTACGGTAACTGTATTGTTTTTCGCCACCTGTTGCTCCATGGTTTGTCTGCACGGTGACCATGCGAACGAGAGCACCATTTTTGCAATTGCTGTTGGAAAGAGATAAATTCAGATTGTTCCTTTCTATCTTTAGCCTGGTAGCTGTAAACTGAATGTATATCTTGAGAATAGTTTGTTTCCTTGTATAGAAGATAAAATGTATCAAGTCCGATTAAAATCGGCAATTGTAATCTACCATGTACACATTCGACAATATAAAACATCTCCTGCATTGGCTGCCTTTGGAGTGCTGTGCAAAACCAAATCAATCTTCTTCATTCCCTTCTAATTTTTTACATGGTATCGAGCTACTCCTCTAAATTCATCTTCATGTCTGGTTCTTCTCCATCCATAGCCGACATTTTGATGAGGACATCTCTACTACATATTCATCTTCCACTTCAAGTATGCGTGATAAAACTAGTCAAGAGGCTCCAACAACAGGTCCTATGATAAGAGCAAGAGCTAAGCTACTGCAACAACATGTGCTTTTATTTCTTAGAGCATTCTCTATTGCTTTAGATGAGAATGATATACTACCTAATGCAAATACATTGTGTGTTCTCATATTTGAAACAATGGAAGAATGAGGGAAGGACCAACTAGCTAGCCCTAAGGAGAAAGAGAGTCATGCGAACACAAGGGAGGAGGCCCATGCGGTCACATGTCAAAAGGAGAAGAAGCTCCACACAGCCCAAGACTAGAAGAAGAGGCCCATACGCTATTCAACCAAGGAGATAAACCGAATCTATCAATTGAGGAGTTTGCGGGCCTGCGTGCCAATGATGGGCTGAGATTGTTTAATTCAGCCATGTAATTAGTTAGTGTTCAATTCCGAATTGCTTTAGGACTCGTATACCAAATTGAATTCGGCCTTAGGCCCAAGTGTGTGCGTGCGTAAGGTTAGGGTTGACTTTAAGTAGCCGCCACCCCCTCCACTATGTTCAGACCACTTTTGATAATAGATTGATTCAACAAATTACTCTCGTTCTTTCTGTTGGCCGAACCAACTTGAGGGAATAACTGGGAGTTCGTCGATATCAAGATCGTTCAACCTTTTCGCTGGGAATTAGGAGCACGATAGAACTTCATCTAGTGGTCGTGAAGTTCAGCACGTGTGATTAGGCGAATTATAGAGTGCTAACTCTTGCATTGGCATCGGGTGATCACTACAATTCATCGAATCCACGTGAGTATCTTGATGCTACGTCGAAAAGATCGGGCGACCCCGTATCACGTTTGGTCACTTGGTCAATGTTAAATTGGCCAAGCTAATTACTTGTTGTGGAAAGCACAACTCATGCCCTATTTGTGCGCAAGTCATCCCCAACCCAGCGTACCATGCGTGGATACAGCAAGATCAGCTTGTGTTGAGCTCTCTCCTGTCATCTCTATCTCCGGAGGTGCTCTCACAAGTGCTGAACTTGACTACATCTGCTGAAGTTTGGGCAGCCCTCGAGCGTATGTTCTCGTCTTAGTCGAGGGCTCGAGCTATGCAGATCCGCATGCAACACTCCGACACTCACAAGATTAAGTGATTTTCATAAAGCATTATTATACACATCTATTTGTTTCTTACAGAACTAACAATGTCAGGTGGAGAAGACAACCATGATGAGAGTGGTGAGACGAATGAACCTCAAGCATTCATCAATCAATATCAATTTGGGGTACTCTGTGAACACTTTCGACGTGAGCTACTCCAAGGGCTCGAGCAACTCCATGAGAAGCATGACTCCTTTGCTGATCAAATCACAAGGAAGGTGCAAAACCTAGAGTTACAAGCTGGTGAAAACATACGCAAATTGCGGGATGACATTGGAGCCCTCACTAGACTCATACAAGCTCACAATGGTAGTGATAAAGCAAGTGTTCAAGGAGGAGAAGCTGCTGCCCATATACCTTCTGAACCACAACATCAAGTGGCGGCAAACGTGGTGCGTCTACCACCGCTCGGGGGAGGAGGAGGACTTTTGAAAGGCCATGGAGGGCGCAGCCACGACCTAGGTGGTGGCTGTGGTGGTACTGCGCATGTGGTGGAATGTGATGGTGACTTTGCATTGCATCGACATGACAACTATCGTCGTTCACGCAATGAAGATGATGGTTTGGGCAAGCTCGAGTTTTTCATGCCCAAATTTGCAGGTGGAACTGATCCCGAGGAGTATCTCACTTGGGAATTGAAGGTTGATAAGACATTCCATATGCATCACTATACGGATGAGAGAAAGATACAATTGGCATCTCTTGAGTTTGAAGGTTACGTTTTGGATTGGTGGGAACAAGTGATCACTCAAAGAGCTGAGAATGGAGAAGATCCTGTTGCTTCATGGCAAGAGATGAAACGAGAAATGAGAGCCTGTTTTATTTGTCGTCATTACAAACGTGATCTATTTGATAAATTGCAGAATATAAAACAGGGCGCACATTTCGTGGAGGAGTACTACAAGGAGATGGAGCTAGTCATGATTCGAGCCAAGATTCAAGAATAAGAAGAGCAAACCATGGCACGCTTCCTCTTAGGTTTGAACTATCAAATCAAACGAATTGTCAATTTTCAACCTTGTAACAATCTTTATGAGTTAGTACATCAAGCTACAAAGGCAGAACGACAATTGCAAGAGGATGATAAGTTTGCAAGATCTACATCCTTTGCTGCCCCGTACACTATCCAGCGGAGGAAGATATATTCCCAAATCACAATGAGCAAAGGAACAACTCCAAGTGGTGGTTCAAGCTTTTTCCCACATCGAGCAAAAAGGAAGAAGCCACTCCAATGCAAGGAAGCCATCAAATCCAGTAGCTAGTAGTGCCTCTTTTGTGGGTTCCACGGCGAAGAGTAGTAGCATATAATACTTCAAATGCCTTGGTTATGGTCATATGCAAAAGGATTATCCAAATAACAAGGTGATGTTGATGTTAGAGAATGGAGAATATGATTCCACAAGCGAAGAAGAGGATGAGCACCGTGCTGATTTAGGGACATATGATGATGCACATTTGGAAGAGGTGGTGCAAGACATAGAGTATTGCGTTCCCGGTGTTGGTCCTATACTTATGTATGCTCCGACAATGTTGAGTGTGCAACCAAAGGCTTCCCATGAACAGCGCTACAATTTATTCCACACAAGAGCTCAAGTTAGTAAGGATGGCAAATTTTGCAAGGTAATAATTGATGGTGGGAGTTATCATAGTTTGGCTAGCAAGGAGCTTTGCAATAAATTTGGGTTGAAGTACAAGAAACATCCACACCCATATCAGATCTAGTGGTTGCATGAGAGAGATTCGTTGAGTGTGGGATACACCGTGGATATTGAATTTGAAATTGGCACTTATCGTGATACGGTGAAGTGTGATGTGGTGCCTATGGATGTATGTCACTTGTTGCTAGGAAGGCCATGGCAATATGATCGTGCCGTGCTTCATGATGGAAGGACTAATCAATATAAGTTTTGGTGGAACAACAAACAAGTGGTGCTGCGACTGTTGACTCTTTCTCAAATTGTGAATGATAATGTCCAAAAGATTGAAGTGCAAGTTGAGAGTGAGAAAGGGAGGGAACAAAAGAGTGTGATTCCACAAAAAGCGAGTGGGAACCACAAACCAAAACCGAGAGGTAAAAGCAAGAGTGAGGGAGAGAAAAACTTAATCATAATAGCCACCAAATCTGATTTGAGAGAGATGAAAGATGATTCCGCTTTGATGCACCTTGTATTGTTGTACAAGGATGCATTGCTTTCTACTAATGATTTAACATCTCTTCCTAGTGTTGTCTCTCAAGTTTTGTAGGTTTATGATGACGTGTTTCCAGAGGAGGTGCCCACTGGTCTACCAACTATTCGTGGAATTGAGCATCAAATTGACTTGGTTTCAGGAGCCCCTCTTCCCAACCGGCCGTCGTACCGCACAAATCCAGAAGAAACAACGGAGATTCACCGCCAAGTGCAAGCACTTTTGGATAAAGGGTACATACGCGAGAGTCTTAATCCTTGTGTCGTTCCTGTTATTCTTGTTCCTAAGAAAGATGGTACTTGAAGAATATGCGTAGACTGTAGAGCTATTAACAACATAACTGTTCGCCATCGTTATCCTATTCCTATGTTAGATGATATGCTTGATGAGTTAAGTGGTTTTACCATCTTTTCTAAGATTGACTTGTGTAGTGGCTACCATCAAATAAGAATGGAACATGGTGATGAATGAAAAACTGCTTTTAAAACAAAATTTGGCTTGTATGAATGATTAGTGATGCCTTTTGATTTGTCCAATACTCCTAGTACATTCATGCACTTAATGAACCATGTTTTGAGACACTTCATTGAAAAATTTGTGGTAGTTTATTTTGATGATATTCTGATATATAGCCGCTCTTTGGATGAGATGATCATGTTGAACACATAAAACAAGTGCTAGAAGTGCTTAGAAAAAAACGCTTGTATGCCAATATTGAGAAGTGTACTTTTTGCACTAGTAAGGTTGTGTTCCTAGGCTATATTGTTTCAGCTCATGGAATTGAAGTGGACGAGTCTAAAATTGAAGCTATTCAAAATTGGCCGATTCCTGTGAATGTTAGTGAAATTCGTAGCTTCCATAGGCTTGCTAGTTTTTATCGGCGATTTGTGAGAGACTTTAGCACCATTGCTGCTAAAGTACCATTGCTTGTTTTACCTGATTTTATAAAAAAACTTTTGAGATTGAATGTGATGCTAGTGGAATAGGTATTGGTGGTGTTTTGATGCAAGAAAGAAAACCCGTTGCATATTTCAGTGAGAAACTTCATGGTGCACAATTGAATTATCCTGTTTATGATAAAGAACTATATGCTCTTGTGCGTGTGTTGAAAACTTGGCAACATTTTCTTTGGCCCAATGAATTTATTATACATTCTGATCATGAAGTTTTGAAATACTTAAAGGGCCAAGCGAAATTGAATCATTGACATGCTAAGTAGGTAGAATTCATTGAGATCTTTTCATACATTATAAAATATAAGAAAGGTAAAGAGAATGTGGTACCTGATGCATTGTCTAGAAAGCATGTGTTTTTCACTCATTTGGAGGTAAAGGTGCCAGGATTGGAAAGTTTAAAAGATTTATATGATTCCGATCATGAATTTGCAGCTCCATATTCTAATTGCAAAGATAAAAAAGGATGTGATAAGTTTCATATTCATGATGGTTTTCTCTTTCGCATGAATAAGCTATGTGTTTTGGAGTCTTCTGTGTGTTTGTTATTGTTGCAGGAATCTCATGCAGGAGGATTGATGGGGCATTTTGGGAGAGAGAAGACTTACATGATGTTGGCTGATCACTTCTATTGGCCAAAGATGAGGCGAGATGTCGAGAGGTTCGTTCGAAGATGCATCACATGCCATAAGGCGAAGTCAAAACTCAATTCACATGGTTTGTATACTCCACTTCCGGTTCCTAGTGCTCCTTGGGAAGATATTAGCATGGATTTTGTGTTAGGATTGCCTAGGACCAAGATGGGGAGGGATTCAGTCTTTGTTATCGTGGATAGGTTTTATAAAATAGCACATTTTATTCCCTGTCATAAGAGCGATAATGCGTCGCATGTAGCTGACTTGTTTTTCAGGAAGATAGTGAGATTGCGTAGAATGCCAAGAACCATTGTTTCAGATCGTGATGTCAAGTTCAAGAGCTACTTTTGGAAGACTTTGTGGGCCAAGCTTGGGACAAAGTTGTTATTTTCAACGGCTTGTCACCCACAAACAGATGGACAAACGGAGGTGGTGAACCGCACACTTTCGACATTGCTATATACCATGATAAAGAAGAACTTGAAAGAGTGGAAAGATTGTCTACCGCATGTGGAGCTTGCATATAATAGGGCGGTACATTCTACAACTTAATTGAGTCCATTCGATGTGGTGTATGGTTTCAAACCAATTACACCACTTGATTTACTTCCACTTCCACTACAAGAACGTGCTAATATGGATGCTTCTAAATGTGCTGATTTTGTGAAAAAGCTTCATGCGACAACCAAAGAGGTAATTGAAACGAAGGTACATGCTTATGCTTCCAAAGCTAATAAGTTTAGAAAGAAATTTTTTTGAACCAGGTGATTTAGTGTGGGTACACCTTTGCGAAGAACGCTTTTTGGAGAAGCGCATATCCAAATTGATGTCCCGTGGTGATGGACTTTTTAAAGTTCTTGCTAAGATCAATGACAACGCATACAAGATTGAGCTTCCAGGAGATTCTTATGGGGTAAGTTCTACATTCAATGTTGCTGATTTATCACTCTCTTTGAACAAGATTGTACATAGTCGAGGTCGACTCCTTTTCAAGAGGAGGAGGATGATGGAGACATCTCTACTATATATTCATCTTCCACTTCAAGTGTGCGTGATAAAACTAGTCATGAGGCTCCAACAATAGGTCATATGACAAGAGCAAGAGCTAAGCTACTGCAATAACATGTGCTTTTGTTTTTTAGAGAGTTACTTATTGCTTTAGATGAGAATGGTATACTACTTAATACAAATACATTGTGTGTTCTCAGATTTAAAGCAATAGAAAAACAAAAAGGGAAGGACCAACTAGCCAGCCCCTAGGAGAAAGAGAGCCATGCGACCACAAGGGAAGAGGCCCATGCGGTCACATGTCAAAAGGAGAAGAAGCTCCACGTAGCCCAAGACTAGAAGAAGAGGCCCATACGCTACTCGACCAAGGAGATAAATTGAATCTATCAATCGATGAGTTTGCAGGCCTGCGTGCTAATGATGAGCTGAGATTGTTTAATTCAACCATGTAATTAGTTAGTATTCAATTTTGAATTGCTTTAGGACTCGTATACCAAATTGAATTCGGCCTTAGGCCCAAGTGTGTGCGTGTGTGAGGTTAGGGTTGGCTTTAAGTAGCCGCCACCCCCTCCATTATGTTCATATCACTTTTGATAATAGATTGATTTAGCAAATTGCTCTCGTTCTTTCTGTTGGCCGAAACAACTTGAGGGAATAACTGGGAGTTCGTCGATATCAAGATCGTTCAACCTTTTCGCTGGGAATTGGGAGCATGATAGAACTTCATTTGGTGGTCATAAAGTTTAGCACGTGTGATTGGGCGAATTATAGAGTGCTAACTCTTGCATTGGCATCGGGGGTCACTACAATTCATCAAATCCACATAAGTATCTTGATCCTACGTCGAGAAGATCGGGCGACCCCGTATCACGTTTGGTCACTTGGTCAATGTTAACTTGGCCGAGCCAACTACTTGCTGTGGAAAGCACAACTCATGCCCTATTTGTGCGCAAGTCATCCCCAACCCGGCGTACCATGCGTGGATACAACAAGATCAACTTGTGTTGAGCTCTCTCCTGTTATCTCTTTCTCCGGAGGTGCTCTCACAAGTGCTGAACTTGACTACATCTGCTGAAGTTTGGGCAGACCTCGAGCGTCTGTTCTTGTCTTAGTCGATGCTCGAGCTCTGCAGATCCGCATGCAGCTCTCCAACACTTGCAAGAATGACATGCCTGTCGTCAAGTACTTGACTACGGCAGGGCATCCATTGCTAGATGAGGAATTGATAACCTATATCCTGGCTGGATTAGATGCTGACTACAACCCATTAGTCACATTGACCACAACTTGGGCAGATACAATGAGTATTGATGATGTTTATGTTCATTTGCTTGCCTTTGAGATGCATCTGGAGTTCCAGAACCCAGGTGTTCAGCTCTCTGGTGCAAGTGCTATTGTTGCAATTGGGAGAACAGCCGAGCAGGCTGTGGAGGAAATTGCGAAGGGCGCGGCCGAGACCATGGTGGCCGTGGTGACAGCCGCTATCATTGTGATGGACACCAAGGTGGAACATTCAACAAGTCTACAAACAACTTCAATTCTGGAAGTCGATTGTGTGTCAAGTATGTGGCAAAGTCGACCACAGTGCTCTCAAGTTCTATCATCACTATGATCAATCATATCAAGCTAATGATGCGCTTCGCTGCTGCTGCTACAAGCTCCTATGGTAAGCCATAGATCATATCACTAGTGATCTTGATAGGCTAACCGTGCGAGAGAAGTACCAAGGTCGTGATCAAGCTCAGGCTGCAAATAGTTTAGGTATGTTCATTAGTCATATCGGTCATTCAAAAATTCACATGCCAAAGCAAGATCTCCATCTAAACAACATTCTTCATGTTCCCAAAACCTCCAAAAATCTTCTTTCTGTTCATCGCCTTGCCACTGACAATGATGTGTTCCTTGAATTCTGTTCTGACATTTTTCTCATCAAGGATCAGTCATCGAGGAAAACACTCTTCCGCAGCAGATGTGAAGGTGGTCTATACCCTCTTCGACCAACTTTCAACTCATCTAAGGAAGCTCTTTCAGCTGCAAAAGTCAGCAAGGAGAAGTGGCATTGGCATCTTGGGCATCCATTTTTTCCGGTAGTTGAAGAAGTTCTTAGATCAAATAATATTTTGTGTCTAGAGTACAAAAATAAAGCATTTGTATGTGATACATGTCAACAAGCCAAGAGCCACAAATTGACATACTCCTCTTCAGATAGTATATCTCTCAATCCTTTTGAACTTGTTTTCTCTGATGTTTGGGGACCTGTACCTATTTCAGTAGGTGGATATAAATACTATTTGAGTTTCATCGATGATTATAGCAAGTTCACTTGGCTCTTTCTTTTGAAAAGCAAGGTTGATGTTTTGAGAATTTTTGTTGAATTTCAAAAGCGTGTTGAGAGACTCATTGGTAGAAAAATTATTCATCTCCACACTGATTGGTGAGGAGAGTATCAAAAATTGCACTCATTCAAACAGATTGGCATCTCTCACCATGTGTCGTGTCCCTATGCGCACCAACAGAATGGTGCTGCTGAGAGGAAACATCGCCATATAGTTGAAGTCGGGCTTTCTCTTCACGCTCAATCCTCCATGCCCACACAATTTTGGGGTCATGCTTTCCAAACTGTGTCCTTTCTCATAAATCGTTTTCCTAGTAAGGTGATCCACAATTCAACTCTTATAGAATGTCTTTTAGGCTCAAAATCAGACTATACTTTTTTGAAGACGTTCGGGTGTGCCTATTGGCCAAATCTCCGCCCATATAACCAACAAAAATTACAATTTCGGTCAAAGCGATGCATTTTTCTTGGTTATAGTTCCTTGCACAAAGACTATAAATGCCTTGATTCTGCTACCAGCCGAATCTACATCTCCCGCGATGTAGTGTTTGATGAGGGTATTTTTCCTTTGCTGAACAATCTTCTAATGTTTCCACACAAAGTTCAGAAGATCAGCCACTTTTCTCTGTCTTTCGCCAGAATCTTGCTCCTCCACCTTCTACAGAACCTCACCTCACTAATGACCGTGTGATTAATGAACCATATCTGCAGTCTAACTCCTTTTTGCAGCAAAATGAACTCTCACAGGAGTAGGAACGTAGTTTGGGAGAGTCAAGCAGTGTGCAGCTGGAGTCTTCCTCAAGTCAGACTGATTCCAACCCAGAAAGTTCACTGCAGCAGCAGCATGCACGGTAATTGCAACAGCAGGTACAGCCGAGTGCACCTACAAGAACAGAAGGTCCCAGAACACGGCTCCAGAATAATATTCGACAGCACAAAATTTTTACTGATGGGACTGTAAGGTATGCTTATAGCAGTACTCCCAAGGAACCGTGTTGCACTAGCAGAATCAAATTGGAAAGCTGCTATGGATCAAGAATATGAAGCTTTGAGCACAAAGTGTACTGGGCATCTTGTACCACCTAGAAGAGGTCAAAACATTATTGACTATAAGTGGACGTACAAGGTTAAGAGGAAAGCTGATAGGAGCATTGATCGATATATAGCAAGGTTGGTGGAGAAAGGATTCAAACAGTGGTATGGAATAGATTATGAAGATACGTTCAGTCCAGTTGTTAAGGCAGCAACCATTTACCTTGCGCTGTTACTTGCAGTTTCACACTGATGCAGGGGATTGCCCGATCTTCACAGCGTAGGATCGTTGGAGATAATTTGGACACGTGAAACCTGACGAATCGATGGCGCCAACCACTGTTGGAACAACAACCTGCGACAAAAGAATTCGTCCAACTACACACTCGTGACCCCGTCTACTCGACCACGAAGTAGACGCGTCGTCGCTTCAGCTAATCACAAGGAATCACAAGAATGACGGGGAAGAACGTCTGATTCCCCTTTAGGTTACAATTATATACTAAACCATAGAAGAAACAAGCAAAGAGCCCTCTTAAAATAATAAATCTATTTTCTGTGGTCTGTTTTAACAATGAGGACATACGGCCATATATATGGTGCTCCCTAGACATCACACGCATGGTCTAAAACCGACTGATTTGATTCGCTCGGGGGTGGCCGATTTGACTACTACTTGTTTCGAGAAACCGAACTCTTTTCTAACTATTCAAGTAAACTAATTAAGGCTCGGACTTGATTAGCCAAACGTGATTCAGACTTCTAGCTAAAAGACATGTGAAGAGTTGGGCTTCGCCGCTTCGGCCACACATTGACACGCAGGCCTGGAGCTTTTCCTTGTATCTCTTTCGTTCGGTGCAGCATAGCTTCTTGCTTTCGTTCGGTGCAGCATAGCTTCTTGCTTTCTTTTCCCTTGTTTTCTTTACACGCTTCACTTCTTAATTTGCCCCAGACTGCACGCACTCAATCCAGCCATGCACGCATGCAACACGCGCATGCATTCAGGTCCATGCATTCACATCCCTTGACTAGATAACTCACGCATGCATTCAATCCCTTTCCATTGTTTTCTTCACGACATGGCTGCATGCATGTTTGGCTTCGGTTTTTATTTCTTTCCGCATGTAGCACTTTTCATTGCCTTCTATTTTCAGCTTCGTGATCCTCAAGAAAACTTTTTTATTCAAACCTAAGAATAATTAAATAGCAATTATTAGGTAGTATATTATTATCATATAAATTAAAACAAATTCAATTAGAAGCGAGTTCACATGTTGATTAATCTGTTTAGCTCGTGCTCGCGTAATCGGTCCAGTTGTGATGTCCTCATCATCTTGTACACTTGAAGTGATGGACGATGCACTAGTGTTGACGAGACTTTCTAAACGCATCTTCGCTTTAGACTTATATAGATCAAGTATGGACATGTATATAATTAAATAAAATAGTAGTAGTTCTGTATCTCTAAGTATAATAATTAAAGACCCAATTAAATTAGAGTTCACCTGATAATATTTAATGCAGCTCAATAATTCCTTCCAGTTAAATAATATATTTAACTGGAAAGTGCAAGACATAAGCGTATCCACGTCATACACGGATGGAGTCTTCGCCAACTTGATGTTCAGAACGTGTTTGGTCACAACCCAAATTTTAGGCCATGCAAAAATAAGAAAAATTTAAACTTTTTAATGCATTTTGTTTCCTTGGCTCTTTATTGGAGTTTCTTTGAAAAGTTTGAATTTCAAAAACAAAAATGCTTAGAATGCAATTCAAAATTAAAACTAAAAAATCATACTAAAAAAGGATCAAAAGTTGACATGAGAAAACTTTTGGTAGAAATCATCCTAAAAGCCCATGAGTATAATTTTGGCACTAAAAATAAATATTAAAGCGAGTTCTAAAATTTTTAAATAAAAAGTATAATTAAATTTAAACAAAAGCCTTCTCAGATTTGTTTAGAAAAATCAAGAGGAGATGAAGCTCTAAAAAAACTTACACAATTATCCACACTTTGTCAGGAGCTCCCACAAAAGTTTTATAATTTTTCGAGCTCATCTGAAATGTTCAACAATTGTCCAAACTTCTCAGCTCACCTCACCCCTTTTTCTCTCTCACCGAGTGTGGCCCACTTACAATACTTTTCTTTCACCTCCAGCAAACAGCT
Source organism: Bonia amplexicaulis (assembly GCA_036346245.1). Taxonomy (NCBI): domain Eukaryota; kingdom Viridiplantae; phylum Streptophyta; class Magnoliopsida; order Poales; family Poaceae; genus Bonia; species Bonia amplexicaulis. The sequence goes on from CM070751.1 coordinate 6,725,706, forward strand.
TGAGAAACCATGAGCACAGGCTACTAGTCTCTGATGCCATGCTCATCATTTTGATACCACGCTCGTCATTTCTCCTCTCTACTGACAACCCATGCCCTGTGCTCCCACCTTGTCATGTCTCCACGCGAATTCCACCGACCACGACCCGCTCTGTCGCGCCACCTAGCCGTCCCATGCGCAACGCACCATGCCGCCCATCTCGCCACTGTGCTACGACGACGTGGCCATGCCCTGTGCCGCACCTTTCCTCCGTGCATCCCGGCTTTGTGCCCAGCTTTGCATCATGACTGCTAAGTTGGTTCTCGAGAGTTTTGACCGATCTGCACTTGCTCAAGGACTTCGATAGCTAGCAAGTACTCGAACACACACTGCTATTGGTACTCAAACACACGACTCCTAAACCATTTACATGTCAAGATTATAACCAACAAATCCATCAGGCCACCTCTCTGCGCTCGCTGACGTGTTGGGCCAGCTGACAGGGTTCATCTTCCACCTCACGCGCCTGTGCTAACTCCACCATGGTCGTGGCTCATGCTAACCCTAGTTTCTGACACCGCGCCCACAGTTCTTCCCTACTACTGCCAACCCCCGCCTCAATGCGATGCATCTCTTCCCCTTGTCTTCTTCCACGCCTCGCATTCCACGGCGATAATTCGACCGCGCTGCTCGGTTGCACTCAGGAGAACTCGCACCCTGCCCTCAGCCATTTCATAGCTATAAAGCCCATGACCATGCCATTGTTCTTCAGCTCGTCCTCTCGGCCTCTTGCGCACGATCCTTGAGCACTTCATCCACTGGAACATCGAGAAATTGAAGTCGTACGCGACACCGACGGGCACACCACCGTGTTCTAGCTCGATTCCATTCACCCATACCTCCGCATGCATGCAAGCAAGCTCATGTACACCCTTTTGTAGCTTCACTGTTGCCAAAAATCATTGTCACCGAGAAACTCCTCTTCGCTGCCGGTAGAGTCTTCGACGCCAACGTACTCCGCTTCTCCTCAAGCACCGCCTCACCTCCCGTGAGCTCCTCCTCCTCCCTCATAGAGTACGAGAAGTCGAAAAGAAAACTAAAGTAGTCGAAGTGAATAAAAGAGAACTTAAGTAGTCAAAGTGAATAAAAAAGACCTAAAGTAGTTGAACTCAAAAAGGAAATCATAGTAGTCGAAGTTGAGAAGAGAACCGTAGCACTCAAGTCGAAATCTTTGACCACTCCCATTGTCAAAATCTTTGATCATGGCGGTCCAAAATCTTTGACCGCTACCATTGTCGATATCATCGATCGCAGTCAGTGTCGAGATCTTTGATCGCTGCCGTTATCGAGATCTTTGACTGAAGTCGGACTGAAATCTTCGATCACTGCCGTTGTCGAGATCTTCGACGACAGCTGTTGTTGAGATCTTCGATTGCTGCCGTTGTCGGGATCTTCGACCGTAGCTGTAGTCAAAATCTTCGGTCGCTACTGTTGTCAAAATCTTCCACTGCAGCCAATGTTGAAATCTTTGACTGCTGCCGTTGTCAAAATCTTCGACCGTAGCTGTAGTCAAAATCTTCGACCCTACTGTAGTCGAATCTTCGACGGCAGCCGGAGTCAAAATATTCAACCGCAGCCTATGTAAAATCTTCGACCACTGCTGGTGTTGACATCTTCGACTACTACTGATGTCGAAACCTTCGACCGCAGCCAATGTCGAGATCTTCGACCACTACCGTTGTCGAGATCTTCGACCGTAGTCGGTGTCGAGATCTTCGACCGCTACCGTTGTAGAGATCTTCGATCGCAGTCATAGTTGAAATCTTTGACCGCTACCGTAGTTGAAATCTTTGACCGCAGCCGGAGTCAAAATCTTCGACCGCAACCTATGTCGAAATCTTCGACAGCCGCCGATGTCAAAATCTTTGACCGCAGCTGGACTCATAATCTTCGACCACTAACTGTAGTCTACGCTACATGAGTCGATCGGTAGTCATAAGCTATAGAACCTAGTCGGTGGTCGATAGTCGTAAGTTATAGTACCCTTTCGGTAGTCGTAAGTTACAGTACCTTGCCGGTAGTCATAAGATATAGTAATCGGTTAGTAGTCATAAGCCACAGTACGTAGTCGGTAGTTGTAAGATACAGTACACGATCGGTAGTCGTAAGCCATAGTGCCCGGTCGATAGTCGTAAGCAACAGTACCCTGGTCGGTTGTCGAAAACTAGAACCTAGTCGGTAGTCAGTAGTCTGAGCGTCCGAGTACCATAGCGGTGGAACGTCCAAGTATCAAAGGAGTCATAAGTTGTACTCATAAGGTCGGTAGCCACAATAGTCATATGGCTGTAAACTATAGTGGTCATAAGCTGCAGCAGTTGTAGGCTACAGTAGTCGTAGATAGAATTGAGTAGCGGCCGAAGAATGATAGAAGTCAGAAGAACACCATTGCGGCAGAGGAACGTTAGTAGTCGTAAAGAGTACTATACCAACCGAGAAGAGATAATTCAAACCAAACCAAAACTCAAATGCTTATAACTTTTGCGTATGAACTCTGAATTTAGTGATCTTTATTTCTAAATTTTTCTAAAGTCATGATCTTCCTAAATATACAACAATATTTAAGTCTTGCCTATGCTTAAATTTATTTGGCTCTTATTTGCATTTGTCTGGATTTTTATCGAATAGACGACTTCGCGCCGGACAACTCTGTGTACGCATCCGAATCATTCTTTGAGCAACAAGAGCAAAGCAAGCACCCTCTTTGACCATATTGATCCTAATATTTCAATTATTGTACATTATTTGCAAAATCTATTATATATGCGTGTATGTTTCATTAAAATTTGTTATATTGTGGGTAATGGTAGTTACAACCACTTGTATGCATTACACCTCCTTGCAAATTTGAGATCCTCACTGTTGTAATATTTAGGACATAGCTTAGATATAGCTAATATCAAAATTTGGGTATATTATATTGATATATGTTCTAGATGCATAGCCACGCACTAACTTTCGAATGAATTTGCGTATGGACATGGTGGTTTCAAAATGTTGGACTAGAGGAGGAACCTTTGTTAGTTTGGTATAAAAAATAAAATGAAAAACTTAGTTTTCCGACATGGGTGAGTTATATGGTAAGTTATCAAATATGAGGCGAACCTCGTATGTATATAGGGGAAGATTCTCGCCCAGGTCAATTTAGGACCGAACGCTAACGCCGCACATCTAAGTTACACCGTACAACCACATGTGCTATATAGGCTCTAGCTTTAACGGATTAAGTTGTCTAGATCTAGCCTTGCATTGTGACCGACGCAGAAGTAGTAAGGACATTCCACGTAGCGGTCTGCTCGTAGGGGCTCCCTTCATCAAGGTGTTGGGACCAAAATTTGCTAATACAACGGTGAATGCCTCACCAAAGGGATGTAATCCACTAAGGTGAGGGTCTATCATGCAACTCACTAGCGCACCCAAGTGAGAGCTTGTCCATTCATCAGGCTGGTGTAAGGTTAGGACTAGGTGATCTAAAAGCTATATGATAATCACTTCTGTGCGATGTTCTGCACATGGATTTAATTTACTATTATTAAAGTTATATAAATGTTATTTTATTACATGACAAATGCCCTTTACAATTCCGTTTGCAAATGATTACTTATTGATATTGTAAATAAAACTTGCTTCATGCTGAAAATAACTTAGAATAGAGTCTCATCCTTTCATAGCTTTACATATATGTATAAATTTGTGATACATTACAAGTCTTGTTGAGCACGCAATATACTCAACCTTACTTAAATTATTGTTGATTAGAAAATGAAGAAAGATACATGCCAACGATGGGTTTTTCTAGGGCCTAATCCCCAATCGGTTGCCTATGGGCTATAGTGGTATACCACTAGATGCTTCTGTTTATTTATTTGTCTTTTGCTGTAATTTACTCTTGGCTTTGGTATTTACTTAGCCGGTTGGCCATATGTTTGTAAAACCTTTTTATGCATTGCTTATGTATTCACCCCTTTATCATAAATTAAATACATGTGATGTGTATGGACATGATCTCAATGTTATGAATATGTGTACTAGCTACGATTATGAGATTAGTACAGACATTTATGGTGACTACGAGTGTTCTGCGTGCCTAGGGTCCCCACATGTTTCTTCATGGCGTTCTAGAGGAGGAAGTGTTTATGAGGCAACCACCTGGGTATGAAGACAAACAAAGATCATATCATGTGTGCCGGTTAGACAAGACATTGTATAGTCTAAAACAAGCACCTCGGGCCTGGTATTCTAAGTTGAGCTCAAAGTTACAAGAGTTTGGTTTCATCCCGTCCAAGTCTGATACTTCGTTGTTCATCTATAAACACAATGGGGTCATCACGTATATACTAATCTATGTTGATGATATAATTATGACCGGTTCCTCCAATGAAGAAATCTCAAAGCTACTTCAGAAGCTGCAGTCAGAATTTGCATTGAAGGATCTTGAAAACTTACATTATTTTCTTAGTATAGAAGTGAAAAAAAAAGATGGGCTGCTTCTTTGTCAATCGAAGTACACAAATGAGGTCTCCAGCCGTGCTGGTATTGTAATACCCCGGAAATTATTTAATTAATTGTTTAATTAATAGAGAGAGGGTCTTTTGTGAAGTAATTAAATTTGTAAGAATTTTGAGGGGTTTTTTGAAAATCTAAGGCAACCTGGGCCTAGGCCTTGGCCTGTGGGTTTTTAGGCCCAAGAGGGAGGGAGGCCACCTCTTAAAACCCTAGGCAGCCCCACCCCAAGGAGCCGCCACCGCCTCCCCGCGCCTCCCTGCCGCCTCGTGCCGCTGCCGCCACGCCGCGCCGCCGCCGTGCGCCTCCCCTGCCCCTGCTGCCGCCGTCTCCACCGTGCCGCGTCGCCGCGTCCCCGCCGCGCCGTGGTGCCTCTGTCTCGCCGCCGCCGCCGCCGCCGTTGTCTTCGCTCGCCGCCTCCTCCCGAGCGCCGCCGTTGTCGTTCGCCGTCGTGTCGCGTGGATCCGGAGGAAGGAGAGGAGGAGACCGCGGGCGTGTTCGCCGCCGTGTTCATCGTGTTCGCCGACGCAGCGCCGTCGTGTCGCCAAGGGTAATCCCGGTAGTCTCTAGATTGGTTTTAATCAAGTTAGATTCGTCGGTTTTCTGGGCTGCTGGGACAGTAGTTGTTTCTCGGCGGTTTTGATCTAGTTGCGTCGGGATTCAGGTCTGTACCCTTCTAGAAAGTTGTAGAGGGTTTAATTATCTTTCCAGGGAGTACAAGAACACGTGCTTCAGATTTGTGTAGCGAAAGTTATGAATTTTCTAGTGTTACTGTTCTGCAGATCGGGGTAGTTCTGGACAGAGTTTAGTAGATCGGTCTGTGCAACGGAAATAGTTGCGATTCAGGAGTCCTTCAAATTGATAAAGTTGTAGATAAGTTTCTTAGCTTTCAATAGAGGTAAAGAAGTCCAGATTCCGAATTTCTGGGCGAAAGTTATGCCTGTTTTAGTACGCTGTCCAGAGAGTCCGACGTGAATTTGGATGCTTTAGAAAAGGGTTTGGATCGGTTAGTAAATGGCCGAATCAGAGAGTCTCCCCAACTAAGTTTTTGTAGATAATTTAATTATCTTTACAGAGAGTCCAAGAACGCTTAATTCTGAGTTACGTACTGAAAGTTATGAGTTTTGGAATTCGGCTGTCTGTGGTTGGGCAGATTTGGCCGAGGGGAGTTGGGGATTTTAATTGAGATAAATTGTTGGGGAATTTGGGGTTGCTGATATTTTGTATCTAGAAACCCGTTACTGTTATGTTAGTAATTATTAATTAAATATTCAGGAGGAGAGCGGATTCGGGGTTGTGCCTTCTACGCGTTCTTCATTTTCTCGGTTGAGGCAAGTATATTTATGATGTGAAAATCAGTATGTCTATGGATTTCTTGAATTGTTTGGATGATGGATGAATCATGATTGTTTAAATTGTGAGTATAAGTAAGTGATGAATTGAGAATGCTATTTATGTTCGGTTTACATTATGGCATTTATGAGATTGGTTGATGCGTAGTATGGTGAATGCCCGTTATCTTTTGATACATTCACATATATGCATCATATTGAGAATTGTTGAAGTCTTGATCATGCGGTGATCAAGATCGAGGTCCCCACACTTGCGGAGTGTGGGCATTGGTCCCTGCACCGAGGGTACAGGCATGGGTGTGCATTGACGGATGCACACCGCGACACCGGTAAAATGCGAAAGAGATGAGAAAGAGGAGTTTTTGATCATAATGCATAGCATGAAATTCATATGTAATATGTTTAACTTGAGAGTTAATGTTCATGCTTGCATTTGTTACGATTATACTTGCGAGTCATTGGACTCACTCTTGCCGTTGTTTTGTTGTTGTTGTTTGTTTATTTTAGGTACCTTCACGAGGTCAGCATGCATGGGAATAAAGAGGTATTGTTGCACTTGCACGAAATATTCACCATGGAGAAGATAGAGAACTCTAATTATTATTTGTTGATTAGTTGAAGTGGTATTTGATTATGACCTTCGATTAAGATGTAATAATGGATTAGAACTTTATATTGCTTCCGTGCTTTACTTAAGTTTTATAGATGTTTCGCTTAGTAGCCAAATTACTTTGCTTAGGTTATTCATACCTTTTGATAATATTGTTAGAACTTCATTTTATCAATAAACAAAGGAGGCTCACGAAATTTTATAGAATGCCTTAGCATAGTTTTATTATGTTGTTAGTTTGGTAGCATTTCGTGCCATATGTTAGGTCGGGTGTTACAGCTTGGTATCGAGCGGTCGTAGGTCCGTGGTAATTAAACTAATAAATTGACACACCGGTGCACAGAGGATGGGATGGGTCAAGCATTGCATTTATGCTTTTGACATGTTATATTGATGATTTACATTATGAGATAATCTTGTATGCTTGTTGATAATCTTGTATGATTATGATTTGCTCCTATGATCATTATGACCGAGAATAGTCAATGATATGATGTAGATGTTGTGATGTGCTACCTTGGTATTGCAGATTATATCATTGTTTGTAGTATGAGGATTAGCAATGTAGTTACCTCGTGTAACTTAATTGCAGTGTTATGGTGAATTTATTAGAAAAGTTGTTATTATCCTTGTTGATTTCGCCAATTCTTGGTCGATTGCGCTTAATGAATTTCTTTTGAGATTGTGGTTCTTGCGCTTGAGGGTATGCAATTGGTCTCACCGCTTCCTTGAAGCGCTTATTGTTTCTTTCCTGACTCACCGAGATACTTTGCTACCGTGCTTTTTGTTGATTTGTAAGGTTAGTTCCTTCGTGGGAGTTTGTCTTGTTGCGAATCATGGCTCATTGGTTCGCTTGGTGTTTTCTTTTATTAATGCGAATTTTGAGTTGCAAAACTCATTGTTATGTGAAAGCTTTGGATCTATGTTTTCTCTTTATCTCGAGCGTTGAAGTTTATTGTTCCTTTTCCTTTTGAAAGAGAGTGTTAAAATCATTTATGTTGTTTTGCTATGCTTAAGTGGAAGGTGGTAGTCATATAAACTAATTCATAAGGATGAATTATCAAGTTGATATGTTAGCATAGTGTATAATTAAATTTTTTTACTAGTATCCTTTGAAGTGTAGTTGTTTAATTTGATATTGCCCTGTAATAGTTTTTAGAAGAACTATGATTAAGAATTTGTTTACTCATGATAGTAACTCATGGAGTTATTGAGGAGTGTGCAAAAAGAATTAGAATGATTATTATGATTATTGAATTTCTATCATGTTGGACAAATTGAATTATCTTTGTCTTTAGTAATTAATCCGACCGTTTGGAATAATTAAGTAAGGAGGTGTTAGAATATTACCTTTGACCCTTAACATGTCTTTTATTTAGATGTTTTATGAGCATGCACAATTGCTGGTTTCATCTATCTTTTACAATGCTAAATTGTTGAAATACGATAAAGGAATAGATGAAGGTTGATGCATTGACTTGTAGAAACTTGTCTTACGAAATGGTATCATTGAAGTTTAAAGTCATTTCCATTCTAGTTTCAAATGTAAGGTAGGATACAAAATCTATGCTCATGAATGTCTTATAATTGTAAAATGGAGTTAGGATCATGAATGTTGTTATGACCGAATAATAATCAATTATTGCCAATAGTGAATAGAGTACAATCAATTGGTGCTAAGTTAGAGTTGAGCACCAATAAAGAATGGAATATATGAAATCTAGTAAGAAATTTATACTAGCATGATTTCTGAGATTATCTTGTTCTAGTATCATCTTGTTTAAGAGCTTTGTTCTATTTATGTGGCTTATGCACTAGGTTCTCCTAGATCAAGTAGTTGCAACCTTACTTAGATATTAGAAACATGATGCAATGATTTCTTATGTTTCTTTTGGAAAAGTTTATGAAGGAGTTGAGGATATGATGATGCTTGTTAAGAATGTATTATTCGATGTTAGTATGTTGGTCCATTTGTGGTTATGATGGTAATGTTGAAGGTTCATTAAATAGAAGAATTTGAATAAATTCCTTGGTACTATTTAAATCAAAAGTTTTGATAGTGTGTATGCGATCTTTGATCTCATGATTTATGTGGTAGCTGAAATTGTTTTAAGCAAAGTGTCGTGTTGAGGATTTTAATTAGTTCTTAAAGAATTAATGTGTTGTGGTCTTCAACTCTTCTTTTGTTGGAATTGTTAAGGTGATACCGTATTCAAAGAAGGATGTTCTCTTTGTTAAAAGGAAAAGTTTGATAAAAGTTTTGAAGGTTGAAGTCAAGTTGTGCAATCTTTGTGAAGTGTGTTTGACTTCTTATTTTCGCCGCTTAAGAGTTTCGAGCTCAAATGACAATCTTGTATTCGTATTGGTTGAGATTTGATGTTTTCGCCTCGAGGAGGCATGCGCCTTCACCGTGGTCTTATCCTTTGTTGTCCAAGATCTTTGTTTTCTTGGTTTTGTGTTTATTGCGATGGACCTTGTGCTGAAATTTTCTTCTTTGCTTCTCCAAGAAAGGGTACGCAGTGTGGGTTGCAAAGACCTTTAAGAGGTGTATGGCAACCGGTTGGTGTGGTTTTGTGATTAGTCCGGGTGAGATTGTGGGTATCAAGATGCTTGAGATTCTTGGAGTGATAAATTGTTCGTTGAATAATTCTCGATGAGGATTTGATTTAAAGAAGATGTTGTCCTTGGGGCTAAATAGTTTTATTGTTGCAACTAGAAGAACCTAGCTGTGGTTCAAGAGTGTTACGTTCATTTTGATGGAACATTAGAATTATTAGAAGTATGAGAATCTTGATCAATTTTATTGGAGCATTATGATTGGGTAATTTGCAAGGATTAGCAGGATAATTATGATGGGGTAGTTAATGAGTGTATAATTGTGAAGAAGCCCAATCGATACAGGAATTTTTTGGGATAGTGAGGATTGTTGAAAATTATTGCCATGTATGACTTGGCTTCAGAAAGTAACCCTCTAGGAGTTAGAATCTTCCTACAGATAATCTGGTTGAGATTATGCTTTCATGTGGTTGTGAAGGATTGAATATGGTTGATTGTGGAAATTTTAGTCACTGGATTTAAGAGTCTTTGTATTGAATATATGAAAGTACATATATAGGAGTCCTGGAGATGAAACTTTTGGGTTTGGTGTTCCATATTAGGACCTTGGAGGCTAATGATGTGGGTAAAAATAGTGAAAGGAGTGGATTCTGAATATTATGATATTCCTTGATAGTATCCTTTGGATGTAGTAAATGAGTGTGCGAGCCGAGAATTTCATGTTGATTATCCTTAAAGATGTGGTAAAGTGATGGTGGGTGAGAATAACGATGAGATGCATTAGAAATTATTCGTTAAAGTAACATGTGGGTAGAGGAGTTGACTAGAGTATGTTATTGTGAGAATAGTAGAGTCCCTCTACAAAAGTGTGTCGGATGCACTCGGTTTGAACATAGAGTTGATGACGCCAATTTAAGAGAATTGAGCTAGTAGGGTATGGGATGATTTGGAACCTCGTGATTCAAGAGGAAGTTTATTCCTAAAAGAAAAAAAATGGACGGGTTTGATATTTGAGTGTTTCCCCTTTGACGTATGTGTTGTTTGTTTGCAAACCACCTACTTGGAAGGTGGAGAGGTTCTTATGTTGAATCCTCGATTTTCTTTTATGATTTGACCCTTTGGTGGGGAGTGGGTGATGCGTGATTGCAGTAAGAATCCTTTATTTTCACCGTATTCTGTGTGTAAAAGAGTTTGTTTACCTTGAGCACTTTTGTGCATCCATAGTTAAAGGAAGTACTCATTGCTAAGGTAAAGAGAACGATTGAGAGTGCAAAGCACGAGATTTTTTTTTGTGTTGTGCAGATTGTGTGGGTTGATACCAAAGGGAATGTTAACCCGCTGTGTATTTAATTGCTTCAATTAGTTGCGAGGATTCGGATGTTGACCGCTTTTGGTCCAAAAGATAGTTGAACGAGTGGACTTGGTGAGATAGAATCTGGGCTGCCCAGGGCAGGCAGAAAAGCTATGTGAATGAGAGAAGAAGGATCGGGAATTTGAAGTGGGGATCGGTGCTTTTGAGAGTATCTCCCACCTAGGGTGTGGTGAGGTTCGGTATCAAAGGGAAGCTTAGCCCGAGGTACGTTGGACCTTTCACCATACTAGCGGATTGGGAAGTTGGCCTCACCGCTTGATCTTCCCGAGGCTATGCGCGAGTGCATAACGTGTTCCACGTGTCCATGTTGAGAAAGTACTTGCGAGACCCGAGTTCACATCGCTCTAGAACCTTTGGTTATTGAGCGGGATCCGCCCTTTGAGTCCAAGCCGGTCGGATTCTAGAAAGGTCGAAAAGTGTTGAGAAACAAGACTTTGTTTGATGTCAAAGTGCTATGGTCGCAGCAGACCGAGAGAGAGGCAACTTGGGAGTTGGAGTCTCGCATGCGCGAAAGCAAGACCGGCGTTGTTCACGTCAGTGCGTGTTTTGCTAGTTGGTTGTTTTGATTTCTTTGTGTTTGCGGTTAGAATTGGGTCGAATTGCTTAAGGGGTAGAATGTAATACCCTGAAATTATTTAATTAATTGTTTAATTAATAGAGAGGGTCTTTGTGAAGTAATTAAATTTGTAAGAATTTTGAGGGTTTTCTGAAAATCTAAGGCAACCTGGGCCTAGGCCTTGGCCTGTGGGTTTTAGGCCCAAGAGGGAGGGAGGCCACCTCTTAAACCCTAGGCAGCCCCCACCCAAGGAGCCGCCACCCCTCCCTCCCCTCGCCTCCCTGCCTGCCCGCCGCCGCCGCCACGCGCCGCGCCGCCGCCGCCGTCGCGCCTGCTGCTGCCCTGCCGCGCGCCTCCACCGTGCCGCGTCGTCGTCCTCGCTGCGCCGTGGTGCCTCGCTTCGCCGCCGCCGCCGCCGCCGTTGTCTTCGTCGTCGCCTCCTCCCGGGCGCCGTCGTTGTCGTTCGTCGCCGTGTCGCGTGGATCCGGAGGAAGGAGAGGAGGAGACCGCGGGCGTGTTCGTCGCCGTGTTCATCGTGTTCGCCGACGCAGCGCCGTCGTGTCGTCAAGGGTAATCCTGGTAGTCTCTAGATTGGTTTTAATCAAGTTAGATTCGTCGGTTTTCTGGGCTGCTGGGACAGTAGTTGTTTCTTGGCGGTTTTGATCTAGTTTCGTCGGGATTCAGGTCTGTACCCTTCTAGAAAGTTGTAGAGGGTTTAATTATCTTTCCAGGAGTACAAGAACACGTGATTTGGATTTGTGTAGCGAAAGTTATGAATTTTCTAGTGTTACTGTTCTGCAGATCGGGTAGTTCTGGACAGAGTTTAGTAGATCGGTTTGTGCGACGGAAATAGTTGCGATTCAGGAGTCCTTCAAATTGATAAAGTTGTAGATAAGTTTCTTAGCTTTCAATATAGGTAAAGAAGTCCGGATTCCGAATTTCTGGGCGAATGTTATGCCTGTTTTAGTGCGCTGTCCAGAGAGTCCGACGTGAATTTGGATGCTTTAGAAAAGAGTTTGGATCGGTTAGTAAATTGCCGAATCAGAGAGTCTCCCCAACTAAGTTTTTGTAGATAATTTAATTATCTTTACAGAGAGTCCAAGAACGCTTAATTCTGAGTTACGTACTGAAAGTTATGAGTTTTGGAAGTCGGCTGTCTGTGGTTGGGCAGATTTGGCCGAGGGGAGTTGGGGATTTTAATTGAGATAAATTGTTGGGGAATTTGGGGTTGCTGATATTTTGTATCTAGAAACCCGTTACTGTTATGTTAGTAATTATTAATTAAATATTCAGGAGGAGAGCGGATTACGGGGTTGTGCCTTCTACGCGTTCTTCATTTTCTCGCGTTGAGGCAAGTATATTTATGATGTGAAAATCAGTATGTCTATGGATTTCTTGAATTGTTTGGATGATGGATGAATCATGATTGTTTAAATTGTGAGTATAAGTAAGTGATGAATTGAGAATGCTATTTATGTTCGGTTTACATTATGGCATTTATGAGATTGGTTGATGCGTAGTATGGTAAATGCCCGTTATCTTTTGATACATTCACATATATGCATCATATTGAGAATTGTTGAAGTCTTGATCATGCGGTGATCAAGATCGAGGTCCCCACACTTGCGGAGTGTGGCATTGGTCCCTGCACCGAGGGTACAGGCATGGTGTGCATTGACGGATGCACACCCGCATTACCGTAAAATGCGAAGAGATGAGAAAGAGGAGTTTTGATCATAATGCATAGCATGAAATTCATATGTAATATGTTTAACTTGAGAGTTAATGTTCATGCTTGCATTTGTTACAGATTATACTTGTCGAGTCATTGGACTCACTCTTGCCGTTGTTTTGTTGTTGTTGTTTGTTTATTTTAGGTACCTTCACGAGGTCAAGATGCATGGGAATAAAGAGGATTAGTATTGTTGCACTTGCACGAAATATTCACCATGGAGAAGATAGAGAACTCTAATTATTATTTGTTGATTAGTTCAAGTGGTATTTGATTATGACCTTCAGATTAAGATGCAATAATGGATTAGAACTTCTTTATATTGCTTCCGTGCTTTACTTAAGTTTTATAGATGTTTCTGCTTAGTAGCCAAATTACTTTGCTTGCGGTTATTCATACCTTTTGATAATATTGTTAGAACTTCATTTTTATCAATAAACAAAGGAGGCTCTGCCGAAATTTTATAGAATGCCTTAGCATAGTTTTATTATGTTGTTAGTTTGGTAGCATTTCAGGCCATATGTTAGGCTGGGGTGTTACAGGTATGTTGGGATCAAGGGTGTAGCTACACGTACCGATGGCTGTATCAGAAAAGCTACACTTACCCAAGGTGAACCGCTAGGAGCCGGAGATGCTGCAAGGTATAGAAGCCTAGTAGGTGCTTTACAATATCTAATCTTGACATGTCCAGATATATCATTTGCAATAAACAAAGTGTGTCAATTCCTTCATGCACAGACAACCCAACACTGGACGGCTGTCAAGAGAATTAATTTTGAGGTATTTGCATGAGATATACGTCCACAATGGGACTCCATACATAGATCATCCTCGACTCTTGTGAGTACATTTTCATATGCTGATTGGGCAGGTTGTCTAGATGACCGTAGGTCAACAGGAGGCTTCGTTGTATATTTTGGTTCAAATATGATTTCCTGGAGTGCACGTAAACAAGCAACGGTTTCGAGGTCAAGCACGGAAGCTGAGTACAAGGCAATGGCTAATGCTACTGCAGAAGTTATCTGGGTTCTCAACCAAAGCTGGCTTGTTTATGGTGTGATAATCTTGGTGTAACATACTTGTCAGCAAATCCAGTCTTTCATGCAAGAACAAAACATATAGAAGTTGATTTTCATTTTGTTCGTGAAAGAGTAGCAAGGAAGGCACTGGATATCAGGTTTATCTCTTCTGAAGATCATGTCCTCTGTTGAAGATCAAGTCGCGGATGGGTTTACAAAACCACTCACAGAGAATAAAATGTTTTCAGCGCAATCTCAACCTGCTCGGTTCAGATTGAGAGGACTGTTGGAAAGGGATAAATTCAAATTGTTCCTTTCTATCTTTAGCCTGGTAGCTGTAAACTGAATGTATATCTTGAGAATAGTTTGTTTCCTTGTATATAAGATAAGATGTATCAAATCTAGAATCGGCAATTGTAATCTGCCCTGTACACATCCGACAATATAAAACATCTCCTGCGCTGGCTGCCTTTGGAGTGCTGTGCAGAACCAAATCAATCTTCTTCATTCCCTTCTAATTTTTAAAGGGCTACGAGACATCATTTTTGCTAGTCATACTTTAAAATTTGCCATTTCGGCCGAGTACTCCAGCTCCTCAGATAGAGACTGGCGCAAGCTATCTATTTAGACCGACTTAATTGCACGTTGGACTTTGCCCAGCCAATCAAAGTTGACCATGAGTTTTCGTTGTTGATAGCTGGAGAAGATACTTTTTGTAGTTGGCACGATCTTTCCAGATCCAAAAAAAAAAAAGATAACAGTTTGCACATGTGTGAAATCGTACTCGTAGGCTATATGTAGAGCTCGACGCCGTGCAAACACTGCATCGTTGCAACAAGCAAAGATCAGTGCAGGAAGCAAAGATGGCCATGTCTCGAAGCTTAGCAATAGCGATCATCGTTAGCTTCTTCTCTTGCTATGCTTCCGTCTCTTCCCTAGCTTCCTCCGATGATTTCCTCCAATGCCTCTCGGCGGCCATACCCAGCCAGCTCTTGTACACGCAGAGTTCGCCGTCGTTCACGTCGGTCTTGGTGTCCTCCATCAGGAACCCCAAGTTCTTTACACCCTGCACGGTGAGGCCGCTATGCATCATCACACCGACGAATGCTTCCCACGTCCAGGCCGCTGTTGTCTGTGGCCGCCAGCATGACGTGCGCCTCCGCGTGCGCAGCGGCGGGCACGACTACGAGGGCCTGTCGTATCGGTCGGAGCGCCCCGAGGTGTTCGCTGTGGTCGACCTCAACAAACTCCGCGCCATTAGTATTAACCAGCAGGCCGCCACCGCGTGGGTGGACTCCGGCGCGACGATCGGGGAGCTATACTACGCCATTGGAAAGGCGAGCAAACGACTCGCCTTCCCGGCCGGCCTGTGCCCGACCATCGGCGTGGGCGGCCATTTCAGTGGAGGCGGCTTCGGCATGTTGCTGCGCAAGTACGGCGTCGCCATCGACAACATCCTCGACGCCACGCTGGTCGATGCCAAGGGAAGGCTCCTGGACAAGAACGCCATGGGGGGCGACGTCTTCTGGGCCATCAGGGGTGGCGGAGGCGAGAGCTTCGGCATCGTGCTGTCGTGGCAGGTGAAGCTCGTTCCTGTCCCACCGACGGTTACAGTGTTCAGCGTCCCAAAGTCCGTCGACCAGGGCGCCGTAGACATCCTGACCAAATGGCAGGATGTCGCGCCTGCTCTCCCCGAGGACCTATTCATTAGGGTGCTCGTCCAGAATCAGGTGGCCAACTTCCAGTCCCTGTACCTCGGCACGTGCGACGCGCTCCTGCCGGTGATGCGCGGCCGCTTACCGGAGCTCGGCATGAACCGAACGCACTGCAAGGAGATGACCTGGATCCAGTCCGTGCCCTACATCTACCTCGGCAGCAGCGCGACCGTGGAGGACATCCTGAACCGGACCACCTCCTTGGACACCTTCAGCAAGGCCACCTCGGACTACGTCCGGCAGGCCATTACGAAGGACGTGTGGGCGAAGATCTTCACCTGGCTCACGAAGCCCGGCGCCGGGCTGATGGTCCTGGACCCCTACGGCGCGAAGATCAGCAGCATCCCGGAGTCGGCGACGCCGTTCCCTCACCGCGGCGGCGTGCTGTACAATATCCAGTACATGAATTTCTGGAGGGCCGACGGAACGGCGCAAACGAAGTGGATCAAAGACTTCTACGCGTTCATGGAGCCGTACGTGAGTAAGAACCCGAGGGAGGCGTACGTGAACTACAGGGACCTTGACCTCGGCGAGAATGTCGTCGTGGGCAATGTCACGAGTTATCAGGCCGGTAAGGTTTGGGGCGAGAAGTACTTCAAGGATAACTTCAAGAAGCTCGCGATCGCGAAGGGTGAGATAGATCCTGATGACTACTTCAGGAACGAGCAGAGCATCCCGCCACTTGTGCCGAGCAAGTGGAGAAAAAATGGAGTGCGGTCAAACTACGAGCAAATAATAGATTTATAAAATCTAATAAAACTATACTCTTATGAAAGTTCTTTTCAAGACAAATTCATATATATTATTTTTATGTATCCAATCTAAATATCGAAAAAGATATGGACAACCAAAGTATAAAAAAAAATTGACGGTACGTGCTCCAAGATGACATTATTTTGTGACCGAAGGAAGTACTTTGTTTCCTAGCTTCCAATCATCGCTTTGTGCATACCCTTGTCTAGGATGTCGTGGAGTAGGGGAAGAATCTCCTATCGCCAGTTGTCAATGATAGTGGTCGATTTTACGAAAATGTGAGAAAGGAGACTGGATTCCTTGCAATAATTCAGTAAGAGAATGGTGATGAACTTTATTACTATGAACTAGTTATAATATGCTCTTGCTAAGATATTACGGATGATGTAACTAGCCCTAATCTCTATAATCTTCCCACTGATCGGAAGATCTTGGTTGTCTTACCCGATGTTCTTCTAGTTATGGTTTTGATTCCAATTGTTGGAGTTTTTGGACTTGTTGCCCTTTGTTTGTGTCTTCTCTTGTCAACCCTTAAATAGCGTTGAACGGGTGTCATTTATCCACATGAGGAGACACCTTGTTGAATTGTCCCATTTGTTCGAGTGGGTGGTTGCTGTCAGAGAGAGATCTGATAATAACTGGTCTTCAATTATTATCAGTGGGAGATAATAGTGGAGACAATTGCATGACAGTTGTTGTCAGATATGCAGAGCCAAATCGTCATGTTGTTTGGAGCAAATAAAGCACGTGCTTATACCAGTTCATGGAATCTCTAAGTGGTCTGCTGGTCAGGTAAAATGTGTAGTGAGTTTTCGACCAAGGATACTCGGGCAATTGCTTTTGGAAGCTTACAACCATATGGGTCTTAGGGCTTTAATTAAGTGTTAAAGCCACATTTAAGGGATTATTCAATCCTCATCAGGTAGCCCCCAAACTTTAAGTGAATTTATAACTTGTATTTTCTCCGGTTGGAATTCAAGTCAGAGAATATTCCTTTAATAAGAGTAAAGAGGAAGTTTTTATTTACTTAAGGTTGAGAAAATCATCTAGAAAAACTAAAAGGTTTTCTGTCCATTTGGCTTCAAATCTAGCAACTACTATTTTTGTTGTTAGAAAAACCTTTTATAAAAACCGTGTGGTACCTATTGGCTTCATGTTTTCCTGTGAAAACCTTTCATCTTCTTCGATTTCCTATGCCTCTCCACCTTAGTGCCCTCCAACTGTAGCTTCGAATCCTTTCCATCCATGGTAGGTCTTCAGCCATCACAACCAAAAATGTCTGATTTGATCATCGATTAGTCGATATCTGAACTAGGATCAAAGAGATTGAAGGCCATGGAAGATGCGGGAATTATCCTCGATAAGGTTCTAATCCCCTAAAAGTCGGTGATAGGAAAATTTTTTCCAAGCGGGAACGATGGCGAAATTCCAATCTTTTGGGCATATGAGGAATGTGGATTTAAGCTGGTAGCTAATCCCTTCTTATAAGAGGTTCTAGAGTTTTTTGGGATTGAGTTGGTGAACCTGGCCCCCAACTCAATCGCTAATCTAAGTATCTTTGTTCACCTGTGTGAGGTGTACCTAGGATTTTGGTGAACTTGGAACTCTTCAGATACTATTACAGGATGATGGGAATGGCTAGAAAGTGGCGGCGTCACCCAAGAATTGCTCCTTGAGGCTTCATGATGGAAAAGACAAGGGAGTACATTATGATGTTCTCCAAATCTTCACGGTCGTCATGGAAAAAGTTATGGTTTTTTATGATGGCCAGCAAATGTAGGACCTAGATTTTAACATCCGGAATCCTCTGTGATTTATTGCACTATTCCCTGGATCAGTAGATAGTGCTCACAGATTACAGAAATGGACATCAAATACATATCATGCGGAAGCATAAATAAAATAATGAACTTACTCATGGGCCGATCAGGCCGAAATTATTAAATTGCAGCAGCGGAAGAACGAAGCACACAGCGGGAACCCTCAGGACGTGCCCACAGGCAGCCAACTGGAGGTTCGCGACCTAGCCCTTGACATCTTCATCTTCTTTGCCATCAAGACTAAAAGTATTGCTGAGGCGTAGTGATCTGATTCTTGATTCTAGATTTATTGTGAGAGCGAGTGTGAGCACACTAACCACCGTGCTCCGCGAGCCAATACATAGGATGCAAATAATTAATATGCATGGCCAATCAAAGTAGAGGCTCGGGTTGTTTTATTTGCCAGAAATTGCTCTTAGCATTATTCTTATTACTTAATCATGATGTTATTATTGCTGTCTAAAACTCCGAACAGCGAGTGTCATCATTTATTTAACCCACCGATTATACGCTTTCTATTTTGTCACCCGCCATTTCATTAATCTAGCCATGGGTGTCTGATTCTCACATAATCCTAGCCTTCCCCGTAAATTTGTTTCTACAATCTCAAATTTTACCATAACCGTATAATCCCGATCTCAGATCCACTATTTGCCAACTTGTTAACTACACAACCTAATGATAATCCAATACCTTTACTTGTGACCCACCGGTCAAATAATTGCAATTGCATCATCCAGGGCTTAATAAAGAAATTCATGATCTTCTTATTCACGAAGAATATAATTCTCTCCTCATTTGTTTATACTTGCTTGTAAGGTTGAAAGTCAGATTGAGAAGAAATTGAGAGTGCTTGATGATAAGAAACATGGGAACAAACCCGTGCTTGTGCCTTTTTCTGTGACTAACAACTTGTAGGTAGTTGAGAACCATGTCGAAGAAGAGCATGAGCTGATTGAACCATTGGCTCAATTGGTTGAGAACGAAGATGAGGAGATGGATGCACCTACATCATCTGAGGGGAGCCAAAAAGGTAAAGATCATGGTGCTATCATCACTCACGGTGAGTATGCTTGTGACGAACTACAATTATGCATTGTTCATGCTATTTTAGAGAAAAACTTAGTGGAAAACAATTCTGACACGTCCACATTTCAAGTAGAGAATTCACACTGCATTGATTTGAGTGTTGAGAATGAGTTGAGTGTACCTTGTCAAAGAATAATTGAATTGCCTGCTGTTTTGAGTGTTTCATGTGATGAATTAATCACATACAATGATCGTGTGGCTTTGGTTAGATATAAAGAAGTGTTGACTGGCATTCCTCCTGCTAATTCGTTGTGTTACATCATGTTGGATTACATATGAAATTGTCACATGCTGTGGAGAAAGTTTTCGAACTTGCATGTTCGAAATTCTTGTTTAGTGCCTACACCCCTGGGTATAAGTTTAATTTGATTAGAGATTATGGTGTAGAAAATCAATTTCTTGTATATCAAATATGCATAACTTGTGATCATATAAATGAATTGAAGCTTGCTGTTTTGGACAACAATTCTTGTGTGCTGAATCTTGTTCAATATGAGAGAGAAGTAAAATTTAGTACTCATCCTATGCTTATTTGTTCATCTCTTTTTGCACCATCTAGTATGGACAATCTAAATAAAGATGATGAATCATGGAAGAACTTACAAAGTTTTTCACCCTTGCTAGATAAATTTGTTGTTGCTCAATTGAGATATGATTATATGGAAGAGCTTTGCTTGATTCCAAAAGTGGTAGCTTTGCCCATATGTGCCACCACTGCAAGTTTACAACTTCAGAGATTTGAATTGCATAAATGCTTCACTTACATTTGTAAAACTAGTTGCAATAATTGCTCTGTGAGAAATTTTGATTTGTTCATTAACATATATGATTACTTTTGGGTTAATAATACAATGGGCTTTTATGATCGCTGTTGTTTTATAACATTAATTGTGCAACAACGAAGAACAACTAAAACGGATGACATATGCATATACCATGCATATACCTTGGCTTCTTTGTTACCCTATTTTCAGCTTATCAAAAACCGAGGACAGCTTTGTTTGCAAGAAGGGGAGGATGATGAGAACATGTACTCTATGGATACAACCATATTTACTATGCTTATTATTCCAATTACAAGAACACCTACGCATCACTTAAATTATCAGGTGAGTTCGTTACAAACAGGTTTCACTTTGTTTAACAAAGAACTTATGATATTACATAATGAGAGTTTGTTGCGTCTGTTGTTATATACTGAGATTTATGATCAAGATCATGCAATACGTGAGGCTACACATTTGTTAAAACCGAGGACGGTTTTTTTGTCAAGAAGGGGAGGATGATGTAACCATGCCACAAACGCATACGACTATAACACCCAATATTAAGATTGAACAAAAAGTGAATTTGTTTCTATCTATTACTACCAATGTTATTCACGGGAATAAAATACTACCACATGTCACTACTTTGTTTATTCTCAGGTTTGACAAATGAAATACTTTCAAACCGAGAGGGAGGCTGGTGCCAAAGCAATGGAGAAAAAACAAGGAAGAAGAAGGCCAAGGAGAAGCCATACAGTGAGGAGGGCAAAAGGGGAGAGGTCCAAGAACTTAAATCCCAAGTTTTGGATGAGGTTTCCAAACCCAATTCGAAATTTTCCCAAGCCCAACCGAAATCAAACTCGGAATCAACTCAGAATTCAATTCGGATTCGGTTCGGGACAGCCAGACATGCCTGTAATAAAACGGCCATAACTTTTACAAACGGAGTCCGATTTAGGTGTTCTTGTGCTTGTTGGAAAGCTTATTCCAAGACCAATCCAATCGGTAAGGCTTCAGCTTCAGAAACCTTTTGGTCACATCATAATCACCAAAACAATCCGACGCTGATTCAGCCTAACAGGACCGAATTCCATCATGCATAGAATTTGCATCCGGAGTCCGTTTAGGATGGGTGAGTACTTCATGGAAATCTTATCAAGTTACTTTCTAACAAATCCAACCCCATCTTCAAATTCCATCTGAGCCGACTGCAATCATCAAAAGATTCCACGTTGGTTTCTGAGTCCTAGTCGAAAGAGAGTTGCGCCACCTCCACTTGGGTCCATGGACCTTGTAACCCTATATAAGAGCCACCGCCTCCCTATGCTAGGACTTGAATTTAGTTGAATATAGGTTTAGCCTTGTGCAAACTTCTATTCTTCAGTTGTGTCGGACGACCACCTGTTAAGACAACCTTCGAATCCCACCTTTTGAACTGAATATAAATATTTGCAATTTCAGATTGCTTGTTATCTTGTTCTTGCATATTCTTTGATTGTATGCAGGAATAGACCTTCGTGGTTAGGTCAATCGTGTTCTTGGCATGGTTGATAATGACTTGGAGTGTGGTTTAGCAATTGCTAAGGCGTAGGCGACGTCGTACGGTTGTAGTCAGATCGCAAAAGTCATCTCCACTAAAATCGAAGTTATCATCCTATCGAAGATCGAGACCCCAGTGTCTCATCAGGTGGTAATGGCCAAACCGTTGATAGTCTTCAAATAAATGCAGCTATCATAATCAGATCTCTTGAAGCCTTGAAATATCATAAAGTAGTCAAATCTCTTGTACCATTGTCTAGGTGATTACTTCAGCCTATAAAGAGAATTCTTCAATTTGCATGCAAAATTCTCCTTTCCCAGAACAACAAAAACTTCCAACTACTCTATATAGATGTCTTCTTTCAACTCTCTATATAAGAACGCGATCTTAATATCTAGTTGCTCGAGCTCATAATCATGCATAGCTACAATACTAAGTAAGCTCCGAATGAAACTATGCTTCATGACTGGGAAGAAAACATCTGTAAAGTCAATACCTAGAATTTGGCTATACCCTTTAGCAATAAGCCTTGCCTTGTACTTAACCTGATCGGTCAGAGATGTGACTTCCTTCTTATAAATCCACTTGCAGTATATGTGTTTCTTTTCAATCGGGTGTTCAACCAACTCCCAAGTGGAATTCTTCTTGAGGGAATTATTTCTTCATGCATAGCAATCGTCCACTTCTCTGACTTATTAGAGCAGATGGCCTCTGAATAAGTTAAAGGTTTAATAGTTCCATTCGACAGGAGTTACTGTCAAAGAAGTTATGCACAATTATCGCAGAGAATAAGTGCACGTGCTAGGTGGCTCGTCAGACAGACCCATAATGTAATGGGTTGTCGTAGACAGATCAATCAAAGTTTAGCTTAGTCGTAGGAGGATCTACGACCACAAGGTGGTCGTAGGATAACTTACGACTATGTCATGGTCATAGGAGAACTTACAACTATGAAGTGGTCGTAGAAAGGTTACAATCATGAAGCGGTCGTGGAAAGACATACGACTAAAGAATGGTCATAGAAGAGCTTACGACCACTTAGCTAAGTTTCTCCCTTACGCGTAAGGGGTATACCCAAGAAGTATAATGGCATAATAATATCATTTATAGATAAATAATAATTTGAGGATTGCTATATCCTCATCAGGATGGCCTCTGAATAAGTTGAAGGTTCAATAGTCCCTTCAATGTCTTCTGTCATAGTCAAACAATAAGCCACAATGTTGGCTTCTTCAATTAACCACTTTGAAGGTTGAATTTTTCTCTTTTTCTGATTAGTTGCAACAAATTGTTGGTTTTGACCAATTCCTATTAGAGGATTACTGGTCAGAGCTTAAATATGGATATCCTGAGTATTCTCCCTGTCAACCTTTGGTGAGAGTCCTGAATCAATAACATGCTCTACCTGTACACTGGTCTTCTATGATTTCTTAATGGGATCATCACTGATAGTAATTCCTTTCAACAGAGTAGACTTGTCAAAAGTAATACTTATGCTCACAACCACCTTTCGTGTCTCATGATTCCATAGCTTATAGCATTTAACTCCAGGCTTATAGCTGAGGAAGATACATGTCATCGATACGAATCTGACAAGTAAACTTAGATGCACCCTCGGTCATATACGAAGACCACCGAGGATGTGGAAGGACTCAATGAGAAGCATACAAACACCAAGTGTATTCAATATGTGTGTCTAGGGTTACAAAATGGCCTCTCCCCTTACAGGTGGTCCTATTTATAGAGTGGGAGAGGGAGGTAAGTAAAGTTACAAGTTTATCCTCGTGGCCTAGTTTACTCTTAGGGGTATCCAAGTTATTTTCTTCATATGGGTCCCACCATATATGAAGGCCCTGGGGTTGATCCACAGACCTCACCTGAGGCTGACGCGTGAACCTCACTAATGTTGGCCCTGAACCTCCTCGGGGCTGGTGTGTGAACCTCGTAGATGTTGGTCCCCCAGACCTCCTTCGGGGCTGACGTATGAACCTTGGCAGGAGTAGCTCCCGATTGGTGAGACCATGCTCGGGTGGTTGTGGGTCCGAGGTAGCACGGGGACCCTTCCCTAATAGTAGCCCCTCGCTGACGTGGGTGATTGATAAACGTTTTCCTAGGCCAGCGTACCAACTCACAAGATGGTTCGACGCACTACCACAGACCAACAACTTATGGCAACCTGCACGAGACCATGGAACATTAGGACACCTATCTTGGGATGGCTCCTGGTGGTAGATCATTGTCCACTTGGCCATTGGGATGAGGCTAGGCTTGTGGACGCAACAAGCACACATGGTCATAAGCTTTCCCTCATGGGGCAGGCGAACTTCATCCTTAACTTGGCAGGTCATAAGCTTTCCCTTATGGGGCAAGCGAACTTCATCCTTAACTTGGCAGGGATCGGACCTAGAAAAGGCACACATCATGAGGAGCCGCTAGGCTATGTTCCATGGTCTATGCTCATGGGCCCAGAAGATTTCACCTCAGTTTTCCATGGCGTGGTCCGTTGGGCTGGTCCTTACTACCGCAGGGTGGACCCAGTCCAATATGGACTTCATTCTATGGGTGGACCCAGTCCAGGGTCACCTCTGCACAGCTGGGTGGACTTGGTTCATCCTGGACTAGGCTAGGGCTATAAAAGTTGTTCCCAACCATCTCCGCGGTCCCTCCTCATGTTGCCTCATTCCCCTTCTAATCCCGTCTCCCACTCTAATGTTCGCTCAAGTCTGCCCATGAGTCTAGGCTCCGGGACGCTCCTGTGCTGCTAGTCTGCCAAGCCCTCTGGTCTCTGCTTGACCCCCTCTGTTCGCCTGAGCATCTAGGCTTCAGGACCCTCCTGTGTTGCTGGTCTGCCGATCCTCCCTGTGCCGTATGGCCTTGGACTGCTCCACAGAGGGCCTCCGATCCACCACCTGGCCCCCGCGTCAAGCTTCTCCTGCTCCAGAGCCATCCCGTACCTGGAGCTCCACCATAGGTCGCCCTCTGGGTGCCTGCCTTGCTGGGTCTGAACCCATTCCCTGCTGGAAAACGACCATTCAACTGTTGGAAAATGACCACTCCAAGTCGTTTACGACCACATTGTAGTTTACGATCACTCAGCTAGTTATGACAACTCCTTACTTGTGTGCACGTACTCGTAACTGAGTAACGACCACTCTGGCTTATGACTACGTCTTCCTGATCAGCTCATACTTGTAGCCTTGTTACGACCAGCACATCCTCGTAACGACCACGCCTTCTTTGCTACGTACGTGCTCACGCGATGAGAAGTTACAATTTCTCAATGTCTAATGGATACGACACTTTAACACGTGTTCGTACCTTCAACTGATTAGCTCTCGAACGCTTCAACTTCTTTGCTCTGACTGTTCGACCACTCCGCTCTCGGAGTCTTCAACTGCTCTACGCTCAGAAGTCTTCGACCGCTCTATCGTCGAAGCTTCCGACTGATAGCACTAAGATGTTTCGACCACGTAGTGCCTTCGACCACATAGTGCCTTCGACCACGTAGTGCCTTCTACCACACTCAACTCCATCTTACGACCACGACCAATCTACCACCTCTTCAAGTACTCGAGTCTCCTCTGGCCCTAGCGTCTTTGAATATGATAGCAACAACACGAAATGCAATACGCGAACACAATTGCTTTTCCTGGGAGCAAAGCACTCTGCTTTCTCTTTATTTCTCTTACTCTCAGCTTCCGATCACAACCGATTGCCCTCAATCACAACCGATTGCTTTTCCTTCGCTTGTCTTTGATTACATGACTAGACTGCGCCTTATAAAGGCTAATTATAGGATTCATAAATGGGCTCAACAACACAACTCCTTAATTTTGTTTCTCCACAT
The DNA here is from genome assembly GCA_036346245.1 of Bonia amplexicaulis. NCBI lineage: Eukaryota > Viridiplantae > Streptophyta > Magnoliopsida > Poales > Poaceae > Bonia > Bonia amplexicaulis. The sequence continues at coordinate 6,750,973 of CM070751.1, forward strand.
TGATCACGTCGATCTTCTCTCCTTCTCCCGTTCTGGCGTCCCAACTCATTTAACACCTCCTCAAATGATCTCTGTAGCGCTTCCACGTCTGGGGCTCTCATGGACTTCTTGCTCCTAATGCTCTGCCTGCTACTCTATGCCCTTCATCTTCCCCTGCTGCTGCACTGGCATCCACACCTGCCTATTCTTCCTCTACTGGTACCACATGCTTCTCTTGGACCTCTTCCTCTACGTGAGACCACTTTTGACCGTCGCTTCGGCCTTCCTGGGCTGTCACCGCCGTACTGCCTGTGCTTGCTCCATCCCGAGCCAAGCACAAACCAACACTTGCCATACTTTGCACATGGACCGATCTCGTCCTTCCTTGTACGCCTGTTTAGGTTGGAGCACCTGCTCCCATAGCCGTCTAGGCTTTACTATTACCTGAGCCTTCCGCTCCCTTCTGTTGGCTTTGACCATGCAGCCTTCGACCACTCCGTCCTCTAGAACCTCTGACCACTGCGTACTCTGACCCATCAATCGCACCGCTCGGAGCTTTCAATTGGTAGCACTCAAACGCTTCCAACTGTGCACTCGAACTCGAAGTTTGACCATACGCTTCTGACTTGGCACTCGAAAGCTTCCGGTTACTCGAAACTTCTCTAGTACTCGTATCTTCTCTGGACGCTTGGGACAACTTGGGACACCTCCTACGCCCTGCATGGTCGAAAACTTTCGAGCGTCTGCGCACCCCCTGTGCGTCTGACCTGCTTTCCATGCGCACCCCCTGTGCATGGAATCCACGACCTTGACCCTTGGGATTCGTCATGCTGACCACCCTCTCGAGCTTGCTCTTTGCTGCCGCCTGGCTCCTCCAAGCTGCTCTTTAGACAAGCCAATTTACAAGTTTTCGAGGAATTCTTGTACAACCAGTTCGGAGATCATTTCATCTTCATTAAGAGATCATTGTTCTTGTCGTAGACACGCAACAACGCATCCTGCAGCACCACCCTGCACCCTTCTTCTATTATCTGTCCAAGACTAAGTGTGTTACTACACAGACTCGGTATAAAATAAATCTCAGATATCAACTTCTGATCACCGTTTTTGTATTGCAACAACATCAATCCTTTGCTTTTTATCTCCATCGTAGAGCCATCGCCAAACTTAACTTTGCCCAAAATCTTCTTGTCGAGCTTATCAAACATGGAGCAATCTCCCATCATGTGATTGCAAGCTCCATTATCTAGGTACTACCAATCAGTGTGATCGACGCTGCCTTCCTCCGTGCGTAGTTTAGGAACTACATTCTTCTCATTCAACATCATCATGCTTGGCATCTCTTCAACACATAAGGAAAGAAGTAGTGCCGGCTCAACATTCTCCTCAGCACGAGTGAGGTTCACCTCCTCATCCTTCTTCTTGCTTGGGCAATCCGAAGCGTAGTGCCCGTACTTCTCATAGTTGAAACACTTTATGTGGCTGTAGCACTCTGACGTGTAGTGCCCGTATTCATCATATTCAAAGTACTTGACATGTGACACCTCTACTACCTCGACCACTTTGGTCGCCTCACCCGTGCCATCGCTTGTGACAGCCTCCTCTCTCTATCTTCGAGTTCCTTGCTTCCCATTCGGTTTAGGAGAACATGAGTTGCTCATCTGCATTGTTATTAGTTTGCCGATTGAGTCATTCTTCATATGATTTTAGCCATATTATTTCTTCCTCAAATTGCATCACTTCAAGATCTGAATACTGCTCAATTGATGCCACCAATTGTAGAAACTTATAAGGCACTGAGTCAAGAAACTTCTTGACTAATGCAACGTCCTCCAAGGTAGCTCCGAGGGCGATGTACTTGGTTGACATAGCACTGAATTTCCCCGCGAACTCGTCGATCATCTCTCCTTTCTTCATGTGAATCGAGTCGAATTTGCTCTTCAGTGTTCGCAGTCAGGCCTTCTTCACACGATCAACACCTAGATATCGAGTTTTTAGTCCATCCCACACCTCCTTTGTCAATTTCTTCTTTGCGATCTGCAGAAGGACGTCTTCCGGAACGGCTTGGAAGATGAATGCACGTGCCGCTTTATTCTTCTTCTCTTCTACGGCCACTTTGACCACAGGTTCTACTGCCTCCTAGACTCCTTGTGCATTCATAATCGCCTCCATATTGATGGCCCATGTGGCATAATTCGTCACCGCCAACATTGGAAATTGATGTGGCACCCCGCGCCATCCCTTGCCGCTTGCTGTCCAAAAAACGCCATCGTTGGGAACCACAAGGTCTCAGGTGTACTGAAGCTCCAATATCACTATTGGAAAATGACCACTCAACAATTGGAAAACGACCACTCCAAGTCGTTTACGACCACGTTGTAGTTTGCGATCACTCAGCTAGTTGCGACTACTCCTTGCTATTATGCACGTACTCGTAACCAAGTAACGATTACTCTGGCTTACGACTACGTCTTCCCGATCGGCTCGTACTCATAACCTTGTTACAACCAGCACGTCCTCATAACGACCATGCCTTCTCTGTTGCATACGTGCTCACGCAATGAGAAGTTATGACTTCTCAATGTCTAATGGATGCGACCACTTTAACATGTGCTCGTAGCTTCAACTAATTAGTCCTCGAACGCTTCGACTTCTTTGCTCGGATTGTTCGACCACTCCACTCTTAGAGTCTTTGATTACTCTTCGCTCGGAAGTCTTCGACCACTCCACCGCCGAAGCTTCCAACCGATAGCACTCAGATGTTTTGACCATGCAGCGCCTTCGACCACGTAGTGCCTTCGACCACACTTAACTCCAACTTACAACCACAACCAATCTGCTGCCTCCTCAAGTACTCGAGTCTCCTCTGGCCATAGTTTATTTGAGTATGACAACAACAACTCGAAATGCGATACGCGAATACAATTGCTTTTCCTAGTAGCAAAGTACTCCGCTTTTCTCTTTATTTCTCTTCCTCTCAGCTTCCGATCACAACCGATCGCCTCAATCACAATTGATCGCTTCTCCTTCGCTTGTCTTTGATTACACGACTAGACTATACTTTATAAAGGCTAATTACAGGACTCATAAATGGACTCAACAACACGACTCAACTTCTACTACGGACTCATATACGGACTTGACTCAAACGTTGTTACGGATTCAGATACGACTAAATAAAAAACAAAATTAATTCTAACATTCCTAAGTGGGGGTTGCGCTTGGATTGGCTAGGTCCTAGACCGGTGCCTCGCATGGCTCATTCCCGCTCCCAAATTAGGGCCTTGCCCGGACCGCTTTGCTCTCGAATCGTAGTCCCGCCTGGACCGTCTAGCTACTAGTTGGAGTCCTGCCTGGGTCGCCTTGCTCCCAAGGCGGAGTCTTGCCCGGGTCACCTTACTCTTGAGCTATGACCGTGTCTGAACATGCTGCGCCCTTGAACATTGCCTGCGAGCAAGTCGTCTTCACTGAGGCTTCACTGCGCGCCTTCCCTGGCTGTGTCGAGGCTAGCTAGACTTTGCACTCCCGCGGACTTGTCCAGTGTTGAGCAGCTTGTGCCGACCAAGTGACACCACGCCGCTCTTGGGATAGCTAGACCGTTCATGCTTCGAACTCCGTTCTGTGGTCAGACCTCGTCCATTTTAGGGCCTCTGTGGTCGGGCCACGTCGCGTGCCAAGCCGAGCGTGCTCCAGACTTGTTGCACGGTCGGGTCACATCCGTCCCTGGGCCTTCTCTATAGTTGGACCACATCTGCTCACAGACCCCCTCCATCGTTGGACCACATCTACTCTTGGACATCCTCCGCATCCGAGCTTCCTTCGTGTGCCGAGGTCGTCGCGCTAAGGCTACCGTGCACCGAGCCGGGCGTGCTTCGGACTTGCCGCATGGTCGGATCACATCCGTCTTCGGACCGCATCTGCGCCGAGACAGACCGTGCCATCCCCAGGCTGAGCTACGTGAAAGTGAGTAGGTATATTGGGGTCCAGTCCAACATGTCATCGCCTTCACCAATCCTTCACATCGCCTAGGCTCCACTTCGGACTCGGGGCCACGTGTGGTTTGGCCAGGTTGTTGACTAGCTCATGAGTTGTCCCAATCCCATGGTTTCATGGAGGGGCAGCAGTCCTCCAGGAGGGGCACCGGGAAGGGCAAGGTGATGGCCGAAGGGGAGGGCACCCCCGAGAAGGTCATCAAGTTCTCCTGTTACTTGGGCCATTCCAACATGATGAGGGGCTCCTGGTGCAACTAGAGAAGGAAGACAAAATTGAAAGCACTGACTTAGCCATTTTGCCAAAAGCTGATGAAGATCGCCCAAACCCAGGGCCAGGAATGCTAGATGTCTTTGCCGCATAGTTCGAGGCTGGCCTCCACATTCTTTGATCGACCTGTTGAAGGAGGTGCTAGACACTTTTGACCTTGAGATTTCTCACCTCAACCTGGGATCATTCGTGCACCTCTTGGTATATGACTGGGCGATGCAGAGCTTGGGGGTGAAGCGCTCGTCGGCCGAGCTCTTCTACTTTCTCCACTTTGCTTCATGTCTGACGGTGTACAATATGATGATGTCTGCTCCGCATATGGGGTGATCACCTTCCAACTCCGTAGCAGCTGTGAGAAGTTCAAATTTCCTACCAAGGCTCACAATGCTAAATGTGACGTCTGGAGGGACCTGTGGTTCTATTACCCCGTTGGGAGTCCGACCTTGCCCGCACCGGGAAGAAACCTCTGGTGGATAGTTCGGCACACTTTTTTCCCTACAGGGGCTCACAGACTCACAGTGAAGTTCAGCATGCGTGACCTTGTTGAAGAATACTTCATGTTAAGAATTGCTCCTCTCGGGCTAGGGTGGAACTTATCCTTCACCGATGGTGACACGTCGGGAGGCCTCCATGTTTTCCACAGCTTTGCAAAGTCCCAATGTAAGTTCTTCACCTGGCTCTGGGTACCACACCACCTTGGTTTTGAGTTGTCCTCTGACTTCAGTTTCATAGGCCTGACACTCCCCAAGTGGAGTCAACGGTGGTGGTCTTACTCGGGCATGAGACAAAGGCCGAGCGAGGCATGGTGGAGGGCTTGATCGCTGGGGCCACTGCAACAGTGCGTGCGAGATGCTCGGCATACCTGTGCTTGCTCGGACACCCTTTAATGAGGACGGTGGATCTAGGCGGGGCGAAGTGCCCACGCGAGGTTCAAAAGGACTCGCCCTTTCCCTGGAGTCGGGAGAGCTTGGTAGTCCCGGTAGCTCACCTCACATGGGGTCGGCATGTGTTGCAGGCACTTCCCACGGGCCGGGCAAGAGGAAGGACCTGATGACTAGCCGCGTCCCTCGGGGCTCTCTGGGACAGCGCCTCTCCTCCCTGGGTGGCACTTCGACTCTAGTCTCAGGGGGTGTTCTCATGGCGAAAACCGTCGAGACAGCGATGGGTTACATAGCCCCTAGTGCTCCACGCGCGTTTGCCCCACCGAGTCAGGGTACTGGTGACAGGGCCATCGAGGTCGATATTGCGGGCACCACCTCGGCGCACTCTCTGGGGGTCATGGTAGGCGTGGCTCCACTTGCTACTACGGGGTCCCTGTGGATAAGACCTTGGGGCAACTTTAGCAATAACGTAGTAGTTGTTGTCTCCTTCATAACTTTTTGTAGGATATTATTAGAAAGATGATGATAAATTTGAGAGAGCATAACAATCTCTCCTTTGCTTCTTCCTCAATGGATCATGTATTGGGCATCTTGTCAATTTCTGTTAATGCATCATCTAAATTGAACTATGACAGAACAACTCACATCTTGACTTGCCAAAGAGAAAGTATTGTATTGTGATCCAACAATAGAAGATTATATTTCATTGACGGCATGTCAAGTATGCCCTAGATTGATTGGATGACCAATTTGTCTTGCTGACCAGTCATGCTGGTCGGAATATATCTTTGTAACAAAACCTGATAATCAGATCTGACCAAATTCTGACCACATAATACAATTGGATAGGTTCTTTTTGGGTTTGGCATTGGCTTATCGTTTTCTGCTACAGTAACTAGCTTTTAAATGATGCGTCTTTTCAAGGCGGGGGTCTACAGGAAGATTATAGTAGATACTATACCAATTATTTCTTTCTACGTACTATCTTCTAAAAATTCACTCAGCTCTTTTGGTCCTAATTAGTGCAAGTGACTACCAATAATACTTTACATAATCATAATGTACTGTACGTACTGTCATGCATGACCTGACGAGCATCTCCATGCATGCTAGCTTCGTGAGCACACACGGTCATAGATTTCCTTAGGAGACGCGACTTAAACAGAAGCCTTTACGCAGCGACAGGACTACACGGTCCAGTTTTGCGTAGTAACAAGACCAAAGGGTGCAGCTTTGCGCAGTCTAAACACCTGACTGGGCAGTTTTGCGTGCTGAGAATAGCACACAAGGGCCCTGTAAAAGGAGGTTGAAGACATTTCTGAGAGAACACTACACAAACAAACCGAACACTACACCGGCGCTTGCTTCACCACATCGGGGTGGACAAGAGGCAAAATAGCAATGGGACAAGATGATAAAGCAATGGGAGAACACCCACACCTAGCAAGGTCAGCTGCTGCTCGTGATGAGAAATCAAGGGCTGCTGCAGCCCGGACAGAACAAGCCAAGCATGCTACGAGATCAGCTCTCCGCAATGGCGACCTGTAGCAACAACTCCATCCAGAACGTTCCACCGAGCGTTCGCCGCAACACCCACCAGAGGAGTAGACGTCCCCCTTTTGTTGGTGTCGGGATCTGTGCAAGTTCTTCAAGTCTAAACACCATCTCAGCCTAGGTATGCGTTACTGGGGTTGCGCAAACTACTCCAGTGACTATCCCGATTGCCGTCTAGACACCTCCATCTATCGATAGCCGGTAAGGACTAGGTGCACTATTTTCCCCTACTTTTTATCCTTCAAAGCACACACACAACCTTTCCCATGTATCCACAGTCCCCGGAACCCCTCTATGACTACCACAAATGGATCGATCTTGATATCCACCCAGAGAACTAGTTGGCCCTCAACTTCGAAGAGTAGAACATCACAAGGTCCTACGAGATCCGAGAGGAGGACCGCCGTAAGGACGAGCAAACAGAGCGTATACAACAAGAGACCAAAGCTCATCTCGAGGCGAGCATACGTAGGGAGCGCGAGGCTCGCGAGAGTGAGCGTGAGAAAAAGAGGAAAATGGCGACCAAGGCAAAAGAGGCCGTCGAGGAGTTCAACGCCGAGCTCGCAAGGAAGGGAAAATGAATCTAGTCCATGCAGTAGGTCGTACAAGCAGTTGGGTTGTCTGAAAAATTGAAATGCCCCTAACGAATTCAAAAACAAAATCTTACTCAAAATTTATGAAATTTCAAACTTCTCGAACAGTTTGGAATTTGAGAAGCAAATCAAACTGACCAATCTCTCCAAAAAAAATTGAAGAAGCAAAATCCACAAATCAAAACATCCCTATATGCACACAGCTACAAACCAAATCACTATTGTGTTCAGGTGCAACTTGTAGGTGCTACAAACCAAATCAAAACACATTGATTGGTAATTGTTCATTGGTTCTTGCATCAACCAATCCAAGATCCAAGTTCCTCCGGTAACTCGCCGCAAGCCTGCATCTTTGCCTACTCAGCCTCCATCACCGGGACGTAGCCCCCCGCCGCTGCCCTCCATGCCGGAACCACCGCCTCCCTGCCCTTCCATATAGGGGTGCAATCGGAGCGGATACGGATGGATATTGCTTATCTTGTATTTTATTCCATATTTTTTCCTCGGTGTCTCAGTCGGACACGGATAATATCGGATATCTATTTCTCCATTCCGTATCCGTTCCATATTCTTTCGGATGGTCGGTCGGACGGAAATTATCCGCTTCTTTGCACAGGACATTGGACAGTATGGTACAATCAGAGCGAACATGAAGAGACTAATTACTGAGATGTTGAAGGAAAAACACTCAGTACTCCCGCTTGTTTAGATATGACAATCTGCCTATATGTTATTTTGTTCCTAGGTGAAGTCACAACAGACTTTCTCATATCATTTGACATATGGATATATACGGACGGATATCACTTATCCCGTATCCTATTCCATATTTTTTCCTCGGAGTCGGAGTTGAACACGGATAGTTCCGGATACCCATCTACCCCTTCCATATCTGTTCCGTATGCTTTCGGTCGGTCGGACGGACAGAAATTATCCGCTCCGTTTGCACCCCTACCATGCGCCACAGCCGCACCCCCAACTGAACTAAGTGGGGAATGGGGAGAGAGAGTGTGAGGGTTAGGGTTAGAGATGGCAACGGGCACAAACCCGCTGGGTTTTGCTATTCCAAATCCGTGCCCATGAAAGTTGAACGTGCCCACTAAAAACCCATGCCCGTGACGGGTGCAGATTTTTGCCCAAACCCATGCCCACTCAGGTAACGGATACCCACGGGTCACCCGTGCCCGACAACAACTGTGCAGATTGCAGACGGTGCAGTGCTTAGCAAGTCAACAATAAGTTCAATTTATATGCTACTATGCATGAAACAAGCAACGACAAATCCATAATGCACATCACTAGTTCACTCCATCAATTCTCAGTTCATAGTTTACTGGCATAGCATATCATTACAAGTTCACAGTTCACAACTCAGTTAAAATCAAAAGGAGAGACATCAACTGCTCCTTATACTTGACTAATGGGCTATAGGCTAGGCTAGTTTGCCTGGGAGGTTGGGAGCCTGGGTTTATAACTCCTATGGATCGGGTTTATATTACCCGTGGGTTTACGAGTTTGGGTACTATAGGAACGTACCCGAACCCGGCGGACCCGATGGGTTGGGCTTTTTGCCCATTAAGAGACCCATGGGTTAGAAAATTAACTCAGATCCATGCCCTAATAGAGTAAAAACCCACCGGGTATCGGATTTCGGTACCCATTGCCATATCTAGTTAGGGTAGGGACAGCTTTGGCCGAATGGGCCTTTAGATTCAAAACAATCCTAAGTATTTCATTAATTTCAGCTCAAAATTGTTTCTCTGATCTCATTCACCACAAACTTTTGTTGTACCACCGGGCCGCATGGGTGCTCTGACAGCTGGTTAGTAGAGATCATAGTTTCACATTCTCCTATCTTAAGAAAAGTATCTAGTTTCTACTTACCCCTTATATACATGCATGAACCATTACAAAATTATGCAGCTATTTTAACCTAGAGTTTGTATTGCATTCCTTCATTTGCAACCAAATAAGCAGTAAAGCACGCAGTTAAATTTCCAAAACTCCTAAACAAATTTCCTGCATCAGTTATCATGTCCCGTTCCAATGACAATTACTCCATGGCTTAAGCTCGCTTTCAATGCTTCTGCAGTTTCACTTCACTTAATTAAGTACCATTCTTCCTGCCGAAAGTACCGTTCTTCCGACGGTTTGTCCTTGGACCAAGCATGCACGGCAATGTGAGATTACCAGTTTTCCCATGCACAGCTTTGGAGAACGAAGCAATGAAGAAACCCACCATGCACGCATGGGCCTGTAAAAACGTAGAGACTTTGACTAGTTAACCTTTCTAGATACAGTTCACCAATCGATCCGCACGAGTAGGGTCCGGTGAAACAAATTGCGTATTCGACCTAGGCCTCCTGTATATATAGCTCATCACCTGTCCTTGTGATCGACGACCTACGCCAAGAACACGTACCGCAGCTCCCATGGCAAGATCTAGGGCGATTGCGTTGGTGCTCCTCTTGTGTGCCCTGTCGTTTTCTTGTCACGTCGCCATTTCCGCCTCGCCGCCGGCCTCCAAGGATGACTTCCTCTCGTGCCTCACCAAGGGCATACCCGTCCGGCTCCTCTACGCGAAGAGCTCACCTTCCTACACCTCCGTCCTGGTGTCCTCCATTAGGAACCTCAGATACTTGTTGCCCAAGACGCTGAAGCCGCTCTACATCGTCACCCCACCGACGCCTCCCACATCCAGGCCGCCGTGGTCTGCGGACGCCGGCACGGAATGCGCATCCGCGTGCGGAGCGGTGGGCACGACTACGAGGGCCTGTCGTACCGGTCCGAACTCCCGGAGCGGTTCGCCGTCGTCGATCTCTCCAAGATGCGGTCCGTGCGCGTCGACGCCAAGGCCAGCACGGCGTGGGTCGAGTCCGGCGCGCAGCTCGGCGAGCTCTACTACGCGATCTCTAAGGAGAGCCCCAAGCTCGCGTTCCCGGCCGGCGTGTGCCCGACCATCGGCGTCGGTGGCCACTTCAGCGGGGCGGGTTCGGCATGCTGCTGGCGCAAGTACGGCGTCGCTGCCGACAACGTCATCGACGCGAAGGTGGTCGACGCCAACGGGAAGCTGCACGACAAGAAATCCATGGGCGACGACCACTTCTGGGCCATCAGGGGTGGCGGGGGCGAGAGCTTCGGCATCGTGGTCGCATGGCAGGTGAAGCTCGTGGCGGTGCCACCCACAGTGACCGTGTTCCAGATCCGCAAGACACTGAAAGAAGGCGCCATAGACCTCATCACGAAATGGCAGAGGTCGCGCCGGCCTTGCCCGACGACCTAATGATCCGCATCATGGCGCGGAGGAACGAGGCCATGTTCGAGTCCCTGTACCTCGGCACGTGCAGCAACCTGCTGCCGCTGATGCGCAGCCGCTTCCCGGAGCTCGGCGTGAACCGCACGCACTGCAACGAGATGCCCTGGGTCCAGTCCATCTCCTTCATCCACCTCGGCAAGAACGCCACCGTGAAGGACATCCTGAACCGGACGACCACCATGAAAGCCTTCGGCAAGTACAAATCGGATTACGTCATAAAGGCCATCCCGAAGAGCGTGTGGGAGAAGATCTACGACTGGCTCGCCAAGCCCAGCGCGGGGTGATGATCATGGACCCCTACGGCGCCACTATCAGCGCCACCGCGGAGTCGGCGACGCCGTTCCCACACCGGAAGGGCGTCCTGTACAACATCCAGTACGTCAACTACTGGTTCAGCGAGGGGGGCTCTGCGCAGCCGCTGCAGTGGATCAGGGACTTCTACGCGTTCATGCAGCCGTACGTGAGCACGAACCCCAGGCAGGCGTACGTCAACTACAGGGACCTCGACCTCGGCACGAACGAGGTGGTGGGCAACGTCTCCAGCTACAAGAGCGGAAAGGTCTGGGGCGACAAGTACTTCAAGGGCAACTTCGAGAGGCTCGCCAGGACCAAGGGCAAGGTCGATCCGGAGGACTACTTCAGGAACGAGCAGAGCATCCCGCCATTGCTCGAGTGAGCGAGATCCATCGGTTGATCGATCGACCAGTCAAGTTTTGAGGAGTTAATTGATTAGATGGTTCCTGCACTGCATGCGTTCATAGATGCATTTGCATGGAGATTTAGTGCGTGGTTGGCGTTTCCCATGGATTTTATTTTTCTGCTCCAACTAATAAGGATCTACGCGCGCATAGTCGTGTCAAAATCGTTTTCTTCTTTGTATATGCATTGAATTTTAGTCAGCGCGTGTTGCCGTTGTTTGGTGCTGCAGCAAATATTATTCAGTACGGCAGCAAATAGTGTTTATACTGTAGCAAAAGCTAGCGGTTTTTGATTTTTGCTATAGTATCTAACTTTCAAACGAGATATTTTTTTAAGACAGATTCTACAAGTTAATTATAGTATATGAATCAGAGAAGTCACTTGCAAATTTTTGCTGTAGCCGGCTTATCTCGTTTCTCTCTCTCCACAAATTCTCTGAGACGTCGTCTTTAGATTTCTGCTACGGACGGCTAATCTCTCTCTCTCCCCTAATTCTTCAATATCGGTGGATTTTTTTGACTGATGGTTTATAGTTTATGATTTAAATATTTATATTATAGCTGTTCGTGAGAGACAGTATATAGAGGAAAATAGTACTATCAGATTTTGACCGGTATAGCTAAACTCAGTATATTTTTTACTATAATTTTTTTATTGACCCTGTCTTAAAAAACACATCGTTTAAAAGCTAATTACTGTAGACAGTAAAAGTATAAGCCACAAAAAAAAAAAAAAGCTGAAACGAACCCAGCCACTGCGTCCACCAGAGACACCCGCCGGTCTCTTGCACGCAACGCAACTGCCGTGGCTTCTTGCGACGTGACACACTGACACGTCCGCCTGAAGGACGGCACGCCTAGCTGCTGCCTACTGGATGTGAAGGTGACCCATTACAATTTCTCTAATGTGTTCCCGTAGGGCGCCGATTCAGCAAAAAAGATGCACACAACCTCCGCTGTTTTTTTAAATAGATCTAATTTTTATTGCTAGATCATCATATTTATAATCATAAAGTGTCATCTTAACATTTCTCAAACTCTAACATAAAAATTGCTTCCATTCAGTCAGTCCATAACCCTATCTCTATATATAGTTTAAGGTCCAAACTATGATCTTATCTCTAAGACTATGATTTCTTTTCTAATTCTAAATAAAGGATCTGAAATCCTTATGTAACACGGGTTTTTCACACTACCTAATTTTGAACACTTCAAAATTATCACGTGTCGTAGCCTCATCTCCACACACCCCAACTCGACCACAATAGTCTCCTCTAGTACCCTTGATGCTCTGGCCCATGACTTTGCATCAAGTCATCTTCCGGTCCTCGCCGTAAACCACAATCGCCTCGAGTTATCCTACACATGCAAAGACCAAAGCAACATCTTTTTCCGACACAAGTTCATTCCATCTTGACCGACATGAGTCCACACACATGTCACACTTCTAAAATAACATCAATAAGTAACATTGTTAATTATTCATCTTCACAAATATTCTAGATTTAACCACATGGTCTAACATACATGTACATTGAAATTCTCAAGAAAGCAAGCTTTGCCTTGTATCTTTGAAGTTCGATGAACATCTTTTCCTAAATCAACTAAAAGTAACATACTTAGCATATGCAAGGAACTCATCCATACACAAACACTTTCTCAAGCACATAAATGCACATCCAGGGTTTTCTTGAGACAAGTTGCTAATCTGATAGTAATAATGAATATAATTTGTAGTTGGTTGCTTGGTGCTTAGCCAACTCGGTTCAAAACTGGCCATACGTTATGATACAGACCAACGTGTAGTTGATACGTAAGTATCCCTATCTTTCATGGTACCAGATCAGCAAGCAAACATTCCTCCCCATGACTCCTCACGAGTAGCAAGTAACAACCAAAATAATAAATTCTAGAACTCACGTAGCTTCAATCTTATGATTTTCTATTGGTTACTGGAATCAATATTGCTCAGTTCCAGAAAACAGCAGTGCTACTCCTTGTTTCCTTCCATCAGGTGCAGAACCAGAAATTGAATATGAGGGGGGCAACATGAACAACAAGTAGAGTAGAACCAATGAATTATGCCGGATTTACCGATCCAATAGTCACATATCACAGTAATACGTTTCGCAAATTACAATGCAAAGAAAAATTACATCTCTATTAACTTAAACTTAGCTCTACGACTACCAGCAAGATCATAGGCCTTAATAATATCATCATTACTAATCTTTGCGGCCAATTCCTTTTCAATATAAATTACCAAACAATCTCGTAGAAATCCATCTCCCATTGTACTTCGAAGTCGCGTCTTCGCAAGTTTTATAGCTGAAAAATATCTCTCGGTGGTTGCAGTTGAAACCGAAAGAGTTAAGACTAATCTTAACAACCTGTCCACCATAGGATAAGATGAATCTTTACCAGTCTTAACTGGTTCAGTTGTTAGATCAGCAAGTGATGGTAATGCACTTAGGTTTGGATGATTGCATACATCAAGTTGAAAATGTGGTAATTGACACTCCAATTGAGCTCTTTCTTGACTTGAGAAATCAGTAAGATAATATTTTTCCACTTCACTTTGGGAGGATAATATTCTTGACTTGAGAAATCAGCAAAATCATTAGGTGAAGTGTACTTTGCATCTTTTTGGAGGGGCCAAACCACTAATTAAACACATGTAATTAACTACATAATGAAGGATTAGTAGAAGATTGGGGGGTGCCAGGCCCCTCGCAGCCCCCCTCTCTCCGCCACTGCCTTCCATATAGTAGAAAAATCAAGACACTTGGCTTGATCTAACAAATACATAGCAGCCGGCCGAATAGACATAGAACCGACCAGATAGGAAAGCAATGGCGCAAGTGCCAACATCAAGTGACTGAAGAGAAGCATGAGAAGAATCCAAATCTGATTGCAAAAAAGTAAGATCATCTTTTAAAACATCAATCTCAGATTGAAAAGCAACACAAGAGTCACAAGACTTGACGCAAATATCACTGCGTACTCTCTTCAACGAATCAAGCTCATTCTTCAAGACAATGCAAGATGTGCAAGAGATTGAAGATGCATCGATAATGTGCATAGAATGTAAAGCATCAACATCATTTAATAAGCTAGCACAATCATTGTAAGACAGTAAATCATCATCCAGCAATTTATCATATTTCAAGCACATGCTAGGAGGACTGGACTTAACCTCATCAATTTTAGTCCTAGCCTTCTCTAATTGCTTAAGACAATTGGAAAAGCTTAAATTCTATTTTTTTTATTTTTAGCTCTAACAAGTTCAAGTTGTTCTACACATGTGGAATAAGCCAATTTTAATTTCTCAATTTCAGCAAGCATGCTAGAACAAGAATCATGTTCATTCTTAACCAATGATCTAAAATTGTCTATTTCTAACTTAGCACAATCAAGCTTATGATGTAAAGCAACACAAAAATTACAAGGCATAGAAGTATTTGATTTAAGTAATTTATTTTCAGATTTCAAGCATGCAAGGAAAATTCTTAATTTATCATTATCCACATGCAAAGCCTCACATGACTCACAGGGCAAAGGAGATTTTAACCTAGCAATTTCATCAAGCAAATCATTCTTTTCTTTCACTAAATTCCTCATCTCTAATTTCATCAAGCAAATTATTGCGCTCTCTCTTCAAAGAATCAAGCTCATGCTGAATTCCAGAAAATAGCAGTGCTACTCCTTGTCTCCTTCCACGATCATAGTAGAAAAATCAAGACACTTGTCACGATCATAGTAGAAAAATCAAGACACTTGTCTCGATCTAGCAAATACATAGCAGCCGACTGAATAGACATAGAACTGACCAGATAGGTGGCTTGCTTGGTTTACTATTCTGTAGAGGCAAACACAAGCCAAAGAACTTGCCAACCAATTCAGAAAAAGAAAGAATGGCGAGGGCAAACCACAAGGATTCATGGGAATTAGACAAGCAGCAGTCACTAGCTCCCCAATTCTTGCATAGCACACAAACCCTAGATGGGTTCTCAACGCACAAGTGCAATTTAGACTAAGAAAAGGATAAGAAAAACTAACAGGACCAAATAAATATTCTGGGCTAAAACAAAGTATTGACCAACTCTTACTTTATCTCATGTGAATCTGTAGGACCGAAGATGGTAACAGAGGGGAGGGTGAATGGTGTCTCAAATTTTTTCCCCAAAATTTCACCAATTCTTCACTTCTATAGCTATAGAGCCATGAAGATTAGGATAAAAAATCACTACAAAAACTAGCAATTCGATACACTGAAAACCCATGAAAAATCAGTAAACGGAACTACCGTCGTTGTAATTATGGTACTGCCGCTTGCTACAGTAACAAAGGTACTACCGCTACTGATGTCGCGGTACTACCTCCTTTCTACGGTAAATTAGGATGAATAGTATTTTTAGCACGTTTTCAAAAACCAAAATTTATGGAACTTTTGATCCTTAGATCCAAATAATATGAAACTTTGTAGAGATCTTCTCTATGGTATTGTGAACCTATTCCAACAAACGATCATGAAAATCATAGCCAAAGTTCAATATTGTTTCTGTTTGTTGAAGGTTGCACCAAAACTGAGTCAAAACCAAAATCGGTGAATACAATTTGCTTGTAGATGGATGGTGCCAAGATAGGTCTAAATGTATTCCTACATGTTACAGTAAGTTAGAACACCAAAAAAATCAAATAAAAAACTTGGATCAAGAAATTTCTTGAGGAGGCCAAAATCAAGCAAAAATCGGGTTTCCTTAAGAATTTCCTCTAAAATGTGCCTAGATGGATGAGATCTTGTTTCCAAGAGACATCTCCACCTCTTATAGGTCCTTGGCACTAGAAAAGCTCACGAGAGGAGAAATCCAAACAAGAAAGCTGAGAAAATTAAAAACACATGAGGGGATTCGTATAGGTCCTTGGCACCAAAAAAGCTCATGAGAGGAGAAATCCAAACAAGAAAGCTGAGAAAATTAAAAACACATGAGGGGATTCATGGCACGACTCACTTGGGCAAAATTTGGATGTCTATTTCACTTGAAGAGGAATATTTTTACAGCCAATCCCTCAGAATACCAGAGCTTTAAGCCTAGAGCACACACATGTAAGGCTCCAACCCAAGAAACCCAGTCTCACATGGGAGGGAGGAAGAGATAGTCACAAAAAGGCTTAACCAACAATCTCAAACCCTACCCCTTGCCTCTCCTCCCCTTATATAGCCTCACAATCTGAATCAAAACTTAATAGATCCACCCATTAGGGCAAACCGGGGATAAGCTGTTAACCCCACATAACACCAGGTTTTACTCTCTCAAGAACGCTTCTCAAAGCGGCATACAACCATTAACCCATTAGTGAATCAACACTTGATCTATTTCACATTTTCAGCACATACACGACCTAAACGACTTAGACCAACACCGTGGTTTCACATACCGCCATTTTTCTAGTGTTGGGCAATTTACCAAACTACCCACGAAGCTTCTCGCTTCCTTTGCCATGAAGCATCGCCTATGCTTCACCATCCTCCACGTGGCCCCAATGACTTGCTGCCAAGTCTCTCATGTATTCGGATCCCATCAAACTGTCCTCAGTTACAAACAACCCAAGTCACCTAGGGCACCACATGCTTCTCGTCGTGCATGACGACGCCCGGCATCTTTGACCGCACAGAATCTCGGCTCCTCGCTGAGCCCTGTCCCGGTCCACCTTGCCGTTGTCAGTCATGTCCACCATTCCATATGACAGTTTGCAACCACTCCATCGAGCCTTAGACATCTTCGGCATCTCCCTGACCGTTTGGACCTCAGCACCACCCTGTGCCTAGTCTTAGTCCTCCTATGCCTCACCATGTCCTTGCTTAGAAGTCCTACAACAAACTACAACAGGCAAACCGTCACGTAGCACCGCACGATAGACAAAGTCATCAATTGACACAATTAATCCATACAATGCACGGTGCAAAAAGTTTGCAACCAAAATACTGATCCTAAACCTAGGACCAAACAATAGACCCACATGCACACAAGCAACAACACCCATACTATGACCTCATGGTCATCCCAACTCAAAACCCAAAATCATGTTTTTTTGCGAAATCCGGTAGTACCGCACGCAATATGCCGATACTACCTCAAAGCGGTACTTCTGCACATTTGCACCTCACACTGGACCTATCTGGAAAAAACGTACCGCAACTCAGACTAAAACTACCGTTCTCGCGGTAACCGTGTTCACAACATCAGTACTACCACTCTACGGTACTACCGCATAAGCACCTACGGTACTTCTAATTTTCTTGTAGTTCCAGAAAACAGCCCAAACAAAGTGTTATCTTTGCAAAAATACATAACAACTACTCAAAACTTACAATGGTTCATCACACCATTTTCTTAGATCTTCTCATATGGTCCTTCAATCTCCCCTTGATGAACCCATTGGCAATGCTCAAAAATGCAAATTGGAGGTAGTTTTAAACATAGAAGAAGAATTTTGCAAAGAGAGCTCCAAATGATCAAAAGAAGAATGCGATGAGATGAAAATGACCATTTGAGATAGAAATGGATAGAAGCTACTAAAATGACAAATTTTCACAAAAGCTTCATATCCACCAAACGAGTAGGGAAATCTCACTCTAGGTCCTTATGAAAGAACAATTGTTCTGTTTGACCTTGATCATGGTGAGAATAAATCAAAAGCTCCAAATTAACAAAATTTTGCATACAAACTCCAAAACATGCTCTAGATTGCATTTTTACCATCTTTTTCCCCTTTGACAATGGAGTCATCAAGATGTATGGAAGAAGATAGAGTATGAATAAAATGGAGTGACTGCATTTTATTCATTTTAAGCATAGGAGCCATGAAGATTATCTGAAGTGATTTTTCAATATTACACCAAGGCATGAAAAGTGAAGGTGCTATCTAGATTATAACATGCTATATATAGCCAAGCTAAAGCCAACTAACATTGATATGAAATTAAATGGCTATTTGGCATATCAAGATGTCAAATGCATAGTTTAGCCAAAGGGATCCAAAAATGAGCCAAGCCATGTTAATATTCTAAGTGGAACCAAGAAGCAATAGCTGAGTCAATTTAGAGTGCTACAAGTTCAAAATTGAATGATTTTGTTCAAGCACTTGATACCACCAGTAATTGAGCAAATTAAGCACATTTAGTATTTTCTGAAATTCATTTTGCACAGATTTTATTTTCTTGTCCATGTGCTAGATCTCAAGCCTTATGCGACCACACCAAGCAAGAAGCTTAAAGAAGTGATCTTGGTCATCCGAAACTCCCTTGAGTTCATGCCTAGTCAATGGCAAGCCGTTTCGTAAGAAAGAATTGGTGAGATCAGTTTTTTGCACAAAAGAGATAATTTTGTATTTTCATGACTTAGTTCAAGAACAAAGAGCTAATAGTAACTCATACTTCAACAAAGAACTAGCATAGCTAAATCTAAAGCTTAATTTAGGTTCAATACTCAACTTAACTTATTTGACATGGCATGAATCATAAGAGTATCACTGGAGATAGACTAGTCATACGCTCCAACAAGACATGATTTAATTCAAATTGTTCATATTTAATAAAAGCTACCATGACAAAAGTTAAGCTACACATAGAAGGGCGTGATAAATCTAGCACACTAGACATGATATGGCAAGATGTAAAGCAAAGTATCATGTCACACAAGGATAATAACTAAGGCTTCATGTATTTATATTATAGTGTATATTATTGAATTTAAAATGCAATATGATACATATGAATGCAGAAGAAGTAAGCCCCCGAAAAGCAAATTCGAAAAGAAGGAAGCTCCAACTCTCCTAGAGAAGACAAATTGAGAAGCACCAAGAAGTTAGGCATAAAATCCAGAAAATGAAGGTGCAAACACAATGAGATGACTCCCAAACACACCATTCCCACATATTCTCTAGCCTATAACCTCATACCACGGAGCAAAAGACAACAATAACTATCATAACACAAGACACTAGTGGCCAAAAATAAAGCTCAAACTAGGTAGTAAATAATCCTAAAAAACCATTTGGATGAGAAATGTGACTGAGACAAAATCATCTAGAGTTGGTTCCTATCTATCCAAACAGATCATCCCTACCACTAGAACAGGAATGCTATGTTAGACCGGTAGTGGAAAGCAAAAAACTGAAGGTCACAAGGGAGCAAACCTCCATCACATCGATTGGCAATGTGGTGTAGCTGATATGGTGGAAGCTGATTAAAGCTGCATTGTGAGATCAATAGAAACCTCCACCAGAAGCTCAAAGGAGGCGAGGGACCCAAAGCATCCACACAAGCCACATGGCCACCCCCTCACATCTATACCCTGTAACTCAAACACAGAAACAACTAGTGTACTAGTACTAGGGTAAGTGATATACAAACATGGATCCAGCACTGAGACATATGACAACAAAGGTAGCATGACAAGCACAAATGACAAAGAACACATAAGAACACACCCCCACACAAGCCCTATTTAGACCTTACTAATTCATCTAGGATAACAAATCCTAGTGCAAACTAAATCTAGAAGAAATTTGTGGACTAATCAAAGTTCTCCGATATCTAGGCAAAAACACAACCTAAAGCTTCCAAAATATTATACAGACTATTTTCATGCCAAGACAGAAATGAATAAGCTCAAGATATGCGTGCATCTCAATGAATCACAACCATACACACATAACAAATGACAAGAAAAGGTCATAAAAGTATATGCTAGCATGGATACAAGTATAAGCATGTACACATGAAACAAAAAAAAACATGAATAAATGTAGCATCATGACATAGAAAATTATCCAAGATATAATCAAGCTCAAAATGTCCATAATCAAACACGCATCATGTAGACATACATCATGACATACAAAATCATGGAAAGTGTGCTAACATGTATAAACAATGCTGAATTGACATAAGGAGCAAGATGTGGGAAATAGAATAGGATACATACAACAAAGCACAAAATCATGATGATATTTGACTCCTAATACACACAATCAACAAATAACTTATGGTCATGAAGCCAAGTCAAAACATAAGCATCCAATAAATTAATGCCTACAAATATGATACAACAGATGCAAAAGAGTCAAGCTCCTCGTCAAAACAAGCCAAAAGGACTAATAACCCCTAACTCTCGTCGCAAAGACGTAAAATAAGAAGAATCAAGTGTCTTAGTGAAAATGTCCAAAATCTACTACTCGGACTCGACAAAGTGAAGTATAACATCACTCTTCTCTACATGGTCTCTAAGGAAATGACAAGAATGGCTAAAAGAAGAGAGAGATAGGCTCTAAACTCCATATGGTCTCTAGGAAGGGGATGATTTATAGCTAAGGAGTGAATCTAAAATATTAGAAATCCCTACTACTGGATACTAGTGAAAGAAGAAGCAAGCTTGACCTAGACTAGAGAAAAGCACAATCTAGAAGACCCAAAATTTGCCTAAGAGAGACTCGTGCAAGAGGTGATCCTATCCTTAGCCCAACCAACACTCGAACTACAAAAGCCCCACAATGATATGCAGAGCATGAATCATGGGCCAAGGCAAAGCACATTACACAAAACCTGTGTCGCACTGCTTGATGATGAGATATAGTCAAAGGAATAGAAGTTGAGCCGAGTTGCATCCTAAGGTTGATAGCCATCACTGGATGCTGGAATGAGGAAAAATAAGACCCACAAGCTTTCAGAACCAGGGGATCCGACCGCTCCCTTAGTACACAGCTACAATATTGCACGCTTGGTCTCCTCTCTATATGTATTTATCTCTAGAAAAGAAGTTGTTTGTTGGAATTGGGGTTAGCGAAGAATGACATGCAAATCCATTTCCAAAACACATGACAAGCAAGAATGCTATAATCCAAGGTGAGAGGTAGGCAATAGACATTAAATGCTCACATAAGCACAAGCTAATAATTTTGATCATGAACAAGAATATACATAGCATGACATTGAGAAAACTAGGAACACTATCTGCTAGAGAGATAAATCAAGCTCTATATATATCCATGGTCGACATTGAACCAAATGAGCAACAAGACACATAGCATAGCAAGCACACAATTAAGGACGGAACATGCAAGAAATGTTGTGGCAAAGCTCATATATCTATAATTAGCAATATCACTTGTATTATCAACACCATGTGAACATAAAATATGTCAAGAAATAAAACATGCTTAAATTATTCTAACAAGGATTAAGAGAAAGATACACTAACATGGATATCTAATAGCTACATGGATACCTAGAGCAAGATATCTCAAAAGCATGATAGTGAATATATCAAGATAACACATACTCATGATGAAAAGTCAAGCTCAAGCATACATGAAAATCATGATCAAACTTCTAGCCTATGCACATATGAGCAAGCAAAAAGCATGACAAATGATGAGACTAGAATAGCACATGCTAAGGGCAGTACAAAAAATCTCATGTATCCACAATTGATATATCACAATACCAATTAAGTATATAGAAAACAAAACATAGAACAAATCATGCAAATACATGATACAGTGACATCAAACAAGCACATTAATACATAAAGCATAATACTAGCAAAAGCATGATCTGGGATATTGCAAGAATAATGCATGCTCATGAGAATAAAACTCATATATCCACAAAAGATGAACAATTAGATAGCACATAGATATACAAGAAAAATACACATAAGGACATGTTAAAAATATGACATGAGTAATACATGCCAATATGGTATAAGTGAGCATATAGACAATCACAACATGCTAATTATGATTAAACATGGATATAAGGGCATGAAGGTATAGGATAGCTCACAAAATAGGTGAAAACACCAAACTTGAAAGCATATACCTCTTGGAGGCCATCAAAAGGAGTGGAGAACTATCAAGTGTTCCAATCACGTGATGAACCAAAAAACTGAAGCCCAATCAAGTTCATATTCTCCATCTCGTATCACAATACCTACACATGAAAAGAACAAGGTGCCTGAGTCTTGGATCCTGAATGGTTAATAAGCATGTACTTGAGAACCCAAAACTTAATATATATATATATATATATATATATATATATATATATACATATATATATATACAGTGTTTCATGCACCTAGGTGCCTAGGCACCCATATCAATACACGTTGATTTGTTTTGAGATTATATATTGATGTGGGTATCTTCATATACCCATAAAAAGTATATTTGAGATGTCAAACTCACAAAAATATAAATTCAACTTCATTTAATTAGTTTGAGCTATTTTATGGTATATACTCATAGTCGCATTGAATTCAAAAGTAGCTCAAACTAGTTTGATAGTTCAAAACTTACATACCATAAATATATCAAAGGTATAAAACATTTTCATACCCAAACTCAAAAATTATCAATCATATATGTATCGGACGGTTCTTGATGTGGGTGCCTAGGCACCCGTGTGCCTATAATTTTCCTATATATATATATATATATATATATATATATATATATATATATATATATATATATATATATATATATATATATATATATATATATATATATATATATATGGTCTAAGTTGTAACATTGAGTTTCAAGGCTAGTCGAATAAAAGTGAAAAAAACACAAGTCGAGTTCACATTGAAAAAATTCTCTCCGTGTCTTTGTGTTTGTTCGTCTTCCCCATGTAGTGTGAGTCCATGGGTAAATCACGTGTGTGATTCTGGTGTTGTGTTCCAACATTTGGTATCAGATCTATGCCGAAGACAAGGTCGGTGTCATCGTCAAGCCACACAATTGTTGCCGGTGGTGGTTCGTCGAGAGTGCCGGAAAGAGAAAGCAACGTCTCTCTTTAATACCCTATGCTGAACAAGAGCAACTACGCCGTGTGGGAAATAAAGATAAAAGTATTCATGAAGGCCTAAGGAGTTTGGGAAGCTGTGGTGGCTGACGACGTTGATGTGCGCAAAGATTAGATGGCTCTTGCGCCATCTTCCAAGGAGTCCCAATGGAGACCCTTCTCCTACTTGTTGAAAAGGGGATGGCAAAAGTTGCGTGGGACATGCTCAATATTATATATGTTGGTGCTGACCGCGTCAAGGAGGCACATATGCAGACCCTCAAGAGTAAGTTCAATGGTTTGCGCATAAAGGAAATGAAGTTGGTGAACGACTTCGCCGTGAGATTGGTGACTCTCGTCAACTAGATTCGCGGACTTGGTGACAAGATGGATGAGAGCTATGTCATGAAGAAGCTTCTTCGTGCCATCCCGAACTAGCACCTGCATATTGTCTTAACCATTGAGCAATTTGGGACTTGAAGACAATAACGGTGAAAGATGCGATCGGCTACTTCAAGGCATACGAGGCGTCTATATGTTCTAGGTGACGACAATGACGACAAACATCTTCTCCTCATGTGGACCGAGTGGGAGGCCTGATCATCGAAGTGTGAAGGCTGCGGTTCCGATGGCAATGGTGGCCGACGCCGTAGGAATTGCAAATTCGACAAGTCTAAAGTGAGATATTACAACTACAATGACTATGGGCATTTGCTTCTGAATGCCGTAAGAAGAAAGAGGAGCAAGCGCTTTTTATCGAGACAGATGCTAACGATGAACCGACACTGTTGTAAGCTATCTTGATTTGGGAGGAGATTGCTAGGGAGGAGACAGATGCTAACGATGTGCACGTTGTGAGTATTAGTTTTGCATGCTAGTTTGTTATCTAGGCGATTGCATGTGCGTGCATCCATGGCACGGATGCAGGAAGAAGTTTTCTAGTCATTGCCTGCATTTGTTATCTAGTCGGTTGCACGTTTGTTAGGCTGTTAGTTGAGCAGTGGGCCGAGTCGTGAGGAAGCTAGCATGGCGTGGCCGCCGATCATGTATGCAGGGATGGCGCCCATCAAGGAGTCGGTCGAGTAGTCTATATACATATGGTCTAAGTTGGAAAGTTGAGTTTCGTGGCGGATTGAATAATAGAGAAAAGAGGGAAACATCGTAAGTTGAGTTTGTATTAAAAAAATTTCTATATGTCTTTGTATTTGTTCGTCTTTTACATATAGTTTGCATCCAGAAGTAAATTACGTGTGTAATCCTAATATTGTGTTCCAACATTGTTCAGGTCCCACCGATAGTGACAGTGTTCAACATCACAAAGACGCTTGACCAGGGAGCTGTAGACATCCTGACCAAATGGCAAGATCTAGCGCCATCCTTCCTCGGCGAGCTCACCATAAGGGTTGTGCAGGGGCAGGAAGCCTTTTTTCCAGTCCCTGTACCTCGACACGTGCAACACGCTCGTACAGACGATGGGCAACCTGTTCCCGGAGCTCGGCTTGACGAGCGCCGACTGCTGGGAGATGAGCTAGCTCCAGTTCGCGGCGGCCTTCATCAACCTCGGCAACACCGACACGCCAGTGGAGGCGCTCCTCAACCGGGGCACCAGCCTGGGCGTTTTCACCAAGAACAAGTCTGACTACGTCCAGCGCGCCATCTCCAATGGCGTGTGGAAGAACATCTTTTCCTAGTTCACGATGAACGGCGCCGGGTTGATCATCCTGGAGCCCTATGGTGGGTTCATGAGCGGCATCCCCGCCGCTGCGATGCCGTACCCGCACCGAAGTGGTGTACTGTACAACATCCAGCACATCACGTTCTGGAAGGGTGGCACGATGGCGACGAGCTGGATCGGCAACTTCTACAACTTCATGGCACAGTATGTGACCAAGAACCCGAGGGAAGCTATAGTGAACTATCGGGACCTGGACTCAAAGTAATCTTGTTTAGAAGTCATGTACGGTTTTTTGATCATGATCATATATGAGTTCGTGTCATAATCAAACTCGAGTACGAGTCGTAGTCGAACCCGAGTTGGAGTCATAGTCGTAGTCGTAGACCTTGTAGAGCAGGGTATAAAAGGCAAAGCCATGTAACCGAGAAAAGTATGAGAAAAGGAAGAAAAAAAGTAATAAAGAGAAGAGGAGAAAGAGCGATTTGGCTCTGGAAAACTATCAACTACCGAGTATCGAGTTTGTTATGTGATCGCAGACGTGATCGTAAACAACTTACGACCACGGCAAACGGAGGATCGCAGATGTAGTCGTAAATAGAGATACGACCACGGAGATCGAGCGGAAGAGTCCGCAGGTGCTGAAGACGTGATCGTAAAGCATTACGATCACGACCATACAACAGGAAGGCATGGTTGTAAAGTGCTACGACCACGGCCGTGAAGAAGTGAACGTGGTCGTAGGGTGTTACGACCACGGCAGAGAAGAAGTGAACGTGGTCGTAAAAGGGTTACGACCACAGTGAAGAGGTGAACATGATCGTAAGGGGTTACGACCACAGCGAGAAGGCATAGTCGTAAACGACTGCAGCGAGAAGGTGTAGTCGTAAATGACTACAGTGGGGAGACATGGTCGTAAAGCATTACGACTACAGTGATCGGCAGAATCACTGCGTAGTCGTAGGGAGCTATGACTACGGTGATTTATCGTGGTCGAAGGAAAGCCAGCGCAACGGTGGTGAACGTGGTTGTAACATCGGCTGAAGTTTACGACTACGTAGTCAGAGCAGCGAGGAGTGATCGGAGGGCCTACAACATGGTCATAACGGCTATCAATGTGGTCGTACATCTACCAAGAGTGGTCGTAGCGACTATAGAGTGGTCGTAAGATCCTGGGAGCAGTCGTAGAGATTTCATCATGGACATCGGTGAGAACGTGGTGGTGAACGACGTCAGCTCGTTCGACAGCGAGAAGGTATGGGGCGAGAAGTACTTTGTGAGTAACTTCCAGAGGCTCGCTGCTTTGAAGGGCGCAGTGGATCCGACCGGCTACTTCAGAAATGAGCAGAGCATCCCGCCATTGCTCCAAAGCGGGAGTGCAACAGTGGGCATGCGTTGGTGGGATGGTCGGATTAATACGATGGCTGCGTGATTACAAGAACTGCACGGTACACACCAGTAGCGTGTTCGCTTCTTCGTTTCTAGTACTTTCTGCTTCGACTCTTCTGTCACTACTGTAGAAAAGGTCATCACAGACGGTTGAAAAACATTATCACAAACAGTTTCGTAAACCGTCTCAGTTTATAGGTCAGTAATAACATTGGGTCATCACAAACGGGTTTTGAACCATCTGTAAAAACCATATCACAGACGATTCGGAATTAGAACCATCTGTGAAAAATATACTATCACAAACTTTAAGCTAATACAAGATAGAGTTACACATCCTTTATTAAATTATAATCTAAAACAAGTAAAGCGGGAAACAAAAAGGCAACGAGCACCATTTTCAGCTTCTATGCCAAAATCAACAGAATGCCACACTTTTATGATGTAACAAGCAGAAGCCCGCCGATGCGGCGACATGGAATAGTGCAGATCTACCATTACCTTCTTCCTTTTCATCTTACTTCAAGCAAAATTTCAGCCGCCTTTGCCAAACCCCTTCCCACCCTTGCCGCGCACAAACGAGTTGGAGTAGTACTGGTGGTTTTGGTTCTTGGAATAGGAAGAGGGGGATTAATAAGGGGGAGAGGTGCGGAGGAGACCGGTGCTTACCGTTCGATGTGAAGAGAATGGACGGGTGAGATCGGGATCTTGGGGGAGATGCCACGGATCGGTGATGTGGCGGGGCAAGACTGAAATTTCATATATAACTAGTCGCTTTCTCGTGCGTTGCAACAAAATTTATTGGATATATAGAGAATCATGTTATGGAAGAGGGCTACTCTGATCAGTAGAAAGTGGAGAGTGATGAGAAGTTGAGAATGAGGCGGTTAGAGGAGAAGGGACATACGACCACCAACTTGTTCTTTTATAATAGTAATGATTATCACAGACGGTTCGGATTACAAGCCATCTGTGATAGAAACATTATAGACGGTTCTTAATAAAAATCGTCTATGATAACGAGAGATATCATAGATAGTTCTTATTAAAACCATCGATGATAATGGCTAGACGGTATATCACAAACATAATATATCGTGCAACGTAAACAGTTAGTCTCAAAAGATAAAATAGCAAAATTTTATGTGGCATATATATGCTTGTTAGAAAGGTTTCGATGAGATCTAAAACTTTACAGTTGAGGTGAACACCAAATTCTGAAGGAAAGATAAAATTTTTGGTAAAAACAGAAACAAAAAATTTGCGACATAAAATTTTCACTGGATTTGTGAAAGAGGATTTGGATTTTCAAATAATTTTTAATTACAATATCACTGATTTTTTTGTGAAATGTTTTATAATCCGAACAATTTTCGGATTTGTGATAAATGTTTTAATTACATCACAGACGGTTCTTGTTAAGAACCGTCTTTGAATTATCATAGACGGTTCTTATTAAAAACCATCTGTAATAATTACAGATATCACAAACGTTTTTAATCCAACTCGTCTATGATAATTATGTATCACAGACAGTTCTAACTATCGTTAGTAATATAGACGGTCACACTTGTAAAACCGTCTATGATAATTATAATACAGATGGTTATAAAGAACCATCTATGATGAAACGTCTAGTATAGCGTTTTTTGTAGTAGTACGTGGATTAAAACCGCTTGTGATAATTCACATATAATTCTTGTTAAGAGCCGTCTGTAGTAATTATGTATCACAGACAGTTCTAGATATCGCTAGTAATATAGACAACCATATTTGTAAAATCGTTTTTGATAATTATAATACAGATAGTTCTAAAAAATCATATATGATAAGATATCTAGTGTAATGTTTTTTTTAGTAGTGCGTGGTTACGTTGCTTCGATATAGAACCCAACTGTCTATGAAGGATGTTTGCACTTCTGCTTATGCCGGTTGCGTTTTTCTAGTGCAAAAGTGTGCCTTTTGCAGTTAGCACGCCATTCGACGTTGTTCGTGCACTGCACATCCATTAACACTCCGATCCGAAGAACTAGTGTATGGAGAGGGCTTCAGGGTGAGGCCCCCATCCACCACGGTTGATCATTCTTTCCTCGTAGAAAATCCTTCCTTTTGATCCTAACTCCTTTTATCCTATTTTTCTGAATAAAAAAAGCACGGGTTGTTTGACTTTGTTTGAACTTTGGTTAAGTTTGTTTTAGCTTAAAACTAATTTATGTTTGTATTGTATACAATAATTAGTTTTTAAACAGTACATTTGTTCAAGACATGATCAATAGAAATATTATAGTAAAAAGTATATTAAGTTTAACTG
The DNA here is from genome assembly GCA_036346245.1 of Bonia amplexicaulis. Lineage (NCBI taxonomy): Eukaryota > Viridiplantae > Streptophyta > Magnoliopsida > Poales > Poaceae > Bonia > Bonia amplexicaulis. The sequence continues at coordinate 6,779,480 of CM070751.1, forward strand.
CATCACCAAAATTGCATATAAATATTTTTCTCGTAAGTACTAACTCTCACAAACAGCCAAAATTCCATTGTTCTTTTTTTTTTCTCCAAACTGGTGACTAGTCCGGTTAGTGTGGCGTCCTTATTTTTGGGCTAAATGGTAGGGTTGAAGACTTCAAGTTCCATTTGTTAGGAAACCGCCTACAGATAGAGTTCGGCGCACTCGAGTCCCGGTAGGCGAGAGTCCGACATATTGGGCACCCCACCACCTAGTATAAATAGAGAGCCAACCCCCATTGTACACACACGCATGAAAGCAATAAAGAAAGACCAGAGTTCTCTCTACCTCTCTCGTGTTCATCTACTATTCGTGATTCGTGATTGATTCGTTTGTTCTAAGCGAGATCCCGATCGGACTGGTCGCCAGCGTCGGTTTCTCAACACGTTATCAGCACGACTACGCTCTGGTGAACGAGGTAATCATCGAAGCACAGATTGATTTTCTAGATCGCTTTGAATCTGTATTTCGCGTTCTAGATTGATTTTCTAGATCGCTTTGAATCAGATTTTCTTCGCGTTCTAGATTGAATTTCACGGTTGCAAATCCGCCCTAATCTACCCGAGCGGACTGAAGTCGCCGCACAATGCCGATCGGTAGATTGTGAAACGGGTAGATGTTGATTGCATCAGATTAGAACGATGCAAATACGCCCCAAATCTACCGCGAGCAGATCTGAAATCGCCGGCACAATGTCGATCGGTAGATTACGAAACGGGGTAGATGTTGATTGCATCTAGATTGAAACGAATTTCTGTACATTTTGGTTTGATCCTGCATGATCGTGGTACGGAAAAATTTTGGCATGGTTTTTTCCTGTTTTCTCTCTCTGCTCGGGGTGGCATCACAGAAAAGAAAAATAAAATTTATGCCGACCGGCCACCGCCGTCCGCCGTCGACCAACCACCACCGTCCCAAGCGGGCCGCCGCCGCCGCCCGCCCGGGCCGTGGCCGGCTCGTCGGCTTCCGACCAGCCAGCCGCGACGGCGCCGCGCTTGCGCCGCATGCGCATGGCTCCGGCCGCCGCCTCTTGGGGACCCGACCGTGCGCCGCCCGACCACCTCGGGCTTGTTGCTACCGTCGGCGTTCGCCTCGGACAACACGCCCCGCGATGGGCCACCGCCTCCCACGAGGCACCGCCGCCGCCCATCGGTCTCCGGGACCGCAGTACCTCGGCCTCCCGCACGGATGGCCGACCGCAGCCGCCCTTGTCCGTCTGCTGCCGCGGCGCCGGCCGTCGGCACGACCTCGGTTGCCGACGCCGCCTTCCGCGTGGAAAACTCGCCCGCGCGCCGCCGAGGAAGCTTCGACCAAGCCGCAGCACCGCCGCCACGCCGACGCCGCCGCCGAAGTCGGCTCCTCCTCGATCGCCGGCCGCCGCCGCATGCGGCCGATCACGAACCGCCGCCCGAGCACCTCCGCCCGCCGCATATGCGTGTCACCCGGCGTCGCCGCCGCATATATGTGCCGCACGCCGCCGCCGCCTTGGTTCCTCCGCCGCACCGCGCCCGGCGCCGCGCCCGCCGCCGCCGGCCAGACGGCTTCTCCCGCGCCGCCGCTGCGCACTGCCCTCCGCTGTCCGGCCATCGCCTCGGCCGGCCCACACCGGCCTCCACTGCGCGCGCCGCAGCGCCCGCGCGCACCGGCCCTCCCGCATCTGCCGCGCCGCCTCGAATCCGCCACCGCCGCTACGGAAGCGGGAAACCCTACCGCCTTTGTGGTCACATGATGGGCGGACCAAGAGATGGGCGGCAGGCCAAAAGAGGTGGATCGGGCGGAAGAAAAAAAAATTTGGGGGAACGGGCCGGCGCTGGTAAAATTGCAGAAAACATTGAGAATCACCGATAAGTCCTCATATTTACGCAGGGGTCCCGAATTTTGCAGAAAACCCCTCGGTAAATCGGGAAAATGCGCGAATTTTCTCTGAACTGAAAATTTGCGCAGAAACCCTCTAGAATTGCAGAATTTGCTGAAAATTCATATTCTAGCATAAAAGGGCCTCGGGAAACCGAATTTTGAATTTATTTTAGCATTTGAAGCTTATTTATTTATGTCATTATTAGTTTCTGTATTTATTTATCGTTTTGGTTAATTGTAATTGTTTAAATTACTTTTAATCACCGAAATTAACAAGAAAATTTATGGAAAATTCATAGAAAATTCTGAAACATTACGAGAACCTTTTGTACCATTTATTTACCGTAGTAAATTATTCCATGCATGTTTACACAAGTAAACTCCATCTATCTCGCATATAGATGATCGGAATCACGAACCGGAGTTCGAGGAGTCGCCCAAAGATGGCCGTAACTATCTCGTGGGCATCCGATGTCGAGATAGTACTTGAGCCAAACGGCTCAGCGTAGCTATTGGGATTGGCGGATGAATGACGCCCAACCAACGCCCGAGGAGAATGATCGACACTTCATTTTCTTGGCACCACCTCTCGTACTCTCAAGAATGAGTATATGGCGGAGAAAAGCGCTAGCACTGGACCGCACTCAAGAAACGGTTTGAGAGGCTAAAGTACACCATACTTCCTCAAGCAGAGCAAGAATGGGTCAGATTGAGGTTTGCCGACTTTAAGACGGTCGGGAGTACAATTGCCTTGCACAGATTTGTACCAATCTTCAACTCGTGGCAAGCGCATCACGATGAGCGTAAGATCGAAGACCCCGCCCACTTTTCACCCCAATGTCGTTTCAATCCGCCCGCAACTATCAAGATCCGCGCGAATGATGCAGTTGCGGAAGCTCGTGACGAACTTCTCCGCAAGAATTACGCCACTCACCACTGGGAGCTCCGCCGCCGTGAGGCCAACGCCGAGCTACAAGGTGCGAAAGCCCTGATGAAAAGAAGGGAAAGAAGGGTAAGGCCGCCCGTAAAGGCAAATCGATGCTCCAAATGATGTAAAGGCTATGAAAAGTGGCAAGACCTATGGCCGCAGAACTGTGGTTGCTACAAGTGTGGCAAGTGGGGCATTGGTCGCGGTCTCGCAAAGAGCCGCAACATGTAATTGATGCCCACCAAGCCCAGAAGAGGAATGGCAAAGGGCAGCTCGAAGCTCACTTTGCATTGGTTGAGGGGGAGCATTTTGAACAGCTTGTTCGAGTTGATGGATATTGAGACCATCCCGCAACAAGACCTCTTACAACCTAGAGGCACCCATCGCCATGATTTCTCTTGAAGAGAATATCATCAAAGATAGTCAAGAAGTCGATGATTTTAATCGACCGCCTAATGCATGTAATGCATGAGACGTTAATTGTCATTTATTTTATGTTAAAATGGACAAGTTAGATCTTGTGGATGGTACTTTAGGATTTGTTATCTCGTGATGGTTGGATGATTTTGGAATAATTCATTCATTTATTCAGTTTATGATGGCATGATATGTTCTGATATTGAAGTATTTTATTTATGCTGATTGCCTTCTCATGCATATGAATAAAATACTCTATATTAGAACATGTGTAGCGCCCTATGAAGGAAGTGTGCTTAGCCAGCAGCACAACGAATACCATCTTAAGAGAGACTAAGTTTTCTAGAACTCGATTCCAAAATCCCAAACATCGACTAGAACTCTCCTAAGTTTCAAGGATATTCGCGCAAATGTTTCCACTATGAGACCCAAAGAAGAGTACTAAGAAGGAATACCGCACGAAGACCAAGAGCATGGAAAAGGGTATTAGAAAACTTCCTTTACTAGAAAATGGGCTATATTATACCAACACCAAGGCACTGCACCGCTGACCGTCTCGAAGATGATTTAGAAGCTCAACTCATCTCGTCTCTAGCATGATGATTAGGCCACATAGGTCGAGAATGATGAGAAATATAATCAACAATTCCAAAGGGCATAATGTTAATGTAAAATATTTCCTAATCATGAAGATTTTGTGTGCCCCGATGTGCCATCGAAATTAGTTACTAGACCCTCCACTTTGAAAGTGAAGGATGAAGTACCGCATTCTTGAACGCATCCAGAAGACATTTGCGGTCCCATTCACCCATCTCGTGGCCATTTAAGTCTTTCATAGTGCTCATTGACGCTTCTTCAAGTGATCATATGTGGGTTTGTTGCCCACAAGAAACCACGCTTTGCAAAATTGATCTCGCAGATCATTCGTGATCGTAAATGTATTCCTAATCATCATATCAAGTCCACCGTAATGGACAATGCCGAGAATTTACTTCGAGACATTTGATGATTATTGCATGGCGATTGCGCTGAGCACTCGGTACCGCATGTCCATACCCAGAATGGTTTGGCAGAGGCTTTAATTAAGAAAATTAAAATTATTACCCTACCCCTTTATAGAATTGGAATTTACTAGCTACATGTTGGGACACGCAGTCCTACATGCAGCGAATCTCGTCAATTCTAGACCATTGGCCTACAACATCCATCCATCTATGAAACTAGCGCAAGGGTCAGATCAAAATTTCCCAACATTAGGGGAGGAAATCAACCCTTTGATGAAAAATGTCGGAAATACATGCATATGACCCGCACTAGTGAAGCAAATAGAAGTCCGTAAGACAATAGAAGTCCGTAAGACAATAGAAGTCCAGAAGACAATAGAAGTCCAGAAGACAATTGATTTGCAAGCATTAGCAAATTAGTCGCCGATCACTTTAGTGATTTGAAAGCGTGATAAGTCGCATGTGCCCACTTTAGTGATTTGAAAGCAAGTCGCATGCTCGCACGCACCGCACCGAGAGGGTTGAAATACCAAAGAAAGCGTAAGGTATCCCTAATCTCGCCCGCAGGCCTCGTAAAAATAAAAAGAGGACGAGAACCCGCCTCGAATCCTTAGTAACCGGGACGCCGGTGAAAAGGATAAGAAGGACTTACCACACCGATCATTAAAGTCCCCTGTATCGAGAAGGGGAGCCGCTGAGACCGCACAAGTATGACACCTTCGTAAAAGGGCATACCGGATCCGAATATCCCTGTCGGCATGGATGTGTGCGCACACATCGGAGTCGAAAACTAAAGGGACTTGCCACCGCAAATAGAAGAAGCGATGTGCAAGGAAAGCTCTGTAAGAAGCAACCGCCCGTAAGAGGCGACTCATGAAGAAATAGCTATAAACTATGTGCACACGGAGAGTCCATGAACAGACAATGACCAATATCGATATATATCAGAAAGAAAATTGCCACAATCATCAATCTTGATCTCGAGCCCGCATCGTCACGAATGTAAGAAAAGATCGATTGGGAAGATTGAAAAAGGCAATAGCAATCGAATTGCTATCTCTGAACAAAAGAGATGTTTTGGGCCCAGATGTCAGACACCTCTCCATGTGCACCCGTAGGGCACAAGTGGGTATTTGTTCGAAGAGAAATGAAAGAAACAAAGTAGTGAGATACAAAGCAAGACTAATAGCACAAGGTTTCACTCAACGCCCGGAGTTGATTATGAAGAAACCTACTCCCGGTCATGAGTGGAATTACCTTTAGATATTTGATCTCAATGGCGTGAACTTGAACTTAGAAATAAAATGGATGTTGTGATCAGATATCTTTACGGTAACTTGAATTCGGAGATTTATATGAAATTCCCTGAAGGAATACCTCTCCCGAACCAAGACAGAGCAAATAGAAAACTGTATAGTGTGAAACTCAGAAAGTCACTATATGGATTGAAGCATTCTGGAAGAATGTGGTATAATCGCTTGAACTACTTTCTCTGCAAGAAAGGCTACACAAACAATGAAGACTGTCCTTGTGTATTTATACGGCGATCCTGAATGGATTCAGATAATCTCTGTATGTAGATGATCCGAATATCATCGGACAAAGAAGATATAAAAGAAGCAAGCTCCTACTTGGAGTCGAATTTGAAATGAAAGATCGAACAATACCAAGTTCGCCAGTTCTGCAGCTTGAGCATGTCCCCGAAGGAATCTTGGTACATTAGTCGACCTACACCCAGAAGGTGCTAGAAAGGTTTGGCTTTGAGAAGGCATACCCATCGAAAGTACCGATGATCGGAAGGTCTTTACAGCAAGAAAAAGATCATTTCCGACCTAGGGAAAATGGGGAGGAAGTCCTGGGAACGGAATTCCCATACTTGAGTGTAGTAGAAGCACTCATGTCCTAAGCAAACTGCACTACAACGGATATTGCATTTGCTGTGAACCTATTAGCAAGGTACAATGCAGAACCTACCAAAAGGCATTGGCAGGGCATAAAGGACACCTTCCGATACCTCCAAGGAAGTAAGGACCTTGGATTGTTCTACAGAAAGAATCAAGACTTGAACTTGATTGGCTATGCAGATGCTGGGTACTTGTCTAACCCGCATACCGCAAGGTCACAAGCATGCTATGTATTCCTGTGTGGTGGAACTGCAATTCCCTGAAAATCGTCTAAGCAAAGCCTTGTAGCTACTTCGACGAACCACTCAGAAATTATAGCATTGTATGAAGCTGCACGAGAGTGCGCTTGGCTCAGCCAAATGGTTCACCACATCCAAGAATATGTCGGATGAACATTGTGCAAACCCCACAATTATCCATGAAGATAATTCAGCTTATGCTTACAAATGCAAACGGGCTATGTGAAGAGTCATCTCACAAAGCATATCAACCCCAAGTCCTTCTATGCTCATGAATTGCAAAAGATGGACGAGATAAAGGTACTGCATACTAAGTCTTGTGAAAATCTGACAGATTTGTTCACTAAGTCACTCCCTGCATCTAACTTTGAAAGATGCGTGTGAGGGATTAGAATGATGAGACTTAGAGAAGTGCAAAATTCAGGGGGAGAATTCTCTTATGCCCGTTAGTAAATCTCGATCATGAAGATTGAGTACCCAAAGGAACAAGGTCCCGAAGACCGAATGAAATTGGGTGGATTGTACTCTTTTTCCCTTGACGAGTTTTCCTGAAGTTTCTCGACCAAGGTTTTTAATGAGGCAATTCGTGCATCGCAGCAACACATGTATTATGTACTCTTTCTCCAAATTTTTCCCACTGGGTTTTTATGGAGTTTTGATGAGGCATAAGCATGTTGGGTGAGTGCCCAAGGGGGAGTGTTAGGAAACCGGCCTACAGATAGAGTCCTGGCAGACTCAGAGTCCTGGTAGGCCGAGAGTCCTGACATATTGGGCACCCCACCACCTAGTATAAATAGAGAGCCAACCCCCCATTGTACACACACGCATGAAAGCAATAAAGAAAGACCAGGAGTTCTCTCTACCTCTCTCTGTGTTCATCTACTATTCTGTGATTCTGTGATTGATTCGTTCTTGTTCTAAGCAGAGATCCCGATCGGACTGGTCGCCAGCGTCGGTTTCTCAACACCATTAACTAGATTCCATTTTGTTTTTTTTTCTTTTTTTCGGAATGGATCATGTGCCCTCCTAGCGCCACTTCCTTCGTTTCTAAATAGGTGCCGTTTCAGAACGTGCGCGAGTCACACTTCGAGAAGAAATTTACCAAACATGATTGATTCCTATGCCAACGCCAATTGGATGGGTTTTCAAAAAATAAGAATAGTGTTTATGACTATGGAACCAAACAATAAAAGTAGCAGCATCGGGAGTCCGAAAGGTCCACTGAAGCTTTATAGAGTTTGGGAAACAAGCAGATGGTAGCTCTTTGTATAGATAAAATGAGCAGTGGAGCTCGATGCCACACAGTTGTGGCCATTGTTATAAAAAACGGTCGGAACAACGGATTAATCGCCCGTTTATGCGAAGTTGCCAGTCGGAATGTCACGTATACACGAATCAGAGCACAGTTAGGTCTTATTCGTATTGACTTTTAAAAGTTATTTTTCTACAGTAAATTTTTTTATAATACCTTGCTTTCATACGAAATATCTTTTTAAAATAGAGTTTACTAGTCGATTACAGTACATATTATAGTGACTTTATTTATATCAGCCAAAATTATATGTGTATGTCTCTCTCTATAAATTTCCTTTACAGGCTATTACTATTTATAAGTCAAAGCCAAAAATAAAAGTCAAAAGTTAATATAAACGGGCCTTAATGTTTGTGAATGCCAAATCAGCTGCATTGTTCGATTAGTCGGCCGTTTACGTTTAATAACCCACATAACTCATTTAATTGACTAAATTTAGCCCATTAGCCCATGGTTACAACCAGCCCAATTAATTGACTAAATTTAGCCCATTAGCCCGTGGTTACAAGCTACAGTTTATAGCTGAAATTTTTGAATTTTGGCTGTTCGCGACAGAGATTATGGAGAGAGATACTCGTATATGATTTTAGCTGGTACAGATGATGGGCTTTTAATGTGTACTACAATTAATTTATAGATACTATCTAAAAAAATATTTAGTTTGAAAGTTAGGTACTATAGCAAAAACTAAAAGCTGATTCAAAAGTCGAATAAAACAGGCATTAAGCAACATCTTGTTGCTTGGTTTCAGGCTCCTATATAGAGCCGACCCTTCGACTTCCGCACGGCCGCGCCCCTCCTTCAGATTTTGTCTCCACTCTCCACCAAATCTTCTCCTAATCTCTCCAATTTCTTGACCTTTTTTTGCTCCTTAGTTGAAATTTCCATCAAATGTGATGTCCCGGAATTCATCTCTGACCAAGAAGACAACATTGGTTGCTTCTGTGTCTTGGATCTCTGGTACGAGATACGAGTCTTTGTTCTAAGAAATTAGCAAATGGAAACTATGGTGATTATTTTGTTTGGATAAAGATTCAGATGGCCCTTAGTTTCTTGATGGTAATCAGCAGTTTCTTTGTTGCTTCTACTAGTATTGGAATTTTTTGTATGAATAATCTATTTTTTATTTGAAATTACAGAAATATGCCCGCAGGAAATTTTTTTACAAAAATAGGCTCCAGTCGCCCAATGGAAGGCGACTGGAGCCTATCGCCCAACCGGGCAGCGACACGTGGGGAATATGGCAACGGTTGGCCGAACTATTGCTATCTCCCGAGCGTTGGGCGACTGCAGTTTCGATCATCATGCGGTTGGGTGACAGAACTCGATCGCCCAACGTCCGGCTATAGGGGTTAGAACGCGCACGCTTGCAGCGCCGCCCCCGCTCTTCATTTTTTTTCGCTTCACTCGCTCGGTGCCGAGAAAAGAAAGAAGAGGAGAAGAGAAAAGAACAGGAGAGGAAGGAGGAGAAGAGAAGGAGGAAGAGAAGAGGAGAGGAAGGAGAGGAAGAAGAGAAGGAGGGGCAGAAGAGGAGAGGGAGAGGAGGGGCAGAAGAGGAGAGGAAGAGGAGGGAGAAGCGGAGGGAGAGGAGAGGAAGGAAGGAGGAGTAGGAGCTATTCCATCCATTTAGATCCTCAGATCCAGATATTTTTTAGTATGTTGTATCTGCAGTATTTATTTTGTACGAATGTTAATGTTAGTAAAAATTGTAGATGTAGAAAATATAGTATAATTTTTAGTATAGAAATGTTAGTATAGAAAATTTTTAGTATGGAATATTTTGAGTATAGAAATTTTAGTACAATTTTTACTATAGAAAATTTAGGATTGTCCGAAAGTTTAGTATTTTGACATGTCGCAAAATTGAAACATATATGCAGACCGATATCAGCAATGGCAATAGCCACTACATTGAGAGTGCATTACGGTGCTGGAACCGTTCGTGAAGATCCGAATGGTGTGGATTTGAGCGGTTTTCCTCAAGTCACTCTAGTACATCCGGATGGCGAGAATGCTCGAATCGCGGATGTGCTACATTGGCTGATCCGGAGTTTTTTGTTAGACCCCGAGGTGTGCAGCGTCGTCCTGCAAGGGCTTTGGAGTCGGTCTCCCATGGACATTACATGGGAGTTGAAGACATTGTTGTGCACTGCTGCGTGGAAGGGCGTTGTGCAAGGGTGCTGGAGCCGTGGATACGAGTGTGTCTTGCTTATTCAACCATACTCACTAGAAGCTACGCAAGGTCATGCGTTTGCCCTTGCTTTGGGAGGTGCTAGCAGCTCGGGCGGGCCGCATGTTGGCAAAGATGATCAAGTTGCTCGTGATGAAGTCGATGCGATACATGGAGGAGAGGTATAATGGTCAAGCCACACAGAGAGAACTGGACAAGCCGATAAAGGGGAGCATATTGAGTACATCGTGCAGCAGATGGATCGTGATGACCATAGAGGGCATGGGCTGAAGAGGAAGCTGTACAGGACGATGATGATGATAGTTCGATGAGGATGAAGTTCCTATCTCGCAGAATGGAACCGGTTTAACGCTAAGGTGTTCTCGCACATGATGAGCATGAATCATCGTGGGAGTATCATGAGACAGAGGTTCGGTTGCATTCTATTTTTGCTGACAAGGCAGCACTGGAAGATGCCATCAAGCTGTGGGCTCTTTCAATGCAGCGGACATTTCATGTCGTGAAATCAAGCCATGAGCAGTACATTGTGAAGTGCGAGTAGGCTGGTTGTCCTTGGAGGGTGCACGCACGTAGACCCAAGTATAAGACTCACTGGATCGTGTCAAAGGTGGAGCCGCACTCTTGCATTCTCAACAGTGTTTTGGCGAGGCATCGTAACCTAACGTCCGTCTTTATAGACAATTTGATGTATGGAGTGATAGTGGAGAAGAAAGACATGGAGGCCACGCATATCGTGGTAGCTATTGAGAACAAATTCAAGTATAAGATTAGCTACGCGAAGGCGTGGCATGCCAAGCAGAAGGCGTTGGAAAAACGTTTTGGGTCTTTCGAGACGGTGTACGACAATCTTACTCGTATGCTTCAGGTGTTGCAGGATAGGAATCCGGGCACGTATATCACCGTGGAAGACATGCCGTCCACAAGTCCACCAGGATATGCGGTGTTGCAGAGAGCCTTGTTAGCATTTGGTGCTTGCATTGAGGCATTCAGGCACATGCTGTCGGTGATCTCAATTGACGGGACATTTTTGATAGGCAAATATAAGGGGCAGATCCTGACGACCATAGGCGTTGACGGCAACAACCAAATATTACCGCTGGCCATCGCATTCATGGAAAGTGAGAATTATGAGAGCTGGTTGTGGTTTCTCAGATATGTTAGGGTTGGAGTTGTCGGCATTCGTCCTGGTGTGTGCATAATCCATGATCGCCACGCCGGAATTATAAAGGCTATAAGAAAACTTCAGGAAAACCCTGAGGAGCCCTTTTCTTGGCCAGACATGAGGAATAGGTGATGTATTCATCACTTAGGGGCTAACTTTTTCAAGCAGTTCCCAAAACAACCTTTGATGAAGCTATTCAAGAGGCTGGCTATATAGAACCAGCGGAGGAAATTTGAAGCTTTGTGGGTGCTGTTGGACGATCACACCAGGAAGAACGTCGATGAGAGGAGCAAGGCGCTAGTCATTCCTGGGGCAGCACAACCGCAATGCTTGCCAGCACTCGATGAGCCTAACCCAGCTGGTCCAAGAAAGAGGAGCTCACGAAACATCAAGTGATTCTCGCAGTGGATCGAGGAAGAACCATTGGAGAAGTGGTCACTGTTGCACGACACGGATGGCACAAGGTATGGTATAATGACAACTAACCTGGCCGAGGTGTACAATTGGGTTCTCAGGGGCCTCTGTTCTCAGCCCCTTGTCGCCATCGTGGAAGGTGTTCTTCACAGCACAATTGGCTACTTTAGGAAGAGGCACACGAATGCTGCACTTCATGCGGCCAATCCTCGAGCCCTGTATTCGTCGAAAATTACGGTATACATGGAGACGAAGGCACAGAAGGGTCAATTGCACACAGTGCAAGTCATGGGCAACAGGGAGGATCGGTTCGACATGGTACTCTGTGATAGAGCCGAATTTCGAACGGCTCGTTCCTTTGTTACCCACGAGGTATGCCTTGAAGATCATGTAAACGAACCTAGCTGCACGTGCAACAAGCTGAAGCTGTTACACAAGCCATGCTCTCATGTCTTCATTGCATGCGGGACCGTGGGCATGGATCCTTCGAACTTCATGTCGAAGTACTTCTTTAAGGAGAGGGTTCTGTAGGCTTGGTGTGGGGAGCTCCGGGGGTTCAGGGTGGTCAGAAACTTCACCACCTTGGACATTGCAGCGAGGACCTGGATTCCAGATGTTCACATGTTGAAGGGTGGGAAGGGTCGACGACAGAGCAGGCGTATTAGAAATGATATGGACGAATCGCAAGCCGGAACATCTGGTACACGTTGCGGGCGATGCGGTCAAGAGGGGCACACAGCTAGACGATGCAATGCATGTGCTAATCAATAGTTGTTGGAGACTACAACTAAATTTACATTGTACGCACTTATAACGACCAAAATGTCGTACTAAATGTATCGCATATTTCATGTACCATTTGTACAACTACTATGTTACATCCCCTTTTCTGTAATGTAGTTCCTGTTGTGCTGGTAGCTTATTACTGCTATGTTTACTAACTTACTAGTTCTATTTGCTGTTAGTTAAAATGTGATATTTTTATGGCTCGTGATAACAACCGCACGAAGATAACAACCAATCGATGACATGCTTAACAACATTGCACATTATTTCGATCAACACTCGTACATACTACGGTACAACCATATACCTCATTGCCTATATGCCAAACGAGCCTGGTGGCACCCACATGGAATATTGCTGAGGGGGCCGCATCGGACGAGGCTGGCCGTCGTTGTAGTGGCACACACATATGCAACTAGGGTTTGCATAGCAACATGTCAGATCGTATGAGCTTCCTATATTGACAACCTCCTCGTTGCCCCTCTCGCGTTGCATCTGTTGCGGAGGTCATTGTTCTCCTCATTGAGAGTGTCGAGTCGCTCCTCCAACTCAAAGATTCGATCCCATGATGTATCCACGTAGTTGACAATATACAGTTCATGAGGAGGGGCGATCCTACGGGTGAAGTCGTATTTTGCCATCTGCGGGAAAGGACGGTAAATAAAGTGGCTCTATAAGCAGTAACAAAAAATATACTATTAGTAATTTGTACCGCGGAGTGTGGGCATCGGAAGAAACGTCGTTCGCCATCGAAATTGCCTTCGATGACCTGCATGACCGCGTCCTCATTGTGTCTGCATTTTGGCCACACTAGTTGAGCACGCCTCGTGGGTATCAAACGGTAGTTAGGACCGAATTTTTCCCTCTTTTGCAAGGAAAGGTCTTCCTTTGGTGACCCCGCTCCGACTGGTCCCTCAGCGTCCGCCATGGTATGCATCTACACAACGGAGAAATTAGTTCGATTTATAAGGTTCTCTATTCCTACTCTCATGGAACCCCAACCGTGTTTTTTATATAGAATGAGAGAACTTAGTGCAATCACCACATAACAAAATCGACCAGCTTTGCCCAGAGGCATGACAAAAGAGAGCAACTTTGTCTAGAGAGATGACAAAATAGGCCATCTTTGTCCAGAGGTATGACAAAAGAGGGCAGATTTGTCCAGTGACATGATAATAGGGGGCAGCTTTGCATAGAAACACGACAATAGGGGGTATTTTTGCACAGATACATGACAAAAGATGGCAGCTTTGCGCACTAACATTACAACAGAGGTCAGCTTTGTACAGAGATATGACAAAAAAGGGCAGCTTTGCACAGAGACATGACAATAGGGGGCAGCTTTGCACAGAGACATGACAACAGAGTTCAGCTTTGCGTAGTGACATAACATGATATGGTAGCTTTGCGTAGTGACATGACAAAAGGGGGCAGCTTTGCACAGAAACATGACAATAGGGAGCGACTTTGCGCGAGACATGACAACGAGGTCACTTTGCAGTGACATGACATAATAGGGTAGCTTTATGTAGTGACATGACAAAGGGGCAGCTTTGTAGTCACATGGCATGCCGACCCGCTTTACTCGGTCGGGACCACGCGCCACTTTACACATACGAGTAGAGGAAAACGGACCCTATAAGTCGGGGTGCATTCCATTTCGCAAGGAACACTAAACGACCAAACCCCACACTACACCGCACCGGGATGGACAAAAGGCAGCACAAGAAGCAATGGGACAAGATGGTGAAGCAATGGGAGGAGACTCGCGACCTAGCACGGTCAGCTGCCACCCACGATGAGAAAATAAGGGGTATTGCGGCCCGGGCTAAACAAGCCCAGCGTGCTACAAGTTCAGCTCCCCGCAATGAGGGGCCCCATAGCAATAACCCCATCCCGAACGTTCCCATCGACCGTTCGCCACAACTCCCACCCGAGGGGGAGACACCCCCTATTTGTTGGTGCGAGGACACTTGCAAGTTCTTCAAGTCTAAGCACCGCATCAGCCTAGGTATGCGTTACTGGGGTTGCGCAAACTACTCTAGTGACTACCCCGACCGCCATCTAGACACCGCAACCTATCGGCAGCCGGTAAGGACCAGTGCACCATTTTCCCCTACCTTTTCTCCTTCACAGACACACTAACAATCTATTTCCTGTATTTACAGTCCCCGAAACCCCTATGTGCCTACCGCAAATGGATCGATCTTGAGATCCACCCTGAGGACCAATGGGCCCTCGACTTTGAGCAGTGGAATGTCGCAAGGTCATCAGAGATGTAGGAGGAGGAGCGGCGCAAGAATGAGCAAACCATGCGTATACAATGTGAGACGAAAGCTCATCCCGAAGCGTGCACGCGTAGGGAGCGGGAGGCTCGCGAGAGGGAGCGCGAAAGAAAGAGGGAAATGGCGTCTAAGGCAAAAGAGGCCGAGTAGTTCAACGTGGAGCGGGCAAGGAAGGGAAAATGGCCCCGGTCCACACAGTAGGTCGTACGACCAGTTGGGTGGGTTAGTCGCACATGATGCTATATGTTATGCATGTAATGAAAAAGTACATGGTATGTTACTCCCAACTGTATTATGAAGTTTATTTCAATTCAAACAACCCTATTATCACGTCTTTTCGCATTCAATCATTCATATATTAAGTCATCTAACAATATTAACATACCGGTTTTCTCCGCATACGAATTCTCAGTAACATCAAAATATCACTTACCATCGTATGTACCGATCGTTCTACGGTCAATCGTTGGTAAAACAAATTTCCAAAATTTTTTATAACACACAATGAACATAAACTTTTATTACAACTTCAGTAGATTTTTTCCCAGTTAAAAACTATAAAATTGACAAAATTTAAAAACTTCACGGGGGAGTCGTCCAATGGGCGGCGATCAGCCTGTAAGTCGCCTCTCGGGAGGCGACTAGATGCCATCACCCGAGGGTAGGGCGACGGGGGACCGTGTCGGCCTCGGTTTATGATAGGCTCGATCGCCTCCATTGGGCGATGGAGCCTATTTTTGTAAAAAAAAATTTCCGCGGGTATATTTCTGTAATTTTGAATAAAATATAGATTATTCGTACAAAACATTCCTAGTATTGCTACCTCCTTTATTGTGCTCTTATTTGCTTAGATGTACATCTGCTCACTTGATCGCAGTATGATGCAAAATTAGTTTTGAGAAGTAGACAAGGTTGCAAGCTAATGTGTGTTTGAGACTAGGCCACTTACATTATACAATGTTTGGAATGCTGAACTTTCTTCCTATTCGTATGAAAATTAAATTGTTTTCTACAAAATTCATACGAAATTCTTGTGTATCAAACATGACTCTATTTTGTCACGTTAGTTTTACTGCTTTAATTTAATGCTTTGTCGTTTCTTATTTTCTTAAGTAATATCACCTTTTAATCATGCTATACGTTATTTGGTCCATTACACTAGAGATGGCTGGTTCAAGCTTTTAACCTAACTCGTCAGCCTCGGCGGATCAAGGGGAGTTCCTTCCTATCCCATTGAACACAACAGACTTAGCTTAGGACATTACTACAGAAAGCCTAATATTAGACGTCAAATTACAGACGGTTTTGTGAAACCGTCTGTGATGTACACTATCACAGACGGTTTTAATTTAGAGGCAGTCTGTGGTGTTTGTAACGGGAAAAAGGAGTATCACAGACGATTCTTACCGCTGAACCGTCTGTGATAATGGAATATCACAGACAGTTTTTATTATAAAACCGTCTATGATATTTCAGATTATCACAGACGGTTTTTAAATATAAACCATCTGTGATTATCACCTATCACAGACGGTTTTTAGTTACAAACCGTCTTTGATTATCAGCTATCACATACGGTTTTTAGTTACAAACCGTCTGTGATTATCAACTATCACAGGTGATTTTTAATTACAAACCGTCTGTGATTATCACCTATCACAGACGGTTTTTACTTACAAACTGTCTGTAATATTTACACCACAAACGGTTCAAAATCGTCTGTGATAACCTTCGATTATCACTGACCCATAAATTCAGATGGTTCAAAAAACCGTCTGTGATGACGTTTTTGAACCGTCTGTAATATGGTTTTTTGTAGTAGTGGGAGCACATCTGGCTTACTAAGAAGAACTGTACCCAAACAGTGAAGTACATGTTGTGCAACAAATAATGGAATGCAGGTATCTCTCGTGTGAAGAAGCATCCGGCAGGCATAAAGGGTGATATCCAACATAGTAAGGCAGCCACAACAGAGATAAAGAAGTAATTTCGAGATCTGTTAGAGAGCACAATGAAGAAGAAAGAGGAGGAAAACAACAAGAAGATGAGTTACGAGCAGAGGTTAACATATCTGGATATAGAGAAGAAGATGAAGTTGTTGTCATAGAACCTCTAACTAATTGACAACAGAGAGGCCGGCCAATTGATAAGTATTCAATGGTTGGTTTGTCGGTTATAATCATCATCCAGTTGTGGTTCCAAATATGCACTACCAGCAATTGATGAAAGTGAGAGTGACAAGGAGTTGGTTGCCTCTGAAGAGGATTTCCTTGTTTCCAATAAGCCTAAGGCTGAAGTGGATCTAGTGGTGTATTGTGCATGACGATGATTTAGAGTAACTGTTTCTATCATGGTTGTGGGTCATTTTGTGTACTTAAATTTAAAACTTAGTACTTTTGGTCGTCGTCTTGTCAGTGTGTTCAGTTAGTCTACTCTATGTGACAGTGCATGCTTTTATTCTATTACCTAAACTCGTTGCAAGTCACACTTTGGTGCAGAACTATAATAGTATGCCACTCAATCTTGTTATCTTTTGAGTTAGTAATGAAGTTATTATATACAATTAGAGAGTAATACAAGTTTCTTTGACAGTATTGACAATATAATACGTTCAGATATCTCTAAAACTAGCGTTATCACCAAATATATACATATATTAGTGCGAACGCCAAATTGTCCACATAATTCAAATTTATTGCTCGGTGGTAACCTGAGAGCGAAGCTTTCGGCCAGGAAAGTCGGCTCCAGGACGCAATCCAAACTCACCGTAGGTCCTGCAGACCAAGCCACGCCCTTGACGGGATGGGCTTTGCCCGTTGGAACAATCGTGATCTGGCGGTCGGCCGTGGGCGACCATTGGCTGGGTCTAACGGTGAACAAATGGGGTCCCAGATGGACATGCTTCACTTGGCCGATGTAGGGTAAGGTTGACACGGGCGTTGTTTTTTTTGGGTGTGGAGGCGGCGTAGTAGCGCGGTAGAAAGAAGACTCGGGCGGCTGAGGCCAGCGACTGGAGGAAGAAGACGACTAGATGAGTTGTGGCGTGGTGATTCCTCGGTCGTTGGTGGTTTCGTACCATGTTGGGCCGCTAGTTGTTGGTAGCAGTTACCAGTAGCAGCCTTAGAGGTCCAGCTGGCTAGCCCAATTTGGTGAATTTAGCCCTTGAGAATGGCTTCTCTCTCTCTCTATCGATTGTCGATCGCGCGCGGCGGCTGCTCCTCAACCAATTCTCAGCGAGCTGGGCGACCCAAACTAACCAATCTCACCAAAAAAAGAAAATTGAAGAAGCAAAATCCACAAATCAAAGCATCACTCTATGTACACAACTACAAACCAATTCACTATTGTGTTCAGCTGCAACTTGTAGGGATCCATCTCTATCTTTACATTAACTCATTGATTGGTAATTGTTCATCAGTTCTTGCATCAACCAATCCAAGATCCAAGTTCCTTCGGTAACTTGCCGCAAGCCTGCATCTCGCCTGCTCAGCCTCCATCACCGGGACATAGCCCGCCACCTCCGTTCTCCATGCTAGAACCGTCACCTCTCTACCCTTCCATACGTCGCCACCTCTCTCCCCTCCCATGCACTGCAGCCGCACCCAGAACTGAATGGGGAATGGGGAGAGAGAGCGTGAGGGTTAGGGTAGGGACAGCTTTGGGCTGAATAGGCCTTTAGATTCAAAATGTCCTAAATATTTCATGAATTTTGAGGCCACATCAATGTGTTCTTGTCTACTTTAATTCTTGTTTGTGAGTTCAGAGGACATCACTGACTTGTTCCGGCTTTCTTGGAAGTGCTTGCTTAACTTTTTCTAAAGCTGCTCCCACAAGTATACCAAGCACGGTGGGAGGGAGAGGTACTAGGACTGAGCGACTCCTGTGAGGGCCAAGGGAAATCTCTTTGACATGATGGCTTTGCTCCTCCTGCAGCTGCTATGGCAGTTTCCTATACACAGTGAACTCTACCGAGTCGGAGTCCCATGAGTACTTTGTGACATTCGGCATCCGGAAACACATCGACCACAGGGTGGCTTGCAAGCTCGGGCTCAGCGGGTTGGTACGAACAACGAGACTGATGACCTCGTGGGCCAGGAGCCACTTAAGGCTGGGGGCACGTTGGAAAGTCCAGTGTAGAGCTGGGCGTGGGATCTTGTACTTGGCCGACCAGGGGCGGCCTAGCTCCTAGGTGATCGTGGTTCACCTCCGCACCCCCGACCAAGGATGGCAAGTTCGCTCGGACACGGGCTTCAGTGATCTCGGCCCGGAGGGCTTTGACCTCGGGCACTTCGGGGCGTGTTGTCCCCCTTGCCAACACCTTGCTTCCTCTAGCTGGTTCCTTCATTCCTCAGCTCCCTAGACTTCCACGGATAATAGGGTTCTTTCCTCGGCTCACGCCCTCTCAAGTTGTACCCCAAGGTCTCCTGATTGGTGAGCCTCAGCTGCGGACTGTAGAGTCTCGATTTGTGATTCTCTTAATTGCCTTCGGAGGCCCTCGAACTCCCACTCCACCTCCTCACGAGTGTTTGGATGGGTGGCTTCTCAGGAATTCGCGGTTTCACCAGTGACCTAGGCCTCCGTAGAAAGTCTAGCTACGTCTCTAGGCCCAGAGCGGTGTGGGCTACGATATATATTGACTCCGGCCTCAAAGGGGGTTCACACCTCCTACCTTGGTGACCTTTCGTGCCTTCCCCTTCTTAGGCGGCATTACTTCTCCCCCGAGTCTCCATGAATGGCACCAACTATCGTCGATATGAGATTGGGCAATAAACTTGTAGGTAGCATCGGTTGGATTCGAAGACCACTGAGGATACAGAGGGGCTCTATGAGATGCACACACAAATAACCAAGTATATTCAATATGAATGTCTGGGGTTACAAAATGTTCCCCCTCATTTACAAGGGGTCCTATTTATTATAGAGGGTGAGGGGAGGTAAGTGAAGTTACAAGCTCGCCCTCGGGCCTAGCTAACACCTAAGGGTATCTTCGCCTTCATGCCACGCTGGTCTCGCCAGTCCGGCGCACTTGGAGGTTGATTTGTGGTTGGCCTCAAACCTCATCCGGGGTTGACCCTGGACCTCGTCCGAGGTTGGATCGTGGACTTCATCGAGGTTGACTCGTGGACTTCACTAGGGCTGGATTGTGGACTTCGCCGAGATTGAATTGTGGACTTCACTGGGGTTAGATCACAACTTCGTCGAGGTTGGCTCGTAGACTTCGCCGGGTAGGTCCCCGATAGGTGCCACAACAGTGGGGTTGTCGTGGGCCTGAGGTAGACCGGAAACCCTCGTCGAACAAAAATTTGGGATCCTCAACAGAATTGAAATTCACAAAAATGTAAATTTTAATTTTTTGTCCAAAAATTGAAATGCCCTAACGAATTCAAAACAAAATCTTATTCAAAATTTGTGAAATTTCGAACTTCTCGGACAGTTTGGAATTGGAGAAGCAAAATCCACAAATCAAAACATCCCTCTACGTACACAGCTACAAACCAAATCACTATTGTGTTCAAGTGCAACTTGTAGGGATTCATCTCTATCTTTTACCTTAACACATTGATTGGTTATTGTTCATCGGTTCTTGCATCAACCAATCCAAGATCCAAGTTCCTCCGGCATCTCGCTGCAAGCCTGCATCTCGCCTGCTCAGCCTCCATCACCGGGACATAGCTAGCCCCCCGCCGCTGCCCTCCATGCCGGAACTGCCGCCTCCTTGCCCTTCCATACGCCGCAGCCTCTCTTCCCTCCCATGCGCCGCAGCCACGCCCCAAACTGAACTGAGTGGGGAATGGGGAGAGAGAGCGTGAGGGTTAGGGTAGGGACAGCTTTGGGCTGAATGGGCCTTTAGATTCAAAAGAGTCCTAAGTATTTCGTGAATTTCGGCTCAAAATTGTCTCTCTGATCTTATTCACCACAAACTTTTGTGGTACCACCGGGCCGCATGGGTGCCCTGACAGCTGGTTAGTATTGCATTCCTTAATTTGCAACCAAATAAGCAGTAAAGCACGCAGTTAAATTTCCAAAACTCCTAAACAAATTTCCTGCATCAGTTATCCTGTCCCGTTCCAATGACAATTACTCCATGGCTTAAGCTCGCTTTCAATATAATGCTTCTGCAGTTTCACTTCACTTAATTAAGTACCATTCTTCCTGCCGAAAGTACCGTTCTTCCGACGGTTTGTCCTTGGACCATGCATGCACGGCAATGTGAGATTACCAGTTTTCCCATGCACAGCTTTGGAGAACGAAGCAATGAAGAAACCCACCATGGGCCTGTAAAAACGTAGAGACTTTGACTAGTTAACCTTTCTAGATACAGTTCACCAATCGATCCGCACGAGTAGGGTCCGGTGAAACAAATTGCGTATTCGACCTACGCCTCCTGTATATATAGCTCATCACCTGTCCTTGTGATCGACGACCTACGCCAAGAACACGTACCGCAGCTCCCATGGCAAGATCTAGGGCGATTGCGTTGGTGCTCCTCTTGTGTGCCCTGTCGTCTTCTTGTCACGTCGCCATTTCCGCCTCGCCGCCGGCCTCCAAGGATGACTTCCTCTCGTGCCTCACCAAGGGCATACCCGTCCGGCTCCTCTACGCGAAGAGCTCACCTTCCTACACCTCCGTCCTGGTGTCCTCCATTAGGAACCTCAGATACTTGTCGCCCAAGACGCTGAAGCCGCTCTACATCGTCACCCCACCGACGCCTCCCACATCCAGGCCGCCGTGGTCTGCGGACGCCGGCACGGAATGCGCATCCGCGTGCGGAGCGGTGGGCACGACTACGAGGGCCTGTCGTACCGGTCCGAACTCCCGGAGCGGTTCGCCGTCGTCGATCTCTCCAAGATGCGGTCCGTGCGCGTCGACGCCAAGGCCAGCACGGCGTGGGTCGAGTCCGGCGCGCAGCTCGGCGAGCTCTACTACGCGATCTCTAAGGAGAGCCCCAAGCTCGCGTTCCCGGCCGGCGTGTGCCCGACCATCGGCGTCGGTGGCCACTTCAGCGGGGGCGGGTTCGGCATGCTGCTGCGCAAGTACGGCGTCGCTGCCGACAACGTCATCGACGCGAAGGTGGTCGACGCCAACGGGAAGCTGCACGACAAGAAATCCATGGGCGACGACCACTTCTGGGCCATCAGGGGTGGCGGGGGCGAGAGCTTCGGCATCGTGGTCGCATGGCAGGTGAAGCTCGTGGCGGTGCCACCCACAGTGACCGTGTTCCAGATCCGCAAGACACTGAAAGAAGGCGCCATAGACCTCATCACGAAATGGCAAGAGGTCGCGCCGGCCTTGCCCGACGACCTAATGATCCGCATCATGGCGCGGAGGAACGAGGCCATGTTCGAGTCCCTGTACCTCGGCACGTGCAGCAACCTGCTGCCGCTGATGCGCAGCCGCTTCCCGGAGCTCGGCGTGAACCGCACGCACTGCAACGAGATGCCCTGGGTCCAGTCCATCTCCTTCATCCACCTCGGCAAGAACGCCACCGTGAAGGACATCCTGAACCGGACGACCACCATGAAAGCCTTCGGCAAGTACAAATCGGATTACGTCATAAAGGCCATCCCGAAGAGCGTGTGGGAGAAGATCTACGACTGGCTCGACAAGCCCAGCGCGGGGGTGATGATCATGGACCCCTACGGCGCCACTATCAGCGCCACCGCGGAGTCGGCGACGCCGTTCCCACACCGGAAGGGCGTCCTGTACAACATCCAGTACGTCAACTACTGGTTCAGCGAGGGGGGCTCTGCGCAGCCGCTGCAGTGGATCAGGGACTTCTACGCGTTCATGCAGCCGTACGTGAGCACGAACCCCAGGCAGGCGTACGTCAACTACAGGGACCTCGACCTCGGCACGAACGAGGTGGTGGGCAACGTCTCCAGCTACAAGAGCGGAAAGGTCTGGGGCGACAAGTACTTCAAGGGCAACTTCGAGAGGCTCGCCAGGACCAAGGGCAAGGTCGATCCGGAGGACTACTTCAGGAACGAGCAGAGCATCCCGCCATTGCTCGAGTGAGCGAGATCCATCGGTTGATCGATCGACCAGTCAAGTTTTGAGGGGTTAATGGATTGGATGGTTCCTGCACTGCATGCGTTCATAGATCGATGCATTTGCATGGAGATTTAGTGCGTGGTTGGCGTTTCCCATGGATTTTATTTTTCTGCTCCAACTAATAAGGATCTACGCGCGCATAGTCGTGTCAAAATCGTTTTCTTCTTTGTATATGCATTGAATTTTAGTCAGCGCGTGTTGCCGTTGTTTGGTGCTGCAGCAAATACTATTCAGTACGGTAGCAAATAGTGTTTATACTGTAGCAAAAGCTAGCGGTTTTTTATTTTTGCTATAGTATCTAACTTTCAAATGAGATATTTTTTTAAGACAAATTCTACAAATTAATTGTAGTACATGAATCAGAGAAGTCACTTGCAAATTTTTGCTGTAGCCGGCTTATCTCGTTTCTCTCTCTCCACAAATTCTCTGAGACGTCGTCTTTAGATTTCTGCTACGGACGGCTAATCTCTCTCTCCCCTAATTCTTCAATATCGGTGGATTTTTTTGACTGATGGTTTATAGTTTATGACTTAAATATTTATATTATGGCTGTTCGTGAGAGACAGTATGTAGAGGGAAATAGTACTATCAAATTTTGGCCGGTATAGCTAAACTCAATATACTTTTTACTATAATTTTTTTATTGATCCTGTCTTGAAAAACACATCGTTTAAAAATTAGTTACTGTAGACAGTAAAAACATAAGCCCACAAAAAAAAGCTGAAACGAACCCAGCCACTGCGTCCACCAGAGACACCCGCCGGTCTCTTGCACGCAACGCAACTGCCGTGGCTTCTTGCGACGTGACACACTGACACGTCCGCCTGAAGGACGGCACGCCTAGCTGCTGCCTACTGGATGTGAAGGTGACCCATTACAATTTCTCTAATGTGTTCCCGTAGGGCGCCGATTCAGCAAAAAAGATGCACACAACCTCCGCTGTATTTTTAGAATAGATCTAATTTTTATTACTAGATCATCATATTTATAGTCATAAAGTGTTATCCTAACATTTCTCAAACTCTAACATAAAAATTGCTTCCATTCAGTCAGTCCATAACCCTATCTCTATATATAGTTTAAGGTCCAAACTATATATGATCTTATCCCTAAGACTATGATTTCTTTTCTAATTCTAAATAAAGGATCTGAAATCCTTATGTAACACGGGTTTTTCACACTATCCAATTTTGAACACTCCAAAATTATCACGTGTCGTAGCCTCATCTCCACACACCCCAACTCGACCACAATAGTCTCCTCTAGTACTCTTGATGCTCTGGCCCATGACTTTGCATCAAGTCATCTTTTGATCCTCGCCGTAAACCACAATCGCCTCGAGTTATCCTACACATGTAAAGACCAAAGTAACATCTTTTTCCGACACAAGTTCATTCCATCTTGACCGACATGAGTCCACACACATGTCACACTTCTAAAATAACATCAATAAGTAACATTGTTAATTATTCATCTTCACAAATATTCTAGACTTAACCACATGGTCTAACATACATGTACATTGAAATTCTCAAGAAAGCAAGCTTTGCCTTGTATCTTTGAAGTTCGATGAACATCTTTTCCTAAATCAGCTAAAAGTAACATACTTAGCATATGCAAGGAACTCATCCATACACAAACACTTTCTCAAGCACATAAATGCACATCCAGGGTTTTCTTGAGACAAGTTGCTAATCTGATAGTAATAATGAATATAATTTGTAGTTGGTTGCTTGGTGCTTAGCCAACTCGGTTCAAAACTGGCCATACGTTATGATACAGACCAACGTGTAGTTGATACGTAAGTATCCCTATCTTTCATGGTACCAGATCAGCAAGCGAACATTCCTCCCCATGACTCCTCACGAGTAGCAAGTAACAACCAAAATAATAAATTCTAGAACTCACGTAGCTTCAATCTTATGATTTCCTATTGGTTACTGGAATCAATATTGCTCAGTTCCAGAAAACAGCAGTGCTACTCCTTGTTTCCTTCCATCAGGGCAGAGCCAGAAATTGAATATGAGAAGGGCAACATAAACAATAAGTAGAGTAGAACCAATGAACCATACCGGATTTACTGATCCAATAGTCACATATCACAGTAATACGTTTCGCAAATTACAATGCAAAGAAAAATTACATCTCTATTAACTTAAACTTAGCTCTACGACTACCAGCAAAATCATAGGCCTTAATAATATCATCATTACTAATCTTTGCGGCCAATTCCTTTTCAATACAAATTACCAAACAATCTTGTAGAAATCCATCTCCTATTGTACTTCGAAGTCGCGTCTTCGCAAGTTTTATAGCTGAAAAATATCTCTCGGTGGTTGCAGTTGAAACCGAAAGAGTTAAGACTAATCTTAACAACCTGTCCACCATAGGATAAGATGAATCTTTACCAGTCTTAACCGGTTCAATTGTTAGATCAGCAAGTGATGGTAATGCACTTAGGTTTGGATGATTGCATACATCAAGTTGAAAATGTGGCAATTGACACTCTAATTGAGCTCTTTCTTGACTTGAGAAATCAGTAAGATAATATTTTTCCACTTCACTTTGGGAGGATAATATTCTTGACTTGAGAAATCAGCAGAATCATTAGGTGAAGTGTACTTTGCATCTTTTTGGAGGGGCCAAACCACTAATTAAACACATGTAATTAACTACATAATGAAGGATTAGTAGAAGATTGGGGGTGCAGGGCCCTCGCAGCCCCTCTCCGCCAACGCCTTCCATATAGTAGAAAAATCAAGACACTTGGCTTGATCTAACAAATACATAGCAGCCGGCCGAATAGACATAGAACCGACCAGATAGGAAAGCAATGGCACAAGTGCCAACATCAAGTGACTGAAGAGAAGCATGAGAAGAATCCAAATCTGATTGCAAAAAAGTAAGATCATCTTTTAAAACATCAATCTCAGATTGAAAAGCAACACAAGAGTCACAAGACTTGACGCAAATATCATCACGTACTCTCTTCAACGAATCAAGCTCATTCTTCAAGACAATGCAAGATGTGCAAGAGATTGAAGATGCATCGATAATGTGCATAGAATGTAAAGCATCAACATCATTTAATAAGCTAGCACAACCATTGTAAGACAGTAAATCATCATCCAGTAATTTATCATATTTCAAGCACATGCTAGGAGGACTGGACTTAACCTCATCAATTTTAGTCCTAGCCTTCTCTAATTGCTTAAGACAATTGGAAAAGCTTAAATTCTATTTTTTTATTTTTAGCTCTAACAAGTTCAAGTTGTTCTACACATGTGGAATAAGCCAATTTTGATTTCTCAATTTCAGCAAGCATGCTAGAACAAGAATCATGTTCATTCTTAAAATCATGTTCATTCTTAACCAATGATCTAAAATTGTCTATTTCTAACTTAGCACAATCAAGCTTATGATGTAAAGCAACACAAAAATTACAAGGCATAGAAGTATTTGATTTAAGTAATTTATTTTCAGATTTCAAGCATGTAAGGAAAATTCATAATTTATCATTATCCACATGCAAAGCCTCACATGACTCACAGGCCAAAGGAGATTTTAACCTAGCAATTTCATCAAGCAAATCATTCTTTTCTTTCACTAAATTCCTCATCTCTAATTTCATCAAGCAAATTATTGCGCTCTCTCTTCAAAGAATCAAGCTCATGCTGAATTCCAGAAAATAGCAGTGCTACTCCTTGTCTCCTTCCACGATCATAGTAGAAAAATCAAGACACTTGTCTCGATCTAGCAAATACATAGCAGCCGACTGAATAGACATAGAACTAACCAGATAGGTGGCTTGCTTGGTTTACTATTCTGTAGATGCAAACACAAGCCAAAGAACTTGCCAACCAATTCAGAAAAAGAAAGAATGGCGAGGGCAAACCACAAGGATTCATGGGAATTAGACAAGCAGCAGTCACTAGATCCCCAATTCTTGCGTAGCACACAAACCCTAGATGGGTTCTCAACGCACAAGTGTAATTTAGACTAAGAAAAGGATAAGAAAAACTAACAGGACCAAATAAATATTCTGGGCTAAAACAAAGTATTGACCAACTCTTACTTTATCTCATGTGAATCTGTAGGACCGAAGATGGCAACAGAGGGGAGGGTGGATGGTGCCTCAAATTTTTCCCCCAAAATTTCACCAATTCTTCACTTCTATAGCTATAGAGCCATGAAGATTAGGATAAAAAATCACTACAAAAACTAGCAATTCGATACACTGAAAACCCATGAAAAATCAGTAAAAACGGAACTACCGTCGTTGTAATTATGGTACTGCCGCTTGCTACAGTAACAAAGGTACTACCGCTACGGTAATCGCGGTACTACCTCTGCTACGGTAAATTAGGATGAATAGTATTTTTAGCACGTTTTCAAAAACCAAAATTTATGGAACTTTTGATCCTTAAATCCAAATGATATGAAACTTTGTAGAGATCTTCTCTATGGTATTGTGAACCTATTCCAATAAACGATCATGAAAATCATAGCCAAAGTTCAATATTGTTTCTGTTTGTTGAAGGTTGCACCAAAACCGTGTCAAAACCAAAATCGGTGAATACAATTTGCTCGTAGATGAATGGTGCCAAGATAGGTCTAAATGTACTCCTACATGTTGCAGTAAGTTAGAACACCAAAAAAATCAAATAAAAAACTTTGGATCAAGAAATTGCTTGAGGAGGCCAAAATCAAGCAAAAACCGGGTTTCCTTAAGAATTTCCTCTAAAACGTGCCTAGATGGATGAGATCTTGTTTCCAAGAGACATCTCCACCTCTTATAGGTCCTTGGCACCAGAAATGCTCATGAGAGGAGAAATCCAAACAAGAAAGCTGAGAAAATTAAAAACACATGAGGGGATTCGTATAGGTCCTTGGCACCAAAAAAGCTCATGAGAGGAGAAATCCAAACAAGAAAGCTGAGAAAATTAAAAACACGTGAGGGGATTCATGGCACAACTCACTTGGGCAAAATTTGGATGTCTATTTCACTTGAAGAGGAATATTTTTACAGCCAATCCCTCAGAATACCAGAGCTTTAAGCCTAGAGCACACACATGTAAGGCTCCAACCCAAGAAACCCAGTCTCACATGGGAGGGAGGAAGAGATAGTCACAAAAAGGCTTAACCAACAATCTGAAACCCTAGCCCTTGCCTCTCCTCCCCTTATATAGCCTCACAATCTGAACCAAAACTTAATAGATCCACCCATTAGGGCAAACCGGGGATAAGCTGTTAACCCCACATAACACCAGGTTTTACTCTCTCAAGAACGCTTCTCAAAGCGGCATACAACCATTAACCCATTAGTGAATCAACACTTGATCTATTTCATATTTTCAGCACATACACGACCTAAACCACTTAGACCAACACCGTGGTTTCACATACCGCCATTTTTCTAGTGTTGGGCAATTTACCAAACTACCCACGAAGCTTCTCGCTTCCTTTGCCATGAAGCATCGCCTATGCTTCACCATCCTCCACGTGGCCCCAATGACTTGCTGCCAAGTCTCTCATGTATTCGGATCCCATCAAACTGTCCTCAGTTACAAACAACCCAAGTCACCTAGCGCACCACATGCTTCTCGTCGTGCATGACGACACCCGGCATCTTTGACCGCACAGAATCTCGGCTCCTCGCTGAGCCCTGTCCCGGTCCACCTTGCCGTTGTCAGTCATGTCCACCATTCCATATGACCGTTTGCAACCACTCCATCGAGCCTTAGACATCTTCGGCATCTCCCTGACCGTTTTGGACCTCAGCACCACCCTGTGCATAGTCTTAATCCTCCTATGCCTCACCATGTCCTTGCTTAGAAGTCCTACAACAAACTACAACAGGCAAACCGTCACGTAGCACCGCACAATAGACAAAGTCATCAATTGACACAATTAATTCATACAATGCACGGTGCAAAAAGTTTGCAACCAAAATACTGATCCTAAACCTAGGACCAAACAATAAACCCACATGCACACAAGCAACAACACCCATACTATGACCTCATGGTCATCCCAACTTAAAACCCAAAATCATGTTTTTTTGCGAAATTCGGTAGTACCGCACGCAATATGCCGATACTACCTCAAAGCGGTACTTCTGCACATTTGCACCTCACACTGGACCTATCTGGAAAAAACGTACCGCAACTCAGACTGAAACTACCGTTCTCGCGGTAACCGTGTTCATAACATCAGTACTACCACTCTGCGGTACTACCGCATAAGCACCTACGGTACTTCTAATTTTCTTGTAGTTCCAGAAAATGGCCCAAACAAAGTGTTATCTTTGCAAAAATACATAACCACTACTCAAAACTTACAATGGTTCATCACACCATTTTCTTAGATCTTCTCATATGGTCCTTCAATCTCCCCTTGATGTACCCATTGGCAATGCTCAAAAATGCAAATTGGAGGTAGTTTTAAACATAGAAGAAGAATTTTGCAAAGAGAGCTCCAAATGATCAAAAGAAGAATGCGATGAGATGAAAATGACCATTTGAGATAGAAATGGATAGAAGCTACTAAAATGACAAATTTTCACAAAAGCTTCATATCCACCAAACGAGTAGGGAAATCTCACTCTAGGCCTTATGAAAGAACAATTGTTCTGTTTGACCTTGATCATGGTGAGAATAAATCAAAAGCTCCAAATTAACAAAATTTTGCATACAAACTCCAAAACATGCTCTAGATTGCATTTTTACCATCTTTTTTCCCTTTGACAATGGAGTCATCAAGATGCATGGAAGAAGATAGAGTATGAATAAAATGGAGTGACTGCATTTTATTCATTTTAAGCATAGGAGCCATGAAGATTATCTGAAGTGATTTTTCAATATTACACCAAGGCATGAAAAGTGAAGGTGCTATCTAGATTATAACATGCTATATATAGCCAAGCTAAAGCCAACTAAGCATTGATATGAAATTAAATGGCTATTTGGCATATCAAGATGTCAAATGCATAGTTTAGCCAAAGGGATCCAAAAATGAGCCAAGCCATGTTAATATTCTAAGTGGAATCAAGAAGCAATAGCTGAGTCAATTTAGAGTGCTACAAGTTCAAAATTGAATGATTATGTTCAAGCACTTGATACCACCAGTAATTGAGCAAATTAAGCACATTTAGTATTTTCTGAAATTCATTTTGCACATATTTTATTTTCTTGGCCATGTGCTAGATCTCAAGCCTTATGCGACCACACCAAGCAAGAAGCTTAAAGAAGTGATCTTGGTTATCCGAAACTCCCTTGAGTTCATGCCTAGTCAATGGCAAGCCGTTTCGTAAGAAAGAATTGGTGAGATCAGTTTTTTTGCACAAAAGAGATAATTTTGTATTTTCATGACTTAGTTCAAGAACAAAGAGCTAATAGTAACTCATACTTCAATAAAGAACTAGCATAGCTAAATCTAAAGCTTAATTTAGGTTCAATACTCAACTTAACTTATTTGACATGGCATGAATCATAAGAGTATCACTGGAGATAGACTAGTCATACACTCCAACAAGACATGATTTAATTCAAATTGTTCATATTTAATAAAAGCTACCATGACAAAAGTTAAGCTACATATAGAAGGGCATGATAAATCTAGCACACTAGACATGATATGGCAAGATGTAAAGCAAAGTATCATGTCACACAAGGATAATAACTAAGGCTTCATGTATTTATATTATAGTGTATATTATTGAATTTAAAATGCAATATGATACATATGAATGCAGAAGAAGTAAGCCCCCCTGAAAAAGCAGCTCGAAAAGAAGGAAGCTCCAACTCTCCCTAGAGAAGACAAATTGAGAAGCACCAAGAAGTTAGGCATAAAATCCAGAAAATGAAGGTGCAAACACAATGAGATGACTCCCAAACACACCATTCCCACATATTCTCTAGCCTATAACCTCATACCATGGAGCAAAAGACAACAATAGCTATCATAACACAAGACACTAGTGGCCAAAAATAAAGCTCAAACTAGGTAGTAAATAATCCTAAAAAACCATTTGGATGAGAAATATGACTGAGACAAAATCATCTAGAGTTGGTTCCTATCTATCCAAACAGATCATCCCTACCACTAGAACAGGAATGCTATGTTAGACCGGTAGTGGAAAGCAAAAAACTGAAGGTCACAAGGGAGCAAACCTCCATCACATCGCTTGGCAATGTGGTGTAGCTGATATGGTGGAAGCTGATTAAAGCTGCATTGTGAGATCAATAGAAACCTCCACCAGAAACTCAAAGGAGGCGAGGGACCCAAAGCATCCACACAAGCCACATGGCCACCCCCTCACATCCATACCCTGTAACTCAAACACAGAAATAACTAGTGTACTAGTACTAGGGTAAGTGATATACAAACATGGATCCAGCACTGAGACATATGACAACAAAGGTAGCATGACAAGCACAAATGACAAAGAACACATAAGAACACACCCCCACACGAGCCCTATTTAGACCTTACCAATTCATCTAGGATAACAAATCCTAGTGCAAACTAAATCTAGAAGAAATTTGTGGACTAATCAAAGTTCTCCTGATATCTAGGCAAAAACACAACCTAAAGCTTCCAAAATATTATACAGACTATTTTCATGCCAAGACAAAAATGAATAGGGCGTGCATCTCAATGAATCACAACCATACACACATAACAAATGACAAGAAAAGGTCATAAAAGTATATGCTAGCATGGATACAAGTATAAGCATGTACACATGAAACAAAAAAAACATGAATAAATGTAGTATCATGACATAGGAAATTATCCAAGATATAATCAAGCTCAAAATGTCCATAATCAAACACGCATCATGTAGACATACATCATGACATACAAAATCATGGAAAGTGTGCTAACATGTATAAACAATGCTGAATTGACATAAGGAGCAAGATGTGGGAAATAGAATAGGATACATACAACAAAGCACAAAATCATGATGATATTTGACTCCTAATACACACAATCAACAAATAACTTATGGTCATGAAGCCAAGTCAAAACTTAAGCATCCAATAAATTAATGCCTACAAATATGATACAACAGATGCAAAAGAGTCAAGCTCCTCGTCAAAACAGGCCAAAAGGACTAATAACCCTAACTCTCGTCAAGAAAGACGTAAAATAAGAAGAATCAAGTGTCTTAGTGAAAATGTCCAAAATCTACTACTCGGACTCGACAAAGTGAAGTATAACATCACTCTTCTCTACATGGTCTCTAAGGAAATGACAAGAATGGCTAAAAGAAGAGAGAGATAGGCTCTAAACTCCATATGGTCTCTAGGAAGGGGATGATTTATAGCTAAGGAGTGAATCTAAAACATTAGAAATCCCTACTATCGGATACTAGTGAAAGAAGAAGCAAGCTTGACCTAGACTAGAGAAAAGCACAATCTAGAAGACCCAAAATTTGCCTAAGAGAGACTCGCAAGAGGTGATCCTATCCTTAGCCCAACCAACACTGAACTACAAAAGCCCCACAATGATATGCGAGCATGAATCATGGGCCAAGGCAAAGCACATTACACAAAACTCAAGCCGACCGCTTGATGATGAGATATAGTCAAAGGAATAGAAGTTGAGCCGAGTTGCATCCTAAGATTGATAGCCATCACTGGATGCTGGAATGAGGAAAAAGAAGACCAACAAGCTTTCAGAACCAGGGGGTCCGACCGCTCCCTTAGTACACAGCTACAATATTGCACACTTGGTCTCCTCTCTATATGTATTTATCTCTAGAAAAGAAGTTGTTTGATGGAATTGGGGTTAGCGAGGAATGACATGCAAATCCATTTCTAAAACACATGACAAGCAAGAATGCTATAATCCAAGGTGAGAGGTAGGCAATAGACATTAAATGCTCACATAAGCACAAGCTAATAATTTTGATCATGAACAAGAATATACATAGCATGACATTGAGAAAACTAGGAACACTATATGCTAGAGAGATAAATCAAGCTCTATATATATCCATGGTCGACATTGAACCAAATGAGCAACAAGACACATAGCATAGCAAGCACACAATTAAGGACGGAACATGCAAGAAATGTTGTGGCAAAGCTCATATATCTATAATTAGCAATATCACTTGTATTATCAACATCATGTGAACATAAAATATGTCAAGAAATAAAACATACTTAAATTATTCTAACAAGGATTAAGAGAAAGATACACTAACATGGATATCTAATAGATACATGGATACCTAGAGCAAGATATCTCAAAAGCATTATAGTGAATATATCAAGATAACACATACTCATGATGAAAAGTCAAGCTCAAGCATACATGAAAATCATGATCAAACTTCTAGCCTATGCACATATGAGCAAGCAAAAAGCATGACAAATGATGAGACTAGAATAGCACATGCTAAGGGCAGTACAAAAAATCTCATGTATCCACAATTGATATATCACAATACCAATTAAGTATATAGAAAACAAAACATAGAACAAATCATGCAAATACATGATATAGTGACATCAAACAAGCACATTAATACATAAAGCATAATACTAGCAAAAGCATGATATGGGATATTGCAAGAATAATGCATGCTCATGAGAATAAAACTCATATATCCACAAAAGATGAACAATTAGATAGCACATAGATATACAAGAAAAATACATATAAGGACACGTTAAAAATATGACATGAGTAATACATACCAATATGGTATAAGTGAGCATATAGACAAGCACAACATGCTAATTATGATTAAACATGGATATAAGGGCATGAAGGTATAGGATAGCTCACAAAATAGGTGAAAACACCAAACTTGAAAGCATATACCTCTTGGAGGCCATCAAAAGGAGTGGAGAACTATCAAGTGTTCCAATCACGTGATGAACCAAAAAACTGAAGCCCAATCAAGTTCATATTCTCCATCTCATATCACAATACCTACACATGAAAAGAACAAGGTGCCTGAGTCTTGGATCCTGAATGGTTAATAAGCATGTACTTGAGAACCCAAAACTTAATATATATATATATATATATATATATACATATATATATACATATATATATATATATATATATATATATATATATATATATATATATATATACATATATATATATACATATATATATATACATATACATATATATATATATATATATATATATACATACATATATATATACATACATATATATATATATATATATATATATATATATATATATATATATATATATATATATATATATATATATATATACATACATACATATATATATATACATACATACATACATATATATATATATATACATACATACATACATATATATATATATATATATATATATATATATATATATATATATACATACATATATATATATATATATATATATATATATATATATATATATATATATATATATATATATATATATATATATATATGGTCTAAGTTGTAACATTGAGTTTCAAGGCTAGTCGAATAAAAGAGAAAAATGACGCAAGTTGAGTTCACATTGGAAAAATTCACTTCGTGTCTTTCTGTTTGTTCATCTTCCCCATGTAGTGTGAGTCCATGGGTAAATCGCGTGTGTGATCCTGGTGTTGTGTTCCAATATTTGGTATCAGATCCATGCTGAAGACAAGGTTGGTGTCATCGTCAAGCCACACAATTGTTGCCGGTGGTGGTTCGTCGAGAGTGCCGGAAAGAGAAAGCAACATCTCTCTTTAATACCCTATGCTGAACAAGAGCAACTACGCCGTGTGGGAAATAACGATAAAAGTATTCATGAAGGCCTAAGGAGTTTGGGAAGCTGTGGTGGCTGACGACGTTGATGTGCACAAAGATTAGATGGCTCTTGCGGCCATCTTCCAAGGAGTCCCAATGGAGACCCTTCTCCTACTTGTTGAAAAGGGGATGGCAAAAGTTGCGTGGGACATGCTCAAGATTATATATGTTGGTGCCGACCGCGTCAAGGAGGCACATATGCAGACCCTCAAGAGTAAGTTCAATGGTTTGCGCATAAAGGAAATGAAGTTGGTGAACGACTTCGCCGTGAGATTGGTGACTCTCGTCAACTAGAATCGCAGACTTGGTGACAAGATGGATGAGAGCTATGTCATGAAGAAGCTTCTCCGTGCCATCCCGAACTAGCACCTGCATATTGTCTTAACCATTGAGCAATTTGGGACTTGAAGACAATAACGGTGAAAGATGCGATCGGCTACTTCAAGGCATACGAGAGCGTCTATATGTTCTAGGTGACGACAATGACGACAAACATCTTCTCCTCATGTGGACCGAGTGGGAGGCCTGATCATCGAAGTGTGAAGGCTGCGGTTCCGATGGCAATGGTGGCCGACGCTGTAGGAATTGCAAATTCGACAAGTCTAAAGTGAGATATTACAACTACAATGACTATGGGCATTTGCTTCTAAATGCCGTAAGAAGAAAGAGGAGCAAGCGCTTTTTATCGAGACAGATGCTAACGATGAACCGACACTGTTGTAAGCTATCTTGATTTGGGAGGAGATTGCTAGGGAGGAGACGATGCTAACGATGTGCACGTTGTGAGTATTAGTTTTGCATGCTAGTTTGTTATCTAGGCGATTGCATGTGCGTGCATCCATGGCACGGATGCAGGAAGAAGTTTTCTAGTCATTGCCTGCATTTGTTATCTAGTCGGTTGCACGTTTGTTAGGCTGTTAGCTGAGCAGTGGGCCGAGTCGTGAGGAAGCTAGCATGACGTGGGCGCCGATCGTGTATGCAGGGATGGCGCCCATCAAGGAGTCAGTCGTGTAGTCTATATACATATGGTCTAAGTTGGAAAGTTGAGTTTCGTGGTGGATTGAATAATAGAGAAAAGAGGGAAACATCGTAAGTTGAGTTTGTATTAAAAAATTTTCTATATGTCTTTGTATTTGCTCGTCTTTTACATATAGTTTGCATCCAGAAGTAAATTACGTGTGTAATCCTAATATTGTGTTCCAACATTGTTCAGGTCCCACCGACAAAGATGATGTTCAACATCACAAAGACGCTTGACCGTGGAGTCAGAGACATCCTAACCAAATGGCAAGATCTAGCGCCATCCTTCCTCGGCGAGCTCACCATAAGGGTTGTGCAGGCGAAGCCTTTTTCCGCCCCGCACTCGACACGCAACACGCTCGCATGCACGATGGGCAACCTGTTCTCGAGCTCGGCTTGACGAGCCCGATCGCCGGGAGATGAGCTAGCTCCAGTTCGCGGCGGCCTTCATCAACCTCGGTAACACCGACACGCCAGTGGAGGCGCTCCTCAACCGGGGCACCAGCCTGGGCGTTTTCACCAAGAACAAGTCTGACTATGTCCAGCGCGCCATCTCCAATGGCGTGTGGAAGAACATCTTTTCCTAGTTCACGATGAACGGCGCCGGGTTGATCATCCTGGAGCCCTATGGTGGGTTCATGAGCGGCATCGCCGCCGCTGCGATGCCGTACCCGCACCGAAGTGGTGTACTGTACAACATCCAGCACATCACGTTCTGGAAGGGTGGCACGACGGCGACGAGCTGGATCGGCAACTTCTACAACTTCATTGCACAGTACGTGACCAAGAACCCGAGGGAAGCTATAGTGAACTATCAGGACCTGGACTCAAAGTAATCTTGTTTAGAAGTCATGTACAATTTTTTGATCATGATCATATATGAGTTCGTGTCATAATCAAACTCGAGTACGAGTCGTAGTCGAACCCGAGTTGGAGTCATAGTGGTAGTCGTAGACCTTGTAGAGCAGGGTATAAAAGGCAAAGCCATGTAACCGAGAAAAGTATGAGAAAAGGAAGAAAAAAAAGTAATAAAGAGAAGAGGAGAAAGAGTGATTTGGCTCTGGAAAACTATCAACTACCGAGTATTGAGTTCGTTATGTGATCGCAGACGTGGTCGTAAACAACTTACGACCACGGCAAACGGAGGATCGCAGATGTAGTCGTAAATAGAGATATGACCACGGAGATCGAGCGGAAGAGTCCGCTGGTGCTGAAGATGTGATCGTAAAGCATTACGATCACGACCATACAGCAGGAAGGCATGGTTGTAAAGTGCTACGACCACGGCCGTGAAGAAGTGAACGTGGTCGTAGGGTGTTATGACCACGGCAGAGAAGAAGTGAACGTTGTCGTAAAAGGGTTACGACCACAGTGAAGAGGTGAACATGATCGTAAGGGGTTACGACCACAGCGAGAAGGCATAGTCGTAAACGACTGCAGCGAGAAGGTGTAGTCGTAAATGACTACAGTGGGGAGACATGGTCGTAAAGCATTACGACTACGGTGATCGGCGTAATCACCGCGCATCGTGAGGGAGCTATGACTACGGTGATTTATCGTGGTCGGCGAAAGCCGGTATAACGGTGGTGAACGTGGTCGTAACATCGGCTGAAGTTTACGACTACGTAGTCAGAGCAGCGAGGAGTGATCGGAGGGCCTACAACATGGTCATAACGGCTATCAATGTGGTCGTACATCTATTAAGAGTGGTCGTAGCGACTATAGAGTGGTCGTAAGATCCTGGGAGCAGTCGTAGAGATTTCATCATGGACATCGGTGAGAACGTGGTGGTGAACGACGCCACTCGCTCGACAATGAGAAGGTATGGGGCGAGAAGTACTTTTGAGTAACTTCCGAGGCTCGCCGCTTTGAAGGGCGCAGTGATCCGACCGCTACTTCGTAATGAGCGAGCATCCCGCCATTGCTCCAAAGCGGGAGTGCAACAAGGCATGCGTTGGTGGGATGGTCGGATTAATACGATGGCTGCGTGACTACAAGAACTGCACGGTACACACCAAGAGCGTGTTCGCTTCTTCGCTTTCTAGTACTTTCTCGCTCGACTCTTCCGTCACTCTCGTAAAAGGTCATCACAGACGGTTGAAAACATTATCACAAACAGCCAGAAACCGCCTCGCTTATAGGTCAGTAATAACATGAGGTCATCACAAACGGGTTTTGAACCATCTGTAAAAATCATATCACAGACGGTTCGGAATTAGAACCGTCTGTGAAGATATACTATCACAAACTTTAAGCTAATACAAGCTAGAGTTACACATCCTTTATTAAATTATAATCTAAAACAAGTAAAGCGGGAAACAAAAAGGCAACGAGCACCATTTTCAGCTTCTATGCCAAAATCAACAGAATGCCACACTTTTATGATGTAACAAGCAGAAGCCCGCCGATGCGGCGACATGGAATAGTGCCGATCTATCATTACCTTCTTCCTTTTCATCTTACTTCAAGCAAAATTTCAGCCGCCTTTGCCGAACCCCTTCCCACCAATTTTCACTGGATTTGTGAAAGCGGATTTGGATTTTCAAATAATTTTTAATTACAATATCACAGACAGTTTTTAATCCGAACCGTCTGTGATAAATGTAGACATCACAGACGGTTCTTGTTAAGAACCGTCTTTGAATTATCATAGACGGTTCTTATTAAAAACCATCTGTAATAATTACAGATATCACAAACGTTTTTAATCCAACTCGTCTATGATAATTATGTATCACAGACGGTTCTAACTATCGCTAGTAATATAGACGGTCACACTTGTAAAACCGTCTATGACAATTATAATACAGATGGTTATAAAGAACCATCTATGATAAAACGTCTAGTATAGCGTTTTTGTAGTAGTACGTGGATTAAAATCGCCAGATAATTCACATATAATTCTTGTTAAGAGCCGCCTGTAGTAATTATGTATCACAGACAGTTCTAGATATCGTTAGTAATATAGACAACCATATTTGTAAAATCGTTTTTGATAATTATAATACAGATAGTTCTAAAAAATCATATATGATAAGATATCTAGTATAAGGTTTTTCTAGTAGTGTGCGGTTACGTTGCTTCGATATAGAACCCAACTGTCTATGAAGGATGTTTGCACTTCTGCTTATGCCGGTTGCGTTTTTCTAGTGCAAAAGTGTGCCTTTTGCAGTTAGCACGCCATTCGACGTTGTTCGTGCACTGCACATCCATTAACACTCCGATCCGAAGAACTAGTGTATGGAGAGGGCTTCAGGGTGAGGCCCCCATCCACCACGGTTGATCATTCTTTCCTCGTAGAAAATCCTTCCTTTTGATCCTAACTCCTTTTATCCTATTTTTCTGAATAAAAAAAGCACGGGTTGTTTGACTTTGTTTGAACTTTGGTTAAGTTTGTTTTAGCTTAAAACTAATTTATGTTTGTATTGTATACAATAATTAGTTTTTAAACAGTACATTTGTTCAAGACATGATCAATAGAAATATTATAGTAAAAAGTATATTAAGTTTAACTGTACCGACCAAAATTGCATATAAATATTTTTCTGTAAGTACTAACTCTCACAAACAGCCAAAATTCCATTGTTCTTTTTTTTTCTGCAAACTGGTGACTAGTCCGGTTAGTGTGGCGTCCTTATTTTTGGGCTAAATGGTAGGGTTGAAGACTTCAAGTTCCATTAACTAGATTCCATTTTGTTTTTTTTCTTTTTTTCGGAATGGATCATGTGCCCTCCTAGCGCCACTCCCTTCGTTTCTAAATAGGTGCCGTTTCAGAACGTG
This sequence comes from Bonia amplexicaulis, assembly GCA_036346245.1. Taxonomy (NCBI): domain Eukaryota; kingdom Viridiplantae; phylum Streptophyta; class Magnoliopsida; order Poales; family Poaceae; genus Bonia; species Bonia amplexicaulis. The sequence goes on from CM070751.1 coordinate 6,818,680, forward strand.
CGCGAGTCACACTTCGAGAAGAAATTTACCAAACATGATTGATTCCTATGCCAACGCCAATTGGATGGTTTTTCAAAAAATAAGAATAGTGTTTATGACTATGGAACCAAACAATAAAAGTAGCAGCTTCGGGAGTCCGAAAGGTCCACTGAAGCTTTATAGAGTTTGGGAAACAAGCAGATGGTAGCTCTTTGTATAGATAAAATGAGCAGTGGAGCTCGATGCCACACAGTTGTGGCCATTGTTATAAAAAACGGTCGGAACAACGGATTAATCGCCCGTTTATGCGAAGTTGCCAGTCGGAATGTCACGTATACACGAATCAGAGCACAGTTAGGTCTTATTCGTATTGACTTTTAAAAGTTATTTTTCTACAGTAATTTTTTTTATAATACCTAACTTTCATACGAAATATCTTTTTAAAATAGAGTTTACTAGTCGATTACAGTACATATTATAGTGACTTTATTTATATCAGACAAAATTATATGTGTACGTCTCTCTCTATAAGTTCCTTTACAGTCTATTACTATTTATAAGTTAAAGCCAAAAATAAAAGTCAAAAGTTAATATAAACGGGCCTTAATGTTTGTGAATGCCAAATCAGCTGCATTGTTCGATTAGTCGGCCGTTTACGTTTAATAACCCACATAACTCATTTAATTGACTAAATTTAGCCCATTAGCCCATGGTTACAACCAGCCCAATTAATTGACTAAATTTAGCCCATTAGCCCGTGGTTACAACCAGCCCAATTAAGGGCATGTTCTTTGTGGCTATAGTTTATAGCTGAAATTTTTGAATTTTAGCTGTTCGCGACAGAGATTATAGAGAGAGATACTCGTATATGATTTTAGCTGGTACAGATGATGTGCTTTTAATGTGTACTACAATTAATTTATAGACACTATCTAAAAAAATACTTAGTTTGAAAGTTAGGTACTATAGCAAAAACTAAAAGCTGATTCAAAAGTCGGATAGAACAGGCATTAAGCAACATCTTGTTGCTTGGTTTCAGGCTCCTATATAGAGCCGACCCTTCGACTTCCCGCACGGCCGCGCCCCTCCTTTAGATTTTGTCTCCACTCTCCAGCAAATCTTCTCCTAATCTCTTCAATTTCTTGACCTTTTTTTGCTCCTTAGTTGAAATTTCCATCAAATGTGATGTCCTGAATTATCTTCGACCAAGAAGACAACATTGGTTGCTTCTGTGTCTTGGATCTCTGGTACGAGATACGAGTCTTTGTTCTAAGAAATTAGCAAATGGAAACTATGGTGATTATTTTGTTTGGATAAAGATTCAGATGGCCCTTAGTTTCTTGATGGTAATCAGCAGTTTCTTTGTTGCTTCTACTAGTATTGGAATTTTTTGTATGAATAATCTATTTTTTATTTGAAATTACGGAAATATGCCCGCAGGAATTTTTTTTACAAAAATAGGCTCCAGTCGTCCAATAGGAGGCGACTGGAGCCTATCGCCCAACCGGGCAGCGACACGTGGGGAATATGGCAACGGTTGGCCGAACTATTGCTATCTCCCGAGCGTTAGGCGACTGCAGTTTCAGTCACTGTACGGTTGGGTGACTGGAACTCCAGTCGCCCAACGTCCGGGCTATAGGGGGGTTAAGAACGCAGCACGCTTGGCCGCCGCCTTGCTCTTCATTTTTTTCGCTTCACTCGCTCGGTGCCGAGAAAAGAAAGAAGAGGAGAAGAGAAAAGAACAGGAGAGGAAGGAGGAGAAGAAGATAAGGAGGAAGAGAAGAGGAGAGGAAGGAGAGGAAGAAGAGAAGGAGGGGCAGAAGAGGAGAGGGAGAGGAGGGGGAGAAGAGGAGAGGAAGAAGGGGGAGAAGCGGAGAGGGAGAGGAGAGGAAGGAAGGAGGAGTAGGAGTTATTCCATCCATTTAGATCCTCAGATTCAGGTATTTTTTAGTATGTTGTATCTGTAGTATTTATTTTGTACGAATGTTAATGTTAGTAAAAATTGTAGATGTAGAAAATATAGTATAATTTTTAGTATAGAAATGTTAATATAGAAAATTTTTAGTATGGAATATTTTGAATATAGAAATTTTAGTACAATTTTTACTATAGAAAATTTAGGATTGTCCGAAAGTTTAGTATTTTGACATGTCGCAAAATTGAAACATATATGCAGACCGATATCAGCAATGGCAATAGCCACTACATTGAGAGTGCATTACGGTGCTGGAACCGTTCGTGAAGATCCGAATGGTGTGGATTTGAGCGGTTTTCCTCAAGTCACTCTAGTACATCCGGATGGCGAGAATGCTCAAATCGCAGATGTGCTACATTGGCTGATCCGGAGTTTTTTGTTAGACCCCGAGGTGTGCAGCGTCGTCCTGCAAGGGCTTTGGAGTCGGTCTCCCATGGACATCACATGGGAGTTGAAGACATTGTTGTGCACTGCTGCGTGGAAGGGCGCGCAGCAAGGGTGCCGGAGCCGTGGATACGAGTGTGTCTTGCTTATTCAACCATACTCACTAGAAGTTACGCAGGTCATGCGCTCGCCTTGCTTTGGGAGGTGCTAGTAGCTCGGGCGGGCCGCATGTTGGCAAAGATGATCAAGTTGCTTGTGATGAAGTCGATGCGATACATGAAGGAGAGGTACAATGGTCAAGCCACACAGAGGGAACTGGACAAGCCGACGAAGGGGAGCATATTGAGTACATTGTGCAGCAGATGGACCGTGATGACCAGAGGGCATGGGCTGAAGAGGAAGCTGTACAGGACGACGATGATAGTTCGGATGAGGATGAAGTTCCTATCTCGCAGGAATGGAACCGGTTTAACGTTGAAGGTGTTCTCGCATATGATGAGCATTAATCGCGGGGAGTATCATGAGACAGAGGTTCGTTGTATTCTATGTTTGTCGACAAGGCAAGACCGAAGATGCCATCAAGTCAGGCTCTTTCAATGCAGCGGACATTTCATGTTGTGAAATCAAGGCATGAGCAGTACACTGTGAAGTGCGAGTAGGTGGTTGTCCTTGAGGGTGCACGCATCGAGACCCAAGTATAAGACTCCACCGGATCGTGTCAAAGGTGGAGCCGCACTTTGCATTCTCAACAAGTGTTTTGGCGAGGCTTCGTAAACCCGCCTTTAACGTCCGCCTTTATAGCAAATTCAAGTATAAGATTAGCTAATTGCCATGTGCTGAAAACGCTCAATTTGATGTACGGAGTGATAGTGGAGAAGAAAGACATGGAGGCCACGCATATCGTGGTAGCTATTGAGAACAAATTCAAGTATAAGATTAGCTACAAGGCGTGGCATGCCAAGCGTATATGTTGGAAAACGTTTTGGGTCTTTCGAGACGACGCACGACAATCTTACTCGATGCTTGTGTGTTGCAAGACAGGAACCCGGGCACGTATATCACCGTGGAAGACATGCCGTCCACAAGTCCACCAGGATATGCGGTGTTGCAGAGAGCCTTGTTAGCATTTGGTGCTTGCATTGAGGCATTCATGCACATGCTGTCGGTGATCTCAATTGACGGGACATTTTTGATAGGCAAATATAAGGGCGATCCCGACGACCATAGGCGTTGACGGCAATAACCAAATATTACCGCTGGCCATCGCATTCGTGGAAAGTGAGAATTATGAGAGCTGGTTGTGGTTTCTCAGATATGTTAGGGTTGGATTGTCGGCACTCGTCCTGGTGTGTGCATAATCCATGATCGCCACGTCGGGATTATAAAGGCTATAAGAAAACTTCAGGAAAACCCTGAGGAGCCCTTTTCTTGGCCGGACATGAGGAACATGTGATGTATTCATCACTTAGGGGCTAACTTTTTCAAGCAGTTCCCAAAACAACCTTTGATGAAGCTATTCAAGAGGCTGGCTATATAGAACCAGCGGAGGAAATTTGATGCTTTGTGGGTGCTGTTGGATGAGCACACCAGGAAGAACGTCGATGAGAGGAGCAAGGCGCCAGTCATTCCTGGGGCAGCACAACCGCAATGCTTGCCAGCACTCGATGAGCCTAACCCAGCTGGTCCAAGAAAGAGGAGCTCACGAAACATCAAGTTCTTCTCGCAGTGGATCGAGGAAGAACCATTGGAGAAGTGGTCACTGTTGCATGACACGGATGGCACATGGTATGGTATAATGACAACTAACCTGGCTGAGGTGTACAATTGGGTTCTCAGGGGCCTCTGTTCTCAGCCCCTTGTCGCCATCGTGGAAGGTGTTCTTCATAGCACAATTGGTTACTTTAGGAAGAGGCACACGAATGTTGCACTTCATGCGGCCAATCCTCGAGCCCTGTATTCGTCAAAAATTATGGTATACATGGAGACGAAGGCACAGAAGGGTCAATTGCACACAGTGCAGGTCATGGGCAACAGGGAGGATCGGTTCGACATGGTACTCTGTGATAGAGCCGAATTTCGGACGGCTCGTTCCTTTGTTACCCACGAGGTATGCCTTGAAGATCATGTAAACGAACCTAGCTGCACGTGCAATAAGCTGAAGCTGTTACACAAGCCATGCTCTCATGTCTTCATTGCATGCGGGACCGTGGGCATGGATCCTTCGAACTTCATGTCGAAGTACTTCTTTAAGGAGAGGGTTCTGCAGGCTTGGTGTGGGGAGCTCCGGGTTCGTGGTGGTCGAAACTTCACCACCTTGGACATTGCAACGAGGATCTGGATTCCAGATGTTCACATGTCAAGGGTGGGAAGGGTCATGACAGAGCAGCGATTAGTGAAGGACCAAATGGCAGCAGAGGGGGTGAATGGTGCCTTTAAACGCCTCTAAAATTCAACTTGATCTTTTCTCCAAGAGCTAAAGAGTCGTGAAGAAGAAGATTAGTTGTTTATCGAAAACTCAAAGAGAACAGAGAGTTTCTCCGTGTGGTCGTAAAGACCGAGAAGAACAGAGTTGTGGTCGACCACCGATACCACCCGAGAAAATGTAAAGACGGAAGACGAGATCGAATCACCGGTCAAATCACCCGAGAAAACAACTGTCAAGAAATGAGTGATCGAAACATTCTCGAAGGACCGAATCGACCGAAAGTCGTAATGAAAACAATGGTGGTCGAACCGACTTGTGGTCGAAAGATCTAGAGCACCGAGACAATCAAACGCGCTCGACAACAGACATAGCCGAAACTACGTGGTCGAAACGAGCGGCAAAAGATGACGAATAAGGAATTTAGTCGGTCGAATCAAAACAAAGCACGACCGCCAAGACGGGAATTTAGAGAACTATTGGCACGTAAAACCAAAATGCATGAGACTTGAATCTTAGCAAGAAAGGGGTCTCTAGAAGTGAGTCAACCAAGAACCACCAAAGTCTTAGCAACGGTTGGAGAGAAACCAAGTCGAAAATCAAAACAGAGTATCGAGGCGGAAATGTAAAATCACGAGATTTCTCTTTTGATTTTTGCTCTGGAATGAATTGACCAAATGGTCTTAGAGTGTGAATCCCAGTCAGAGCAAAGAAATGCAAGCCAACTCTCAAAGAAAACACATATACCGAAGGAAATCGAGAGGGCAAAAGCAACAAGTAACTCATCTCAAGAACACAAACATGAAATGATACACGAGATGAATCCAATCTTTTCATTTCTCATGGAGGTTTCTACAACCACTCCACCCGAGACAACTCACACAAGATACAACAATAGATTTCAGAGCACCTGGGGACAACCTCACCCAGCTCCGTAGTCTCCTCCTCTATTTATACTCACACGCCAACGGGTCTCCACAGACCACCCGTTCAGAGAGCTCCAAAGGCTTTACAGGCCTCCAAGAGCTTTGCCCATTACCCGCTGGCAACGGCTCCACCGCTTGCCTGCTTGCACCACCAACTCTCCAAGGCGTGCAAGGCTTTCTCGGTGGGCAAGCTTCCTCCGCAGCTTTGACATTTCTCCAAATGCCCCTCCGCGCCTTCCGTGAAGCTTCCTCCACCGCCTTGTTGTCCATGCCGCCGCCCCACCGCACGACACGCCCTCTTCGGCTTTTCACGCTGCTCGACCTCAACAACTCCCTTGTCTAGTCCCGACCTCCTAAGCCTCACCAAGACTTGCCTCCAAGATACCGCAACCATCAAAGACAACAAAACATCACATAGCACCGTTTCTACGTAAAATCATACTGCACAACTCAACCCGAGCTCAAATCTTCCACAGATTTTAAACTTAGTCAAGACCACAAAATGTAGAACAAACCAGTCTACAAGGTCCATGACTTCACAAGGAACCCAACCGACCAAACCTCACCGTAATCGGACATGATATGAGCCCATACGACCGTTTGAAAGAACTCCATCGACCACGCCAATCTGCCGACAACGTGGTCGAACTTTCAACACCGCAACGCGGTCGATTCTCCGATCGGACAACATGGTCGAAAACCCCAGCCACGACTACCGACCACGCTCAAACCCGTGCTAACGTGGTCGCACCGCCAGCGATACAACGTGGTCTAAGTGCCGCCATAACGTGGTCGAAGACCCACGCGCACAACGTGGTCGAGATTTTCCGAGACTTCCGATCACGCTCGCTTTGCCGAAAAGCCGTAACGTGGTCGTATTGCCTTCCGACCACCGTCGCCGCCCGATCGCTTCCGATACTCGCCAACGTGGTCGACGACTTCGACCACGGTCAAATTTCACGAGGATGCTGTAACGTGGTCGTAAACCACCGAACGACTTTCGATCACGACCAAACGTGGTCGATAGCATCCTACAAGGTCGCATTTGAGCCGTGAGCGGACGACACGATTTGGACAAAGGCCAGAGTTACGACTTCGCAGTAAAACGCCCAAAACAAACTCACTTTTCCTTCAACCAAGAGTCAAATACTCATCATAAAATTGGGATCATCTCCACATGATCTCTCAATCTCCCCCTTGATGAGTATATTGACAAACACCGAAAAATATGAAGTTGAGTTTGTAGTTTACATGGTCCGAGGAAGGAAAATGAAATTATGACCATGTCGATGTAAGGAATACTAGAGCAATACATAAAGAGCAAATTGATCTCCAAAGCTCTAGCAAGTTCCTAAGTTGAAAAATTTTCTCCAATCTATTCTCCCTTTGGCAATAAACACATCAAGTATGCAAGAGAGAATAAGTCAAATGATGGATGGAATGGCTGATTTTATTAGTCAAAGTATGCAGAGCCATGAGAATTATCCAAAATGACCAAATGTATTACACCAAGCCATAACATACAAGTATGCTACTAAGATCATGACTATGTATGTAAAGAGAAGCTAAGCTAACAGATGGTATAATCTGATTTTTTTTTTAATTTGAAGTGCTTAGCAAGTCAAGTCAAACAAGATTTTAGTCTAGCTAATGATATCCACAAATGATGCAAGCCATGCCAATGAGCTAAATGGAATCAAGAAGCTAGTGTTGAGCCAACTAGAGTGCTGTTCGTTCAAGAATGATACAATTGTTGAAGTACTTTGATTTTTTTTAATTGAGCACTTTTGACATTTTTCTTTTGAGATCTCATGATTGTTTTCAATCATATTTTGTCATGTGCTAGACCTCAAGCCTTATGCGATCATTCCAAGCGAAAGCTTAAGGAAATGATCTTGGTCATCCAAAACTCCCCTGAGTTCATGCCTTGTGCAATGGCAAGCCGTCTCATGAGAAAGAATTGGTGAGATCAGTTTTTTCGCACAAAAGAGATCTTTTTGCTTTTAATAGATTGTACTAACTTATGTGTCATCAAGAAACCAGATAGCTCAATCTATTGCTCAACTAAGATTCAAGACTCAACTCACCTATTTGACATGGCGAGAATCATAAAAGGATAACACAAGGTCGACTAGTCTCAAATATGAACATGACATGAATTAGGTCAAATTTGGCATTTTAATTAACCTATCATGGCAAAGACTTGACTACACATATAAAGTCATGATCGATTAGCAATGGAGCACAAATCATGGCAAGATGTAACATAAGAGAAAATATGTCATGAATGGATAATAATCAAGGCTCCATGTAGTTATATTACAATGCGTAATGCAATGCGTAAAATCCAGCCCCTCAACATATGGTGATCTTTTAGTTCAAGTTGAGTTATGTCAATATTAAGCTCTAGAAGCTCCCAAATGAACTCTCCTTGAACCAAAGCAATAAAACGCTAAGTCGGCAAAGAAAGCAGAAACAGCAGGCCTTAAAGCATAGATAAGATAGAAAATACTAATGGCTCGGGATCGACTCTTATCTACCCCATATGACCTGTGACTAACAAATGATCAGAAAACACACACTAGAGAGCAAACACGCACTGCCTCACCCGAGAGTGGCCCAACCTCGCTAGAACCTAAAAGACGTGAGTAAGCTCAACCTAGTGAGATAAGAAACAGCTATCCCGAAGCATAAGATAAGAGCAAGAAGTCTAAGCAACTCAAGAAGAGATACACTCTAACCTATGCTAGAAGGACTAAACCCAAGGCACCAAGATGCGATGCAACAAGAAGGATACTGTACACAATTAATATGATAAAGCAAAGAAAGCCCAAAGCTCCCTCACAATAGTCCGTAGGACAAACCACCCCAAGCTCTCCCCGCAGAGTGAAACCTCGTATATCCAAAGGCTTGGTGAAGATATCGACCAACCGGTGGTCACTCTCCACAAACCGAGCACGATGTCACCTTTCTACATGGTCTCAAGAAAATGATATCTCGATATCGATGTGCTTGGTCCGAGAGTGTTGCACCGGTTCTTAGCAATGTTAATCGCAGACGTGTTATCGCAAAAGAGCGGAACACGATCGATAGCAACCCAAAGTCCCGCAGAGTCGAAACCATCCAGCACTTGGCTACAAAGAATCGGCCGCAAAGAACGCACTCGACCTCTGCGCAGGGATCGGCAACACCGGACCGCTTCTCAAGACCGTGAAACGAGAGAAGTGCCCATGAACCGGCAGTGCCGGTGCTCTTCCTATCTATCCTCACACCAAGAAAGTCTCGCATCCGAAAAGGCTCTAAGGGATAGACAGAGGAGGAAGAGTACCGATACCATAGTCAATGGTAGCTCAAGGTACCGAAGATGCGCTTCACCACCGGGCGGTGAGACACGCGAGAGAAGCTCAAACCGGCACAAAGACACACGGAGAAGTGTATGTCCGGTCTCGAGGCGTGAGGTACAAGAGAGAGCCAATCATGCTTCAATTCCTTTTGATCGATCGACTCACCGTCCTCATCCGGGTCTAGTACGGTCAGAGAAGCCATAGGAGTTGACACCGCCATCATCACTCATGTCGGTTGCCTCGTGAGGTCTCGAGTGTACTTGCCTTGATGCAAGAAGGTACCCTCCCGATCTTGCTTGATTTGGAAGCCAAGGAAGAAAGTCAACTCACCCATCATGCTCATCTCAAACTCGGTGCTCATGACATCCGAGAACTGTGAAACTAGAGCATGAGAAGAGCCGCCAAAGATAATGTCATCGACATAAATTTGGGCGAGCAGAAGGTCATTGCTAAGCCGACGAATGAACAGGGTCTTGTCAACTTTACCCATATCGAAATCATGTCTCAATAGATAGGACTTAAGCCTCTCATACCAAGCTCTAGGGGCTTGCTTAAGTCCATACAATGCTTTGGAAAGCTTGAAGACATGACTAGGGTATTTGGGGTTCTCGAAACCTGGAGGCTGTCTGACATAGACTTCTTCCTCAATGAAACCATTGAGAAAGGCACTCTTGACGTCCATCTGGTAAAGCTTGAAACCCTTAGAAGCTGCAAAGGCAAGCAGAATTCTAATGGCCTCAAGACGAGCTACAGGGGCAAAGGTCTCCTCGAAATCCAGACCCTCAACCTGGGAGTACCCCTGAGCAACCAATCTAGCCTTGTTTCAATGACTACCCCATCCTCACTTTGCTTGTTCTTGAACACCCATTTGGTTCCAATGATATTTTGATCTCGAGGGGCTCAACAAGCGCCCGCACCTTATTTCTCTCGAAACTCTCTAGCTCCTCATGCATGGCGCTGACCCAAGACTCGCCGATAAAGCATGGCAAACGTCCTTGGGCTCAAAGGAAGCTACGAAGGCAGAGTGGAGACAGAAAAGTGACACGCCAGACTTGGAACGTGTGACTCGCTCAAATAGATCTCCAATCATCCGCCGTAAGGATGAGATTTTTGGATATGTCTTGAGGTCCCGGATGGGATGAAGAAGTGGCCTCACCTCGTTACCGACGGGTAGGAACAGAGCCACTAGCTCCGCATAGCGCGTGGTAGGGGTCGATCGCCTCGAGGTGCAAGTGGAAGAAGGCACCTCAAGGGGTGGAGAAGGGACCGGATCGGTAGACAACCCTCATCTCCATCATCCTCATCATCCACAAAGATGGTCTCGGATCGCTCTAGTGAACTCGAGATATCGGGCCTAGTCCCTGACCGCCTCATCGAAAGTTACCTCACGTGTTTCTACCAATTTACTAGACTCGCAGCCTGCACCCTATAGGCCCGCCAAGAAGTCGAGTAGCCCAAAAAGTCCATCACAAGAACGTGACTCGAACTTATCTAGGTTCCTGACTTAATGAAACACTTGCAACCAAACACACGAAAATGAGAAACACCGGGCCGCCCGTATCTCAACTCATAAGAAGTGCGGTGCAAGTGTGCCCAAGAAAAACTTGATTAGAAACATGGCACGCGGTGGCTATAGCCTCACCCAAAACTTCCGCGTGTAGAGTACTCATCAAGCATCGCCCGCCATCTCGACTGTGGTACGGTTCTTCCTCTCCACAACGCCATTCTCGCCGAGGGACGATGGAGAAGAGAACGGTGCTCTACACTGCCTCACCACGAAACTCTCAAAGTAGGAATTTTGAACTCCGTGCATTGTCATCATGGATCGCTCGTAAGGCACCGGAAGCTCAATGAAAGCCTCACCGAAAAGACCTCGAAATGTGAAAACGCCTCATCCTTCGAGGCTAAGAAAACACCCAAGAGTACCTCGAGAAGTCATCGACCACGACAAGAACATACCACTTCCTCCCGCAGATTGCACTCGAGCCGGTCCGACCGTGTCCATGTGGAGCAATGTCCTGCATCGGTCATAGTCACCGTGGACCGGAGGGTGAGAAGCGGCAACCATCTTGCCGTGCGGCATGGAGCGCAAACAAGATCTTTGACCATCTTGAGTTTCGCAGACCACGAATGAGATCGTGGCGCTAACTCGGGTCAAATGGTCAAATCCAATATGACCAAGTCTCCTATGCCGTAAGGAAAGGTCGCGGACTCGTAGCAACCAAACACCGGAGAGAATCACCGAAGACTCAGAAAATCAGCACGAAAGATCCTCCCAAAACGAAAAACCATAAACCGTACTCACCAAGAATCAAGAATTTTGCAATTGTTTTTCTTAAAGCTCACCTCGAAATTGTCATCAAGAAGTCGAGAGACCGAGAGCAAATTGTACTTGCAGCTTGCTAACTAAAGCAACATCTTTCAAAATAAATGAATCATTAATGCGACAAGACCTTTGGCGATGACGCCCAGATGAAGCATCTCCGAAGGTGATCGCCTCATCACCGGAGCTCGGGCAAGGAAGAAAACCAACGGAATCTCCGGTCATGTGTCGTGAACACCCGAGTCTACAAGCCAAACCTTTCCTTCCCCGCCTGAACCCGAGTCAACAAGAGAGCAAAGTCTCGATCGATAAATCAACATAGATTTTGGCACCCAACACCGAGTCACACGTCGAGCGTAAGAAGTAGTCACACACGACTGACCTCTAACTACCCTACGCCCTCCGTCGCTCAAAGAAGCAGAAGGTCTATGTGCACTGAAGTCGCTGGCCGGGTCCGACTACTACGGAGAGCGAGTCGAGCACCGCAAGACGCCGATCACGCCGCGGGTAGCTATCTCGATAGAAATGAGATCACCCTCGTGACGGCGGAAGTCACGACCGAGGGAGCACGAGGACTAAAAACAGAAACTCGAAAACCAAGTCCCGGTCTGCCCAAAGCTACCAACAAGAGCAAACCTAGACCTCGTGTTGGTCTTAGGTGCACTCAAGGTCCGGGCTGACCACGAATACGCCTAAGAGACTCAGCACGGTCTCTATGCGCGATCTTGGCCCGCGCTTGAAGCATCGGTCAATCAGATGCCCATCCTTCTGACAGAAGGTGCAATGATACTTCGCCTCCTGAGGGGCTGAAGTAGCATGAGATGACTTCGCCGAGAGGTCAAGTCGCAGTGAAATCACCTTGTCGCCGAAATCCTTGGACAAAGCCCACGATCTAAATTGAACTTTCTTGTTCTTGGCTTGACCTCGATCACACCGCGCGCTATGGGTCCGAGCACCACGGTGGATGTTTTCTCACATCCTCACGAAATTATATCCTAGACCCTGCTTGAACTTGCAAATTTTTGATTGGTCTAGAATAAGATTGAGATCCTTCTTGCCTCCTACAAATTTCTCGAGAGTGTTCATAAGGCACCGACACTCCCGAAGAGAGAGGTGCAAGAAGAGCAAGGAGGAGGAGAAAGAACAACAGAGGAGAGGAAGAAGAACCAATGTAAGGAGAGCGAATAGCACGTGCGTATTTTTCCTTATGCACGGCCACCTCAAGCTTGAGGGCTTCAGCAGACACACAGGGGCAGCCCTAATCCTAGCCATTTGGTTCTCGCACTCTTCCTAAGCTGCCTCTACCATGTCCTTATCCTTTTCCAACATTTCAAAGACGTAAAGCACAGAAGGATGTGGTTTTTCTAGAAGGTCCTTAGTTAGCTTCACACACTTTTCATCTAAGGCAATCAAATCAGATTTTAGTTTATTACAACTTTGCATGGTGAGCTAACAGATCCTTAGAAGCATACCGAGCCATTTTCTTATTATTATCAACAAATTCTTGAAACCTGCTTGGAGATGATTCAAGTTCAAGAAGAAGTTTGGGACAATTTGCACATGAAGTAATAGGCTCAAGTAAAAGGCTTGTAACTCAGCAATTTTGTGATCTGCCCTTTTTAAGTTCATTTTTAAATTATTGCAACTTTCACAAGTCTCAGGCAGATCAAGCAACATGGTATAAAGACCTCTAAAAGCATTGTCCTTGTCCTCACATGAGGTGCAAGAAATAGTCTCAACAGAGAAGATGAAACAGAACTACCCTACTCATCTCAAGCTCAAGAAGAAGACTAATGTTCTCCACCTTAACAATGTCAAGTTCCGAGGACGTACTATCATGCGAGGTCCTTAGTTTCTCCATGTCTCCAAGCAAGGCAATGCATGTATCACATCTGTCACGAGAGGAAGCAGATGTAAGTGAAGTAAGCTCGTGACAATCTAGCTACTTCCTTCTCTAACTCAAGACACCTAGCCTTAGCTCTAGCATGAAATCCACCTAGCTTAAGAAAAGCATGATTGAGCTGGTCATAGGTGGGGCATACCTCATCCGAGTCGGAGTACTACTCGTCGCCGCCGCCCCCGAGGGCCATGAAGCACATGCCGAGAAGTCGCCGCCGCTCTTGTTCTTGATCACCCGTCCGTCGTCGTCGCTCCATCCCTCCACCTCGCCGAGGTCGAGGTCGCCGAACGCGGTGAGGACGCCAGGAACAGCTTTTTGGCCTTCCCAAAGTTGCGGTACTTCTTCTTGCCTTGCGTCGAGCCGGAGGCTTCTTGTTGCGGTTCTTGTCGATGTAGTCGTTTTGCCGAACCGCCAACGCCGCTTTTGCCCTTCTCCGCTTGGGGCGGTTGTTCAATGTGGTTGGGGCCACCACACTCAAAGCAAATCATCGGTCCTCTTCTTTTCCGTCCCTCCTTCTCTTGTAAGCATGGGAGAACTTCCGAGCTAGGAGGGCTACCGTTCGTCCTCTAGCTGCCTAACCGATCATCGCCACGCCACGAGAGCAGCTAGGAGAACCCGCAAAGAGAATCGGCAGAAGAACCGTGTCGGGTGGGATCCGTGACTAGAGCCATCGACAGACTTCGACCGACGAGAGACTATGTCATCTCGTGAGTCTTGAGGCGCGAGTAAAGCGCATCAAGAGTCAAGGTCGAGAGGTCCGTGGTGTCCTTGATGGTAGTCACCTTCATCTCCCAAACCCAAGATCGAGTGCGAAAGCATCTGTCGAGCGTTGTCCGAATCGGAGTATGTGAGACCGACCGCCGGAGATTGCTCAAAATCTTGTGAAAGCGTGAAAAGCACTCGTCAAGGGACTCTCCAGAAGCATCTCGAATTTGTCAGATTCGCTGAACCGATCCTGCCGAACCGTCTTGATCCGGGAGGTGCCTCATGGTATGCATCGAGGGTCACCCAGATGTCGTGAGCGGACGACGGTGAGAGATGCGATCAAATTCGCTCGCTCAATCCTCGTATGATGATGTTCCTTGCCTTTGCATTTGCCTCAACATCGCCCATATTCCCGCATTGATGTTCTCATCGGCAGAACAACAAATTGTATTTTCACCTTCCGCCAAATAGCATACCCCGAGCTCGGATATATGTTTCCATTCGCTCTTCCGTAAGGGGTAATCCAGCCATCGAAAATAGGCGGCTTGGTGGAATACTTGTCTGCTGTTATGGCTCTTGAGACCGGTTAAGATCTATGAAGAAGAGCTAACCGCTCGATACCAATTGAAGGACCGAAATGGCAGCAGAGGGGGTGAATGGTGCCTTTAAACGCTTCTAAAATTCAACTTGATCTTTTCTCCAAGAGCTAAAGAGCCGTGAAGAAGAAGATTAGTTGTTTATCGGAAAACTCAAAGAGAACAGAGAGTTTCTCCGTGGTCGTAAAGACCGAGAAGAACAGAGTTGTGGTCACCACCGATACCACCCGAGAAAATGTAAATGACGGAAGATGAGACTGGAATCACTGGTCAAATCACCCGAGAAAACAACTGTCAAGAAATGTAGTGATCGAAAACATTCTCAGAAGGACCGAATCGACCGAAAGTCGTAATGAAAAACAGTCCGTGGTCGAACCGACTTGTGGTCGAAAGATCTAGAGCACCGAGACAATCAAACGCGTTCGACAACAGACATAGCCGAAACTACGTGGTCGAAACGAGCGGCAAAAGATGACGAACAGTGAATTTAGTCGGTCGAACCGAAACAAAGCACGACCGCCAAGACGGAATTTAGAGAACTATTGGCACGAAAACCAAAATGCATGAGACTTGAATCTTAGCAAGAAAGGGGTCTCTAGAAGTGAGTCAACCAAGAACCACCAAAGTCTTAGCAACGGTTGGAGAGAAAACCGAAGTCGAAAATCAAAACAGAGTATCGAGGCGGAAATGTAAAATCACGAGATTTCTCTTTTTGATTTTTGCTCGGAATGAATTGACCAAATGGTCTTAGAGTGTGAATCCCAGCTCAGAGCAAAGAAATGCAAGCCAACTCTCAAAGAAAACACATATACCAGAAGGAAATCAGAGAGGGCAAAAGCAACAAGTAACTCATCTCAAGAACACAAACATGAAATGATACACAGAGATGAATCCAATCTTTTCATTTCTCATGGAGGTTTCTACAACCACTCCACCCGAGACAACTCACACAAGATACAACAATAGATTTCGAGCACTCGGGGACAACCTCACCCAGCTCGTAGTCTCCTCCTCTATTTATACTCACACGCTAACGGGTCTCCACAGCACCACCCGTTACAGAGAGCTCCAGTGCTTTACAGTGCCTCCGCAGCTTTGCCCATTACCCAGGGCAACGGCTCCACCGCTTGCCCGCTTGCACCACCAACTCTCCAAGGCATAAAGGCTTTCTCAAGGATGCTTCCTCCGCAGCTTTGACATTTCTCCAAAATGCCCCTCCGCTGCCTTCCAGGAAGCTTCCTCCACCGCCTTGTTGTCCATGCTGTCAGCCCACCTGGCACGACACGTCCTCTTCGGCTTTTTCACGCCGCTCGACCTCAACAACTCCCTTGTCTAGTCCCGACCTCCTAAGCCTCACCAAGACTTGCCTCCAAGATACCGCAACCATCAAAGACAACAAAACATCACATAGCACCGTTCTACACGTAAAATCATACTGCACACTCAACCCGAGCTCAAATCTTCCACAGATTTTAAACTTAGTCAAGACCGTCAAAATGTAGAACAAACCAGTCTACAAGGTCCATGACTTCACAAGGAACCCAACCGACCAAACCTCACCGTAATCGGACATGATATGAGCCCATACGACCGGTTTGAAAGAACTCCATCGACCACGGCCAATCTGCCGACAACGTGGTCGAACTTTCAACACCGCAACGCGGTCGATTCTCGATCGGACAACATGGTCGAAAACCCCAGCCACGACTACCGACCACGCTCAAACCCGTGCTAACGTGGTCGCACTCGCCAGCGATACAACGTGGTCTAAGTGCCGCGTTACAACGTGGTCGAAGACCCACGCGCACAACGTGGTCGTAGATTTTCCGAGACTTCCGATCACGCTCGCTTTGCCGAAAAGCCGTAACGTGGTCGTATTGCCTTCCGACCACCGTGCGCCGCCCGATCGCTTCCGATACCGCCAACGTGGTCGATCGACTTCCGACCACGGTCAAATTTCACGAGGATGCTGTAACGTGGTCGTAAACCACCCGAACGACTTTCGATCACGACCAAACGTGGTCGATAGCATCCTACAAGGTCGCACGAGCGTGGAGCGGACGCACACGATTTGGACAAAGGCCGAGTTACGACTTCGCAAAGAAAACGCCCAAAACAAACTCACTTTTCCTTCAACCAAGAGTCAAATACTCATCATAAAATTGGGATCATCTCCACATGATCTCTCAATTAGAAATGATATGGACGAATCGCAAGCCGAAACATCTGGTACATGTTGCGGGCGATGCGGTCAGGAGGGGCACACAACTAGACGATGCAATGCATGTGCTAATCAATAGTTGTTGGAGACTACAACTAAATTTACATTGTACGCACTTATAACGACCAAAATGTCGTACTAAATGTATCGCATATTTCATGTACCATTTGTACAACTACTATGTTACATCCCCTTTTCTGTAATGTAGTTCCTATTGTGCTGGTAGCTTATTACTGCTCTGTTTACTAACTTACTAGTTCTATTTGCTGTTAGATAAAATGTGATATTTTTATGGCTCGTGATAACAACCGCACGAAGATAACAACCAATCGATGACATGCTTAACAACATTGCACATTATTTCGATCAACACTCGTAGATACTACGGTACAACCATATACCTCATTACCTATATGCCAAACAAGCCTGGTGGCACCCACATGGAATATTGCTGAGGGGGTCGCATCGGACGAGGCTGGCCGTCGTTGTAGTGGCACACACATATGCAACTAGAGTTTGCACAGCAACATGTCAGATCGTATGAGCTTCCTATATTGACAACCTCCTCGTTGCCCCTCTCGTGTTGCATCTGTTGGCGGAGGTCATTGTTCTCCTCATTGAGAGTGTCGAGTCGCTCCTCCAACTCAAAGATTCGATCCCATGATGTATCCACGTAGTTGACAATATACGCTCATGAGGAGGGGCGATCCAATGGTGAAGTCGATTTTGCCATCCGCAGAAAGGACGGTAAATAAAGTGGCTCTATAAGCAAGAATAAAAATATACTATTAGTAGTTTGTACCGCGGAGTGTGGGCATCGGAAGAAACGTTGTTCGCCATCGAAATTGCCTTCGATGACTGAACGACCGCGGCCCTCATTGTGTCTGCATTTTGGCCACACTAGTTGAGCACGCCTCGTGGGTATCAAACGGTAGTTAGGACCGAATTTTTCCCTCTTTTGCAAGGAAATGTCTTCCTTTGGTGACCCCGCTCCGACTGGTCCCTCAGCGTCCGCCATGGTATGCATCTACACAACGGAGAAATTAGTTCGATTTATAAGGTTCTCTATTCCTACTCTCATGGAACCCCAGCCGTGTTTTTATATAGAATGAGAGAACTTAGTGCAATCACCACATGACAAAATCGACCAGCTTTGCCCAGAGGCATGACAAAAGAGGGCAACTTTGTCTAGAGAGATGACAAAATAGGCCATCTTTGTCCAGAGGCATGACAAAAGAGGGCAGATTTGTCTAGTGACATGATAATAGGGGGCAGCTTTGCATAGAAACACGACAATAGGGGGTATTTTTGCACAGAGATATGACAAAAGAGGGCAGCTTTGCGCACTAACATTACAACAGAGGTCAGCTTTGTACAGAGATATGACAAAAAAGGGCAGCTTTGCACAAAGACATGACAATAGGGGGCAGCTTTGCAGAGACATGACAACAGAGTTCAGCTTTGCGTAGTGACATAACATGACAGGGTAGCTTTGCGTAGTGACATGACAAAAGGGGACAGCTTTGCACAGAAACATGACAATAGGGAGCAGCTTTGCGCAGAGACATGACAACAGAGGTCAGCTTTGCGCAGTGACATGACATAATAGGGCAGCTTTGTGTAGTGACATGACAAAAGGGGGCAGCTTTGCGTAGTCACATGGCATGCCGACCCAGCTTTACTCAGTACCAGGACCACGTGCGCCAGCTTTACACATACGAGTAGAGGAAAAACGGACCCTATAAGTCGGGGTGCATTCCATTTCGCAAGGAACACTAAACGACCAAACCCCACACTACACCGCACTTTCTTCACCGCACCGGGATGGACAAAAGGCAGCATAAGAAGCAATGGGACAAGATGGTGAAGCAATGGGAGGAGACCCGCGACCTAGCACGGTCAGCTGCCACCCACGATGAGAAAATAAGGGGTATTGCGGCCGGGCTAAACAAGCCCAGCGTGCTACAAGGTCAGCTCCCCGCAATGAGGGGCCCCATAGCAATAACCCCATCCCGAACGTTCCCACCGACCGTTCGCCACAACTCCCACCCGAGGGGGAGACACCCCTATTTGTTGGTGCGAGGACACTTGCAAGTTCTTCAAGTCTAAGCACCGCATCAGCCTAGGTATGCGTTACTGGGGTTGCGCAAACTACTCTAGTGACTACCCCGACCGCCATCTAGACACCGCAACCTATCGGCAGCCGGTAAAGACCAGGTGCACCATTTTCCCCTACCTTTTCTCCTTTACAGCACACACTAACAATCTATTTCCTGTATTTATAGTCCCCGAAACCCCTATGTGCCTACCGTAAATGGATCGATCTTGAGATCCACCCTGAGGACCAATGGGCCCTCGACTTCGAGCAGTGGAATGTCGCAAGGTCATCGGAGATGTAGGAGGAGGAGCGGCGCAAGAATGAGCAAACCATGCGTATACAATGTGAGACAAAAGCTCATCCTGAAGCGTACACGCGTAGGGAGCGGGAGGCTCGCGAGAGGGAGCGCGAAAGAAAGAGGGAAATAGCGTCTAAGGCAAAAGTGGCCGCCGAGGAGTTCAACGTGGAGCGGGTAAGGAAGGGAAAATTGCCCCGGTCCACACAGTAGGTCGTACGACCAGTTGGGTGGGATAGTCGCACATGATGCTATATGTTATGCATGTAATGAAAAAGTACATGGCATGTTACTCCCAACTGTATTATGAAGTTTATTTCAATTCAAACAACCCTATTATCACGTCTTTTCGCATTCAATCATTCATATATCAAGTCATCTAACAATATTAACATACCGGTTTTCTCCGCATACGAATTCTCAGTAACATCAAAATATCACTTACCATCATATGTACCAATCGTTCTACGGTCAATCGTTGGTAAAACAAATTTCCAAAATTTTTTATAACACACAATGAACATAAACTTTTATTATAACTTCAGCACATTTTTTCCCAGTTAAAAACTACAAAATTTAAAAACTTCACGGGGGAGTCGTCCAATGGGCGGGCGACTGACCGTAAGTCACCTACTGGGGAGGCGACTAGATGCCATCACCCGAGTGTAGGGCGACAGGGACTGTGTCGGCCTCTGGTTTGGCGATAGGCTCCAGTCGCCCCTCCATTGGGCGACTAGAGCCTATTTTTGTAAAAAAATTTCCTGCGGGTATATTTCTGTAATTTTGAATAAAATATAGATTATTCGTACAAAAAATTTCTAGTATTGCTACCTCCTTTATTGTGCTCTTATTTGCTTAGATGTACATCTGCTCACTTGATCGCAGTATGATGCAAAATTAGTTTTGAGAAGTAGACAAGGTTGCAAGCTAATGTGTGTTTGAGACTAGGCCACTTACATTAAACAATGTTTGGAATGCTGAACTTTCTTCCTATTCGTATGAAAATTAAATTGTTTTCTACAAAATTCATACGAAATTCTTGTGTATCAAACATGACTCTATTTTGTCACGTTAGTTTTACTGCTTTAATTTAATGCTTTGTCGTTTCTTATTTTCTTAAGTAATATCACCTTTTAATCATGCTATACGTTATTTGGTCCATTACACTAGAGATGGCTGGTTCAAGCTTTGAACCTAACTCGTCAGCCTCGGCGGATCAAGGGGAGTTCCTTCCTATCCCATTGAACACAACAGACTTAGCTTAGGACACTACTATAGTAAACCTAATATTAGACGTCAAATCACAGATGGTTTTGTGAAACCGTCTATGATGTACACTATCACAGACGGTTTTAATTTAGAGGCTGTCTGTGGTGTTTGTAACGGGAAAAAGGAGTATCACAGACGATTCTTACCGCTGAACCGTCTGTGATAATGGAATATCACGTACGCTTTTATTATAAAACCGTTCGTGATATTCAGATTATCACAGACGGTTTTTAAATATAAACCATCTGTGATTATCACCTATCACAGACGGTTTTTAGTTACAAACCGTCTGCGATTATCAGCTATCACATACGGTTTTTAGTTACAAACCGTCTGTGATTATCAACTATCACAGGCGATTTTTAATTACAAACCGTCTGTGATTATCACCTATCACGCACGGTTTTACTACAAACCGTCTCGTAATATTTACACCACAAACGGTTCGAAAATCGTCTGTGATAACCTTCGATTATCACTGACACATAAATTCAGACGGTTCAAAAAATTGTCTGTAATGACGTTTTTGAACCGTCTGTAATATGGTTTTCTGTAGTAGTGGGAGCACATCTGGCTTACTAAGAAGAACTGTACCCAAACAGTGAAGTACATGTTGTGCAACAAATATTGGAATGCAGGTATCTCTCGTGTGAAGAAGCATCCGGCAGGCATAAAGGGTGATATCCAACATAGTAAGGCAGCCACAACAGAGATAAAGAAGTAATTTCGAGATCTGTTAGAGAGCACAATGAAGAAGAAAGAGAAGGAAAACAACAAGATGAGTTACGAGCAGAGGTTAACATATCTGGATATAGAGAAGAAGATGAAGTTGTTGTCGTAGAACCTCTAACTAATTGACAACAGAGAGGGCCAATTGATAAGTATTCAATGGTTGGTTTGTCGGTTATAATCATCATCCAGTTGTGGTTCCAAATATGCACTACCAGCAATTGATGAAAGTGAGAGTGACAAGGAGTTGGTTGCCTCTGAAGAGGATTTTTGTTTCCAATAAGCCTAAGGCTGAAGTGGATCTAGTGGTGTATTGTGCATGACGATGATTTAGAGTAACTGTTTCTATCATGGTTGTGGGTCATTTTGTGTACTTAAATTTAAAACTTAGTACTTTTGGTCGTCGTCTTGTCAGTGTGTTCAGTTAGTCTACTCTATGTGACAGTGCATGCTTTTATTCTATTACCTAAACTCGTTGCAAGTCACACTTTGGTGCAGAACTATAATAGTATGCCACTCAATCTTGTTATCTTTTGAGTTAGTAATGAAGTTATTATATACAATTAGAGAGTAATACAAGTTTCTTTGACGGTATTGACAATATAATACGTTCAGATATCTCTAAAACTAGCGTTATCACCAAATATATACATATATTAGTGCGAACGCCAAATTGTCCACATGATTCAAATTTATTGCTCGGTGGTAACCTGAGAGCGAAGCTTTCGGCCAGGAAAGTCGGCTCCAGGACGCAATCCAAACTCACCGTAGGTCCTGCAGACCAAGCCACGCCCTTGACGGGATGGGCTTTGCCCGTTGGAACAATCGTGATCTGGCGGTCGGCCGTGGGCGACCATTGGCTGGGTCTAACGGTGAACAAATGGGGTCCCAGATGGACATGCTTCACTTGGCCGATGTAGGGTAAGGTTGACACGGGCGTTGTTTTTTTTGGGTGTGGAGGCGGCGTAGTAGCGCGGTAGAAAGAAGACTCGGGCGGCTGAGGCCAGCGACTGGAGGAAGAAGACGACTAGATGAGTTGTGGCGTGGTGATTCCTCGGTCGTTGGTGGTTTGGTACCATGTTGGGCCGCTAGTTGTTGGTAGCAGTTACCAGTAGCAGCCTTAGAGGTCCAGCTGGCTAGCCCAATTTGGTGAATTTAGCCCTTGAGAATGGCTTCTCTCTCTCTCTATCGATTGTCGATCGCGCGCGGCGCCTCAACCAATTCTCAGCGAGCTGGGCGACCCACTGCGGCGGCGACGGCAAGCGGGCTAGGGCGCAAGGTGGTGCGGCTTTGCCGCTTGACTCGCCGACTGCAACAAATGAGCACCACCTCTATTTTCATCCTAATTTTGTCACTCCTACAACAAATATATATGATGAGCTACCTATCTTTGATTTAATGAAGGAGTGTAGGGTTGATACTATGATCACAAATAGAGAAAACATTCTTGATAGAACTAAAATTTGGGAACCCTTGGAGAGAATCGAGATTAGCAACGATCGAAAATTTTGAATTTTTTGTCCAAAAATTAAATGCCCCTAACAAATTCAAAAACAAAATCTTGTTCAAAATTTATGAAAATTTGAATTTCTAGTACAGTTCAGAATTGGAGACACAAATGAAACTAACCAATCTCACCAAAAAAAGAAAATTGAAGAAGCAAAATCCACAAATCAAAGCATCACTCTATGTACACAACTACAAACCAATTCACTATTGTGTTCAGCTGCAACTTGTAGGGATCCATCTCTATCTTTACATTAACTCATTGATTGGTAATTGTTCATCAGTTCTTGCATCAACCAATCCAAGATCCAAGTTCCTTCGGTAACTTGCCGCAAGCCTGCATCTCGCCTGCTCAGCCTCCATCACCGGGACATAGCCCGCCACCGCCGTTCTCCATGCTAGAACCGTCACCTCTCTACCCTTCCATACGTCGCCACCTCTCTCCCCTCCCATGCACTGCAGCCGCACCCAGAACTGAATGGGGAATGGGGAGAGAGAGCGTGAGGGTTAGGGTAGGGACAGCTTTGGGCTGAATAGGCCTTTAGATTCAAAATGTCCTAAATATTTCATGAATTTTGAGGCCACATCAATGTGTTCTTGTCTACTTTAATTCTTGTTTGTGAGTTCAGAGGACATCACTGACTTGTTCCGGCTTTCTTGGAAGTGCTTGCTTAACTTTTTTTGAAGCTGCTCCCACAAGTATACCAAGCACGGTGGGAGGGAGAGGTACTAGGACTGAGCGACTCCTGTGAGGGCCAAGGGAAATCTCTTTGACATGATGGCTTTGCTCCTCCTGCAGCTGCTATGGCAGTTTCCTATACACAGTGAACTCTACCGAGTCGGAGTCCCATGAGTACTTTGTGACATTCGGCATCCGGAAACACATCGACCACAGGGTGGCTTGCAAGCTCGAGCTCAGCGGGTTGGTACGATCAACGAGACTGATGACCTCGTGGGCCAGGAGCCACTTAAGGCTGGGGGCACGTTGGAAAGTCCAGTGTAGAGCTGGGCGTGGGATCTTGTACTTGGCCGACCAGGGGCGGCCTAGCTCCTAGGTGATCGTGGTTCACCTCCGCACCCCCGACCAAGGATGGCAAGTTCGCTCGGACACGGGCTTCAGTGATCTCGGCCCGGAGGGCTTTGACCTCGGCACTTGGGCGTGTTGTCCCCCTTGCCAACACCTTGCTTCCTCTAGTTGGTTCCTTCATTCCTCAGCTCCCTAGACTTCCGCGGACAATGGGGTTCTTTCCTCGGCTCACGCCCTCTCAAGTTGTACCCCAAGTTCTCCTGATTGGTGAGCCTCAGCTGCGGACCGTAGAGCCTCGATTTGTGATTCTCTTAATTGCCTTCGGAGGCCCTCGAACTCCCACTCCACCTCCTCACGAGTGTTTGGATGGGTGGCTTCTCAGGAAGTCGCGGTTTCACCGGTGACCTAGGCCTCCGTAGAAAGTCTAGCTACGTACGTCTCTAGGCCCAGAGCGGTGTGGGCTACGATATATATTGACTCCGGCCTCAAAGGGGGTTCACACCTCCTACCTCGGTGACCTTTCGTGCCTTCCCCTTCTTAGGCGGCATTACTTCTCCCCCGAGTCTCCATGAATGGCACCAACTATCGTCGATATGAGATTGGGCAATAAACTTGTAGGTAGCATCGGTTGGATTCAAGACCACCGAGGATACAGAGGGGCTCTATGAGATGCACACACAATAACCAAGTATATTCAATATGAATGTCTGGGGTTACAAAATGTTCCCCCTCATTTACAAGGGGTCCTATTTATTATAGAGGGTGAGGGGAGGCAAGTGAAGTTACAAGCTCGCCCTCGGGCCTAGCTAACACCTAAGGGTATCTTCGTCTTTCATGCCACGCGGGTCTCGCCAGGTCCGACAGACTTCGGAGGTTGATTTGTGGTTGGCCTCAAACCTCATCCGGGGTTGACCCTGGACCTCGTCCGAGGTTGGATCGTGGACTTCATCGAGGTTGACTCGTGGACTTCACTAGGGCTGGATTGTGGACTTCACGAGATTGAATTGTGGACTTCACTGGGGTTAGATCACAACTTCGTCGAGGTTGGCTCGTAGACTTCGCCGGGTAGGTCCCCGATAGGTGCCACAACAGTGGGGTTGTCGTGGGCCTGAGGTAGACCGGAAACCCTCGTCGAACAAAAATTTGGGATCCTCAACAGAATTGAAATTCACAAAAAATGTAAATTTTAATTTTTTTGTCCGAAAAATTGAAATGCCCCTAACGAATTCAAAAACAAAATCTTATTCAAAATTTGTGAAATTTCGAACTTCTCGGACAGTTTGGAATTGGAGAAGCAAAATCCACAAATCAAAACATCCCTCTACGTACACAGCTACAAACCAAATCACTATTGTGTTCAAGTGCAACTTGTAGGGATTCATCTCTATCTTTTACCTTAACACATTGATTGGTTATTGTTCATCGGTTCTTGCATCAACCAATCCAAGATCCAAGTTCCTCCGGCATCTCGCTGCAAGCCTGCATCTCGCCTGCTCAGCCTCCATCACCGGGACATAGCTAGCCCCCCGCCGCTGCCCTCCATGCCGGAACTGCCGCCTCCTTGCCCTTCCATACGCCGCAGCCTCTCTTCCCTCCCATGCGCCGCAGCCACGCCCCAAACTGAACTGAGTGGGGAATGGGGAGAGAGAGCGTGAGGGTTAGGGTAGGGACAGCTTTGGGCTGAATGGGCCTTTAGATTCAAAAGAGTCCTAAGTATTTCGTGAATTTCGGCTCAAAATTGTCTCTCTGATCTTATTCACCACAAACTTTTGTGGTACCACCGGGCCGCATGGGTGCCCTGACAGCTGGTTAGTTGAGATCATAGTTTCACATTCTCCTATCTTAAGAAAAGTTTCTAGTTTCTACTTACCCCTTATATACATGCATGAACCATTACAAAATTATGCAGCTATTTTAACCTAGAGTTTGTATTGCATTCCTTAATTTGCAACCAAATAAGCAGTAAAGCACGCAGTTAAATTTCCAAAACTCCTAAACAAATTTCCTGCATCAGTTATCCTGTCCCGTTCCAATGACAATTACTCCATGGCTTAAGCTCGCTTTCAATATAATGCTTCTGCAGTTTCACTTCACTTAATTAAGTACCATTCTTCCTGCCGAAAGTACCGTTCTTCCGACGGTTTGTCCTTGGACCAAGCATGCACGGCAATGTGAGATTACCAGTTTTCCCATGCACAGCTTTGGAGAACGAAGCAATGAAGAAACCCACCATGGGCCTGTAAAAACGTAGAGACTTTGACTAGTTAACCTTTCTAGATACAGTTCACCAATCGATCCGCACGAGTAGGGTCCGGTGGAACAAATTGCGTATTCGACCTACGCCTCCTGTATATATAGCTCATCACCTGTCCTTGTGATCGACGACCTACGCCAAGAACACGTACCGCAGCTCCCATGGCAAGATCTAGGGCGATTGCGTCGGTGCTCCTCTTGTGTGCCCTGTCGTCTTCTTGTCACGTCGCCATTTCCGCCTCGCCGCCGGCCTCCAAGGATGACTTCCTCTCGTGCCTCACCAAGGGCATACCCGTCCGGCTCCTCTACGCGAAGAGCTCACCTTCCTACACCTCCGTCCTGGTGTCCTCCATTAGGAACCTCAGATACTTGTCGCCCAAGACGCTGAAGCCGCTCTACATCGTCACCCCCACCGACGCCTCCCACATCCAGGCCGCCGTGGTCTGCGGACGCCGGCACGGAATGCGCATCCGCGTGCGGAGCGGTGGGCACGACTACGAGGGCCTGTCGTACCGGTCCGAACTCCCGGAGCGGTTCGCCGTCGTCGATCTCTCCAAGATGCGGTCCGTGCGCGTCGACGCCAAGGCCAGCACGGCGTGGGTCGAGTCCGGCGCGCAGCTCGGCGAGCTCTACTACGCGATCTCTAAGGAGAGCCCCAAGCTCGCGTTCCCGGCCGGCGTGTGCCCGACCATCGGCGTCGGTGGCCACTTCAGCGGGGGCGGGTTCGGCATGCTGCTGCGCAAGTACGGCGTCGCTGCCGACAACGTCATCGACGCGAAGGTGGTCGACGCCAACGGGAAGCTGCACGACAAGAAATCCATGGGCGACGACCACTTCTGGGCCATCAGGGGTGGCGGGGGCGAGAGCTTCGGCATCGTGGTCGCATGGCAGGTGAAGCTCGTGGCGGTGCCACCCACAGTGACCGTGTTCCAGATCCGCAAGACACTGAAAGAAGGCGCCATAGACCTCATCACGAAATGGCAAGAGGTCGCGCCGGCCTTGCCCGACGACCTAATGATCCGCATCATGGCGCGGAGGAACGAGGCCATGTTCGAGTCCCTGTACCTCGGCACGTGCAGCAACCTGCTGCCGCTGATGCGCAGCCGCTTCCCGGAGCTCGGCGTGAACCGCACGCACTGCAACGAGATGCCCTGGGTCCAGTCCATCTCCTTCATCCACCTCGGCAAGAACGCCACCGTGAAGGACATCCTGAACCGGACGACCACCATGAAAGCCTTCGGCAAGTACAAATCGGATTACGTCATAAAGGCCATCCCGAAGAGCGTGTGGGAGAAGATCTACGACTGGCTCGCCAAGCCCGGCGCGGGGGTGATGATCATGGACCCCTACGGCGCCACTATCAGCGCCACCGCGGAGTCGGCGACGCCGTTCCCACACCGGAAGGGCGTCCTGTACAACATCCAGTACGTCAACTACTGGTTCAGCGAGGGGGGCTCTGCGCAGCCGCTGCAGTGGATCAGGGACTTCTACGCGTTCATGCAGCCGTACGTGAGCACGAACCCCAGGCAGGCGTACGTCAACTACAGGGACCTCGACCTCGGCACGAACGAGGTGGTGGGCAACGTCTCCAGCTACAAGAGCGGAAAGGTCTGGGGCGACAAGTACTTCAAGGGCAACTTCGAGAGGCTCGCCAGGACCAAGGGCAAGGTCGATCCGGAGGACTACTTCAGGAACGAGCAGAGCATCCCGCCATTGCTCGAGTGAGCGAGATCCATCGGTTGATCGATCGACCAGTCAAGTTTTGAGGAGTTAATTGATTAGATGGTTCCTGCACTTACTGCATGCGTTCATAGATGCATTTGCATGGAGATTTAGTGCGTGGTTGGCGTTTCCCATGGCTTTTATTTTTCTGCTCCAACTAATAAGGATCTACGCGCGCATAGTCGTGTCAAAATCGTTTTCTTCTTTGTATATGCATTGAATTTTAGTCAGCGCGTGTTGCCTCTCATGTCAAGGTGACCCATAACAATTTCTCTAATGTGTTCCCGTAGGGTGCCTGGCTCCGCTGCCGTCACATGGCCGTTTCAGCAGAAAAGGCGCACACAGCCACCGCAGTTTTTTGGAATAGTTCTATTTTTTTTTGTTAGATCATCATATTTATAGTTACAAAGTGTCATCCTAACATTTCTCAAACTGCATCTATTCACTCCTAGGGTTAGTCCATAACTCTATCTCTATTTATATTTTAAGACTCAAACTATGATCTTATCTCTAAGACTATAAGTCCTTTTCTAATTCTAAATAAAGGATCTGAAACCCTTACGTACACGGGTTTTTCATACTACTCAATTTTGAACACTCCAAAAGTGTCACGTGTCGTAGCCTCCGAACCACACCTCTATAGCTCCAACACGCATCATCCATATTTGATCTCCACACACCCCAACTCGAACACAATCGTCTCATCCAATATCCTTGACGCTCTGGCGCATGACTTTGCATCAAGTCATCTCCTGGTCCTCGCCGTAAACCACGATCGCCTCCGAGTTACCCTACACATGCAAAGACCAAAGCAACATCTTTTTCTGACACAAGTTCATTCTAACTTGACCGACATGAGTCCACACACATGTCACACTTCTAAAATAACATCAATAAGTAACATTGTTAATTATTCATCTTCACAAATATTCTAGACTTAACCACATGATCTAACATACATGTACATTGAAATTATCAAGAAAGCAAGCTTTGCCTTATATCTTTGAAGTTCGCTGAACATCTTTTCCTAAATCAGCTGAAAGTAACATATTTAGCACATGCAAGGAACTCATCCATATCCAAACACTTTCTCAAGCACATTGTAGGACCGAAATGGCAATAGAGGCAGGGTGAATGGTGCTTTCAAAATCGCCCCAAGTATTCACACATATTTCTTCTCCGATAGCTATGACAGCTATGAAGCAAGAAGCTCAATGCTCATCAGAAGCTACAACCAGAAAGGAAAAATGAGGCAAGAAAAGAAGCAGGCAACTGGAAGCAAATCTTGAGGCTAGTCTGACCACAAATGAGACAGCGGTCTGACCGCCAGAGCACTCCCGGTCTGACCGCCTTAGTGAGGCCGGTGTGACCGCAGAGCGGCAGTACCATCGGGAAGAGCGGTAGTACCGCCGAGGAACGAATTCAGAGAAAGAAATAGAGACTAACTGAAAACAGAGAGAGGCCGGTCAGTTTGCCAAAGAACCGTTGGTCTGCCCGCCGATGCTCTGCCGGTCTGACCGCAGATATGCTGCCGGTCTGACTGCCAATGTAGTTGTGGTCTGACCACCAAACCTTACCAGTCCTACCGCCAAACGGAGACCGGTCTGACCGCCAAAGGTACTCCGGTCTGACCAGAAATAGATTTAGCGACTGAAAACAGAGGCGACAAAATATCTAATCGAAAACAGAAGTTGTAGCAGACTGAAAAATAGAATAGACTGGAAAACTCAAAGCACAAGACTGCAAGCAAAAAGGAAAAACAAAAGCAAAGAAGGAAAGCATAACCGAAAGGCTAAAGCTATCAAGAGACTTGAAGAAAACCGAAAACTCCTGATTGAAAACAGACGGCATAGAAAATACTGAAATGCCAAACAGAAAAAGGGATCGGATTCCAAATAGCTTGTGGTTCTTGAATCTTTTTCTCATGAGACTTTAGATCATGAAGGGGAAATAATCTCAGGAGGAGAAAACACAAAGCTAATTCACTTCTTCGGCCGAGACATCGAGAGAACAAAAATGCTCTACCTCTAGAAACATGAAACCCTTGAAATAGAGCATGACTGCAGCGAACAGAATTCTTGAAGGAAAACTGTGATTTAGACCTTTGCTCTCAGGTATGAGCTAGCCAAGAGGCTTTGAGAAGATTCCCAGTTCAGAGCGAAATGATTTGCAGCTTTTCAAACAAGGGCTCGACTCAAAACAAGATCAACAGAAAAGATCAGAGACCAAAATAGAGACAACCTAAAGATAAAGGCAGAACATAGAGAGACTCAAGAAATCCAACCATTCCAAACACAAGATTTCTCAAATGGATTCAGAGAGATGAATGATTGCATAATGAAATTGTTAACAGCCAGTTCAAGCCATCTCTCATACCGAGAGCATCACACCCGAATGAACCGAAGCCACTACAACTCCAGAACCCCATTCTCACATTCTGAGAAGACACACGCAAAACAAACAAGAACTACAACTCCAGAACACACCTTCCATCAGAAAGGGAAGAAGAAAAGACTCACACACACATGGAGAGAAACAAAGAAAACCCTCTCATCCTCTCACTTTGCACTAGAGAACACACTCTCTATTTATAGCCTTCCACTAACGGGTTCACATTTTGCTTTATCCAATAGCTCCACCAACTCTGCACTTTATCCATTAACTCGAACCAAATCCGCTTCTACTTTGCAGCCTTGCGCATTTTACCAAAATGCCACTCCTGCACCTTCCTGGAAGCTTCCTTTTTTCTTGTTGTCCACGCCTCGCAACCACTTTGAGTCCTCACCGTCTTCGACATCTCCCGACCGCTTTGACCTCAACACTACCTGTGTCTAGTCCAACCATCTCATGCCTCGCCACGACTCCGCCTCAAAGTCCTACAATCATCACAGACAAGAAAAACATCACATAGCACCACTCGAGATAATGTAATCACACATTCACATCAATAGAAAGTACTCACGCACGAAACACCCAAATCAAACTCAAAATTTTCAGAACACGTGTCAATTACTCATCACAAACATGGGGTCACCTCCACATGGTCTCTCAATCCCCCCCTTGATGAGTATATTGACAAACACAGATAAAGCATAAAGTTGAGTTTGTTTGAGAGTAAGTCACATATGGTCTAAAAGAAAACAGAGAGACTCAAGACCATGTTGATAGAAGAGAATACTAGAGTGAAAACAGAAAGTGCAAATTTTTCTCCAAGACTCCAGAAAATTCCCTTGAAATAGCGTTTTCTCTATTATTCTCCCTCTTTTGGCAATAAAATCATCAAGATGCAAGGAGGAAAATAAAGTATGATTTGGATGAAATGGTTGGATTGTATGCAATCTAAGCAATTAGAGCCATGAAGATTATCCAAAATGACTTTTTGAAATATTACACCAAGCCATAACACAATAGAATGCTATCTAGATCATGACAATGTATGTATAGACAAGTTAAGCCAAATAAGTCATAATATGAAAATTATTCGAATTTCTTAGCATATCAAGTTATCCAAGATTATAGTCTAGCTAGAGGTATCCAAGGATGATGCAAGCCATGTCAATATTCTAAGTGGAACCAAGACGCTAGAATTGAGTTGATTTAGAGTGCTACAAGTTTAAGAATGAATCATTTGTTCAAGTACTTGGTCTTTTTGTAAGTAAGCAAATTTAGCACTAATGACATATTTTTCCTTTTAGAAACTCATGGTTGTTTCCAACCAAATTGTTTAGTTTAGTCATGTGCTAGATCTCAAGCCTTATCGACCACTCCAAGCTAGAAGCTTAAGAAGATGATCTTGGTCAACCAAAACTCCCCTTGAGTTCATGCCTAGTGCAATGGCAAGCAGTCTCATGAGAAAGAATTGATGAGATCAGTTTTTTCGCACAAAAGAGATCTTTTGCTTTTGCTGAATTTAGTTCAAGAACAAGGAGTTAATAATAACTCATGCATCATAAAAGAACTAGCATAGCTCAATCTAAAGCTCAATAATGATTCAAGACTCAACTCAGCCTATTTGACCTGGCATGAATCATAAAAGAATAACTAAGGATAGACTAGTCTCAAGAGCTAACATGACATGATTTAATTCAAGTTGTGCATTTCTAATCAACCATTAACAAGCAATCCTAATGTAGGAGCTAACCCTCCTACATTAGGATTGCTTGTTAATGGTTGATCAAGCTTGATTGATTCCCCTTCTGAAACAAGAAGTTCTAGCCCAAAATGTATAATATCAATCACTTGGCATCCATCTGATGTATCAGCTATGGATATTTCATATCCCCCTTTTTATTTACATAGTATTTTTTTTACTATACCTGTTGACCAGAGGTATTTGAAGGAGGATTCTTTGACGACTTCTCATGTTAGGACTTCGCTTCCCATCGATTTCCTGTAGGTACGTCAAATGGCTGCTACAATTATTGTTGTTTTCTGCTACTAATTTTCAAGCCCTTCAAGCTATAACATGTAAGCTTAGCCATACGGTCGCAACTCAGATAATTAATGATATTTGAGTCTTTTTTTAGTTTATCGTGATCATGGATGATATTTCATCTATATTTCTACTGTGTACACTAGCATGATCCTGGACTAGTGCCGAATAAACAGAGAGTCCAGATTTGCATATTTAGGTCTCGACATTTCCTCTCCACTCCCTGAAGTCAACTACACCACCTCTGAAGCCACGCGTGTCCACAAGTCTGAACAAAGCATAGCATCTCTTTTCGGCCGCCTGGGTAATTTCTAAAAATTCATCCTCATCTTCATCTCTCTCCCCAAATTGATTGTGCCACAATCTTGCTCATCTTCTTGTAGTTCTGTCATAACCTAGAGCAACAATTCTAGAACACTTTGTGTAAATCGCACTAGTCTAGGATCAACTAGTGCACACAGTAGCAACATGGATAGATATCAAGCTCAATGACAAACTTTATT
The DNA here is from genome assembly GCA_036346245.1 of Bonia amplexicaulis. Taxonomy (NCBI): domain Eukaryota; kingdom Viridiplantae; phylum Streptophyta; class Magnoliopsida; order Poales; family Poaceae; genus Bonia; species Bonia amplexicaulis. Next base: position 6,851,289 of record CM070751.1, read on the forward strand.
AAACTGAATACGGCCGATGGCTAAAGTTTACATCAATGGCCCATAGGCCAAATTTAAATATAAGCAGCGGAAGAAAAACCAAAGTGGAAGAAGCCCAACAAGCCTGCCCACAGGCAAACGACAGTAAGAACATCCTACACATCCTGATCCTCACTGAAGTCGAAGCTATTCTCCTCTAGCAACAGAATTTAAACAAGGTGAGCACATAAAATGTACTCCGCAAGTTACACGGGAAAATGCACAATGATGCAAGGCTGACAAGTGAAGGCATATAGGGTTATCTGAGCGTAAAATAGCATTTAAAGAAATATAGTAAATAGATTAAAATTTCTGAATTTAATATAGTAAGTAAAACAGTAATTTAAGAAAAATAATATCAATGGAGCAGGTACTGATTTGACACCAACCTAACCACGGGCATCCCACCCGGATCATCTTTTCCAAAAGATCTCGTATGGATTCCATCCATCCACAAGCCTTTTATAAACTATTTTGAAAAATAAAGTCTAATCCATGAAAAATTTTACTTAGCTTGTCCATGACCATTAGCACAACTATCCACGATAGTTTATACACTCTACATAGGTTATACAGCTTTACCCACAAGACATGATCATCCCATATTGCCATTGGATAAGCACACTTCTTTTGGTGTGCAGCGAGTAGATCATGATAAGACTTTTACAATACAAAGCCTTCAACTTGGCCAAGCCAACAGTAAGGTTTCACCCCCAGAAAGGAATCCACCAGACACCCCTCTTGAGTGGAGTGAGACTTCACATAGCCTACGCACGCTCACTTTCAACCTATAGTGAGACTTAGGTTGAGACCTACAAATTAGACGGCTAGAACTGTCCCATGCTAGCCTTGTGGTAGTACGGTATGACTTTGTAATAGCAGCTTACAAACTGGTCCTTAATTCGACTTAGACACTAACCACATACCCCTCATGCCTAGCAAACTACATTGTGTCACCAATCAACAATGCATGCCAGCAAGCACTCACCACCTGACCATTCGCCTAAGTCTAAACCAAGTTTTTATATTTTATTTGGAAACATTTCATAGACCTTCTTGACTCACCGTCACCTAAGTCTAAACAACAATGCATGCCAGCAAGCACCCACCACCGCCATGCACAGTATCACTATCGCCTAAGTCTAAACAACAATGCATGTCAGCAAGCACCTACCACCTGATTCTTCATTGGTTTTTCCTTCTGATTACTTTTTGGGTTTGTTTGCCCTTTCCTTTAGTAGTGTTTTATTTGCATGTGTTGTAGCCCTGTAATAGGCTTATTTGGCTTTGTTTGTGTGTATGTATGGTAGATTATAGAGAAGAAGCCCCTAGGACAACTGGAACTAGAAGTAACCCTGAAGCCTACGAAGTAATGAGTGCCAACTACGACTCATAAGTGAAAGATCAAGCTCCGATTAAGTTGGTTTTGGTGTTAATGACAAATACCATAATGTTAATGACAAATATCATAATGAGTTTTTGGTGATATTAACAAATATCATTATAATGTTTTGGTGATAAGGACAAATGTATATATAAGACTAATATAATTGTTCAAGTATATTACAACTTAGTCTCATTTGGATGGATTGAACTCCTCGATTAGTTCAAAATGAATATGTGCATATGTTTTCATTATATACACTTGTATGCACACATTTAGGGGGAGCTATCTCTATGTTTTGGAGTTTCATAAGTATTGATCTATGCTTCTTTTAACATGCATATTTAAGATCTTTACTTTGAAATACATCCTTGAGTATATATATAACTTATGTAGTTTATGTATACTCATGTGCAATCGGGTTGTCATCTAACTTCTCCATTATGTGTTAATGGTTGGACGATTAATGACAACCGGATAAGTAAACTTTGTTTAAAGCTTATCTTAGAGTATACAAATGTTATGTACAAGTTGTACACTCATAAATCAATTTTTATCTCATTATTTGTTGAGATTATCATGAATTACCAAAAAAAGAATATTGTTGAATCTAGTCCCTCCATTATGTGTTAATGGTGATGTTTGGTAATTGATGACAATTATTTTGTGGACTAACATTTTCTATGAGTTGGATGAATAGGTTAGGTTCCACAAATGATGATGACTTGGGATGACTTCATGTGTTGAAGATCATCAAGTCTAGATGAAGGATGGCTTTATGTGTTGAAGGCCATCAAGAAGAAAATGCATCATGAGTTGATGCATATCCAAGATGATCATGTATTGATCAAGTCAAGTGAAGACCATCATGTGTTGATGGGGTTGATGAAAAGGATGCATCATGTGTTGATGCATATCAAGACGATGACCGAAGGCAATGGTATGACTAGCTAGGGCTAAGAATGTGTTCCTAGACTTTTACCGGTCTTGGTGTTTAGTTGAATGATCGGATTGCTTGTATAGGTTGCCGTACTATTAAGAGAGGTCATGTCTAATAGTTTAAGTTTCATCATGTGTTGATAGCTCAAACCTCACTTGCTCTAGCTCATCGTGATATGAGGCTTGCATTTGCGAATGTGTTTTGCAAATGGTTAAAGCTCATGTGTTGAATTCTTATAACATGGGACTATGCATTACAAATGTGTTTTGCAAGGGCTTGAAGTCCATATTTTCATTCTTTATGATATGAAACTTATATTTGCAAATGTGTTTTGCAAATAGTTAAAGCTCATATATAATCCTTGTGGCATGTGACTTAGGTTATGAATGTATTTTGCAAACGTGAGAAGTCCATGTATCTAATCTTTATGTCGTGATTTCAAAAGTGTGCGAATGTATTTTGCAACTTGTTGGAAATCATGTTGTGATACTTGTATGCATGATATCGTAGTTTGCAAATATGTTTTGCAAAATCTGTTGAGATATATGCATTTCTCGAAAACCGGAAGTACCGGCTCTGTAAGCGATACTACCGGAGCGGGCGGTCTGACCGGCTTGGTAGTAGCGGTCAGACCGGACTGATCAGGTCTGCTCGGACCGATTGGCAGTCTGACCGAGGAGCGTTCAGAACGGCCTGAGACTGGCGGTCAGACCGGTGTGACAGTGGCGGTTTGACTGGGATAAGAACGGCGGTCCGACCGGCATGCAGTGGGCGGTTTGACCGGCTCGCGGAAGTTCCGCTCCTTCGCGCGGAATGTTTTTTCTAGAGAGCGACTCACTTTTTTTTTGAGAAGCGGTTTGACCGGTGTGTGAGTGGTCTGACCGGAACTAGCGGTCTGACAAGACCCTGTGTGGGCGGTCTGACCGGACCTGGCGGTCTGACAAGACCCTGTGTGGGCGGTCTGACCGGTTTTCCAAGCCAACGGCTATTTTCCGACCGTTGGCGTGGCGAGCGGAAGTGCCGCCTCGCCTGCGTGATTCGCTTTTCCCGATTTTTAGAGATTTGGGTCCAACAACTAGTTTTTGGGTGTGGGGTATAAATACCCTCTTTTGGCCGCTTGGAGAAGTTGTTGTTTAGTTTATTTTTGTGTTCGTGAGCTAGAGTGAGGATCTCCACTCAATTGTGCATGTGTTACACTTTGTGAGAAGGGAGAGAAGATCTAGAGTGCATGTGTTACATCTAGAGGTGGACTTTGTGTTCAAGTGAGATTGTGCATTCGTTGCATGTGGTGAGAGTCAAGTGAGGGGCTTGACTTGTTACTCTTGGAGTTTGCTGACTCCTAGACGGCGTTGGAGGCGTCGTGCGCGGTGATCTTAACAAAGAAGGTTGTGAGAAGACCCGACGATATTGTGAAGGTTGGAGCTCACCTACCCGGAGCGGGAAAGAGTTACCACTAATGGAATTGAGGTGGAAGGCTTAATTCGTGGAGCCAGTCCAATTAGTTCGGGCTTACCTCAACGTAGAGTAGGGAAGACCGGCAAGTGTCCAAACACCACGGTAAAAAGAGGCCATGTCATTTGTGGTTTGTTTTCTTATGCTCAATTTACTTTCAAGCAATTTACTTATATATAATTAATTTGATTGCTTGTATACCTAGAATTGCAAACCTTGACCTAGGCTAGAATTATCAGTGCACTTAGGCGAACTTGGTGGACTTAGGCGCTATTTGTACTAAACCAACTTGAAATTAGCTTCCTCATTATATACTTGGTTTAGGCAAATATAAAATGTCTTAATTGTTAGTATTAATTTGAAGAGAATTTTTAGACCGCCTATTCACCCATCTCTAATCGGCCTCCTCGATCTTATAGTAAGGCAAGCCATGATCATTGATTATGTTGAGTTCCTATTAGTTGGGTTATATTACATATGGGTTAATTTTGTATTATTTATTTATCAAATGCTAATTGTTATCAGTTACTTTTGTGCTAATTATTATCAATTACTTTTGAATGGTCTTGTTTAATTAGCTAATGCTTTAATTATATTGTTTACTTACCATACTTCATAATAATCTGATATGGTTTCCCTGGATGAACTTATAGTTAGTATATCATACTTTAGATTAACATAGTAGTAAACATAGACAACGATGATTTCATTACATTTTGATTCACCATCATGAGTGGATGCGTTAGAATTTATGACCATCTTGGTGTGATGAATAAAAGTGTTGGATCACTCCCATAGAGTGCTATTGTGGGAAACGTTAGCTGAGGACAGATATGAGTGTGTGGTTTGGAGGTGACTGTGTGCATATGCTACCTGGTGGTTGCGTGCACAAGTTTCTGTTGGAAAGATGGTTCTATCCAAAGCATATAAGAAATTAACTTATACCATAAGAAAAGACATGATAACCATCCATCTACAAGATCTATTACTCAAACTTGATTCAGTTATTGTATTAGTTTAATTGGTATTACTACGGATAGGTTCAATGCTGGAGTGGACCACAAATCAGCCTATGCCACAGTATGACCCCTCGGAGTAGCAGTGGAGTCACCCGTACCTAGGCTTGGTACACGGCCAACTGTTGAGAGGGAACTTGTCCGTACTAGGTAGTACTAACATTATGAATTAGTAATGAATCCTGCTATTCCAACTCCATACAAGTCATAGATATCGTGTGGGTAAAGTTAGGCATTCTATGTAGAGATTAAACTAAATAATTCAAATAGGTTGTACTTTCGGTTAATGGAACTGTGCCGAAAGGGGTGATTCCTAAATCAAGGCATAAAAACAATATTAGTTAAAATTGTGGTAACATGGAAATAAGATAACTTGTTGGTATACAAAACAAATCCTCCTTGATAGATATTTCTCTTGAAACCCATATTTCCACTATAAAACTTCACCACCGCAGCTTGTTGAGTATGAATATACTCATTCTTGCATATTTTGATTCAGACAATGATCTTTATGAAGAAGATATGCTATCAGACAATGAGTACTATGATGGTGAAGATAATACATTTTAGGTCAACCTCACACTCAAGCATTGTTTGTGGTGTGGCTGTCTTTTGTTGTTTTCCATTTGTAATATAAGTAAGTCTGGCATGAAAGCCTTAGAACTCTGTAATTGACTGATATGTCATACTTTAAGTAAAAACCCTGTTATGGCATTGTAATTCTAAGCATGCTGTTTATCAATCTATGTGTAAATGAAATCATGGACAATTGCGTGAATCCGATGATTCTTGTTAAATCCATCGGATCGGCAAAAATTTCATTCGGATTAAATTATAGTTGAAGTCTCTTTGGTGAGTTGTGCTCTTAATGGTTGGAGTACTTTTTCAATTATTTGTGAAATAGTTACTCAAAGTTTGTTTCTCTATTATTGCAAATGTTCAAACAAACACAAGTATACAACCATATTAGTAACTATACAAATAATACAATATATATTGAGTATATGGCTATATGCTAATCGGCTGGGGATGAGCAAAGAATGAAAGAAATCAACTAATCAACATTAAAGATTTATATATACCAAAATCCAATCGACAGGCAGCAGCTCTGCCGTCCACCTCCAACCGTCTAGGAAATCAACGTCCGCCACCATAACCTTCCCGAGTGCCCTAGATGGTTAAACACCCACCAATTTTAGAAATAATTCATTTTCCAATTGACATTTAAAAATTCTATTAATATGGGTATCCATATATGCTACCATATCCTTTTTCGAATTTGGTTTATTTTGTATTATTATCTGCATTTGTAGCATGTAATTGTTATGCAATGATTAAGTTAGTAATAACAAGATAAAATCTTATGCAAGAATGAACATATACTCACAAAGCTTATTGTAACATTGTTTAGTAGTTCAAATCGATTATCTCTAAGGATACAAATATTAGTATGACACGAAACTCTAAAAAGTAATCTCCAGACGTGTACTTGTGGAATTGGTCGATTGAACTAAGTGGAAAGTTATAACGGTAATCAATCAAAAGGTAGTATTCGGGCATATCTACGAGGCTAAAGTCTGGCAGAGTACTCGGATGTGACCTATGGTTGCTATAAGAGCGTGAACCTTTTTCTAAATATGAGGTTGAGAACTGTGAAATGGGCATGACATAGATTTACAAAAGATAATCACTTGATTTTAATGGTGATTCCAAACAAAGAAAGATTTGAAGGGTTGGGAATGGAAAGTGTAAATCAAGTTGACCCCATTCCTAAGAAGTTTAGGTTTAATTTAAAAGCAATGGTTCAAAAAATTGCATCCACTAAGTATGAACGTAAAGCTCATGGCAATTCATAAGTAATAATTCATATGTTGAGTCGGTAAAGTCTCTGTTCAAATCAAAGAGAAGTGGTAAAAAGTGAATTACCAAGAGATTATAATGACGATGCAATGTTAGGGTTTAAGTTAATGCCTTGGAGTTTTGGAATGTATCTTTGGTTGATCCTTATGTAAAATTGGACTTATTGCAATAAGTTTGATTTTGTTAAGTTGAAGGTAATCAATAACCTCTAGAAGTTCTTGGAATTAAAGGGTTTACAATATAATGGGGTGTAATGTTCATAATTGCTTGATTGTAAAACTAAGTTACTGAATGTTTACAAATTTAATTTGAGATATCAAATTTATAAAAATAGATATGTTTCTTCTTAAATGTTACATCTTAGAATTTATTTTAGTTAATTTTGTTTTAAAAAGATTTAATCTACCTTTTTAACTAAAATATCTTGTAGTTTAGATGTAAAAAATACCTTTGTAAGTTCTTTTGTTAATAAATTTGATTTACCTTCAGATATTGCTGTAATATAAAACATTGTTTATCATAATTTTTTAACTAAATCTATATGTTTCTAAAATTTACTCCCTTATTCTTAACTTTTAATCTAATTTTTAAACCTTATCATTATCGACTTTTAAAAATCATAAACATTTATCCGTTAATGGTCAAAGTTATGCAAGTCATGTGAAGACTTTGCAAAAACAAGCACCCATACCCTGATAATGCGAATCTGCATGTGAACAAACTCCCATGAACAAAATAAACATGTGAACTATAGCCAAATTTGCAAAAAATCAAGGAACAACGAACAACCAAACCAATATTATTAAAATTGGAGACCAAATACCAGGTCACTTAAAGACAAACGCCATTCACCCTCACCAATATAGCAATTGACAACATAAAGAAGATAGAATGTATGAAAGAAAATTTATGCTCCCATAATGAAGGACACCACATGGTGAGAATACCAAGCCATGAAAATAAAAAATGGGAAGAATTTAAAGAATCATTTCACCAACCCATGTCCCAAATTAGAATCAGCCAAATTTGAAACAGAGAAGGAAACAAGGAAACTACAATTAACAATTTTTAGCACCGAATGAAGAATGAGAATGAGATGAACGTTAAAAGGATTCAAATCCCAAGACAATAGGATGGACTTTAAAGATTATTAAAGGTAATAAGTTAATTACCAAAAAAGGAAATTAAGATGCAAAGAAAAAAGAAGAAGTATATTAAAGCACCCAAAGAAATGGACAGTGAACAGAAAACAAAACAATAACCCAACCATCCCATATTGCTAACCAAGATCAAAAATAAGGCTTCAGCACAAAGAAGGTTATACTAAGAAGCACTTAAATGCCCAAAAGCAAATGTCACACGTAAAATTAGGTTAAGATTAACCAAAGAAAATCCTCAATGGCAATCAAGTTAAAATAAGTATAGTTATCGTCCACCACAGAACAAAAGGTATAAAAGAAACAAGACACTTAAGAAAAATAAGTAATCTCATCACACAGGAAACAAGCAATTAGGGAGTATTGGCCCTCCAGCTTTAATTAATGTATACAAGTTTCCGACTTTTGTTGAAAAAGAGTCGCAAAAGTCCTAATGTTAAAACCGAAAATGCGAAAATTACCTTGGACTATTAACTGGCATACTAAGAGTCATTAAGAATCAGTCATTCATAAACTCAATGGCAAGATAAAATGGATAAACTTTGGGACAAAGAATTGAATGCAAAAATTTTCAACCTCCAATCAGGAATTCTTTAAGGGGAAGGTTAAACAACCAAAATCTTGAAAATCAAAATATTTGAATTATGGTTATGATCTCTAGTCCAATTATTCACTAACTTTGCTACCCTCTCTGATCCGTTGAAGGGAATGTCACCATTCATTCCGAAAAATCGCCTTGCTTTCCTAACCTCGATCCCGTCTCATACCACGCCCCATTGCAAACACCTGGGCCACCTCGTCCTCCCAAACCTTCTGGTGAGGACGCCGACCCCACTTCTCTTCTGAGAATTTGCCAAAACCCCCTTCTCCGCCACGAGCCAGCAATTTTGCCGCCGTCCCTTCCCAACTCCCCTATCGACCCACCCAACTCCTCCCGCGGCCGCCTGTCCCTCACAACCCCCGGCACTTAAATCCGACCCTCTGAAACCCTCACTCTTCCTACCCGCCACCATTAACCCACCCACCTCGCATTCCAAAACCCCATGGCTCAACTGATCTCTTCCGTCTTCCTAATGCTTGCCCACCTCCTAAGCCCCAGAATTCCAATTGCCCTACCCCGCCCTTCCCATTTTAGGTCAACCTCACACTCAAGCATTGTTTGTGGTGTGGCTGTCTTTTGTTGTTTTCCATTTGTAATATAAGTAAGTCTGGCATGAAAGCCTTAGAACTCTGTAATTGACTGATATGTCATACTTTAAGTAAAAACCCTGTTATGGCATTGTAATTCTAAGCATGCTGTTTATCAATCTATGTGTAAATGAAATCATGGACAATTGCGTGAATCCGATGATTCTTGTTAAATCCATCGGATCGGCAAAAATTCATTCGGATTAAATTATAGTTGAAGTCTCTTTGGTGAGTTGTGCTCTTAATGGTTGAGTACTTTTTCAATTATTTGTGAAATAGTTACTCAAAGTTTGTTTCTCTATTATTGCAAATGTTCAAACAAACACAAGTATACAACCATATTAGTAACTATACAAATAATACAATATATATTGAGTATATGGCTATATGCTAATCGGCTGGGGGATGAGCAAAGAATGAAAGAAATCAACTAATCAACATTAAAGATTTATATATACCAAAATCCAATCGACAGGCAGCAGCTCTGCCGTCCACCTCCAACCGTCTAGGGAAATCAACGTAAGTACATAACCCACCCAGTGCTCACACTACTCAGCACCTCACCTCTTCTGTTGTCTCCTCGCACCGCAGCCCCGAGTCCCCAACTTTGCTGCTTGGCCGCGCACCCATGTCCCCTCCTCGGCTCAGTGACGCCTCCCCTCCTCCTCGTCGCATTGTGCCACTACCAGCCACAGCCCACCGACCACCCACCTAGGCTTTCTCCCTCAGCCTCAGCTTGCACTCTCCTCTTGCCTCTCTGTATCGACTCTCCTGGATGTTCGATCAATTGGGGAACATGGGGTTGGACAAGCAGGGTGGATGTGTTGTCGCAAGTGGGCCTTGTGGCTTTCTAAGCTTCAGCAAAGGCCCACAAAATTGATTCCCCAACCAGCCTTCTTCCTCATTCTTCTTCTTCGGTAGAGTGCCCAAATGAAATGCCTGCAGAGCCTCAGCCATTACAGCTGGTGGAGGGGGTACTAGTGCCGATGCAGAAGGTAGGCTCAAAGATGATGAAACCTCATATTGGATTTTCCCCTGGTTATATCAATAGCACGTGAAATATGGGTAGATACAAAATGGCGAGTGGCATAGCCGATAGGCGGTGGAAAGGGAGAGAGATTCAGCCCCATTTGCAGTGCTACGCCGTAAGCTAGATATATAACATGTCTTGTCATTCGTGCAGGAATCTCCACACAGATCTGGGTAGGGAGAGGAGATGTTAGAGGAGTCATTTGTCAGAATTTTTTAAATAATCTATTTTTATTTTGAATTATAGTATTATACCTATTTTTATTTTTTATAGTTTTGAGTATATGTCGCTCTACAGTTGGGCACTTGGGCTAATCGCCCAACTGTTGAGCGACACGTGGCCAAGTCGCCCAACCGTTGGGCGACTTGGCCCCTAGTCGCCCAGCCTAGTTGTGCAACTAGTCCAAGTCACCCAATTGTTGGGTGATTTAAAATAATAATATAATTATGTTATTAATCTAATGGAAATAATTGTGGAAAAATAAATAGCAATTTTTGTAGGTAATACATTTAACAAATCTTGTTTATAGGTTGTTTTTTAAAATAAAAGGGCAGACAATGTCGGTTGGTACATTTGTGATTTTCGTAGACTCTGAAGGGTACAGAATTTGTTAGACTCGAAATAACATTTTGTGATCGTTGTATATTGTTGTAGTACAATAAATTTCTAAAGAATTTTGTGAGGATGACCGAGGTAGCAATGATTCGTACGTAGGAAGGTAAGTGATATTGCGATATAATAGAGAATTTATACACGGAGGAGAACTTTGGATAAATGGTGTAACGATAACAACACAAGGAAATTCATACATAACCATGTCATAATTCCTACAAAGTAAAATACATACACAACGAAAAAAGTACACAAATCAGAAGGAAGACTCACTACTCGCCACCAGCTACACCACTCATAGCACCTCCTCTGTCATTGCCACGTCTCGCCCCTGGTTGGTGCCGGTCCGTACGGCCCCGATTGGCCTTCCTCAGCATGGGGTGTCGGCACCCTAATAGGGTGAGGTGGTCAGGAGCCCTGGTGACCTATGCTCCCAACGCCTTGAGGGTCGACTTCACCTGTGGCTACATGTGAGCAGCGACCCAGAAACAACCTCGATGGGTGCTGGCTCACGTGCTCCCCTGACCTCCGTCTGGTCGTCCGCGAGGAAGTAGCTCACGTTCACCGGGAGATCTTTATGGGGGATAACTGAACTCCTAGCTGGTGCACCGTACCTAGAGGATAGTGTAGGACCGGAAACGGCGACAGAGGGGGGGTGAATGTCGTAAATTAAAATTATCTCCCGACTAGTATCCACAAAATCTTTACCCTCCGATAGCTATAAAGAGCTATGAAGAAGAGAAAACCCAGCTCACAGAGAGTCAACAGAGATCAAGGAAATTGAGCGGAAGTCATGTCACGAAAACAGCAAAGAATTGCTACCACGGCAAAGAAATCTGCTGCCACGACTGCCACGACAAGACAAAAGAAATAAAAACTAAAGAAGACACTCAGCCGCAAGGAGTACAGCCGAAAGGCTTAAAAGCTAAAGAAACAAAAAGCAGCAAGCAGAACATTTGGCAAGAATGCTATCGGCACAGCACTGCACCGATTGTTGATTTTCTTGACCGAAGGCAGACAAAAACAGCAGACCAAAAGCAAGATTTTCAGACCAAAAAGCTACTGCAGCAAGGGAATTTGATAGCTCAGTAATTATTGCTTTGAGAACACAAGAACTGAACAGCAGCACAAAAGAAAAACTGAGAGTGGAGTTTGGCTGAGCAGTAGATAGATTATAAACCGAAAATACAAACTGCAGCCAACTGAACAGCAATCAATAAAAACTGAAGATGCAATTTTCTCTATGCAATCGGCTGGTAAATGTAAGAGATAAAACAAAAATTACTTTTCTGTAGAAAAGCCAAAGGCACAAAGACAAAGCTGAACCGAGAACAAAAGTTGTAGCCAAACACAAAGAAGGAAAAACTAAAGAAGCTGCTAAAACTGAAAAGGAAGGCAGCTGTCTGAAACTGCAAAAAAGGAAAAACTGACACAAGCAGTTTGTGTCTCCACAGTCTGACGGGAGAACCGAAAGAGAGAAAGCAGAAAGCTCCTGAAAAATTTGTTGACACAGTGACTACCAAGGAGACAAGAAGGAACCGAAATCAAAGAAGATCAATGGTTGTACTTCAAGGGTTGGCTGGACGGAAAAGCAAAGAAAAGAACTATTGATCGTTGCCTTCTCAGGTTAGAGAGACAAGGTATCAATTGATCATCCACGTGAGTACAGGAAGAAGAAAATCAATGATATGAACTGAACCCAGAAACAAGAGCAGCAAGGACTCAAAGACAGATGAAGTAAAAACACAGAAGAGAGAAAGAACAACAGGAAATCATCTCAAACAAAAGACTTTCCAACAGATGAAAGATTATAAAAACTAATGTTAACATTCAGATCATTCCATCCAAAAATTACAAAGGAGTCCCCATACGCATGGACATTAGAACAAGGGGAATGATTACAAGACTCTCAATCCATCCTCTCCCTCTCAATCCTCAAAAACACCAAGAGCTTCACATGCTTCTTGGGAGGAACACACACAAAATGGAGAGCAAATGCACAAAAACTCTCAAAGGGGTATGCAGCCCCCAACACCTATTTATAGCCATTGGCTAACGGGTCTCCAACCCGTTACGCCGGCTAAACCCGAATGGAGCCGTCTCCCGCTTGTGCAGCCTTGCAAAATTACCGATTCGCCTCTCCTGCACCTTCCGGGAAGCTTCGCTCCTTGTCGCTCACGCATGACCGCACTGACTCGACCGATCGGACCTCGACTCCTCCCGAGTCTAGTCCCATCCGCTCCATTGATACGATCGCACCCGGCATCTCGACTGCCTGACCTCGACCCTCCCCGAGTCTAGTCCCGATCCACCTCGCCGCCGCCTGTCGTGTCCACCTCCGGCAGCCCAGCCCGGTTCCTCGCCTCCGGCTCGCAACCACCTCGCCAGCCTCGATCATCTTCGACGTCTCCGACCGTCGGACCTCAACACCTCCGTGCCTAGTCCCGGTCCTCCCACGCCTCACCATGACCTAGCTCAAGTCCCGCAACCACACGACAAGCAAACCGTCACACAAGACCGCATCGAAATAGCATAATCATCATTAACCACAATGAAAGGTGCTCACACATGAAATACCTAAATCGACCGATCGAGAAAGAAAACAAACGTCCTAAGCACTCCCGACCGCATCGACCAAGTCCGATAGTATTGTTTATTTCTACAATATATTGACATGAAAAAAAAATCTCAAGAGACGAAATTTACCTTCCACGTGGTACACTGCCGTGGCCTCGGACGGAAGAACCCCCTCAAACCTACCCAGTAGGTCGTTGTGCCAGTTGGAAGGCACATCCGAAAGGGAGGCAACCTCTCCCACGATAGGTAGGCTGAGTAGCATCACCCTATCCTGCAGAGTGGGAGCCATCTCCCCTAATGAGAGGTGGAAGGTGTGCATCTAGGGCCACCACTGATTCAGTAGAGCTGTCAGCAATGACCGATTGAGCGAGAAACGTCATGACCTCTTCGAGCTAACCTGGACCTCCCCCTCCACCTCGATTGGAGCATCATCCTCATCGGTGGCCTCCACCATCCGTGCAATAGGTCGTTGTGCCAGTTGGAAGGCACATCCGACAGGGAGGCAACCTCTCCCACGATAGGTAGGCTGAGTAGCATCACCCTATCCTGCAAAGTGGGAGCCATCTCCCCTAATGAGAAGTGGAAGGTGTGCATCTAGGGCCACCATCGATTCAAGAGAGTCGCAAGAATGACCGATTGAGCGAGAAACGTCATGACCTCTTCGAGCTAGCCTGGACCTCCCCCTCCCCCTCGATTGGAGCATCATCCTCATCGGTGGCCTCCACCATCCGTGCAATAGGTAGAAGGCCAGGATCGCTCAGCCTACAAAGCACGAAGAAGTAAGTATATAGCGGAAATATCATAAAAAGATGTGGCATGGTTTGCACACAAACATGTCTCTCCAACGTGGGTCTAGTCTCCAAACTCACCAGGGTGTCCACGTACGAACCACCCCTAACTGGGTCACTCGTCCCCGCCCTCAGGATGCGAGACACACTGGCTCATGCGATGCTGCGCGTCCTCGTGCCGGTCCAGTAGGCCGAAAGGCCGGTTCAAACCACCAAGGTTGGGAGCCATACCTGCAAATCAATTTAAAGTTTTGGGGTATTAGGGTTTTAGAATTTATAGGTTTCGGGTTTCAGGGTTTAGAGTTTAAGCAACTATTTACAACTATTAACAATATACGACATACCTAACACAACTGCACTATATACAGCTATTAACATATACAATGTACCCGACATAACTACACATATAATGATTTTAATTGCTAACCTACCATGGTTTTGAAAGTACAATTATTAACAACTAAATTGACGTTAGTTCTATGATTACACTATTTACAACCATTAACAACATACAACATACCAAACATAACTACACATCTAATAATTTTAATGGCTAACCTACCTTAGTTTCAAAACTACACATCTAATGATTTTAGTTGCTATCCTACCATGTTTCAAAAGTAAATCTACACAAAAATTAAATCTATAAAAAAATACAAGGGACACACCATCATCGATGCACAAATCTCTCCTTCTCTCTTCCCCTCCTCTCCTTTCCTCCTCCTCTCCTCCTCCCTCCTCTCCTCTTCCTTTCTTTTCCTCCTCTCCTCTTCTCTCTTTCTCTTCTCCTTCTCCCCTTCCTCTCTTGGCTGAAATACAAAATGAGTGTAGGCACTCAGCTGGCCACACGCACGAGGGGGTATACCCCTAGCCACCCAATGGTTGGACGACTAGGGGGCTTGTCACCCAATGGTTGGGCGATTTGGCCACGTATCGTCCAACAATTGGGCAACAAGCCCAAGTCGCCTAACCGTGGAGCGATATATGATCAAAACTGCAAAAAAATAAAAAGACATTATAATACTATAATTCAAAATAAAAGATAGACTACTAAAAAATTCTGATTTGTCACTATCTCTACTCCTTAAAATATGAGTTGGTGGTCATTAGTCCATTCTCCCTCCTCTCTTCTCAGCCATTCGATCAAAGATCAGCCATCTAGATTCGTATATAAGTAATTATTCCGCTCCTCGTAGAAAAGGTCGGGCCGACGCGTGGGCCGCGCTCCTTCTCTTCTGCTCCCCCGCATCCTCTACCTCCCGCAACCACTCCACCTCTTGCGATCTTCTCCCCCAAAACCTTGTGGCGCGCCTCCTCCTCCTCCTCAGCGCCGCCACCAATTCCTTCCCAATGCGACAAGAAATCGGTCAGCCTCCAACTTCCCCAAGAGCGCCAAGATCCCCATTGCCGCCTCCCAAACGCATTCGCCCACCGAATCCTCTCCCTATCTGCCCATCGCTGTCTCCCTACCTCCACCTCCTGCAACCGTCCCCTCCTTCTCTCCCCCACACCCTCGTGCCGTGCCTCCTCCTGCTCCTCGGCGCCGCCACCAATTCCTTCTCCACACGGCAGACTCTGGTCATAGTCCCCCAACTTCCCCCAGCGGCGCCACACCTCCCCGTCGCCGCCTCCCTAATGCATTCACCCACTACCTCCTCTCCCCATCTGCCTACTGCCGCCTCCCCACCTCCACCTCCTGCAACCGCCGTCTCTTCTCTCCCCCGAACCCTCATGCCGCACCTCCTCCTCCTCCTCGGTGCTACCACCAATTCCATCTCCCATCGCCCCTTCAACCAGCGGCACGATGCTCGACGATAGTGGCTGGTGGATCAGAGAGAAGGGCGCTCGACGATGGTGGCGATGGCTTCCTCTTCCTATGCCCACCCACGTGGCTCTCCCCCACCACCACCACTTAGCGGTCGCTCGCCCGGTGAGCCTTTCTACCTACTTCCTGCTCTTCGCTCAGAGCCCATCGTGTTGTCTAGTGATTTTGGTTTCCCAAGCTGGTTGGTTTCCCAAGCTGGTTGTTAAAGTCAATGCAATGGTCGAAGGGGGCCCTGGCCGAAGTCTAGGGACTGTGGTTGAAGTCAAAGCCGTGGTCGAATGGGGCCGTGGGCGAAGTTGAAGATCAGTGGTCAAAGTCGAAGCCGTGGTCGAAGGGGTGGTGGTCGAAGTCAAAGGGTCGTGGTCAAAGTCAGGTCGTGTCGAAGTCCAAGGGTTGTGGTTGAAGTCCAAGACGTGGTCGAAATGGACAGTGGTCGAAGGGGGGCAGTGGTCGAAGTCGAAGTGCCGTGGACAAAGTCGGTCTGCGGTCGAAGTCGAAGGGCCGTGGTCGAAGTCGAAGGGTTGTGGTCAAAGTCCAAACCATGGTCAAAGGGGACAGTGGTCGAAGGGGGCAGTGGTCGAAGTCGAAGGGTCATGGTCAAAGTCCAGGCCGTGGTCGAATGGGACAATGGTCGAAGGGGGCAGTGGTCGAAGTCAAAGGGCCGTGGATGAAGTTAGTTCGCAGTCGAAGTCGAAGGGATGTGGCCGACGTTGGGGTTGTGGTCAAAGATCCATGGCCGAAGTCAAAGATCCGTGGTCGAAGTTGAAGCCATGGTCGAAGGGGCGATGGTCGAGGGGGTAAGTGGTCGACATTGAAGGCTAAGTCGAAGAGCCGTGGTCGAAGGGGATAGTGATAGAAGTCGAAGTTGTGGTCAACGTCAAAGGGCCATGGTCGAAGGGGATAGTGATCGACGTCGAAGGGCCATGGTCGAAGGGGATGGTGGTCGAAGGGGACGGTGGTTAAAGGGGGAAGTGGTAGACGTCGTAGGGCCATAGTCGTCGAAGGGTCGTGGTCGAAGTCGAAGATCCGTGGTCAAAGTTGAAGCCGTGGTCGAATGGGGCCATGGTCGAAAGGGGATGTGGTCGACGTTGAAGGGCTGTGGTTGGAGGGGATAGTGGTCGAAGGGGGCGGTGGTCGAAGGGAGGAGTGGTCAACGTTGAAGGGCCGTGGTTTTCAAAGGGTCATGGTCGAAGGGATAGTTGTCGAAGGGGCCAGTGGTCGAAGTCACAGATCCATGGTTGAGGTCGAAGATTCGTGGTCGAAGTCGAAGCCATGGTCGAAGGGGGCCGCCATGGTCGACGTCGAAGGGCTATGGTCGAAGGGGACAATGGTCAAAGTCAAAGATCCGTGGTCAAAGTCGAAGATCCTTGGTCTAAGTCGAGCTGTGGTCGAAGGGGGAAGTGGTAGGCATCGATGGACTGTGATCATCGAAGGGCCGTGGTCGAAGGGGATAGTTGTCGAGGGGGCAATGGTCGAAGTCGAAGATCCATGGTCATCATCGAAGCCGTGGTCGAAGAGGGGAGTGGTCGAAGTTAAAGGGCCATGGTCAAAGGGGACAGTGGTTAAAAGGGGTAGTGGTCAAAGTAAAAAGGGGCAATGATTGAAATCACGGTCATGGTCGTAGTCGTAGCGCCCGTGGACGTGGTCGTAGCGGTCATGGTCATAGTCGTAGCGCTAATCCGGAGGACACCTGCTGGTTTGTCCGTAACCTCCGTTGCTACGAGTTCCCCCTTTAGTTGGACATCTCTGTAGCCTACCCTCAGGCCACCCCTAAGATCGAGCTCCCCACCCTCGATGGCAAGACCCACAAGGTCACGTACTCCCCATGGATTGTAACATGCTTTTGGCCACGAGGTATGATCGACGGCTTCCGATTTATGACCACGAACGTTGGTCGATATGTTCCAACTTACAACCATGAGGTGTGGTCGATGTCTTCCGACTTACGACCACGAGTGCTGGTCGTAGTCGAAGATCCGTGGTCGAAGTCGAAGCCTTGATCAAAAGGGTCATGGTCAAAAGGGGAAGTGGTCGACGTCGAAGTACTATGGTCGAAGGGGATAGTGGTTGAAGGGTAGTGGTCGAAGTCAAAGGATGTGGTCGAAGTCGAGGCCGTGGTCGAAGTTAGGGCCGTGGTCGAAGGGGGCCATGGTCGAAGGGGACCGTGGTCAACGTCGAAGGCCATGGTCGAATTAGGGCTAAGCAGGCTGGCGCCGGTAGTCAGGCGACAAAGCACAAGCGCACCGGAGGCCTACCAAAGTACGACCACATGCGATGGTCGATCGCTCCCGACTTACGATCATGTGCGATGGTCGATGGCTTCTAACTTATGAACACAAAGTGTAATCGATGGCTTTCGATTTACGACCACAAGTATTGTTCGATGTGTTCTAACTTACGACCACAAGGTGTGATCGATGTCTTTCAACTTACGACCACGAGCGTTGGTCGATGTGTTCAGACTTACGGCCATGAGGTGTCCTCGATAGCTTCCGACTTAGGACCATGAACGATGGTCGTCGGCTTCTGACGTACGACCACGAGCCATTGTCGAAGGCTCCTGATTTAGGACCGCGATCGATCGTTGACTGCTGCCAACTTACGACCACCAGCGATGGTCGACCGCTCCCAACCTACGATCACGTACGATGGTCGATGGCTTCCGACTTACGACGACGAGGTGTGCTCGAGGGCTCCTGACCTACGACCACGAGGTGTGGTCGATGTCTTCCGACTTATGATCACGAGGTGTGATCGATGGTTTTCGACTTACTTGACAGATTTAAAAACTTTTAGAACATATTTGTATGTATATTTTAAAATTTTTTACCACCCGTAAGTTTTAAAATATGTAGTATGATAAATTTTAAAAATCCGTAGCAACACACAAGCATTCAGCTAGTTCACTGGAAAGAAGCAGACGGGCAGACGGCCGCGAGCTTCAGACCCTCTCCACGCGACGAAAAATGGTGGGCGCTGATTGATTCCTTCGTCAATTTCTCGTTTATACTACTTGACTACTTGTCAACTTCGGTCACGTCTAGAGGCTCAACTGCCATGTTAGCAAATGGGGCTGGCTGAGGAGTAGAGTGTGGACACAACTGCTCAAACTTGCCGGGCCAAGCAGGCCTGGTGTTTTCGGTCCTGTAAAAGCTGAATCAGGCCTGGACCGCCTAGTTTGCTCAACGTACATGTCCAACCACCCCTGGAAGCCTCTGGAACCTGCAAAGGCGACATGATTACCGATAATCTCGGAGGTGAAAAGTAAGTAGTTAACAATCTTCGTGGATGTATATGACCTACAGCTCATAACCGGGCTGTTTGTCGGAAGAAAACAATTTATAATCCAGTTAGTCTAGTGTTGATCTTCAGTATATTTACCTACAGTCTTCAACGTAAAAGTTGGGTATGTATGTATGTACTTTAACATTGTGTTATTTATATAAACCAGATGATTTCTAAAAAAGGAGTGCAGTGTAGGGTTTCATGTGTTCTTTAATTATTATATATGTTCCAAACGGTCTAAACTTATTCTTTTTCGAATTTAGTTATGTTGACGTGGTGCTTAAATTAACATGGTTTAACATGATTGCACTGAAATCTTGGTTTGCACTATATACATCCCATCTTATATATAGCCTAAAACTTTGCTGACTGATCCATTCCTAAGGAATACTTTAGCCAGCGGTGGCGGAGAGTTAGGGCTTGGGGTTCACCGTGTTAATGTTCGGGGTTCATCGGAGCACCCAAACTTAGAGAGAGGTTGGGGCAGCAGAGGACCGGTGATGGGGTGGCAGGTGGCGGTAGCGCCTTTGGGCGGTGGGCGATGAAGGTTAGTCAGGACGACAAGGATAAGAGAATATTAAAAGATGGTGGTCGATCCAACAACGATAGCCACCAGAGACGAGGGAGAATGTGGCGGCAGAGGAAGAGGAGGCAGTAGTGGTGGGGGTGAGGGCTGTTGGGCCTCATCGGCATTGAGGATAGTGGTGGTAGTGAAGGCGAGCAGCATCGACGGAGGTAGAGGAGGCGGTAGTGGCAACTAGGCAAGCGGATGACACCTGAGGAGAAAGAGGAGGTGGTAGCGGAGGTGGAGGTGAGGATCAGTGGGCCTTGTTGGTGCCGTAGCGTCAGCAATGATGAGACGAAAGGCGGCACACCAGAGGAGGTGGGTGCAACGGCAGCAGCTAGGAATAAGAGGAGGAGGTGGAGAGGAGTTAGGGTTTGGGTGGGGTTTATAGGGTTGGTGGGATGATCTGGGCCACTGATTTTTCATCCAATGGTTACAAAAGTGACTAATTTTAGGGAAAGCAACAGTCAAGTGATAAATAGGCAGACCTTTTTTTTCTAGGAAAGGGTGATCGAGATGGTTTGTTAAGAACTCAGGGTAGCTAGGGTTACTGTTTCATCATTTTTTTCCCTAAAAACTGTTTCATCACAACTATACTATCTTCCGGAACCAGGATCATGGAGCATTGGAGCTCTTATATGAATTGCTTTGCTTCTGGAGGAGGATATAAAGTTTCGATCAACCGGTCAGGCTTGTAGACTTTGTGCGAGGCAGTATAGTCTGTCTCAAAGATGATCAGCTATTTGGACGTGTTCGTAGTTACTTTTGTTACACCTTCGCAGCTTCAGTACCTGTGCTTACAAACCATCTCTCTCTCTCTCTCTTTGTGAGAGGAACAAACCTTTTCGAAAGATGCTGGAAATTTAGTTGAACTCACTAGAATTGTCCTACCACTTGAATGAGATAACGATTGTCTGAGTTAACCAAATGCTTACGAGAACACGCAGGACTGTTTTATTTTAGAGTACAACAAGACGGATATACGTGATACCACATACACCTCGTGCATATAACTATGTGGATGTATCTAATACATACGCTATCATAAAATAAAGATCTACAATCTTACAAAATATAGATGTACGTTTGAATCACTAAATGCTCCCGCTTAGACTGCTGTCCCGTAGAAATGAATTCAATTACCTCTCCTCCTAAAAAGAAAAGGATAATCTCACACTCGAGGGCAACACACGGCCATAATCTGCAGCTAGTACGTTTGACAACTACCTTTAGACGCAACTAGTCAAAAAGACGAGAAAATTCGTCAAACCGGGTACGATACGACTTGACTGCTGATGTGATGTAGTGTACACCAAAACCAATAAATACGAGATGGAGTCATGGCGCAAAGGATCGAACTAGACAAACTGGAAATAAGCAAGACCAATAAGCTGTTTTATATATACTAGTAGTACATCTCCTAGAGTATCGCCCACCAAGCAGCTAGTCTGAAAGCGAGGGAAGTCAATAACATGCATGTACTACTATCATGGTCAGCCCGCATCGCTTCTGATCAGGTCTAAGCATGGTCTAAAGCCCATTGTGCCAGTCCAAATTTAGCCCGAAGTAACTATACGCGAAGGCGGCGGCGATGGTCGTTATCTTTCTGGATCTGTCGTAAGGAAAAGAAGGCGGCTCGAGTAAGAAAAAGAGTACATTAACAATATATGTATATACTAACTATTACAACATACGTACATAATATATAATCCATATGCACATGATTATTTAAGGGATCCTCCAGAAATGAGAAGTATGATGTTATGAAGAAATGGGAAGTGTCAGCTTACAAAATTATATGCAGAAGAAGAGAGCTGTTGTTCTTCCGAACGTTAACTCTAAAATCTAAACGTTGCTGCCGCTGCGTGACCGTTGTCTCATTTAAATAAATTCTTTCTTCTTGGTTCCGGTTCTTTCGCGTAACCCATATGCACATGATTATTTAAGTTATCTATACCAATGAAATTAATTCCTAAGTAAATATTAATTAAATTGAAGCGTGCTATTCTAGCCGTCGCAAACAATTTTACATCTTCTAATGGATATTAGTTTAGAATATAATTACTAATTTATTCTGATAATTACGAATACTTATTAGTGATTTTTCTATAATTTATGATCGACTAATTTATTTCTATCTATTTTATTTTATTTTCCTTTTTCTTCTCTTTCTTTTCCTTTTTTCCTTTCCTTTTTCTTTTCCTCTTTTTCTTTCAATTCTTATCTGGTGATTCCGGTCGACGGCTCGACGCCTCATTTTTATCCACCGCCTAACTGGATCTCCTCCTCCCCACTGCCCCACGCGACGCGCCCGCATTTCTCCTCCTCCCGCTTCCTCCCCACTCGCCCGCCGCCTCCCCCTCCTCCGCCTCCTTCCCCACCTTCCGGCCCCGCCGGCCTCCTCCTCCTCCCGCCTTCCCTCCTCCGCCGCCTCCTCCCCCCTCGCCGCCTCCTCCCCACTCGCCCGCCGCCGCCTCCCCCACCTCCGCCTCCTTCCCCACCTTTCCCCGCCGCCTCCTCCCCACCTCCGCCTCCTTCCCCACCTCCCCACCACCCCGCCTCCTTCCCCACCTTCCCCCGCCACCTCCTCCCCACTCGCCCGCCCCGCCCCTCCCCCCTCCCGACATCCCGGCGCCCCCTTCCCCGACCTCCCAGGTGGCCCGCCGCCTCCTCACCCGACGCCCCTCCTCCCGAGCGACGACGACGGCGATGGCGATGGCGACTACTCCGAGAGCAACGGCGGATGGCGGGCAGCGATCGGGGTGCCAACGATGGCGACGGGAGGGGACCGGGGAGACGGGAGGCGAGGTAGAGGGCGAGCGGCGGCCCGGCGCCGGCGTGCTCGCCGTGCCGCCCGTGCCGTGCCGGCCGAGCACGGCACGATTCCACGTGTCGGGCCAGGCCGTGCTTGGGCCGTGCAGTGTCGGCCGTGTTCAGTCGGCCCGAAAAGCCCGACCCAACTCCCACCTCTATGTTCCACTATCAGCGTCAGCCTCCCAATGATCTTGCGCATTTTTTCGTTGCTGAATGCTGGCGTGCATATGCACTGAGGTAGGGCGGAGCTGCAAATTTGGATCACTGAGGGCTGAATAAACTGTATAATATAATAATATTTAATAAGGGGGATAAAATGGTATTAATACAAGTAAAATTCGCTAGTCGATGGATTGCAATAGAAATTTTAAGATCAGAAGGGGCCAGACCAGTCTCTCCCCGCCTTTGCACTGAGGTGTGGAGTCGCATCACGTGTACTTGGGCAACTAATATTTAGACCTTTATTTCTTCTTTTACCATAGTTAAGTAAACAAAGTACTCTCTCCAATTAAGTTTATAGACATATTTTTCGTGTCACATAGACTAAGAAGATATTAAAAATGACTAGACTACTCTTAATTATTATCTTAAAGCACTATAATCAACGTATACATATAAAAATATTAAATAGATATGGATATTTATTAGGATATAAAAGGAAGTCACACTAATTTTACATTGAAATATAAAATATATCTTATATTTATAAATAAAGTCTTTAAAAATACGCTCTATAAATTAGTACTAATTCTTGGACTTCCTTAAGAGGTTGTTGCACACCCTGATCCAGGGCTTAATGTGTACCATTATGTCACATATTTTGGCATTGTGGTGTCTCTCAAAACCAGTTCTAGTTTTGTATGTTTGAAAAAAATGAACTAGAGCGGAGACAGCTGATATATATGTACACAGCGCCTCTGTGTCGGTTGTCCGTGCTGAACAATGCGGATTGAAGGGGAGCAGAGAGGCTGCCATTGGCGATTTCGTTGATCATTCTGCAACTGAAAGCGACAGCCAATTAAGTGCAGATATGCGGCAACGACGACGTCAAAGGCCGGCAAGTAGACACATGGGGATAAACTTTGGGGCAAGGAAGTCCACACAAAGACACAACCTGACTTATTTCTGAATTTTTTTGTACGAATAATCTATTTTTTATTTAAAATTATAGAAATATACCGACGAATTTTTTTTTTACAAAAATAGGCTCTAGTCGCCCAATGGAGAGGCGACTGGAGCCAATCGCCCAACCGAGAGGCGACACGTGGGTAATATGGTAACGGTTGGGCGAATTATTGCTGTCGCCCGGACGTTGGGCGGTGGAGGTCCGCCGCCGACGGTTGGGCGATCGAGCCCGCGCCCTACGGTTGGGCGATCGAGCTCCACGCCCAACGCCCGCGCTGTGGGATTAAAAAGGGCAGCTCGGCCGCCGCCGTCCCAGCTGCCATTTCATTTTCATTCGCTTGCTCGGCGCCGAGAGAAGAGAGGAGAAGAGGAGAGAAAGGAGGGGAGAAGAGAAGAGGAGAGGAAGGAGGGGAAGAAGAGGAGGGGGAGAAGAAGAGAGGGAGAGGAGAGGGAGGAAGGAGGAGTGGGAGTCATTCCATCCATTTAGATCTAGGTATTTTTTTAGTATATTATATTTGTAGTATATTTTTTATCAAATGATAGTGTCAGTAAAAATTGTAGATGTGAAAATTTAGTATAGAAATTTTAGTACAACTTTTAGTATAGAAAATTTAGTTAACGTAGTTATAGAAAATTAGCAGGCGTAGAAACGGAGAGGAGACGAAGAAGCAACCGTAGGTGTAGATCTAGATAGAAATAGTTAAAAATTTGTTATACTAAATTTATTAAGCATGTAGTTTTACAAAATTAACAGCCGTAGAAGCGTGTAGTTATGTATAATTTAGGGAATATAGTTTTAGAAAATTAGCATCAGTACGAAATTTGCATGTGTACAAAATTGTAGTCGTAGAAAATTCAGTCACCGTAATGTACAAATTAATCGTCCAGTGAAATTTATACCTATTAAAAAATCAATAAATATTTATGGTAGAATTTAATTAATTTGTATGTTGGAAGTTCATAGTACGAGGTTATTGTAGTGGATTACGACATGCGAACAATCGGCAAAATGTGAATTGCAGTATGTCGGTACTTTGGTATTGTGCGATGCTATTTGACATGTCGCAAAATTGAAACATATATGCAGGTAGACATCAGCAATGGCACAGCCGCTACATTGAGAGTGCATTACGGTGCTGGAACTGTTCACGAAGGTCCGAATGGTGTGGATTTGAGCGGTTTTCCGCAAGTCACACTAGTACATCCGGATGGTGAGAATGCTCGGATCTCAGATGTGATGCATTGACTGACCCGAAGTTTTTCGTTGGACCCCAATGTGTGCAGTGTCGTTGTGCAAGGGCTTTGAAGCCGGTCTCCTACGGACATCAGATGGTAGTTGAAAATATTGCTGCACACTGCTGTGTGGAAGGGCTTTGTGCAAGGGTACCGACGTGGATACGAGTGTGTCATGCTTGTTCAACCGTGCTCATTAGAAGCTGTGCAAGGTCATGTGTTTACCCTTGATCCGTGAGTTGTTAGCAGCTCGGGTGAGCCGCATGTTGGTGAAGATGATCAAGTTTCTCGTGATGAAACCGATAGGGTACATAGAGAAGAGTTACAATGATCAAGCCATAGAGAGGGAGGGAGGGAGATGTGAAGACAAAATTGCAACGGTGGCGTTGGGCTCGACGTGTATATGTTTAGTACGCAAACCACAAATGATTTATGCGTAAACTATTGCAATCGATTGGACGACTCAAGGCTATCCCGTTGATTCAGCAACAAATGGTAATAACGTTCCCTAGGATTTCTCATCGATATATGCTAGAGATTATACACAAAAGATCATATCCACCAGCGGGACATGATGGCAGTGATCGAGTAGACGCATGGCATGGGAGGGAGATGTGGGGAAGGCAGCGGAGGTCCGGGGCCTCCCTATAACACCACGAGGCATTGTATGTTGGTGGCAGCGCGTGTAATGCTCGGTATGGCACAAATACACGATTAGGGTTGGAGGGGAGCTATCTGGGACATCCATTTTGGATGTAATGGTTAAAATGTTAGAGTGGTTTTTTTGGAAGATCAATTAAATGTTATACAATCATGGATGGATAGTCTTAATCATGGATGAAAAAACTCAATCACACTAGCACGTATCTAAAAGCAATCCAAAAACAATAAGGCTTGGTGCCCAGGCATATATATATATATAACAGGGGCACCATGGTGCCCAGGCTTCATGATTGAGAATTTATATTCATGATTAAGACTTTCTATCCATAATTGATTAAGCATGTTAAATCAATGAATTCCTTTCCAAATCGATGTATTTTTGAATTAATGAATGTTAACGAGTTTACGTGATATATTATATATTATTACACTTACACACATCTAAAAGTAATCCAAAAGCAAGGAAGCTTGGTGCCCCATTTCAACGTCTTATATTTATTATAAATAACAGGGGTACCATGGTGCTCATGCTCTATAGTTGAGACTTTCCATTCATGATTGATTCAGTATGCTAAACCAATGACTTCTTTTCAAATTGACGTCTTTTCGAATTAATGAATGTTAATGAATGAAATGGGGCACCATGGTGTCTAGGTATCAAGCCTCCCTACCTTCGAATTACTTTTAGATGCGTACAAGTGCAATGATGTATAATATATCAGAATACAAAGTCTTAATCATGGATGAAAAGTCTCAATCATGGAGCCTTGACACCATGGTACCCATCTTATTTATATTTACTATATATATATATATATATATATATATATATATATATATATATATATATATATACATACATATAAATATACATACACATATACATATACATATACATACGTATACGTATACATATACATATACATATACATATATATATTCCAAACAAAAATGCATACTTTCTGTAGTCGTGAGCCATATAATTCTTCCTTTCAGGATCACAAAATGATGCAAGAATAATCGCTCCGAAAATTTCAAATTTATTTCGACACTTTCCGACGGCCATTTTTTACTACAACGCAGGCCACAAATTCGCATGCATGCAGTGTTAGCACTTGTCGGACCCCAGATTTTTCATCCGGAATCCTCTGTGATTTATTGCACTATTCCCTGGATCAGTAGATAGTGCTCACAGATACAGAAAATGAATATCAAATACATATCATGCGGAAGCGTAAATAATATAGTAAACTTACACATGGGCCGATTAGGCTGAAATCAGAAAATTGCAGCAGTGGAAGAACGAAGCACATGGGGAACCTCGGACTTGCCCACAGCGACCAACTGGAGGTTCGCGACCTAGTCCTTGACATCTTCATCTTCTTTGTCATCAGGATCTGTAGTGTTGCTGATGCACAGTGATTTGATCCTTGACTCTGGATTTGTTGTGAGAGCGAGTGTGAGCACACTAACCACCGTGCTCCGTGAGCCAATACACAGAATGCAATTAAATAGTATGCATGGATTATCAAAGGAAAGGCTTGGGTTGTTTGTTGTTTTATTTGCCAGCAATTTCTCTTTGGTAGCATTATCATTTTTGAACCCTAGTGTTATAGTTGCAACCTAGGACTCCACACGATGATTGCCATAATTGACTTAATCCACCAAAGATATATTCTCTTTACTGATTGTTGTCTAAGACTCCAAACAGCGGGTGACATTATTTATTTAATCCACCAAACGTAGCGACATTATTTACTTAATCCACCGAACATACAATTTCTATATACATATTATCTATTCGAATCCACCAATACCTTTTGATGGGAACGGGGTCCCGATCTTCCAACAGGTTCTGGGTATGTTCGATTTGGTGGAGGCGCGACACAATCGATCGGCTTCCGAACGACACGCTCCAAACCCCGCAATCGCAGCACCACGTCTCCTCGGGTTATCAACCGTGCGCTACCCGATTGACCTTGCCAAGAAGGCTAATCCTCGCTGCGAATCAAGAACACAAGCAAGAACAAGGAAGAACACAACCAAATTGCAGATATATTGATGAAGCACTCAAAATTGGGGTTTCACAAACCGATGACGGCGAAACTGTTCAAAGACAGAATTAATCTAAGCAAAACCCAACCCTAATGGTGGGGGTGGCGGCTGTATATAAAGGAGTAAGGGACGTGCAAAACCCCTGGACGCGTCCTTAATGGACTCCAACACGATACAAAGCCGAACGGTCCAAAAGACGGTGTCGCAGCACCCTGACAGATTCTGGACGTCTACTTGTTTCGACGATTCCCGTTGACTCAGAAGGAATTTTGATATGAGACCAGAGCCATTGGAAATCTTATCTTCTCAGCTTTCCATACATATGTGGAACGTCCAAAACGGAGTCCGGATGCGATCTGGGCGTCCGCTTTAGTGCGGACTGGTCCTGACCCGAATTGATTCGAAGTGGGCTTGAGTTGGACATCCAACATGATTCGACCACCCTTGCTGGACTCGTGCGCCTCGTAGCCCTTCTCCAAGTACTTCTTGATCCTCTCCATGGTTCCTAATCATAATTAAATCATTAAGTAGTAATCGATTCTCAAATGAACAAAAAGAAGTACTTAGGAACGAGCTCACATGTAAATTCAATTGTCGGGCGCGAGCTCTAGTGATTGGTCCTTGAATATCAAGTGGAGGAGTGTTGTGTATATCCGAAGAAGTGATGTCCTCATCACCTTTGTATTCCGGATTCCTAATAATCCAATCTTGCAATCATTAATCACCAACTCTTCACTTCTGAATTCTAATAATCCTCTAACATGATTACTTTTTCAACCACCTAATTCATTTGTATCAGAATATTCTAACAATTCAATCCTTTTTGTTAATGATCCAATTCCGTAATTTACTCTACCCATAATTAATCCTTACTTTCAATCATCTATATCTAACTAATTCATCGGTATTTCTCCATCAAGATTTAATCAAGTTTACATCCCACTCCTCATATCTCCAAATTTCCACAAATTCAATTCATCCACCTAGATCAAGTCATATTAATCCCATTAATTCCAGCAATTACCTTTTCACCCTTCTAATCCTCCAAAATGATTTAAATCACCTATCTAGCCTATCTATTCATTTAGACTCCACCAATTTATTTCTCCTAAACTCCTTTCTATCATTCCCTTATTTATAATCGACATGAATCCACCAAATATTGTTATGTATTTACTACAACAGTTATCTTCTTTTTTTGACGACTCTATTTATTCTTCCTGGCATTTTATTTTTAGAGAAGTACTGCCATTATTTGCTTTTGAAATATAACACATAAAAAAACACCCTGAGACTTAGCCGTTTGAATGAAAGCATAATGGGAAAATGCAATAGTAATAGCGATCCAGAGTCCATCCATCATTTCATAGTCTCTGCATCATATGCTTAACTTTTCAGCGTTATAACCGCTTACATTACCACTGGGACGACACCCAGGATAATTCCACTGGGACGACACCCAGGACAACTCAAATAAGGGCCTTTCTCTGCCCTC
This sequence comes from Bonia amplexicaulis, assembly GCA_036346245.1. Lineage (NCBI taxonomy): Eukaryota > Viridiplantae > Streptophyta > Magnoliopsida > Poales > Poaceae > Bonia > Bonia amplexicaulis. The sequence goes on from CM070751.1 coordinate 6,880,371, forward strand.
CACTTTTCCATTTCCACCCACAAAGTTTTTGAAACAGAACTATATCTAGTTAAGTTCCCATGTCCGCCCTTGACCATGGACACGGCTATTCGAATAGTTCTTACTCTGCAGAATTTGTACATTTTACCCACAAGAGATAGATCTGCTCGTTACCCCCACATGATTCCTTAGCCATGCAGTTGAGTAGACTATCACAGGACTGTTACAATGCATAATCCTACTTGTGGTTACGCCCGCTAAGGTCTATCTTCTGTAGGATGCGACCATCCCTCGAGAAGGGTCCCTCGTGAGCCATCACCGGCAAAGGCGGGGATGAGACCATCCATCCCTTTGCTCGTGTTCATACCTTCACGTAACCCCACTAGAGCTATGCAAATTAGTTAGCCCTGCCTACACTTTGCCAGCATGTGGTTGTACTGTTGTACCTTAGGAGGCTATCACAAGATTCGGTCCTTAGGGTTATCTAGGCGGTTCTACCACTATCCCTTTTTGTGCTTCCACTGGACCACTTTCACACTCACACCCTCGAACCATCCGCCCAGATTTCCAAGCAAGTAGGTTTTTTGGGAACATAAACTATTCATACCAACATATATCAGCCATCATCACAATGATTGTCCAACCAAATTCTTTCATGTTTAAAAGTGATGCTTGGGCGTTCTCACGCCCACGAATATCTAAGCAATACTAAGCATGGCATATAGTTACGGACTTATTTTCGAAAGATTACTATTATACTTTTGCTAGGGTGACAAGGTTCACATAATCAAGTATTCAAAAGAGGGTGTAATATTAGTCAAGGTAAACATGGTCATATAACTAGGATTTTAAATTAAACATGTATTTGCATATAAAATAATAGCATGCAATTTGATAATTTAAACAAAAGTAATTTGCAAAAATGTAGGTTCAACATGATCAAAGTATTGACTCGCCTGGCGCGGTTTACCGCGGTCTTGAGCTCACACAATGCTTTCTCTAGAGCTTCCGGTCTTTATCTTCACTTCGCTTGTTGTTCACGCTTGATTCCTCGGTTCTTCAGGACTTCAATTTCTAATTACGCGCTAATGACTGAATCCAAGTAAAGGCAAATAACTCAGAAGATCCAAAATAAATCCGAACAATCTTGATTTAGTTTTGTTATAAGGTAATGGTTGGTTCGGGTGGTTTGAGACAAGGTTGGTGGGAGATTATAACGACTTGGTCTTTTTATTAATAATTGCTTTTATTATTCTTGTATATATTTAGGAAATTCCATGAGTTAGGTTAGACTTATGATTTTATCTGGGCAAAGTCTGTTAGCTAGGGTCATATTTCAACATTTTCTATTCAGCAAAATTTACCACTAAGACTTATTTGTTGGCAGCTTACTAACACTGGGCCTACATCTTAATTTTTGATTAAGAGCAATATTTGTTAGATTTGGACCTTTTAACAAGAGTCACCTTTCTTTAGTGATATTTTTAATTAACATCTAGATTTTTGGATATTTATTTAGACCATATTAATTAATCATACATGACCTAAAAAGTTTAAATCTTAAATATCCTCATTTTATATCTTAGTTAAGTTTTATTAACTTCTCTAAATTATTCTTTAATTCCCTTATTAATTCAAATGAGCTCTAAACTTCATGGGTTTGGTTCCATTGGACAATCCTTGAATTTAGATGAATTTAGAATGTTGTTTCATTCAATTTGGAGTTAAAATGAATAAGTTATGCCCATTTTAAAACTTTTGGTTTACTAAAACACCGAAATTATAAAAATTCGACAGGTGGGGCCCATCGGCAGCACCCACTCACGCCGGAGCCGACACGTGGGCCCGGCGGCGCTCATGCTCACGTGGTACCGACAATGAGGGCTCACCGGCGCTGCTCTCCCACTCTTCACTGCCTCTGAGCAGTCGGGAATAAAAGAAAATGGGCTCAACCTCAGCGCTGCGTGAGCGGGGGCTCGAACGCGCGCGGCCGAGGGAGCCCGAGGGGAAGAGATTAGAGGTGCTAGCCAGGAGAGACGCGGGGTTTATCTTACCCATATAGGGTAATATGCCCCCTTAAGTCGTCGGCGGGAGAGAGCTCAGCAGAGGAGTTCCAGGCCGGGGAATGGCGGCGGCGTCGCCGGCGGGGAGCGACCGGAGAGGTGCCAGTGATGGCTAAACTGCGTTGCCGGCGCTAAGGGGAAGGTGATGGAGGTGGCGGTGGAGGCCGGATGGCACCGGAGTTAGGTCGGCAGCGTGCAGTGGCGGCGGCTCAGGAGGAGCTCCGGTGATGGTGAGCTACAGTCCACGGGGAGCTCGGTGGAGGGCGGGTTGGCTTCACGGTGTCCCGGGGAGGGTGTGGGAGCGAGGAATTGAGAAATGTTTGCTCGGCTCGGGGAATTGGCTCGGCGGCCGGCCGTGGAGGGGAATAGGGGCGTCGGCACGGAGGATGGCAAGGAGGCCGATTCGGGCCTAGGAAAGGAAGGTGGAGCTCGGGCGATGAGGCTGGTAGCCCCAGACAGGCTTTATAGCCGGCAATTTGCGCGGGCGACGAGGAGGGCGGGCGGCTGCCGTGCGAACAACGTCTTGGGTTGGGCGCGAGGGTGGCGGGGCCGGCAAGAATCGCTACCGAGGCGGCTTGGTGACCCGCACGCAGGAGGGGCCGTGTCGCGCGGCTTTTGGGTCGGCCGGCTTTAGCCGAGCAAGCAGAGAGAGGGGACCCAAGCACGGAAGAGAAGGAAAGGGCAAGGCAGCGGAGAAAGGGAGAAGGAAGCAGGCTTTCATGCGGGGGAGGAGGGCCCAATGCCGGTGAGGAGAAAAGAGAGAGAGGAGAGAGATAAAGGGTAGGGCCCACATGGAAGAGAGAGGAAAAAGTAAAATGGTAAGGAAATGGAAAATTAAAAGCTTCAAGCATTACTTTAAAATTTGGATTTTTAATTTACATTTCTATTTCACAGTTAAGGTTATTGCTCTCTATTTTTGCACGATATTTGAGCATAGAATTTAAATTTTCAGCTATTACATGAGTTTATATTATCACTATTACTTAGGTTTTATATGTATATATATATCTTTGCTGGCCTACATAATTTCTGCCTATATATACATATTTTATTTCCCGTATTGCTAATCTTTTCCGTGCACAATTTGTATATATCATTGTGTAGGTATTTGTATTTTAGCCATTCACTTTTATTGCTACTCTTGTCATTATTCCTAGAATGAGGTTTTTATATTTTAAATCAGGTTCCTCTTTCTTTATACTGGATCACCTTTTCATATTCGTATTTAAAATTCTAGTTTTCTTTTATTTGCATTTGGGGTTACTCTTTGAAATTTAATTTGTGTGCCACAAATCTCAAAAAGATTTCAGCCAAATATTCAAAAGAAATTTAAATGCCAACAAAATGCAGGAAATGATTTTAAAATTCCACATTTTTGAAATAACCCAATTTCGGGATGTTACAGCGCTAATCTTGACTAGTACTTGTTTTAGTCTTGAATGTTTGTTAGTTGTATGAAAACGCATGCATGCAAGAAGCCAGTGTTAGTTGTATGCAAATGCATGCATGCAAGAAGCCAGTGTATGCATGCACGTGTTAGTTGGTTAGTGATCAAGTCATGGTTGTGCTGCATGCGTGAGATAGTTGGAGTAGTGGTGCCGTGAGAAATGGATGAAGGCGCATGGCTCCTGAGGAATAGGTCTCAGTAGTTAGTCAAGTATCTATATATGTACGTGAGGGAGTCTAGAAGAAGACACATAGATAGAAAAGAAAGAAAGTGACGCTAGGCTGTTGCAGCATCACAGGCCTTCTCTGTTTTATCTTCTTGCTATGCGTGTGTTTTTCCTTTGTATTCATTGTATCCAGTGTGTGTGTTATTGTTTTTTCTAGGTTAACATTTGGTATCAGAGCCATGCCGAGGACAAGATCGGTGTCGCCGTCAGGTCACGCCAACGTCACCGGCGGTGGTCCGTCGAGGGTACTGGGAAGAGAAAGCAGTGTCTCTCTTCAATACCCTATGCTGAACAAGAGCAACTACGCTGCGTGGGCAATCAAGCATCCATATATGTACGTGAGGAGTCCAGAAGAAGACACAGAGATAGAAAAGAAAGAAAGTGACGCTAGGCTGTTGCAGCATCATAGGCCTTCTTTGTTTTATCTTCTTGCTATGCGTGTGTTTTTTCTTTGTATTCATTGTATCCTGTGTGTGTGATTGTTTTTTCTGGGCTAACATGCAGCTCAGCCTGGGAGAAGAGCTTACAACTTTATGGTCGTAGAAGAGCTTAGGACCATAGAGTAGTCGTAGAAGAGCTTAGGACCATAGAGTAGTCGTAGAAAGACTTACAATTTTATAGTCGTAGAAGAAGTTACGACCACAGTGTAGTCGAAGGAGGACTTACGATTACTTCATGAATCTTCTCCCTTATCAATAAGAGGTATATCCGATGGATATAGTGACGCAATAATTTGAAGATTATTCTATCCTCGTTAGGGCTAATGAGTGGTTTTTTTAGAAAGTTTTAGTGCGGTTCTGAGAGAGCTTTCGTCGAGAAGGTTCTGTAAATCCACAAAATTTCACCAATAAAGATAGTTTTGAATCACACGACGACGAACAAAGCGATATATCGGTTGATCAAGCGGTCGTACGCTGTGTATCTGATCGGACGATTAATCTCCGAGTAATCGAAAGCATCATCAATCGTCTAAGACTTCAAAAGTGGCAACAATCATTCGTCACTCTTCTAATTGCAGTAATCAGTCCTATATCCCCACATTCCCCTTGACTCCCTAAAGCTCTCCGTGAGGTCGCCCTCGCTGGAGCACCACCGCCATTGCCGACCTCTGCCCAAAGCCTCTGTGCACTGTCGCTAGCCTCCTGTACCCATGCTTCTTTAGAATTGATTCATCCCCTGGCTTCCCTAAGCTTCATAGACGGTGAAACTGTGTGCGCTTTCCCCAAAACCAGTGGCCATCCTGATAATCGTCGCTACTATTGTCACCCTCCGAGGAACAGAGCTAAAACCGACCAATTTCCATCAGTTTGACCAGTTCTTCCTGTATTTGCCTGATTTTGCGTAGAATTCCACCGGCTGTGCACTGTTCATGATGCATTAAACCCAAAAATACCCATTTCATCCCATATTGACACTATTTCATAGAAACACTATTTTCTTGACGAGGTTGGTACCAGCTAGTAGGAGGATGTATCCATGCCGTGTGTGTGGATAGGGAGGGAGGGAGATGTGAAGACGAAATTGCAACGGTGGCGTTGGCCTCCACGTGTATTCTCATATACCACTTTATCTATTTAAGTATAGTTTAATAATGATTATAGCATAATTTATATATGTACTCCTTTTATGTATATAAAAGGGTATATAGCAAAACTAAAGAGTTTCAATGAAATTTTTTAACCAAGTCGTATTTAAGTATCTTAGAATTAGTATTTAAGTATACTAAAAGTGATAAAAAAGTACAAAATATTCATTTAAGTCATTAAGTGGTATATATAAGATGGGAGTATGTACTCCTGAGAGTACGAAAAAGCTTCTTAATTAATATATATATATATATATATATATATATATATATATATATATATATATATTTGACATAATCCATATTCGTTTTCATCTGATTCAATCAAAACTATCCGATTCGTTTTCATCCCTAGTTGCAACGCAGGCCACAAATTCGCATGCATGCAGCTCAGCCTGGGAGCACTCTATAAATAGGGACATGTACGAAGCCAGGCACCACACTGCAGCTTGTGCACATTCACAGCTGGACTGAGCCATCTCATTTCACTTGATTACCATGTCTACTCCTACCTTACTGCAATGTTTGCTTGCCATATCTCTCCTCTCCTGCGCCGCCCACGGGCAGCTCTCGACGACGTTCTACGCCTCCAGCTGCCCCAGGCTGCAGACCATCGTGCGGACGGCGATGATGCAGGCCGTCAGCAGCGAGCGACGGATCGGCGCATCCTTGCTCAGGCTCTTCTTCCACGACTGCTTTGTTCAAGTACTGGAATTCCTAAACTATGTTAGCTAAATACTTATATTGCTCCCAAGTCGATCATGCGTGTCTCCGGTGAGTCGGTGACCGTAACTGGATTCGTGACATACATATATATATATGATGGTAGGGCTGTGACGGCTCGATTCTTCTCGACGCGGGAGGCGAGAAGGCCGCCATTCCGAACGCGAACTCCGTCCGCGGCTATGGGGTCATCGACACCATCAAGACGAACGTCGAGGCCGCGTGCCCCGGCATCGTCTCCTGCGCTGACATCGTCGCGCTTGCCGCGCGCGATGGCACGGTTCTGGTATGTACTGTGCAAAACTGACTAAAGTATTGTGCTTGTATGATACTCTTAGGCTGAAATCTGAATGCCTTTGGGACTTTGATTTCTTGCAGCTCGGCGGGCCGACATGGAACGTGCCGCTCGGCCGGCGCGACTCGACGACGGCGAGTCAGTCCCTCGCCAACAGCAACCTTCCTCCGTCGAGCGCCAGCCTCGCCACGCTCATCTCCTTGTTCGGCAATCAGGGGCTGTCGCCGACCGACATGACGGCACTCTCCGGCGCGCACACCATCGGGCTCGCTCGGTGCACCAGCTTCCGCAACCGCATCTACAACGACACCAACATCAACGCGTCCTTCGCGGCGCTGCGGCAGCAGACGTGCCCGCGGTCGGGCGGTGACAGCAACCTGGCGCCCATGGACGTGCAGACCCCGACGACGTTCGATACCGCCTACTACCAGAACCTGCTGACGCAGCGCGGCCTTTTCCACTCCGACCAGGAGCTCTTCAACGGTGGGTCGCAGGACTCGCTGGTGAGGCAGTACAGCGCCAACGCGGCGCTATTCCGGAGCGACTTCGTGACGGCGATGATCAAGATGGGCAATATAAACCCGCTCACCGGCACGGCCGGCCAGATCAGGGCCAACTGCCGGGTCGTCAACAGCTAGCTACTGAAGCGAATAGACGATCGATGGACTGCTATATAGCTTAGCTTGTGTCTGAACTCTCAAGTGTAGCAGTAGTGAGTAGAAATGTATGTTAAAGTGGTGAACCACACAACAAGATGTGATGCAGTGTGTCACTCACTATGGCCTGGTTACCGAAACTAGTCATCAGGCCTATTATAGTATTGTATATTTTGAACTACTTGCTATAGGATATTTGTAGCCTGTTATATATATTGTATATTTTGAAATACTCGCTATAGGATATATTTGTACATGTTCCCATGTACAATCATGATTGTACTCAGTAAAGTATGCTATACATTAATTGTCCATCCTATCGATATTTCAAATGGTTTTGCCGGTGTGAAGCAAAAAAAAAATTGCAGCTCCAAGCATGGTCCATAATTTCGGCAAAATTTCGTAATTTTCATTACTTTCATTACCTCCCGAAACAATTTCAATTTGGTAAAATATTTCGGTTTAGTTAAATTTTAAAGTATAAAAGACTATAAATGCCAATATCTAGCAAAGCAAAGCAATCAGCTTGGTGGCTAAGCCTTTGTGGAGCATGCGAAATGTCCTGGGATCAATATAATCACCCTTCTCACTTGCAGTTTTTTTTCCAAATTTTCTTCCTGACACGTGGGTCCCAACACAATTTACTGTGCCAAAATTTATTGGCGCCGCGTGGGGATCGAACCCATTTTTCCACCGGACTAGTACATAGCTATTATGCAAATAGAGATTTAAGTGTTCTTTATCCTAACTTCCAAGTTTAAATTTCAAATTTAAACTGAGATGTTTGAACAAAATTCGTGCAAAATAACCGATATTTCAGTGGTTTTGTTCCTTTCGCTGCCTACCAAAAAATATTTAAAACGAAATAGTTTTCCCTATTTTTAGCATATTTTTATTGAATTTTTAGTTCTATTTGTGTTTTGTATTTGTAAAGTTGACCTAGGTTTACTTTGCTTTTGTCTAGGTTAGGCTTTCTTGCCTTTGTATTTTTATAGTGGTTCATCAAACTTAATTTTTTATATGTTAGAATAAATTTTTTGTTTCCTTCTTTGTTCTAGGGGGTGATCTAGTTATATAGGAACAGAGGGGAGTGACGACCGTTGGAATTTTCTAGAGAAAATTCAATAAAATTTTCGATTCGTGGTTTTCCTAATCCTAGAAATTAATTGGAAAAGAATAAAAAGAGAGAGGTTAGACGGGACCCATGTGTCATTGGGTGGAGAAAAAGGAGAGGGGCGGCGCTTCGGTTGCTGAGGAGAGCAGCATCGAGTCGTGGGCTGCTGCTCCTCCTCCCAGAGGGTTCCCATCCCCTGTGTTCACCGTGGAGTGCATCTCTCACCGTCCAATACATTCGCATCCACATCACTGTGCTCCAGCAGCGGCTTGGCAAGGGGGCAGCACGGCTCCCAGCGGCACGGCCGTAGCTCCCCTCGGCGGTTCACGGGCTTCCGCGTGTGACGGCGCTTCGCGGCTCTGGCGTCTGTGCCCTTGACTGCTGGCCATCTTGATTCAGTGCTCAGCTTGCAGCTTGTGATATTGCCGTACAATGGTGGTGTGTGATCTCTGATTGGCTTATCTATGAGGTGTGTGCACTTGGCGAGTGCGCGCATTCCCTTGGTCTGTTGCTGTGCTTCGTCTCATAGGCCTCCAGAGTTTGTCGCACAAGAGTTAGTCGCTGCTTGATTAAACTAAAATAAATTGATTTATGATTAAAATTAAATTATATTTAACTGAAATTATACCATAACTGATGCTAACTTATTTGGCGTAACTAAATTTAAAAAAAATTAAAAATAAAAAACATATTAACCTATCACAGACAAATAAATGAATATAAAAAAGAACCGATGAAAGGCTAAAATAGCCAAAAATTCAGAAAAAACGAAATTTAGAAATAATAAAAATAAACCAAAAATCAAAAACTTAAATCAAAATAAACGGAACCTAGTCGCTTGGCTTGCCACGAGCTGCGAACAGTGGCGTCGTATCTCCGGGAACTAGAAGCTTGGGATCCCATGGCTAGGCAGGACGTAATTGGTTTTTTTGGGACAGTGACTTTGTCGTGCTTCACCAAGCCTCTCAGCGGTTTCGAGTTCGAGTATCGTTGATTTGTGAGAATTTTCTATCCTCCTCCCCCTTCAATTGTGGTTATTTAACTGTGACCTGTTAATTGCTAGTAATAGAATTTCTATTATTACTGGTGGTTGACTTGCTGTCCATGTGTTTTATATCGATCGGCAATTAAGTTAACACTTGTGCAGCTTTGCTCCTAGTTGCTGCAATTGATTTACTAGCATCGATAGTTTTCTTGTGTAAGAACAGTTTTTCTAGTTACCGTCCCGTGGATAATTTTGTGACAGTGTGTTATCTTTTGCACAATTAGGAGTATAGTTACTTTGTTTAATTATATTGTAAGATTGCCAGTATTTGCTTTGAATTATGGGTACTTATCTATCCTATATTTACACTAGAGGTTTATCCACCGTATTGTAATTTGGATAGTACTAGAGTCGGACTTGGTCGTGCTTTTTGGGCCAATTTCAAAGCACGGCCAGCACGACCACGGCCCAAGCAACGCTCGCCCGACACGCAGGGTCCGTCTTCGCGCCCAAGACGAACGTGGGCGGGCCGGGCCTCAAAAATCGGCACGGTGGGCGCACGGCACGGCAGATCGTGCAGTGCTTTTCGGGCCGGCACGACACGGGCGGGCTCGGTCGGCGGCGGCGACCGGCGGGCTCGGTCGGCCGGGCGGGCTCGGTCGACACGGCCGAGCTTGGAGAAGATGAAGCGAGAAGATGACAAAGGACACAATCACACAACCACACAAGCAACATACTACATACACACTAACACATGCAAACATACAAACTAACACACATGACGCCGCCGCAACGCCGCAACCCGGTCGAGCTCGAAAGTCGGGATCTTCTTTGTGCACGCCGCAACGCCATCGCCGGGGAGGAGGGAGGCGCCGGTGAGGAGGGACGCGCCGAGCGGCCGAGCCCGGGAGGTCGGGAAGGCCAAGGAGCCGGCGCGCGCGGGAGAGAGGCCGGGAGGGTGCTGGGAGAGGCGAGGCGCCCGCGGGAAGGGGCGGCGGTGGAGGGTGGGGCACCGGGAAGGGCGGGAGGCGGGGAGGGGGCGGCGGGAGGGCGGGGAGGTGGCGGGGAGGGACGTGGTGGGGCGGGAGGCGGCAGGAGGGGCGAGGCGGGGAAGGGGCGGGGAAGCCGGGAGGAGGAGGGCGGTGGGGAGCCGAGGAGGGGGCCGGGAGGAGGCGGCGGGAAGCCGGGAGGAGGAGGAAGGTGGGGAGGCCGGAGGAGGGAGGGAGGGGCGACGGGGGGGAACAGCACAGGAAGGGAAGGGGCGGGCGGGGGCGGAGGGGAGGCCTGGAGGAGGGAGGGACGGGCGGTGGGGAGGCCCGGAGGAGGAGGAGGCGGCGGGGAAGCCGTCGCGTGAGGGAGCCAAGGAGGGAGGGAGAGCCGGAGGTCGGAGGGTCAGGAGGCGCGCCCGCAGGAGAGCAGAGGCGCGCGATCATCGGGAAGAAAAAGTGGAGGCAAAGATGACCGAGTGAATGACGCGCCCACGCATGCGACTTGATGGCGGGACCGGGAGTACAGAGGAGGAGACGTGGCGGCGAGGAGTGGTTGGACGGTGGAAAAAAGTGAGGAGGAGGCAGCCGACGGGTAAAAAGAGAGGATTGACGGGAAAAGCTGAAAATCTGAACGTTATGCTCCATGTTTACAACGTATGGCGAAGGCAACGCTCACGTAACGTATGGCGACAACGTCAATTCAATGTTTATAAATTCGCTTCCTCCGCCTGCAGTTTCTTCACGCATGATTCACGAGCTTTAGTTTCTTCACGAATAACGTTTCACTCCGCTCCAAGCCTTCGTGCTCCACCATTTTTCACAAGATTCTCCTTTCCTTCTCATTTCTTCATTTATTACAGCTGTACTTTTATTTATTTATTTGTATTTTACAAGCATATTTATTGTATTTGTTACTTCTTATTTTATAAGTATATTTATTGTATTTGTACTTTTATTTATTAACTAATCATCATGTTACCAAGAAGTCACAAGATCAGGGAACACTCAAGCAAAGATGCGAGGAATCGAAGCTCGAAAAGGACAAATGGACGACTTAGTGTAAGCTCTCGCCGTCGCTCCCCTAGTCCTCCTCCACCCCCATTGATGCTCGTCGGTAGGGAGAATAATAGAAGAGAGAAGATCATCCCTTACGCCCAGGATGGTGGAGGCAATCACGTGTGCCAAAGACGAGAATTAGCCAAAGAGCGGGAACAACATCAACGGAGGATCCCAAATCGTGCAGCGATCTCGACCTAGACATTGCCGAGTAGATATTAAATACGCATGTTGTAATAGTTAGTATATACATATGTTGTTACTGTACTCTTTTGTTTACTCAGAAACCCCACTGGAGCGTAAGGTTTTAACGAGGCAAGAACATTGTATTTCTAAAATATCAAAGAAATTCCACTTTTTCGAAATATTTATGTCATTGTGTGCCCATGTTTTTATGCAATTAATTCAATTATTTTAACTAGTTTTAAACGAGGCGGGTACGAGAGAAAGGAGGATGATGACCGTCGTCGCCGCCTTCGCGTATAGTAATTTCGGGCCGGGCTTGACCGACACGGCACGAACGCCGGCATGGTGGGCTTTGGGCCGTGCTTGGGCTGGCCGAGACGCACGCTGGCCAGCGGCACCAGACGATGACATGACTGGGCCGAGCCAAGCACGGCACGAAGCACGATGGGCTTGGCGTCAGCAAGACCAAGACGGCCCAAGTCCCAGCTCTAGATAGTGCGTTGAGTGTCAGAGCTAAATGTGTTTGGCTTCGTGGGGCCCTACTCATTTGGGTTTTTTGTAGGTTATGGTTTATTTTTCATTGTTTGACATTGTAGCTGACTTATTTTGCATTATAGCTGATGTGGTTTTTTGTGTAATTAAATTTTAAAAAAATAAAAATATAAAAAATAAGTTAGATTATCACGGACAATACAAATAAATATGGAAAAAAATAAAAGGCAAAAAAGCCTCAAAAAGTTAGAATAAGACGAGAATAAGAAACTACAAGCTAAAAACTGAAACTAGGTAGACTATGTGGTTCGGTTGTTGGCTTATATTTCCTTTTGGGAAAGTTTTATTTACATTATTGTCCTGAGATTTGTAGTCTCATGTTTAAAATAAGCAACTAGCACTTTGCTTCTAACAACGAGTGCGTCCAAGGTTGAGAAAAGTGACCGGAATTTAGCAAAATTTCAATGATTAGAAAACACCACCGACCAATCCGTAAATTCGGATGCATGCAACTCTGCATGGAAGCGCTACAAATACGGATATGTATGCCTTCCCCCTCTGAATCGAACCCAGACACCGCACTGCTTGAGTACCTTCACTGGACTGATCTAGTCGTCTCATCTCATTTGATTGCCATGGCTGCTCCTACCTTAATGCAATGCTTGCTTGCCATCTCTCTGCTCTCCTGCGCCGCCCGCGCGCAGCTCTCGACGATGTTCTACGCCTCCAGCTGCCCCAACCTGCAGACTATCGTGCGCACGGCGATGATCCAGGCCATCAGCAGCGACCAGCGGATGGGCGCGTCGCTTCTAAGGCTCTTCTTCCACGACTGCTTTGTTCAGGTGGATATTTCACACCAAAGTACGTCCAAACACTGACAATTCACATGATGTGCTGAGAATATAATCTGGCTCGTACGTATGTAGGGCTGTGATGGCTCGGTTCTCCTCGATGCGGGAGGCGAGAAGTCGGCCTTCCCGAATGCGAACTCCTTGCGCGGCTTCGATGTCATCGACACCATCAAGAACAATGTGGAGGCCGCGTGCCCCGGCGTCGTCTCCTGCGCCGACATCCTCGCGCTCGCCGCGCGCGACGGAACGGTTCTGGTACGTGCCCAAACTCGACCGACAAGGTACCGGCTAGCTAATTGCTACTTTGCTTCATGCATTTAGTGAAAGTTTGTTTTTTGTTGTGCGTACTACGTACGTAGCTCGGCGGGCCGACATGGAACGTGCCGCTCGGCCGGCGCGACTCGACGACGGCGAGTCAGTCCCTCGCCAACAGCAACCTTCCTCCGCCGGGCGCCAGCCTCGCGACGCTCATCTCCTTGTTCGCCAATCAGGCGCTGTCGCCGACCGACATGACGGCACTCTCCGGCGGGCACACCATCGGGCTCGCGCGGTGCACCACCTTCCGCAACCGCATCTACGGCGACGCCAACATCAACGCGTCCAACGCGGCGCAGTGGAAGCAGACGTGCCCGCAGTCGGGCGGAGACACCAACCTGGCGCCCATGGACGTGCAGACCATGATGGTGTTCGACACCGCCTACTACCAGAACCTGGTGGCGCAAAGCGGCCTGCTCCACTCCGACCAGGAGCTCTTCAACGGCGGGTCGCAGGACGCGCTGGTGAGGCAGTACATCGCCAACCCCGAGCTCTTCCGGAGCGACTTCGTGACGGCGATGATAAAGATGGGCAACATAAACCCGCTCACCGGCACCGCCGGCCAGATCAGGGCCAACTGCCGGGTCGCCAACAGCTAGCTGATCGAGTCCATCGATCAACTGCTAATAGCTCGTGTCTGAATTCTCGAGTGTAGCAATGGTGATCGAGTAGAATAAATAGTGAACCATACAAGAAGTGCTGCAGTGTCAGCGTGTCACTATGGGCTGGTTATCGAAACGAGTCATCGGGTTTACTATATCGTACCTCCTCTGTCCACAAATTTAAGTTGATTTAAGTTGTTTTTGACTTTTCACTCTCCAAGCTAAAACTTTGACTGTGACTGTATATGATCTCCAACCCAAAACCCTAGCAGCCGCTGCCTCAAGCGTGGCTCAGCTCCCTCCGTGGGGATCACATCCACCACCTCCAGGTGTGCTCCCGGCAGTGTGTGCCGACGCACTTGCGGCCACGCTGCCTTAGAGCCACCACACCGCTAGCCACAAGCGGTGGATTGCCACAGTGCCCTACTGCCACCACTCCATGTGAACGTATAAAAGCACTTTATTCTGTTTATCTCTTAGAAACTACTTTAGTTTCTAAGTTAAAGATTAAGTGTCCAATTCTCTATCTGCTTATAACGTTACGACTATCATGATAAATACAATAATTCAAAATTAATATTGAGTATCGTATACCACTGGTCGAATGAATTGGTAGTTGATACATCCCTAGGTATAGATAATTGGTGGTGTCTAAAGAGCACTCAAGTGTTTTTTGTGGTTTAAAGCACTCAGATTTTTTTGGAGGGGTGCATACACAAGAGAAGGGGATTCGAGTTTTTTTTTGGTTCGGAGCACTCATTTTTTTTAGAAGATGCATACATGGGAGAAAAAGGATTGAGTGTTTTTTGTGGTTCGGAGCACTCATATTCTTGTGGTTCGAAACACTCACAGTACTGTTTAACACTACTCTAAATAATTAGTTGGTACATCCCAAGTATAGATAATTCAGTCGCAACGGCAAAAGCTTGCACGAATGGGCCGGCGGGACACTCGGGCACGCGCCAAAATCTCTGTTTCAAGCGCATTTCCTGTTTCGTCGCTACCGAGTACCCACGCTGGCCCATCATGTAAGCAGACATACGTGTTGCCGTCAGCTTTGAAAAAGCCCCCCAACCGCCAACAAACCGGTCAAAATCTGTTTACCGCTACTACAGAAATGCCAAGAAGCCACGAGACAACCTTTCTATTTTTCCAGCTGGAACAAACATGCTGAGATAACCACCACAAGATAAGGCATAAAAAAACTGTCGATTGCTACTCCCTCGTAAATGTATGAACTTTTCGAAAACGTGTCCTCGGTGAAGATCTAGCCATCCCACATGTCAGGCTCTTCGATTCAAGTCCCCATGTTCCAAAAGAGAGAGAAAAATAGGATCCATTCCCTCATTTCTTATTATCTGAAAATAAGAATGCCCTAAAAACTACAATTTTTTAGTTGTGGATTCAAAATTACAGTTCATACAGCAAATTGCGCAGAACACCATGGATGACAGGCCTACAGATGGGCCAGCAAAAGCAATCACATAATTGCAATGACCCAAAGACAACATCTCGAATGAAATGGCAAGAGATTTGAGAAGATAACGTTTGCTGAAAGTTTTTCGTCCACAAAAAAAACACCCGAATACCAAAACAGCCATCCATCCAACTATGGTCAGCCTGGTTATCAGGTTACGCTCCACTGCCAAACAAGCCACCACTTGCAAGGCCTACTGTTCACTAGTGGAAAAAAGAGAGACTCGTTTGATATAATCTATATTGACTTAGCTGACTTGAACCTTGTTATAATGATCAGCGGCCGCGGATAGTGACGGTATGGTAACAGGAAATCCAGGTCCCATCTGCACGAAAGTTCCTCCAGTAAGAGGCATAAAAGATATGAGCAATTTAAATACAAGCTGCAGAAAGATGTTTTTTTGTTACTCAGTACATATCGCAACTGAAATGACAAATCCTAGAACTTAGGATATTAGCGACTGAGATTACTCATGCGCTTACTTGCATGCAAATATCACAAGTAGCTCAACGTTTACTTCAGCTCACAAGCGCGAGCGCCCCTTTACCAATCTTTCACTAGTGATTACATGATCCAGTAGGCAACCAAAGCAACTTTCTAGGCATCAGTTACTGCAGTTTAACTACGACCATGATATCATATTGGTCCAAC
This sequence comes from Bonia amplexicaulis, assembly GCA_036346245.1. Taxonomy (NCBI): domain Eukaryota; kingdom Viridiplantae; phylum Streptophyta; class Magnoliopsida; order Poales; family Poaceae; genus Bonia; species Bonia amplexicaulis. The sequence goes on from CM070751.1 coordinate 6,896,063, forward strand.
AGCACTGGCACACTAGAGATTTGGTTGCAGTCTTTCAGATGACATCTCATTAGACAGTACAGACTACAGACCACCTATGCTTGAATCATTTCAAGACAACTTAGGTAGCACTTCTGGTCCCAACAAGCAAATACTAAATAGCAACACTCTGAAAAACCCACCAGTGCTTCCACCTTTCTTCCCACCTCTATGGACTGTAGTATTAACTTATAGGGACGTATAGAATAATAGAAACGATCCCACTCTCCTCAAACCTTTTATCTGCCTTACTCTCCTCAAACCCCTTGAAATACCGCTCAAAATTTACCCTGAAATATACTCCCTCACAAGCAAACATCCTTGTACAAAACAGTCAATTCATGACAGGCTGAACAAGAAATTTTTGCAGGTTGGAATAACTGGCTTTGCTCTTCTGTTACTTTTTCTGTACCACACAACAAAATAGGTTGCGCAGCGTCAAGGCACCTAACGGTAAACAATCAGAAGGACCAGTCATAAAATCAGGCAACTACAAACATGCCAAGCAAGCTACAATCAGTAGCTAAAATGTCAATTCTGGCACTCATGCTAATATATTGCTTAATAATATTTTTCATATCATAAGTATATTTATTGTATTTGTACTTCTTATTTATTAACTAATCATCATGTTACCAAGAAGTCACAAGTGCAGGGGAACACTCAAGCGATGTCGGAGGAATCGAAGCTCGAAAAGGACGGTATGGACGACTTAGTGTAAGCTCTCGCCGTCGCTCCCTAGTCCTCCTCCACCCCCATTGATGCTCGTCGGTAGGGAGAATAATAGAAGAGAGAAGATCATCCCTACGCCCGGGATGGTGGAGGCAATCACGTGTGCAAAGGCGAGAATTAGCCAAAGAGCGGGAACAACATCAACCGGAGGATCCCAAATCGTGACAGCGATCTCGACCTAGACATTGCCGAGTAGATATTAAATCGCATGTTGTAATAGTTAGTATATACATATGTTGTTCTTGTACTCTTTTGCTTACTCGAAACCCCACTGGGCGTAAGGTTTTTAACGAGGCGATAACATTGTATTTCTAAAATATCAAAGAAATTCCACTTTTTCGAAATATTTATGTCATTGTGTGCCCATGTTTTTATGCAATTAATTCAATTATTTTAACTAGTTTTAAGCGAGGCGGTGCGAGAGAAAGGAGGATGATGACCGTCCGCCGCTAACAGGTATAGTAATTTAAATTTGGGCTTGACCCGACACGGCACGAATGGCATGGTGGGCTTTGGGCGTGCTTGGGCTCGGCGGGAGACGGCCAGCGCTGGCCAGGCGGCACTGCGATGACATGGGCGGGCCGAGCGAAGCACGGCACGAAGCACGATGGGCTTGGCGTCTTGGCACGGCACTGCCCAAGTCCCACTCTAGATAGTCTTGTTGAGTCAGTAGCTAAATGTGTTTGGCCGTGGGGCCCTACTCATTTGGGTTTTGTAGGTTATGGTTTATTTTTCATTGTTTGACATTGTAGCTGACTTATTTTGCATTATAGCTGATGTGGTTTTGTGTAATTAAATTTTAAAAAATAAAAATATAAAAATAAGTTAGATTATCACGGACAATACAAATCTATGCTCAGCCTGGTTATCAGGTTACGCTCCACTGCCAAACAAGCCACCACTTGCAAGGCCTACTGTTCGCTAGTGGAAAAAAGAGAGACTCGTTTGATATAATCTATATTGACTTAGCTGACTTGAACCTTGTTATAATGATCAGCGGCCGCGGATAGTGACGGTATGGTAACAGGAAATCCAGGTCCCATCTGCAAGAAAGTTCCTCCAGTAAGAGGCATAAAAGATAAGAGCAATTTAAATACAAGCTGCAGAAAGATTTTTTTTTTTGTTACTCAGTACATATCGCAACTGAAATGACAAATCCTAGAACTTAGGATATTAGCGACTGAGATTACTCATGCGCTTACTTGCATGCAAATATCACCAGTAGCTCAACGTTTACTTCAGCTCACAAGCGCGAGCGCCCCTTTACCAATCTTTCACTAGTGATTACATGATCCAGTAGGCAACCAAAGCAACTTTCTAGGCATCAGTTACTGCAGTTTAACTACGACCATGATATCATATTGGTCCAACAGCACTGGCACACTATAGAGATTTGGTTGCAGTCTTTCAGATGACATCTCATTAGACAGTACAGACTACAGACCACCTATGCTTGAATCATTTCAAGACAACTTAGGTAGCACTTCTGGTCCCAACAAGCAAATACTAAATAGCAACACTCTGAAAAACCCACCAGTGCTTCCACCTTTCTTCCCACCTCTATGGACTGTAGTATTAACTTATAGGGACGTACAGAATAATAGAAACAATCCCACTCTCCTCAAACCTTTTATCTGCCTTACTCTCCTCAAACCCCTTGAAATACCGCTCAAAATTTACCCTGAAATATACTCCCTCACAAGCAAACATCCTTGTACCAAACAGTCAATTCATGACAGGCTGAACAAGAAATTTTTGCAGGTTGGAATAACTGGCTTTGCTCTTCTGTTACTTTTTCTGTACCACACAACAAAATAGGTTGCGCAGCGTCAAGGCACCTAACGGTAAACAATCAGAAGGACCAGTCATAAAATCAGGCAACTACAAACATGCCAAGCAAGCTACAATCAGTAGCTAAAATGTCAATTCTGGCACTCATGCTAATATATTGCTTAATAATATTTTTCATATCACTGAATACTTCTGAATGTGTTTGTGGAGACTGGAAGAGTCCCAAATTTTTAATGCCCAGCATCAAGACAAACAACCTTATTATCAAGACACAAAATATGGCTTTTTGTAATTTTTAATGCCCAGCATCAAGACAAACAAACTTATTATCAAGACACAAAATATGGCTTTGCGAAAAGATGAAAAATCCACTTAAAGATTTCGGTAATTCCTTCTTTTGAGTGAAGTACATTCCATGACATCCCTAGAAAATGGAAAAATGCATGCAGTGTTGGTCTGTCTTCACAGTATGAGGAAGAGAACTTACTGTGCTGCTTAACGTGAACTTCTTCACATATCCAACATATTTTGAAGCTGCAAGGAAGGGAGAATGTTAACAGCTTGAATTGGGTAGGTTCATGACCATTACCAGAGAAACAACGGAGAACTATTAAAGTGTGCACGGAAAAAAATATTAATACACAGTTGGAATGAGTTAGTGCCGATTTGCCATCGAAATCACATAGTTCAGATGGCTTTCTTACATAAAATTACATTATTGGCGAACACTTAACAATACATTAATGAGGTAGTAAATGAAGATTGCAGCAGTGGGGGTTCAAGCGCTATCATGATATATGACAGTACACTGACATTAATTCACAGGTCAAAAGAAAATCAACCAGCAATTTTGTCAGCATTGGCACTTAAACTACCACACAAGAATTACATAACAACCACGTTCAGAGTTCAAACATTATATGGGTGATATTGATTCCTACGGTACAATATCATTTTTTTGCCAAATGAGTGAAGCATCAGACTAAAACTAGACAACAGTTGACAAGGGAAGGCCAAAAAGAAAAGAAAAGCCTTTTCTCAGCATTAACACTGAACATACCGCACACAAGAGCTATATAACAATCATGTTAAATTTTGTGTATCATATGAGTAATATTCACTCCTAAGGTGCACCGTACAACCAAAATTCTGATATAAACAGTAATAGCAGACCGCTTACTTTTCTTTAGGCCCACCGGCTTAGCAAGTAAAAGCGCATGCACTAAAGCACCAATATTTTCACGTAAACTCTCCTCAGAAAAGTTGACCTGCAAACAACACAAACAATAACAAGGTGCAACACAAAATTGCAAGGTTCGCATTAGCTCAGACACATGTCTTTACATTGATAAATTCATTAGGCCTATTTGCATTAATGTGATCTTCCATACCTTCCCGAGGCCAACATGCACTATAGCGGTTTTATCTATTTTGAAATCCACCCGGCCTGATTTTGCTGCTTTAACAGCACCAGATACGTCATTTGTCACAGACCCTAGCTATACAGTAATAAGTGTCACCAATGGGAGAATGTTAAGCATGACTTCACAATAAAATGAAAGATGAAAATGCTTACCTTAGGATTTGGCATCAGGCCACGTGGACCCAATATTCTAGCGACCTGAAGAAGGAAAGCAGATAGGAAGATAATGATAATATGTCAACCAGAAAATAAAGTTGGCCTCAATAAATTCACCGCTACCTTTGAAAGACGAGGCATAAACATTGGGGTCGCTATGCACTTGTCGAAGCTTAGTTTGCCTCCTCCTACACAAATAATCATAGGTAGAAATAAAAACTTCAATCAACAAGGGGTGTCAAATATCGGACATGGAGAACTAAGGAAAACACAAATTTAAAAGATAATGCACAAAAACAATAGGTAGTAAGAGACTAAGAACAGGTAAAGCAGGTGATAATTGAAGGGGGAAAAGTCAAGTCTTCAGCTTCTTGCTACTATTTCTCAAACTACAACATATCATAAATAAAAAATATGTGCATTTAGATGTATAAGTAAAGGAGCTTATACAGAAACAAAAAGGAAATCATGTACCTGTCCTGATCTCCTCAATCAGCTCATCACCACCAACGACATCTGCTCCAGCAGTTCTAGCTTCATCTGCTGCAGGACCTTCAGCAAATACAGCAACCCTAACAGTCTTACAAATAAAAAGGCCTCAGTATAAAACACCTCTAGAACATCTATGGGAAAAACTAAATGACACTTAAAATGTACCTTTCCAGTGCCATGAGGTAATGTTAAGGCACCACGCACCATCTACCCCAGGTAGAAATATGGTCAGTACGAAATAAGATAACTTCTCATTAATCTAACATAACAACCAGAGCAGATTAACACAAGATCATAATGTCCAGACATGGACATGGCTATTAGATTGACGAGGCATTAGTAAAAACCACTGTTCAGCTTGTTACAAAGGCTCAGGACCTCATGTAGGCTTAGTTATGTGCTTGGATAGGAGGGATAGTTGGAGTAGGATTGAACAAGATAGCAGCAGGTAGATGGGGAAACAGCAAGATGACAGGGAGGAAGGAGCTTTGGCAGGAGAGCAGAGAACAGAGAGAGACATGTACAGGGATAGTAGATTGGTTTATTCTTGCTTAATTCAAAGAGTAGATGCGGCAACCCTTAAGTAGACGCCCCTAACATGATTATCTCTGAAGGAGATATCTAATTAAATGCCTAACAAACTAGATAACGAATGTCAAACTAACTTATCTGCTGAACTAACTCCTGCGTACCAAGTCACGGCTGTGCCAGCAGTGCCGTGCTGCTGCTTCCTGGCTTGCGAACAAACAGAAGATACTTATCTCTACTAACAATGCAACTAACGTATGTAATCTGCATGGAACATGGCTGCTGCACATATTGTTGTGTACTGCCGGTCATGACAGGCTTTGTGCATTTGACTGTATTAGTTGGTGCTCAATGGAAATAGCAAAGTCATAACGGATTTTATGCAATATCCCTGCTAGCTTACGTAGCTACTACATCCAAACACCCACACAAGGGGGTGGGGAGTTTCAAGTAACACTCAATCAGTTGGTCTCCTTACATCAGTCATTTCTGTTGTCATAATTGGTGGTTAGGAATGAGTTCATTAAAACTAACCAGCTGAACTAACAAAACGAAATTGAATACACACAAGTCCAGTGGTACAATTTACCAAAAAGGTTTCTGAAGGATATTTACCAATTCATGACACCCACACAAGAGGGAAAAGGTTTCAAGTGAAATATCTCAATCAATTTGTCTCCTTACATAACTCTGTCTATGTATTTTTTACATAGCTTGTCCTAAGACGGGAAAAAGAAGAAGGATTGTGTTAGGCTTGACGAGCCACAACTGTTATGAATATTGTGTATATATTCATAAGACCCAAAGGGCAATATATATATGGAGTACAAGGAGGATATACAGAGGAATATGCCATGTACAGATAAGGAATGCTAAGACATATAAGGAAACAAATAACAATCCTATTCTATCCTTAACATCCCCCCCCTCAAACTCATGGTAGATCACACGCACTGAGTTTGGAGAGAAAATACAAATGTTGTACCCTAGTATGTGGCTTCGTGAAGAAGTCAGCAAGCTGTAACTCTGAGGACACAAACTGAAGAGCAAGGACCCCCTCCTGCACCTGAGAGCGAGTGTATGAAGCATCTACACCAATGTGCTTGGTGAGCTCATGCTTCACTAGATCACGGGCAATGTTGATAGCTCATGTATTGTCAGTCATAAGAGTTGTAGGTGTTAGGAATATTGTGTGTATATTGACGAGCCCCAATGGGCAATATATAGAGAGTACAAAGGGATATTACAGGGGAATATGCCATATGGGATAAGGAAAGAGAGGCATATATGGAAAGGAATAAAACGATTCATATTCTATCTCTAATACCCTTAACACCCCCCTCAAATGCAAGGCGTATGCAATAGCATTGCATTTGAAAAAGGGTTAACACTAAAGCAAGATAAATCCGAAGTCCGAATCTTGATGATGTCGTCGTTGCGTGCAGTTTTTTTTAATAAACTGTCAAATCAAGCCGAAGAGGAATAGATAGATACATGACGGCGCAGATCGAAACCCAAGAGGCGGTGGAGCAGTGTACAGAGGACGCGCGGTAGCCTTTAAAGCTCGGGGTGGCGGCTAGAGAAGCGGCGGCACCATAACGACTTCTACGATCTGCACGCGGCTCAGATAGTAGAGCGGCGGCTGCTGCTATGCAAAAAAAAATTCCTACACTTCTATGACTGACAATAAATTTGTGGACTCGCATGGCTTGAACGAACTAAAAATTAGAACTACGGACCTAGATGGACACAACGAAAGACTCATAAAAAATAACTAAAGACTGACTCAAAAGAAATCAATAGTAGAAAGCCGAAAAACACAAAACTCGACCCCTTCTCTCTCTTCACCCACTCCCGTCGCACTCACTCTTTTCACGCCTTCCTCGCTCTCTCCCCCCTCTCGCTCCACCAGCAGACGAGCCCCGCCCGCCCTTTCCCAAGCGGCGAGAGAAAAAAAAGCGGAGGCGATGGCGAGGCGGCGGCTCGGGCGAGACGGCACAGAGGCGGCGGCGTAGTTGGATGATCGGCTCGGCGGCCTCGGGCGGCGGCTCGGCGACCTCTTGCGCCAGATGCCGGATCCGGCCGGAGAAATCGGATTGGGCGAAGAAGGGCCACCCGTGTAGCTCGGGTGAGGGGCCAAAATCCAATGCATGGGCAGCGCGAGACGACCGAATCCACCCAAGGTTATTAAGTCGTAAAGTCGAGTCGGTCGTGATGCTACCGACTTGGAGATTAGTCGTGACTAATCCCAACTAGTCGTCGACTAATCTACTACTACTTGCTTGTTGCTTCTACTACTAACCGCCTTCTATCACCACTACTACTTGCTTGTTGCTTCTACTACTAACGCCTTCTATCACCACTACTACTTGCTACTCTACTACCGGTGTGGAAGAATACTCGGATCTTGCTCTAGAAGAATGCATCAAACCGGTCTAAAACAGAAAAAAAAACTAGGATCAAGATCTGAAATAGAGCAGCAAAATAAAGGAAAATGATGGGAGTAAGTGGAAGAACAAAGCGTCAAACGGATGAAGATCAGAGCAAGATCCAATTAGACATTCGACTCGCGTTGGACTAGTCGCGGCTAGTCGCCGACTAGTCGACAAGTCGACCGACTAGCGCAACTAGTCGAGTCGATGGCACTAGTCGGTGCACGTGTGCCGACTTGTCGACTAATCGACGATTAGTCGCGACTAGTCGCGACTTAATATTCCACCGATCCGGACTTTCCGGCGTCGGAGAGGCGGATCCGGCGGCGCGGATGGGCGACGGTCTTGTGGCGTCGGAGGAGACGGCCAGAGATGGCCGCTGAGGCGGACACAGGCGTCAACGCGGAAGGAGGTGGCCGCCCGGGCGGCGACGGCGGTCGGAGGTGCCCGACGGCGGATGGAGCGAAGATTGATCTCGAAGGCCGGATCGGAAGTAGATGACGACTCGGCAGCCTTGGTCGAGAGCGCGGCGGGCTCGGGCGGCGGCGGCCTCGGGCGCCGAAGACTGCCAGATCCAGCCGGAGAAGACCAAATCCGCGGTCCATCCTGATCCGATCTGGATGGTGTGAACCCGAGGAGGGCGGCGGCCGCCGCCAGAACGCAGGTGGCCGCCCGAGCAAAGATCGATCCTCCCGAGGGCGAATAATGAGTAGATGAGGTTAGGGTTTCAACCTAAGCTCTGATACCATGTTAGGAATATTGTGTGTATATTGAAGAGCCCCAATGGGCAATATATATAGAGAGTACAAAGGGATATTACAGAGGAATATGCCATATGGGATAAGGAAAAGAGGCATATATGGAAAGGAATAAAATGATTTCTATTCTATTTCTAATACCCTTAACAGTAGGACCCCTCACAGGTACACCAAAATTTGAAAGTAGCCATCTCAACCAAGTAATCTCTGTTGTCACAGCTGCCACAACTCTCAACTCAGCCTCTGCACTCAAGCGGAATGCGATGCACTTCTTTGTCTTCCGTGCAATCGGGGAGGAGCCAAGAAAACGCAGAAGCGTAAAGAGAACGACGATCGAATGATCATCGCCCGTGTCGCATCGTAGTATGCCCAAGGCGAGTGAGGTAGAGCTAGGGAAAAACAAGCGACGAGAGATGGTCCCACGTAAGTAACAAAGAACACGAAGATGATTGTAGTGAAGATGAGTAGGACAAGTCATGAACTGACTCAAGATATGGACCAACATGAGCAATATCAGGACAAGTGCTCATAAGATATACCAAACTCCCAACAAGATGGCGATACCGAGTAGGATCCTCAAGAGGATCACCATTAGTAGCACGAAGCAGAAGAGAGCTCCATAGGAGTCTCGGCGGTCGATATCGCTTAGACCGACCGATGATCTCCGGACATACTGGCTGGGAGATAGTGACCCTCAGGCGTGAAAGAAACATCAATCCCAAGGAAGTATGTAAGCAAACCAAGATCAGTCATCAGAAACTGCTAACTGAGATGTTTCTTCACATGTGCAATGAATGAGGGATCGTCACCAGTAATGAGTATATCATCCACATATAGAAGAAGAAGTGTCCTACCTCGAGGTGAGACATGGATAAATAGAGCAGGATCATGGGCACCGATGGTGAAACCGGCAGCGGTGATCAGCGAGGTAAACACGCAAACCGTGCACACGAGGGCCTGTTTGAGATCATAAAGAGCACGACGAAGACGACAGACATGGCCATCTGGAACAGAATACCCGGGTGGTGGCTGCATGTAAACCTCCTCATGTAAGACACCATTAAGAAAGGCATTCTTAACATCCAGCTGAGAGATAGATCACCAACGAATAGAAGCAACCGCAATAAGAGTGCAAACAGTGGTCATATGAGCAACAGGAGCAAACGTCTCATCGTAATCACGACCATACTCCTGCTGAAAGCCATGAGCCACAAGACGAGCCTTGTAGCGCTCAATAGTACCATTAGATCTAGTCTTAATCTTGTACACCCACTTGCACGTGATGGAGGAGTCGGACAATGATGTCTTCGTGGTCAAACCAACCAAGACGATCGGGAGTCGAATAGTTGCCCGGTCACGAAGGGCGTAACGAGGAGCATCATCAGATGTATCAGACGTCGGTGTCGGCAAGAGACCAAAAGAGGGATCTGGTGAAGTACGAGGACGTCTGGAGTAGTGCACCCCAAAGAAACGAGACGGTGGCGCCATAAGAGCAAGAGGCGGTGCTGCAGGAGGCAACACAGGAGGTGAAGGTACAAAAGGCTGGGAAAGGAGGGAAATGGGTGAGGAGTCAGGGAGAGACAACCAAGAGATCGTCTTGATGGTGGAAGCAGTGTGAGGAGCTGAATCTCGATAGAAGAAAGGCCGAGATTCGTCAAAGACAACATCTCGTGAGATCCTAATCCGTCGAGTAGAAGGATCATAGCAGCGATAACCCTTATGCTCAGAACTGTACCCAAGAAACACACATTCAACTGACTGGGCTGTCAGTTTAGTGCGCTCACGAGGCGGCGAGGGCAAAACAGTGCAACCAAAACACGAAGATGATGTCTTGGGGGCTCTAGAGTGCAGACGCCTATAGGGGTGACATCCTTAAAAGCGGTGCAAGGTCGCATATTAATGAGATATCACGTAGTAAAAATTTCATCCCGAGGCGTGGTGGAACGTGAAAAGCAAGAAGGGTGTGAGCAGTCTCAATCAGATGACGATGCTTGCGTTTAGCAACCCCATTCTGAGCATGGGCACCAGGACAAGAAGACTGATAAAGAGTTCCCTACTCAGAAAGGAATTGTCTAAATGCACTAGAACAATACTCGCCAGCAAAATCACAGTGAAAAGTACTAATAGAGGACTCAAACTGACCACGATTAGACATAGGGAAAAGCCAAGTAAAAAGGAATAATCATCAATGACAATAATATAGAATTTATGCCCGCTTTGAAGATTAATAGGCGCAGGTCCCCATACATCTGAATGAACTAAATCAAAAGGACGAGAAGACAAGAACTCACTAGAATGATAAAAAGTTGTAGCTGCTTGCCCAGCTTACAACCTCGACAAAACAAGGACATGTCAACAGTAACACGTTCAAGGACACCCTGACGAACTAATGACGAAAGACGGGACACACAGGTGACCTAAACGGTGATGCCACTGCGCAAAAACTCCACGGGTGGTGGCAGCAATGGCGGTGGAGGTAGACGTGGCTGAAGACGTGGTAGGAGCAACTGAAGTAGATGGAAGATGAAGACGGTCGAGAATGTAGAGACCACGGCGATCCCTACTGACGCCGGCTAGTCCCAAGTATCGTCCCATCATCAATCTGAGCGAAACATGTATGAGTCAAAACCAACTCTACAACCAAGGTCAGTGAGCTGTCCCACTGAAAGAAGTTGCATGGTTAGTTGAGGAACATGGGAAACAATTGGAACAGAAAAATCAGTGGACAAAAGAGTGCCCTTACAGCTAACAGACAAGGAAGTACCATCACCGTTTGTACAAAGATAGGGAGGGCAGGAGGTCCTACTGAAGTGAGAGATGTGGAATCTGATGTCATGTGGAAAGAGGCACCAAAATCTAGAACCTAAGAGATACCTGGGAAAGACGTTTGAGCTAGACCGGCGAGAACCCACGAGTGTGAGAGAGGCTGTGAAGTAGAGCTCAGCAGAGGCTGGCGAACAAAGTCACCTCGAGATCCCGATGAGTGAGTGCATCCTCTTGAGAAGGAAGGGCCTCCCTACCCCCTTGGATCGTCCACTCCCACACGCCTTATTCCACTTTTTCCGCACCGCACAAATCTGGTAGTCATGCCCAAAGTTCTTGCAGTAGTTGCATTGAACTCCAGTTGGTGCAAAAGCAGGAGCGGAGACAAGCACCTGGGAAGGAACCGTAGTCGTAGCAGGAACATTCAGTGTAGTCGAAGGAGCAGCGAGCACAATCGGAACAAACTATGCGGCTAACCCGAGGCGAAGCTCCTCAGCCCGATGTGTTGAAAGAGCCTCGGTGACAATCGGTCATGGCGAGCGGCTCAGCAGTTGAGCTCTAACAGGCTCAAACTCTGATCCAAGACAGCAGACGAAATAATAAAGACGAAGGCGATCATGATCCGCCTTCTGAACTTTGTGGCATTCCTGGCATAATGGAGAGGCCAGCTCATCTAGCTGTCGCCAGACACTAGCCAGAGCTCGAAAAGTCATCGACGGAAGAATCTCCCTGGTGAAGCGTCTCCAACTCACGCTGAAGCGAAAAGAACTGAGCATCATTGCTCTGTTGGTATCGCTCACGTAAGTACTCCCAGATCGGTCGAGTAGATCGCAAACTAACAATATCTGGCTGAATGGAGTCGTCGACACTGACCACAAGAATGGCACGAACACGGGCCTCATCAGCACACCAGCGCTCAAAAGCATCAACGGCATACCAAAAAGGCTCATCGGCGGTGTCGAGAACGGGAGCGACCTCGCCTCCTGGCGGCATCATCTGCTCCGGAGGTGCGATAGTAGTGACTGAGCCGTGGTGGCGAGAGAAGGGTATGCACCGGTGACATGGCCCCAAAGGCGGAGACCATCAAGCGTGATCTCCATGAGAGAAGACCATAACATATAGTTCGTTCCATAGAACTTTGTTCCCGAGAATTGGGATCGCAGCAGATGAAACGGAAGCCATCGGTAGGCAGCGCTGGACGGCGCGGCGACCAAGGCAACGAAGTCTAACAGGCGGCGCTGGATGGCGCGGCGGTTAGAACAACATTAAAAGTTTTTTCCTTTTTACAGAAATATGCGCTGTTAGCTTCGGTCGAACGCAGACTTATTCGCGTCGGTACCGAAGCACAGGCGGCGAAGAGAGGCGGCGGCAGTAGCGGCGACCCGGCGGTGACAACGTGGGCGGCTACCGGCGGCGGCGACGGAGAGCGGCGGTCGGCGGAGCGGCGGCACGGCGACGATGGGCTCGATCCGTCGAATCTGGCGGCGGCCCGCAGCGGCGACGGCGGTCAGCGGCGGATCGGATCTCGGCGGTTTGCGACAGCGACCACAGCGGCGGTGGCGGCGGCTCAAACATCGGCGGCTCGTGCGGCGGCGGCTTGAGTGGCGGCGACGAGCGGCGGCGGCGGCGGCTTCGGCGAAGATGACCAGCTCGGCGGCTCGGCGATGGTGGCGCTGCGGCGGCAGCGGCGGCGGCAGGCGGCGGCGGGCGGCGGCGGCAGCGACTCCTGGCGGTGACCAGCGGCGGCGGGGCGGTGACCCGGCGGCGGCATGCAGACAAAGAATGGAAGAATGTGTCGAGCCCTAGCTCTGATACCATGTTATGAATATTGTGTGTATATTCATAAGGCCCAAAGGGCAATATATATATGGAGTACAAGGAAGATATACAGAGAAATATGCCATGTACAGATAAGGAATGCTAAGACATATAAAGAAACAAATAACAACCCTATTCTATTTCCTATTCTATCCTTAACAAGTTGATGGAGAGGTATAGGGAGCAAAGAAAGGATCTTCACATGGTGTTTATCAACTTGAGAAAGTTTATATCAAAGTTCCTAGAAAGGTTATGTGGTGGACGCTCCAAAGGAAAAATAATTCCCAATAAAGTATGTTATCCTAATCACGGATATGTACGAAGATGTTATGACCAACGTCAGAGCATGTGATAGCAATACTAATGATTTTCCTATTAAATATAACTGCATCAAGGGTCAGTGCTGAGCCCATACCTTTTTGCCCTAGTGATGGACGAGGTCACGCGGGCTCTTGGTATATGCTTTTCGCTAATGATGTAGTGTTAGTTGATGAGATTAGGATAATTATCGATAGGAAACTAGAGTTGTGGAGGAAGACTTTAGAATCGAAGGGCTTTAGACTTAGTAGAATTAAAACTGAGTATATGAGTTGTGATTTCAGCGGTGTCAGGGAAGATGATGGAGATGTTAGTCTGGATAGACAAGTAATGCTTAGTAAGAACAATTTTCGATATTTGGGATCAATGCTACAATGGGACAACAAGATTGATGAAGACGTGAGCCACATGATAAGAGCAGGTGGGTGAAGTGGTGACAAGCATCGGATATCTTGTGTGATAAAAAAGTTCCCCAAAAATTGAAGTGTAAGTTATATAAGACGGTGATCAGACCTACGATGTTATATAGAGCGCAATGCTAGGCGACTAAAAGACAACTGCATAGAAGATGAGTGTAGCAGAGATGATGCTACAGTGGATCTGTGGTCACACAAGGCAGGATCGAATCCACAATAATGATATGTATGATAGAGTGAGGATAGCACCAATTGAAGAGAAACTTGTCCAACATCGCTTGAGATGGTTTACACATCTCCAACGGAAGCCTTCTAAGGCACAAGTACGTAATGAAATTTAAGACGTATCAAAAATATAAGAGACAGAGGTCGACCAAGACTAACTTGGGAGAAAACAGTTAAAAGAGACTTGAGGATTAGAATATATCCAAAGAGTTAGCTTTGGATGGGAACGCATAGAAGTTAGCAATCCACGTACCGGAACCATGATATAAAAAGAAGGTTTAGGGACAGTGTTTTAGACTCTCGATTCATATGGCAGAATGTAGAGCTTAGAGTTTTAGTCTTGTAGGCTTTATTACAAAGCTCTCGTTTCTTTGATCTTGAGGAGTATTTCTAACATACCTCAACTTGTTTGAGACAAATGGCTTTGTTATTGTTGTTGTTGTAGTTGGTGGTCGTTTTGTTGTCATAATTGGTTGTTGGGAATGAAGTTCATTCAAACCAACCGGCTGAAGTAATAAAGTCCAGTGGTACAATTTACCGAAAAGGTTTCTGAAGAAGGATATGTACCACTTCATGACCAAAAGATGGTATAGGTATGGAACTGCCTACTGCGTTCATATAGTACAAACACAGGTGGAACAAATTGCTCAAGGTTTCGTGAGTAGATGAGCATAACTGAGTAGCATTGATCCTACAACAGCTGCAAGGGAGAATCACAATCCCTAACAAAGAAGGGTAAAATGCATCAGAGGTCCTCAAACTTCTTTGGTTTTTTTAGACTGGAGGCCAAAGTCACCTCCTAATTTCCATTACAGGTACAAATTGTTCTCAACATCGAAATAAATTTGTTTGATGGTAACCCTTAGCACCTTAACTTAAATTTTAGTCTGTCAAGTACTTAAACTTGCTTAATTGTGCCACTTAGGTTCATCAGTAATTAAGCCAAAAAAAATGGCATGCCAGGGCACAGTGGGATCTGTAAACTTGCCAAATAGTGCAACTTGGGTCAGTAACATCACTTTTTCTACCACTTAACTGATGGATGAACGTAACTGGAACAATTGAGCATGTTCAAGGACCGACCAAATAATCAAGGATCTCATTGATACTGTTAGACAGAGAGTGCTGCAACCCTATTGGGCCTGCGCATCCTATTAGGCCTAGTGCCTATTTGGTTAGGATAGATAGATTGATATCTATAAGGCAAGGATCACCGCTGGTTCTGTTTCTATAAACCTGGGTCATCCTTGCCTATATATGTGTAACCTCTTATCTCTGTTAATCAATCTACTATCTTTGTGCCTAATCCAATCTTACAGATACAAGTGTACAACAATGAACAAGTTCTGGTGCAATATCTAACAAATCTTGGGACCAGTAACATCTACAGGGATAATAGACTGAGTGCTTAAGGTTACGATATCATGCGCACAGCTTCTGCCATTACCAGTGGCATGAGCTGAGGTGGAATTTGGACCAGACCAAATCATGCACCTAGCATGGGTGCAACAGATACACCTCTAGTACCAGATGAACAAGAGTGCAAATTCCACCATTTCTTGGCAATTAGTATGATAGATAATTAAACAAGTCTTGACAGAACAAAGATGATGCAGGTATCAATCAGTATAATGACAGCACTAAAACTTCCATAACAGAGTAGCATGCAAGAAAAAAATAGCAGTGTATAAAAATTCTGCTAAATATTTTCTAAAGAAGCGCAGCAGACCTGGTCACCACGACGTGGATCAACACCCAACATTACATGAGCCTCAACTGTTTCAGTGAAATTCCGCTTATTCTCATTTGCACTGTTCTGGTAAGAGCAAGAGAAATAAGTAAGAACATTAAATTGTATAACCAATCCATTAGATTGTTAAGTTTTCAGAAAGTGTAATGATAGAAACAAAATGCATTTAATTGAATTTTCTACAAAGTCCCACTCTTCCCATGTTCTCAAGTCATCTTGATTTGTATCTTTAATTGTTTGTCTAATTAAAACATGGAGGGCAGCAACATCAGAGGTCCAGAATGTGTAAGGCAACAGCGAATTACATTACAAATGGAACAATCTAGCTTTTGAAGAAGTTACCATAATGAATATATGTTTCAGTCTTTAGTTGAACTTCACAGGTAAGTATATAATAGCCCCTAAAAGAAATCAGTATACAATCGCATCAAGCATACACAGCGCACAGGTAAAAAGCAAGAGAAAGATTCACAGGAAGCACTTAACTTCAATAAAAAACAACATCAACTAAAGCATTACAAGAAAATGTGAACTATCTAACAGGATACTTGATACAACCTAGAGCCTGGTAAACATTAGCTCGATCTGATTGAAAGCAATAGTGGGTAGTGGTTATTCTTCTATTTACTTGGTAGAATATCCACCATATATCTTATTCTATTCCTCCCTTATTCCAAGCAATCTCATCATGGTTTCACCCTCAATTGCTTCGTCTGTCTTTCCAGAAGTACATTGTTCTTCACTAAGTTTTTCATAAGCAACTGAATCTTATCAAATCAACAGAAACCTAAAGGGATACTGGGGTAGAACCAGTGCCACACATCTCTAATCACGTCATAATCTACTAGCAAATTGTAAACTCAGAGCAACCTACGTTCATGGCATCATCGTACCCATAACAAATATTTATTCAAGAAAAATTGAAACAGACCACATTGTGCTCCAATCAAGCATCATGCTGAAGTCATGAACCCAAAAAATAATGACATTGGTACCTTTAAACATGATGCAAATACAAAATAATAAATTATGGATATGGACTACAACTTTTTTCCAGAAGTAGCCAAAATGTCACTAATCTCACATGCATGGTCTTTTGGAAATGAAACTGTTCTCACATAATCGATTCTTTTGGTTGCTATTCCATGTATAATACATAAGGTGCTCATCAGATGGTAAAAGTTCAACCATCGTACCTCAATCATAATTGGCATTAAATCTCATGTAATTGGAGCATTTGACTTTGTATTGCCAACAATTAATGCACCAGATGAGCTTTTCTAGTATCGCTGAAGGTTTTCCTTGATAGTGGTGTTGCAACCTAGCCCAAAGCTGATATGCACTACTCGTGACTTATCTTGAAGGATCCTTGCAAATAATGTCGTACTTAGCCATCATTAATTCTCATGGAGTAACTCAGATCTTTTTTCTACTATTCTTGTGCTTCAGCAAGGACACATTGACCCATTGAGGAGTCTCACTACATGATGCAAGCTCCCCATCTTGTTGCAGAATTAATTTGCAATAATTGGTTTGCAATAAAACTCTCAAATTACAGTCCGTCATAGGGTATGCTAACAATATTGAAAGTGGGTTAACATGATCCTGCACTTGAGAGCCCTCGGTTTGTTAACAGTTGATATATAATCATATGTGACCCAAAAATATTGGACAAAACATTTGAGCAGCAGTATATTATCTAAAAACCAATTGCAGGTATGATGAAGCCATGGGCATCATGGAAAGTTATTATATATCTGTACATGTCTGGAATCATGAAACAATGCAATCAAACCATTTGTGGTTGTTCAGCTGTGATCCTAACACACGGCTGTATACATTTAAATATAACATCAAATGCAAAGCATATTCCTATTTTACTGTCAATCAAGCAAACTTAGGACCATTTTGACCAACAGCTTGCAAAAAAATTGCAATGTGTATTACATTTACGTGCATACAAAGTGCTTGAAGGAAAAAAATCCAGCCTAAAAAAATTCCTGCCTAGCATTCACAATCACATTGAAGAACATCAAATTTCATATCTTTATTTCCACTCTAGAATTCACAATTGCGCCTCAGTAAAACTAAGACCGTTCCATCCCTCTTCAAATCAAACCCCACACTTAACACGATGAATCCAAACTAAATAAGGCTATGTTCAATCCCCATTTTTAAGACGATGAAACCAAACTTGTCGCCATTTTTAGAGCCCGTTCATATTGGTTTTTGCTGATGGTTTTTAGTTTTAGCTTATGAATAGTAGAAGCTTGTAGAGAGCCGTACGGAGAGAAAGAAACTCGTGTGCAATTTTGGCCGACATAAATAAAGTCACTACATTGTGTACTACAATCAACTAGTAGACCCTGACTTAAAAGCACTCCGTTTAAAGGCTAGATATTGTAGAAAAGTAGTTTTTAGAAGGCAATACGAACAGAGTCTTAACACCATGAAACCAAACTAAATCATGCTACCTCAAATGACACACACTTCTCAATGCACCCCCCACACACACACACACACACACGAGAAACAGCTTTCAAATTTGTAAATTCCAACTATGTGGAGGCAAATCCAAGGGCAGAGCTAGCAGGGTGCCGGTATGCCGAGCACACCCAAAAGTAGAAAAATTTTCACGGAACCAATGCTGCATTTTTGGCCCAGCCCACAACGAACGGCACACACCAGCCCACATGCACCAAACTAGCCCACAACCACCTTCATTTTCAATTCCTCCCCAATTCCCAGACCCTAATTCTCTTGTCTCTTCTCCACCTCACCGTGGATGCGCCAGCAGCGGGGCAATGGCAGGCGGGCGGTGAGCAAGGCATGACTGTGCAGGAGCAGCGGCGCGGCTTGGGAGAAGGCATCGGCCGGCGGGCACGAAACCAGCGCAGGAGGGGAGCAAAGGTGGCACGGCGCGGGTGCAGGCAGCGGCTAGCGGGCGCGGTGCCGATGTGGGAGGGGAGCAAAGCCAGAGGCAACGTGGCACACAAGCGCAGAGAGGAGGAGCCCACGCGAGAGCAAGCAGCGGCGGGCGCCTGTGCGGGAGCCGGGAGCAGCCAGTGGCACGGCGGGCATGCACCGACAAACAGCCACAGACTACAATAAGTTCTTAATTTAGATTTGCCGATTTGGGATTTGGAGATTTGGGATTTGCCGATTTGTATTGTACTCTTGGAAAATTTCGAACTTATATGCTGGAAGTTACGATGTTACGAAACCATTATACAAGACTATGGAATTGAGCGTGTGAAGTGTGCACCGTTACAAATTTTCTAGTTGAAAAAATTGATCATATACCCTCCATTTAGATGGAAATTGAGGATTTACCCTCCTGGCCCACGAGTCAGTGACTTATGATGACCCTACATGTCATTGAGATGTGGAGGTAAATCCTCAATTCCCAACTAAAGGAGGGTATATGATCAATCTCCCTTTCTAGTTCCACCACTGGCCAAATCACGAGAAGGGCGGACCTTGATTTCGCGGATGGCGTCGACAAGATCAATGGTGACCTTCTGCGGCCGCTTTTCGACGGCTATGAGAGTCGGGTACGGCACCTGCTCCTCCTCCACCTGCAGCCCGAAGAAGCTCCTCCTGCCCCGCGCCGCCTCCATCTCAATCCGCTCCCCCTCGCCCTGCAGTCCCTCCTCCTCCGCCTCCTCCCCGGCACCCTCCTCCGCCGGCCGGTCGACCGGCAGCGGCGCGACCCTGGCCGGGTACGACACTGGCGCGATCGCGGGCCCCGCGTCCTTCACGAACCGCAGCTCCTGCCGCGTGAACTGCCGCGGCGGCTGCTGCTGCTGCGGTCTTCGGGGCGGCAGGGGCCGGGCTCCGGGGCTCGGGCTTGGGGCATCCGCTGCGGGGGCCTCGTCGGGCAGGGGCTGCGGCTTCGGGACGTAGGAGACGGGCTTGATGGGCGGCGGCGGGGCGGAGTTGGAGCTAGAGCTGGAGGAGGAGGAGGAGAAGCGGAAGAGGGGGAGGACGCGGTGGCGTTGCGGGTGGCGGCGTGAGTGGGAGAGGAGGAGGCGTAGGTGAGCCATGGTGGCGGCGGCCGGCGGCGCGTGGGGTTTTAGTGGGGAAGAGGGGGAGAGACGGAATGAGATGGGTGGGATCTTCGGCTGGGCATTTTGGGATGGGCTGGGTCAGGTGCGTCCGTTCCGCAGATGGGCCGTCATTTCGTGCAGTTCATCGGCTGCTTCGGCGTACTGGGCCACATCCCACATGCTTCTGCTTGTTGCGTTATTTTTTTTTTTAAAAGCTAAAAAATCTTATACCAACAGTTTCTGTTTCAACGGAACAGCTTTGCTCCGCTTCTGCAGCCGCATGCGCAAGAAGGAGGTGACCTGACTCCTTTCTCCCTGCACCCTCTCATTCTCTCTCCCTCCTCGTCGTCATCATCCCCTCACTCTCCTCCTCCGTCGAATCCGATGGCCTAGAGGGGCGCCATTGTCGGATCTGGCATTGAAAGAGGGAAATCTGGCTCCTCCACTAAGGGCTCATCTTTCCCCCAGGGCATAGAAGGAGGTGGGGGGCAGTGGCCTGGCGGTGGGGGCGATGGGCAGGGTAGGAGGGCGGTGGGCGAAGCTAGAGGGTGGTGGCAGCGGCGGCTGTGGCAGTTAGGTTGGGTAACATGGCGTGGCAGGGAAGGGTCGGGGGGCTACGCGGCGAGGCACGACAGCGCCATCGGCCACGGGTGGTGGTGAAGCCGGCAGAGGAGGTTCACGGAGCTGCCTAGGGTAGCGCGGCGACGACAGCCGACGACAAGGTATTGTTTCTCTTCCTCCATAAAACCACCCAATACTGTTGAAAGTGGTTCTAACATATATCGTTGGCTAGCTCCTCCCTTCTTTTAAAAAAATTCATGTGGACTTGGTCTCTATGGTGATGGAAATTTCTCGCGTCGGTCTAACTTGAAGAAAATCACGAGGGAGGAGGCACCGGTTCGCCTCGACATGTTCGTATTGACTTCTAAAAACTGCTTTTCTATGGTAAATGATTTTTCTATAGTACATAACTTTTAATCAAGTGTCTTTTTAAGGTGGGGTGTACTAGTTGATTGTAGCACACACTGCAACGATTTCATTTATATCGGCCAAATTTGTATGAGTGTCTCTCTCTACAAGTTAAGCCAAAGCCAAAAGCATATATGAACGGGCCCTTATCCGCTAAGACCTAGCTCCACAAGTAAATTAAGCTCTGCTTGTGAACTACGGTAATCACGTTTGGTTGATCCTCTTCTAGATATTTGATTGTTTGGTCAACTATATTTTTTTATAATCAAGTTGTAAAATGGATAAACTATTGTGTTCTAGAATATATGAGATAAAATGTGAGAGGACAAACATTGGATAACAAAATTTATCCCACTTTCGTTTGCTTCAACGAACAAACTAATAGGCTTTTCGTAACTTTATGTAACACCCTGACCCTCCTCAGATCCCGGGATGCTACCACTACGCACTTACTAGCTCAATTGGGCGAGGCTAATAAAAATTTTGGCAACACCTCCCCTATTTATACGACCACCAACAGGGAGCAAGCAACATATACATAGAATAACTGCGATAAGACACTGATTTCATATTGCAGATAAACATAACATAAACAAACCTTTGGGCTCCACGCCCATAAAGGCTCGCCACCATGAGATCGCAACCATACTAAATCAAATGGCGAGTGACATAAGACATGTCCTATGAAATTTGTAATGACAGGAGAAATTCATTCTCCATTTCAAACAAAAGGGGACTTTCCACGTCTCAAGCAAACAATTAACATAACCCAGAATTAACTAAAGTAACTTAACACGAGTTTAAATATAAATGTTCAGTTGGTGACTAAGCTGTTATTTAACAAGTGCGGTGCAAAACGGGTCTACTCCCATTCCATGCATGCCATCAATCAGGATCACCTAAAAGATCAACAAAACAAGTGTGAGCTAAAGACTCAGCAAGCACATAATAGGACAATAAACACTACCAAACATGTAAGTAATTAGCCAGCCATGTCATTATCATGTTCATAACATCGTTCTCAGGTTTAAACATTGTCATACCATTAGTGCAATACAACACTACTCTACATGCTCATTTGCTCATCTCATTACATATACCGGTATAGCCTAAGTGAACACCTGTCGATGTTCACCCCATCGTGGGCCTGTCCTCGTCGGCACGGGGGTCTCTCCACTCCCATAGAGGCCTACCGACGTAGGTCTTACGAAATCCATCCACAGTGCATCTCAATTCTCATCTCATGAGTGCACATGATGCGAATGGATATATTAATTGTCATAACCACGCTCATCATTAACATCGTTAGTAGGTAAGCAGCATTACTCACCCTGCTCCATCACCATTGTCATCATTAATCATGCAACATCGTAAAGCATAAACATCACATGTTACACAACAATCACCGTCTATTGCACTACCATGCACTTGCCTGTTTATCCTTGGGGATAACGCGTGAATGGCTTCCCACCAGGACCTCCACTTGTACAAGCGTCGACCCGACTCAATATATTATAGCGACACAAGCGCCTAAACACATGTCACCAATTCTACACGTAACACTCGACACCAGTATAAAATGTGTTTCGATGAGGATTTGACATGCACGTTGCAGAACCCCTCTCTTTTTTTTTTCTCCTCTTTTCTTTTCTTAACCTCCCTTCACATAGTTTTCTCAATTAATCTCTCTCTATTCAATTAGTTTTACTAATTAATCTTACATTAATTTAACCATCTATACTAATTGATCATCTGCTAATTGATCACTTCACCTAACAAACCAGGTATAATAATTAATTGCCTACCTCAGTTAATCATTCTAATTAACTATACTAGTTAATCCTTCTACCAAAGCGCTATAGTGCAAACACACATGCATGCACAGCCCATCTTCTAGTCACCACTAATTGTTGCTGCCGCTACTACTACTCCAGTACGCCTCCTCCCTCTGGTCGAACTCCTTCCCAGCCACCCACTTGTTGTACCTCCATCTCTCTTCCTTGCTTGTTTCCCCCATCCACTTCTTGCTCTCTGGCCGACTGCAGCAGGGCTGATCTCTTGGCCATCAGCTCCACGGCACCTGGCCTCCCTGTTGTATCCCCCCATGATGCCTCCTTGCAGCCCCACGGCTTTCCTCTGCTGGCTACGAACACAACTACTAGCACTACTACTTTACTACTACTGCTAGTTATTTAGTACTACTACTACTGACTACTACTAGTAGTAACTAGTAACGCTAGCATCACTACTGCTACTAACTCTTACCACTCCTCCCTGGTTCTCTCTCTCCAGGCCATTGGCAACACGTACGGGGCTCTCAAGCACATCGGCCTGGAGTGTGCCACTGGCCGCCGGCGGCTCTGTTGAAATTACTCCAAGCGGCTCACTGTTTCTCCTTCATCTTCACCGTTTCTTCATTTACTACAGCGTCTCACCAATTCCCCTTTTATTTCTTCCGTTAGTAGTGGAGCACTCTCTTTTAATTGCAGCTGCATGCATTCTGTTAGTAGTGGAGTACTTCTTTTTATTTCTTTTGTATCAGCCATGCAACTTAAAGTCTTCTGTTTCATTTTCTCCTTGTTTAATTGCAGCAGCAGCCATGCATTCATGCTGCCCAAAGTGAGAAGGCTAACAGCCATTTTTTCCTTTAAATAAACATGAAATATATCAGAAAACGCTGCCCCGTTTTGCAGCACCAAACACCTGTGTTCATTGTGTTTTTGAGTGCGCGTTTATGAGTTCGCCGGCGACGAGAGATTGCCGGTGATCCACGACAATTGGTATCAGAGCTGTTACGCTTCCGGGGTCGTCATGTCTGTCCAGTTGGCTCTCGTAGGCGGTGGTGATCGTTCGCCATCGCCCTCTCCCCGACGATGGGTATCGCATTCGCCTGCGCCGCGCTGAGGACGCAATCGCAGCGGCGAAGTCGTCATCGAGTGCGTCGTCAAGGAGGCGGGCGGCTCGGTCCAGTACCCCATGCTCACGCGCACCAATTACCAGGAATGGTCTTTGTTAATGCGCGTGAACCTGCAGGCCCAAGGGCTATGATAGGCCGTCAAACCAGAGGAGGGTGAGGTCGTCGAGTACCGCGAAGACCGCCTCACGCTGGCGGCCATTCTGCGCGCCGCGCCGCCCGAGATGCTCGGGTCGTTGGCGCGCAAGCGCACGGCGCGTTCTGCCTGGGAGACGGTCAAAACTATGCGCGTCGGTGTGCAGCACGTCCGTGACGCCAACGCGCAACAGTTGCTCAAGCAATTCGGGGAGATCGGGTTCAAGGAGGGGGAGTCGATCGACGATTTCTCACGTCGAATTATGAGCCTCGCCAACAACATCCATATCATTGGTGGCAACGTCACCGATGGAGATATCATGAAGAAAATGCTCCAAGTCGTCCCCGAGCACCTCGAGCAGATCACGTACTCCATCGAGACTCTCCTCGATGTGAACCAACTCTCCGTCGAGGAGGTCACCGGCCGTCTGCGCGCCATCGAGCAGCGAAAGAAAAAGCCAGCACCGTCTGCGCCCATCTACGACAGCAAGGGCCGTCTTCTTCTCACCGAGGAGGACTGGCTGGCACGGATGAAGCTACGCGACAATGGCGAAGCCGGTGGCTCCAGCAGCAGCGGCAAGAGGCGCGGCAACACACGTCATGGCCACGGCGGTGGTGGCGGCGTGCGTAAAGGCAAGGGCATCTCGTCTTCAAATGGTCCGACCTACGAGAACACAATGGATCGGTGCCGTAACTGCGGCAAAATTGGCCATTGGGCCAAGGACTGCCGTAGCAAGCCAAATAAGTAGGCGCAAGCACACGTTGCGGAGGGTGAAGAGGATGAGCCAACTCTGCTGATAGCGCATGAGACCATCTCTTCACCACCCACTCAAGTTGCCGCACCGCCTGCCGAGGTGATTCGAACTCCAGCTCTGCCCACATCGTCGTGCCACGTCAAGATCCACGAGGCCAAGGTCTTTGCGCAGCTCAGATCGCGGGAAGACAAGGACGATCGACGATGGGTGCTCGACACCGGCGCCACCAACCACATGACGGGCGCACGGACTATTTTCTCCAACCTCAACGAGGGAGTCTGTGGCACCGTCCGCTTCGGCGACGGATCCGTGGTGGAGATTGAAGAACGCGGTACGATAATCTTCAGATGCAAAAACGATGAGCACCGTGCGCTAATGGGGTGTACTACATTCCCCGTCTAACGGTGAATATCATCAGTCTTGGTCAGCTGGAGGAGGCCGGATGTAGGATCGAGATCTACTTCGGTACCCTGCGCATCTACGATCAGCAACGTGACCTTCTTGCTCGGGTGCGCCGTTCTGTATTGCGCCTCTACATCCTAGAGCTCTGCATCGGGCGCCAATGTGCCTATCTGCGCATAGCTCGGAGGTGGCTTGGTGCTGGCATGCGAGGTACGGGCACCTCCGTTTCAAGTCATTGCGCGCGCTCGCCCAACGGGAGATGGTGCGTGGGTTGCCGCCGCTTGATCAAGTCGATCAGGTGTGCGACAGCTGCCTCGTCAGCAAGCAAAGGCGCGCGCCATTCCCTGACAAGGCGCTACGGCGAGCGGAGCACGTCCTCGACATCATCCACGGCGATCTGTGCGGGCCCATCACGCCTACAACTCCAAGCGGTAACAAATATTTTCTACTATTTGTTGATGATTTGAGCCGGTACATGTGGCTCCACTTGCTGCCGAGCAAAGGTCAGGCATCGGCGGCGGTCAAGAAATTCCAGGCGACTGAGGAGGTTGAGTCAGGGAGGCAGCTCAAGGTCATCCGCACCGATCGTGGGGGGGGAGTTCACCTCCGTGGAGTTCGACGAGTACTGCGCTGAGCGCGGCGTCTAGCGGCAGCTCACTGCCCCCTACTCACCGCAGCAGAACGGGGTGGTAGAGCACCGCAACCAGAGCATCGTCGGCATGGCGAGGTGTATGCTCAAGGCGAAGCGGCTTCCCGGCTACTTCTGGGGTGAGGCCATGAACACAGCAGTCCACGTCCTCAATCGCGCCCCGACACGCGCGCTCAACGACAAGACCCCATTTGAGGCTTGGCACGGCGAGCGCCCTACCGTCCACTACTTCAGGACCTTTGGCTGCGTCGCTCACGTCAAGTCCACACGGCCGGGACTCAAGAAGTTGGATGATCGCAGCACGCCGACCATCTTCGTCGACTACGAGCACGGTCCAAGGCCTACCGCTGCTACGACCCCTCCACCAAGCGCATCATTGTGTCACGCGACGTCGTGTTCGACGAGGCGAGACAATGGAGCTGGGGCGACGAGAGCAACAGTGATCCGGCGACGGCGAGCCTTTCAACGTTGAGTACACCATGGAGTACTTCTCCGACACGCCTCGAGCCGATGCAGCATCACCAGCTCACATGTCTCCGTCGCCCACGCCAACACCGGCCCCTGCACCTATGACGCCTATGACGTCACCCACGACTGCGCCGATCGAGTTTGTCTCGCCACCAGCTGATCCTGAGGAGAATTTGGATGTGGACCACGACGATGCTCCACTTCGGTTCTGCGCCATCGATGCTGTCATCGGACCAGCCTCGCCGCCTGGGCTTGTGCCCCGGGTGCTCGACGAGGAGTTGCAGTTCACCACGGCGGACAAGCCTGTCTCCTTCAGCGAGGCAGAGCGCGAGGCAAGCTGGCGTAAGGCGATCCATGAGGAGATGAAGTCGATCGAGGACAACAACACATGGGAGCTCGTCGTGCTCCCCACTGGGCACCGTGCGATTGGGCTAGAATGGGTCTTCAAAGTGAAGCACGATAAACATGGCAATGTCATCCGGCACACGGCGTGTTTGGTCGCCAAAGGCTACGTTCAGCGCACAGGAATCGACTTTGATGAGGTCTTCACTCCGGTCGCACGAATGGAGTCCGTGAGGGCGCTGCTCGCTCTGGCAGCCCACGAGCGCTGGGAAGTCCATCACATGGACGTGAAAAGCGCCTTCCTCAACGGCGACCTCAAGGAGGAAGTGTACGTGAGCCAGCCGCCGGGCTTTGTCATTAACAGCAGTGAGCACAAAGTACTGCGTCTTCGTAAGGCATTGTACGGTCTCTGACAGGCACCGAGGGCCTAGAATGCCAAGCTTGATGCGTCCATAGCGTCACTTGGTTTCCAGAGGAGCAGCTCCGAGCACGGCGTGTACATACGGAACCGAGGGTCATCGCGGCTGGTAGTCGGGGTCTACGTCGACGACTTGATCATCACCGGCACCAGCAGTGACGAGATCGTGGCATTCAAGCTCGAGATGAAGCGCGTTTTTCTCATGAGCGACCTCGGGCTGCTATCATACTACCTCGGCATCGAGGTGAACCAAGGGCTAGGCGGCATCTCGCTCCACCAATCTGCCTATGCAGGGAAGTTACTTGAGCGGAGCGGCATGAGCACATGCAACCCTAGTCTGGCGCCGATGGAACCAAGGCTCAAGTTGAGCAAGGAGAGCACTGCTCCACTAGTGGACACCACCGAGTACAGGCGTGTCATCGGCGGACTGCGCTACTTGGTGCACACCCGGCCAGATCTTGCCTACGTGGTAGGCTATCTGAGTCGGTTCATGGAGAAACCACACGAGGACCACCTCAATGCGGTGAAGCGCGTGCTAAGGTATGTAGCAGGAACGCATGACTACGGTCTTCACTACGCCAGGAGGGAGGATGAACGAGCTCGACTGGTCGGCTACAGTGACGCCGATATGGCGGGTGACATCGACACGCGCAAGAGCACCAGTGGCGTCATCTTCTTCCTTAACGGCAACCCCATCACCTGGCAGTCCTCCAAGCAGAAAGGTGGTGGCTCTGTCCTCATGCGAGGCAGCGTACATTGCGGCGGCTACAACAGCCTGCCAAGGCGTCTGGCTAGCTCAGCTCATGTCTGATATGCTCGGCACTGAGCCTGGAGCGCCGGAGCTCAAGGTGGATAACCAGTCCGCCATCGCCCTCAGCAAGAACCCCGTTTTCCATGACCAAAGCAAACATATCGACACTCATTTCCACTACATTTGGGAGTGCATCGATGGGAACAAGATCATCCTTCAGCACATTTCGACGGAGAACCAGCTAGTGGACGTTCTGACTAAGGCACTTGGACGTGTCCGGTTTCAGCAACTGTGTGCGTTGATCGGCGTTAACAAAACCAGTGAGCACAGCAAGGATTAGGGGGAGAAATGTTGAAATTACTCCAAGCGGCTCACCGTTTCTCCTTCATCTTCACTGTTTCTTCATTTACTCCAGCGTCTCACCAATTCCCCTTTTATTTCTTCCGTTAGTAGTGGAGCACTCTCTTTTAATTGCAGCTGCATGCATTCTGTTAGTAGTGGAGTACTTCCTTTTTTATTTCTTCCGTTTCAACCATGCAACTTAAAGTCTTCCGTTTCATTTGCTCCTTGTTTAATTGCAGCAGTAGCCATGCATTCATGCTGCGCAAAGTGAGAAGGCTAACAGCCATTTTTTCCTTTAAATAAACATGAAATATATCAGAAAACGCTGCCCCATTTTGCAGCACCAAACACCTGTGTTCATCGTGTTTTTGAGTGCGCGTTTGTGAGTTCGCCGGCGACGAGAGATTGCCGGTGATCCACGACAGGCTCCTCCGCCTCCCGCTCCAGCCCAACCCCAACTCGGCTCCTCGCGGTGCCCCCCGACTGATGGTCACATCTAGTATACTCCGTCCTACTCCCCTCTTTACTTCCCCTCCCTTGCTCTGTGATGATTTTTTGCTATGTCAGCGTGCTGAAAGCAAAGATGGAGGGTGAGGGGACCTACTCGATTACCGGCCTAGAAAGGAATGGACGAGGATGAAGGTCGTGGTGGTAGCAATGTCCTCCACGCCCTTTCGGTCGGCCTGTCGTGGTTCTCATGGCCATGTCATGATTCTCGTGGCCGTGTCGTGGTTCTCGCGGCCGTGGACATCCTAAGTCTTCATGACCTTCGTTCTCGCTCTGCCGTCTTCCCTTTCTTCTTGAGCTCTTCGCCTCCAAGTCTCTTCTTCACTACTTCCTGGAGGTGCTCATGGATGATCTCTCGGTTTGGGGAAAGAAGAAGCAGGGATGAAAGAAATGGGGATGCTTGTGAGGATCGAGTTGCTCTCTTGGCTTTGCTTTTGGGTTGGGGAGGGGATGAACTGAGAATGGGAGAGGAGTGAAGGCTCTCTGTGGTGGTTTTGCTTAAAAGAGAAGATGGCTTCGGCTGGATTCTGTCTGGACTTACGAAAAGATTGGGCTACCCCCGTTATCTCCAATGCTCTCTTTGTGGACTGGGCAAAAGGTCCTCATCATGGCCTTTGCATTGTTCAATTTTTTACTGGTATTACACTTTAATTTCACATCGGCTTTAAAAATAAGGACAACACAGCGATCTCAAACTGAGCCTTAGACCTGCCTGTGGAATTATACTGTTTTCCATGAAACCTACAGATGTCTATGAAAATTTTGCACCAGTTGGTATAGTTATCACATGAATCCTACAATACTCCCACGTTTGCTCCGAACAGGCCATAAATGTCCTAAGTAGATTTTATAGCACTGCAACTACAAAAGTAGCCTCTGAGCGGCTGTTCGGACTTACTGGCGAGCCGCCATTAGGAGAAGCCTCTGCTGCCGGAGGGATCGAAGAGGTCGTCTGCCCGCGGTAGTCAGGCATGCTCAAGGCTAAAAAATTCCATGGGTCCGCTACGCTGCTGCCTGTATCGGCCATTCATGGAGAGAAATCAGCAGCTCGTACGGTGGTTTTTGCCAGTTGCCGTGCGGCACTGTTGGGTGTTGTGATCTCTGGCTGCCGTTTGTTCGCAAGTCGCTGTTAGGCAGTTAAGACACCGCGCGCTCGGATCACCAAACCTTTTTGAGCTCGTACGTGCTACGGCTCGTGAGGTGAGCCCGCCCTTTTCAGTCGAGTCGAGTAGCCGCCCGACGTTCTGGGCTGCCAATATTGGTCGCCCTTTTGGACACCTGGAGGGACAACCACCCCTGTTACAGTCGAACCCCTGCATCATGTCACGCGGCTCCCGCACCGTTGGATCTGTTGGAATTATAGGTAATATTTTAATTCTAAATTTTACTAAGAGACAAATACAATAAACTATTGATGCAATACTGACTACTAACAGCAGGATACTCATCATACTTCAGAATATACTCAAATATATTAACAAAGTCGTACGTGCACGCGAACGACTTACTAGTTACCCGATGAAGAGCGGAAGCCGCGCGAGCTTGATGCGGTCGCGTAACGTAGATGTCGCGGTGCGGTGGCGGTCACGCAGATCTGCCGCCCGAAACCTTATTGCCGCCTCGTGCGGTACTCTGCGGCAATGGTTCGAGATAGCCGCTCTCTTTCTTCCGGTGCACGCGGGAAGAAAGGTCGGCGTGGTTCGACGCGACGCGATGCTCGAGCACGAAATCACAAAAGCAAGGAGATGGAGGCAGTGAGTTTCTCACACATACTCTGGACGTCTCCAGGCATATAAATAGACAGACTGATAACCGACGTGATTAAAGCAGCCATTTACCCACTGGTAACTGACACATTCAATCAGTCATTTATCCACTGGTAACTGTCTGTCATCAAAACCCCAATAAAGCCTCAAATTCAAATGTTTGAATCGCATTCAAATGTTTGAATCGCATTCAAACAGAGAGAGAGAGTGATGCAGAGTTCAGCAAAAATAGAGATGGACTTGGTCTGCCAAGTGGCACGTCACGGCACGGTCGCGCGTCATAAGTCACAAGTCACGCAATTTTCACGCGAAAATCTGGCGATCTGCTGCCACAGCGTGCGCGTGTGTGTGACTAGACGGAACCCTCCACATACCATCTCTATCCATATTCAAGGAGTGATGAGGACTCCACCTTATAAATTGGTCTTCCCCACCTTTCCTTAGCAATATAGTACTAAACAATGCATGTTTTGGAATTAAGGAAATATGCCATGATTAAATGGACCAATTTCTAACAATCCCCCACCAATTCCAAAGCAAGAGATAAATATATGACAAAGATATTGTCTTTGAATCTTGTTATATACTAGTCTTTTAGTGTAAGTCCCGTACGGGTTGAACTTGCACCTAAAATGACAAGATTCCTCTTCTCACAGCTGATGAATGGATTATGCCTTGAATTCACAGTTTTTCGTGATCAGATTTCACTTAAAATCTCAACTAGTACTAAGTTGCCAATGAAACACGCCTAAACGGAGTGTTATATGGTCATGCTCCCTTATCTGCTCATGACCTTTCTAGAGAATGCCCCATTCTCGTGAACTGCGACCACACAGTTAAGCTCAAGTAGGTGTATTCTTTCTAGGTATCCTGGAGGCTAATACCTTTTCCTCATTTGGACAACAGAATACATTAAGACTTTATGCCAACCTTCCAAACAGTCGAAAGTACATTGTTTTTTAGGACATGGTACAGTAAATATGTACTCTCTTGTTATACCATCAATTTGTTTTTCCCATTGCCTAAGTCACGGGATCTCCGATCAATAAGGTATGGGTTACCATTGTGATGTAACTTAAATGAGCCTCATTCACATGTCCATAGATGCAACGGAAATCGTTTTCCGTGCTAATCCCTTTGTAAAAGGGTTCGCCAGATTTTTCTCAGTGTGAATGTAGTTCACAGCAATTACTCCGGAGTTTCTCAGTTTTCTGACAGATTTAAGCATACGCTTCACATGTCTAGAGAATTTCATATTATCCTTTGTACTTGTGACTTTGGCCAACACTGTTTGATTATCACAGTACATCAAGATTGCAGGTATTGGTTTCTCAACCAATGGCAAGTCCAATAGAAGTTCTCTCAGCCATTCAGCCTCAACGTGGGCGTGTCAAGTGCTACAAGTTACGCTTCTATGGTTGACCTCGTCAATATGGTGCATTTGCAAGACCTCCATGAAGCTATGACACCGACTAAAGTGAATACATAACCACTTGTAGCTTTGATCTCAACCGCATCGAGATCCAATTAGAGTCACTATATCCTTCTAATCTGAAGGATGTCGATATAATGTATTCCAAAAGATGTGGTGCCTCTCAAGTAGCGCAACACTCTTTCAAGTGCCTCCCAGTGATCATTTCCTGGGTTAGAAGTAAACCGACTTAATTTGCTCACAACAAATGAAATGTCAGGTCTTGTGGCACCAGCTAAATACATAAGTGACCCAATAATTTGTGAATATCTTAATTGATATTTTCCTAATCCCTGGTTCTTTCGAAGCTTAATGCTCGCATCATAAGGTGTTGGAGAAACTTTACGCTTTCAAAACCGAACACGCTCAATATTTTCTCGACATAATGGGATTGGTTTAAAGTGATCCCATCTTTGCTTTTGATCAATTTAATATTCAGAATGACATCTGCCTCTCCCAGGTCTTTCATATCAAAACACCGAGATAAGAAAGATTTGACCTCGTCAATTACGATAGTGTTTGTTCCAAATATAAGTATGTCATCTACATACAGACATAAGATAACTCCTTGACCCCCACCATAACGATAATACACACATTTATCAGCTTCATTCACAACAAAGCCTGCGGATGTCAAAGTTTTGTCAAACTCTCGTGTCATTGTTTAGGTGTTTGTTTTAGGCTATACAAATATTTCAGTAATCTGCATACTTTATTTTCTTGTCCAGAAATCACAAAACCATCCGGTTGATCCATATAGATTTCTTCCTCCAACTCTCCATTAAGAAAAGTTGTTTTCACATCCATTTGATGAACATGTAGACCATAGGAAGATGCTAACGCAAAGAGCACTCTGATGGTAGTTAGTCTGGCGACAGGAGAATAGGTATCAAAGAAATCTTCTTCCTCTCTCTGGGTGTAAACTTTGGCCATAAGTCTTGCCTTGTACTTCTCACTAGTTCCGTCGGCAGAAAATTAAATTGATCAAACGTATACATACATATATATATGTATACATACGTATATATATATACATATATATATATATATATATATATACATACGTATATATATATATATATCGTATATAGATACGTATATATACATATATACATATATATATATATATATATATATATATATATATATATATATATATATATATATATATATATATATATATATATATATATATATATATATATATATATATATATATATATATATACATATATATATATATATATATATATATATATATACGTATCTATATATATATACGTATGTATATATGTGTGTATATATATATATACGTATCTATATATATATGTATATATATGTGTATATATATATATATATGTGTGTGTGTGTGTATATATATATATATATATATATATATATATATATATATATATATATATATATATATATATATATATATATATATGTATATATATATATATATGTAGGGACATATCCATGCTAAAAGCATATTTGGGTGCTAACATGCTAAAGCCGCTCAGGAGCGTTAGATTTGTCCCCTACGGTCCGGATCTGTAAAGGTGGAAGCATCCAATCCACTTACGCAATTTCACCAAAACCCCTACCGGTTCGCACTTTTTTCCTCCCACTGTTTAGCCTCGAGGTTGCGTTTCATCTCCCGCGATCATCCGGCGCCGTCGTCCTGCGATGTCTCCCAGCGGTAGTCCCGCTGACTTCTCACGCTTGCGCCGTCGCGTCGTCGCGACGTCTCCCGCTCTTGCCGTCGCCCGCGACTTCTCCCAGCAGTGTGGGCCGTCACGCCCCGCTGACGTCTGCCTTCGGCCTCGCTGCAGCGCTGCAAGGAGATTAGCGAGATTTAGGTAATGGCCTTTCTCACCGATGCACGGCTTCAAATTCTTGTATATATGTGAGCATCTTTTTCCACAAGAATGAACAAATGTCATCGATAATTTCCCAATTTCTTGTGTATATGTGTTCATTTCAAAGAGAAAGCACAAGGTGCTCCTATAAATAGCGAGGACATGCCATTCTATTGAAATCAAACCTTAAACTTTTCATCATTTGCTAGAGTTGCGTGTTACTTACCCTTATTGCTTTTCGATATGGTCAAGATTGGTCGTACGTTCAATATTGAGATTGGTATAACGGTGTTACTTACCCATACATTTGGTTTGATAAAACCTCTCTAGATTCCTCACATTCTTGAAAAAAAGGTGTTGGTAATGTGACTTCGATTGATACTACATCGGTTATTCTTTTTTTTTTGTGTAAGATTCAGTCTAGTATGTTCTTTAACATGCATGCATGGTTATGGTTCCTGCAAGATGAACGCCTCCATGATTATGCAGTATATATGTCCTATATTAGATTCAGTCCAGTATGTACTAGTATTGAATGCCTTCATGATGATGTAGTATATATGTCCTATATTAGATTTATTTTTATTGTTTCCTTTGACACTTTATTATGTTAGGAGGCATGGAATATATGGCCGATGAGAGCGTTGTAGGAGGCATGGAATCTGTGGCCGATGAGAGCGTGGCATTGGGATTGCCAAGAGAAGAAAATCTTGATACACAATCTATCGCTCAAATTAGTTCACCTCCCCACCAGTTAATTCATTGTGGTACCCCGAAAAAGAGTGGCATCACTCCATTCGTAGTAAGTATCATGTTGTATGTATGTGTTTTACTCCATATGTCAATCCATCACGCTTCACACTTAATCTTTGCATTGCAGGGTTCTTCTTATACACCTTGTGTTGACGCAACTATAAAGCCATTTGAAGGGATGGTTTTTGATGACTTGGAAGCTGCAGAGGAATTCTACAAGTCATATGCACATTCAGCCGGATTTGGAGTCCGTGTTGGTCCACATACGGTTATCAATGGTGTCATGAGATGGAAGCGATGGATGTGTTCTAGACAAGGTTTCCGATCTGAGAAATGTAAGAACAATAACACGGAGTCAAAGAAAAAGAAATATGTTAGGAAGCTAAGTAGGTGTGGATGTGAGGCAATTCTAGCTGTCAAACGCACTGCCGACAATAAGTTTAGGGTGGAAACATTTATTGAAACTCATACACATGAGTTGGTATCACCTAGCAAACAACAGCTGATAAGGTCTAATAGGAAAGTAAATGAGAAGGCCAAGCGTACATTAATCACATGTCATAAAGGAGGCATCGGCACAAGTGGGGCATATAGATATCTCCGTATTAGTGAGGGTGGATTTGAGAATGTAGGATGCACGAGAGAGACTTGCGAATTATCATAAAGAGTTGAGAAGTTGTATTAAGTCATCGGATGCTCGATGTTTATTGACAACCTTAGTAAGAAGAATGATATAAATCCTTCATTCTACTTTGATTATGTTGTTGATGACAAGGGCGATTGGTACATGCATTTTGGGCGGATAAGAATACATGTCGTGTCATTTGATTCTATTATGTCCATTTGGAGATCTTGTGTCATATATATATGTTAGGAAGCTAAGTAGGTGTGGATGTGAGGCAATTCTATTCAAGCATATGCTGAGCAATAAGTTGATTATGTTGTTGATGACAAGGTGATAAGGTCTAATAGATTGGTACATGCATTTTGGTATTAGTGAGGGTGGATTTGAGAATGTAGGATGCGGGAGAGACTAGAGTTGAGAAGTTGTATTAAGTCATGGATGCTCGGATGTTTATTGACAACCTATATATATGTAAATGTATGAGAAGACCGAGACATATATATGGTTGTCATAACCGATGAAGATCTTGGAATGAAGACCGCAATTTCCACCGTCTTCCCTACTAGCACGCATAGGTTATGCATGTGGCACATTTTGCAAAAGCTTCCAATGAAGGTACCACCACATTTGAGAGAAAACTCTTTATTGTACCAACGTGTTAACTCATGTGTATGGGCCTCAGAAACCCCAGAGGAATTTGAGGAACAGTTTTCTTCCATTATTTCTGATTTTGGTTTGGAATCCAATGAGTGGTTGGCTACTCGGTTCCGAATCCGTGCATCATGGGTACCCGCTTACTTCAAAGATATATTCTTGGCGGGAATCCTTAGAACCACTTCTAGGTCAGAGAGTTCGAACTCTTTCTTCAATCGGTTTATTGGATTCAAAAATACTTTAGTGTAGTTTTGGATCGATTTGTTAATGCGGTGGAAGAACAACGTCGAATGAGTTGGAAGTCGACAATTAATAGAGAAGCATGGAAGTTCTTCACGTTGTTGTGTTCACCGACTTTCGAGAAGAAGTGTGTGCTGCTCGGGAGCATTGTAATGTGGAGAACATGGAAACCGTAGGACAACATAAAATTTCAATAGTTAGTGATGGCTCAAACAAGGTAAGAGAGGTACGATGTAACCTTACAACAAAAGATGTCAATTGCTTCTGCATGTTCTTCGAGTCATTTGAAATTCCTTGCCACTATATTGTCCGTGTGTTGTGAAGTCCATCACTTAAGGAGCTGCTAAGCCCATTTATGTTAAAGAGGTGGACCAAAATGATAACTAAGGATGACGTTTTTGATAGAAGGCAATTTGTTACAAGAAAACCGAGGAGTGCAATAGAAATAGCTAAAGACAAGTTGGCATCGAAATACGTATGAACATGGAGGAATTAATTCACCGTGCTAGAGGAGCAGATGAGGGCTTAAAATTTCTTAGTGATCGGTTTGTCAAATTTAGGGAAGAAGTGACTGTGGTAAGTAAGGTCAAGAGATTGAAGCATTTATGGTTGTCCCATCCCTAAGGAAGTCAACATAAAGCCACCAAATGATGTTAACTCTAAGGGTAGATGCAAGAGAATAAAGCCGGGGCAGAAGAAAAATGACAATGTTGAGAACAAAACGAAGGTGCCACGCTTGTGTAGGTCATGCAAGGAGATTGTGTACCATGACAGTCGTAATTGTCCTTTGAGGACGACAACACATTGACTACATTCTTAAGGTTGTACACCTTCTTAACAAAAATATTTGTCACATTTTCATGATTAATATACTTTTTCTGATTTACATTTTCTAACCATGCAGTTTCCATTTTGTGCTGGAATGCAAGGAAGCCGTGGAGAAGTCACCAATCTCAGCTGGAACTTTTGATTATCATGAGTTTTGTAATTTTGTTGATCCTTTCTCATCATTCTGATACCTTGCTATTGCCTTTGAGGACGACAGCACATTGACCAAGGTAATGATAACAAACTTTGTTCTTAGAAAGTTTCCAAATTATTTTTTTACTAACTCTCTTGTTTTTTTATTACTAATTGGATGCAGGAAGCTGGATGAAGAAACTGCCACATTAGCAGTTTAGCACTATTGTGGATGCAGGAAGCTCCAATTCTTGTTTATGTCTATGTTCAGTGCAGAACCTTATGAGTTTCTACGTTTCTATTGTGTATGTTTGGTACATGAATAGTATCAGGAATTGTGGATTGTATGCAACAGCTTCCGTTAATGTTTTATTTCCTGATTTGTGCTTGTGAGTTGCTTCAGAAATTCAGAGCTTCTTTTAGTTTAAGTTCGTTTAGAACAGATGCTACTGGCTTCTTGCGGCACAGGAAAGCTGCTGGCAATACCTGCTGGGTACGTGCCTTCTGGGATTTTTGTTCGGTTAAGGCGAAAGGTAGCACATGTGAGCGACAGTGACGAGCAAGTCATATTTCTGTATGCCGTGTGTGACATTTGCCACCAGAAGCCAGCTCTGATTCGTGTAGATGCAATACGGTTACGAAATTTAGAAGAGAATTTGCCTCTTGATTCATTTCTCGCAAAGAACAGCAACAAATTCCAGGGCAACGAAGCTCAGAATAATATGATATAGGGCACATGCACACTACAGGTCCAAGATCCAAGAGTAGGGTAACTCGGAAGAAAAGCTATATGATACAGGGCACATGCAAGCTCGAGTCAACATTTAGTGAGCTCAGTCCAAGTCTCCTTCCAGGATCAGGTACTTCTGTATCGTACAGCCACAGTACCTCAAAAACACTTCACCTTCTATGGGTGAAGGAAAATACCAATACACCAGCACAACACTGCATATACATCTTTCAAACAAAACGAAGCAGGCCAAGTCTTACTCTCCCGCAATCACCATACCAGAAAACAAATATTTCTGCTGTATGCAGAGCCATATCATGCGCAAGTCAAAATAATATGCAATCCATTGCATATCACTGATGCAGAATCATATGAACACCACAAGATGCCATTTACTGAAATTTAAGAATGACTACAGACGTGCACATGCATATTAAGTTCTGCAAAGATTATCTCAGGCACAGATCAAATCTCCTATCCAGCATTGTAGCTAACAAGCAAGAATGGGAATAGTTCCATATGCACCAATACAAAGAGAAGAATTTAATTCACAGCCTGCCACAAAAAAAAACAGTGTATTTCTGGATAACAGAAAAACACCTGAACTTGACACAAGCAAAGATTAAAACAGCTTAAGATTTAAGAGCACATGTTAATTACTATTTAATACTAAATGACCACATCTTGTTGATAAAACTAAAACTGTGACTTATCAGATGCAATGGACTTCAGGTACACAAAAAATGTAGTCATTCTTACAAAGGAATCTGTTAACAAGGCAGCCGCCATAAATCAAACGAGAAACAAGGCAGCCAGGAACGGGGGCAGCGCCGGGGTTCGGGGAGGCGGCAGTGCCTGCCGGGGAGGGAGGCGGCATCGGCAGCCCAAACCCTAGCTAGGTCCGGTGGCAGCCGGGGAGGCGGCGCCGACGGCCCAAACACTAGCTGCCGGCGGTAGCTAGGAACTGGCGGCGGTGGCGCGTTGGTGGCGGCGCCGGGGGGCAGGGGCGTTGGTGGAGGCGCTGCAACCGTGGATGATGGCCGGGTTGGCGGTGCCGGGAGCCAGGGGCCGGCGCCGTGGGAGGCCGGCAAGGGAGCCGCGGGAGGGAGGCGAGAGGCCGGCAAGGGAGCCGCGGGAGGGAGGCGAGAGGGAGGCACAGATTCGGCCATGGATGGGGAACAAATGAGGGGGAGAGAGGAATAGAAGAGGGGCTTATCCGCAAAACAATTCTACACGGGGGGTTTTCTGAAAGATGTATTAAGTGAGTTGATAGTCTTCCACCTCCTCCTATCCAAACCGTACGGGCTAGATCGGATGGCTCTGATGAGCTTTAGCACTTTAGCACTGAATAGGGTTTTAGCACCAAATATATATATGTATATGTATGTATATATATATATGGGCATGAAAGTTACATAAATAACCCTATCTAGTCATATCTTTATAGGGCCAAACATGTTATTTTTCTGGTCTAATGTGCTTACCACGTCAGCCATCTGCTCCACTGCTATCATAGATCAACTGGACTATGGTAAAGGACGACACCGGCGAGTCCCTCTCACGTTAGGTTGTTGATCCCATCCGTTCCCACATCTGCTCACCGAATTTTTATTCTTCCCCTTCCAGAGAAGCGAGCCCATTTCTTTATCATCAGCACCACGAAGCTGCTGCTTGCAGCATCGATAAGTAGTACCTGCCCATCCGGTGGTTACACCGATTGAGATATATACAGATAGAATAGAAGCTGCAGCGCTGTGTGTGCTACAGCTCTCTACTCTGAAAACCAGTACGCATCGTTGGATGGCCACGTTTTCCATGAACTGGTCAAGGAAAAAAGAAAAGGGGAGGGAGCAGAGAAGAGAATAATTCAACAGATAGGTGCCAAATGGGAGGTTGTTGCCGTGTTGTTTGAGTTGAGGTTGCCCTCAATGACAAGCTGGCTTGAGCCGTATGAGCAGGTGCTGCTCGTGGTGCTGATGCTTTCTTGAGCGGAGGAATAATGGATGGTGGTTCTTGCGTCGTCGTCGGTCAGATGGGTTCGGCGCCGGCCGTCGTGGCGCAGGGCCGGGGCGGCGAGGGGTGGGTCGGCGCGACCAACATCGGGAGGCTGCGGTGCGCGGCGCGGCAGGGGAAGGCGAGGGGCGTTGTCACTTCTTGGCACCTCAGGGTGTTCGCGGTGGTGGTCGGGGTCATGGGCTGCCTCCTGCTCGCTGCCTCCCTCATGATGTCCGCGGTCCATCAGGTGCAGTTCCCGAACGGCGCCGCCATCTCCAGGAACTTCAGGGGCCTCCAGGTACGCTGCTGGCTAAATTCAGACAAAGCTTCTGGTATCACGACAAAGTATCAATCTGATCGCATTGGTTTTGTCTCCGATTGTGTCATTAACTAGACTCATTCAGCCTGTAAATGTTGACTAATTTTCGTTTTCTTTTTTTTATGTCTGATTTTTCTCCAGTTCGAGGATGCACATATAGTAAGCTAGTAATCCGCGAATGCAAATTTCCATCTTGCCGCTAGCGTTTAGTATGGCCAGAAAGTTAGGATGATACTTGTTTAGATGCAAATTTCCATCTTGCTTTGTCAACGGAACAGTTCCAATGTTAATGCAATCCTAAAAACAAACTTTCTAGTGCAAAGAAATCTATTAATCTGAAAATAAAGCATGATCCCTGTAAGAAGGAAGAGCGAGTAGCAAGTATCATTCGCCATACATGAAACAACTAACATATTCCCATATTTTGGTTTTAATGAAACCAATTACATTGCTAATTTCCAAAGTACTTGTCTTCTTGCTAAATCACTCAACCTGACAAAACTGACTTTGTTAATGAAGGAGCTCAAGGAAAGCATTGTAAGGAAGGAACAAGCAGAGCAGATAATGCATGGAAGACTTCTGCATATGGCGACTTCAGTTGTTACAAAGGTTTGAGTCTGTTGCCATCACAGCATACCAATTCCTTTCTGTGAAATTATTTTGTAGTTTTTTTTGTCTTTGTCTTTTACTCATGTTGCAATTTTCCCTCCCTGCCAGTGCAGAACGAGTCTGATGGTGAAAATTTTGCATTATGGGAAGAGCCCTACAAACAAGCGCGTAAATGGAAGCCCTGTGCTGCTAAGCACAGTTATCCTTATGAAGGTTATACTTTGTTCAAGCAAATAATAGTTACAGTACTACCATGATCTTATCGACACAAAATTCTTCATCCGCATTTGTATTGATGCATGAAGTCTGTAGTTTAAATTCCTAACCAGGAAGATCAACACATAGTTATATCCTAAAATTGTTCTCATGCATGAGAAATATGGTTTAACATTTTGATTTCGTAACTTATCAGTTATCACATTACGAGTACTACACTACTGATTTCTTCCTGACACTAGATTCGGTCTTAACAGAGCCTAACGGGAACAACAATGGCTTCATTCTGGTCAGCGCAAATGGCGGTCTGAACCAACAGCGCGTGGCTGTAAGGATCTAGTGTTGAAATTCTCACAATATCAATACCACGTTAATTTTGATATTCAGTAGCTAAATGAGTTTCATCTTCCAGGTGTGTAACGCTGTTGTCGTTGCAGCTCTGCTTAATGCTACACTAGCCCTCCCCCGGTTTCTTTACAGCAGCGTGTGGAAGGACACAAGGTTAGAACTACGCTACTGATGCGACATCATCATAGATTCATGGTTCTACTGACTGCATTATACAAGAAAAGCACTCCAAACTTGAATTTTTGCTTTTGCTGACAAATAACAACCATCGACTTGTAGAGTTAAAATGGTCTAATTGTGATACTCCATTTGAAATTTTTTGGGGGAACAATATTTGACAAATTTTGCCTGGTATACTTGCCATACCTTTCCTTTCAACCAGTCAGTTCGGTGGCATCTATCAGGAAGACTACTTCGTGAATTACATGAAGAGTGATGTGCACATTGTGAAGGATTTACCGCACCACCTTCAGTCACTGGATCTCGAAGCAATCGGCAGCCAGGTCGGTGCCTCAACCATGTTGTTAAAACTTATGGCACTTGTTTCCTACAATATACATATACATATACATGATCAGTTTATCACGGCACCTTATTGCTCAATTTCGCTCTTCCCCTGACCACAGATCACTGATATGGACATCATGAAAGAGGCCGAACCATCTGAATTCATCAAATCTGTACTTCCCATTCTTCGGAAGAACAGCGTTGTTCATTTCCTCGGATTCGGTAACCGGCTCGGCTTCGACTCTGTGCCTGTCCATCTGCAGGTAACAATTTTACCCCCTCCCCACCATTTTTTTTTCAGATGAACAATGTATCGGCAGTATCCACTCTCTGTTTCCTCATCAGAATAGCCTTTTGCAGAGGCTGCGATGCAGGTGCAACTTCCACGCTCTCAAGTTCGTCCCTGCGATCCAACAAGTGGGGTCTCTGTTGGTTCAGCGGCTGCGCAAGGTGAGCGCGATGCAGACGGAGATGGACAAGCAGCTGTTCGGGAACAACATGCTCGACCCGGCCTTCGCCGAGAACCACACCGCCGGCGCGCCAAACAGGTACCTCGCCCTGCACATGAGGTTCGAGGAGGACATGGTCGCCTACTCCCTCTGCGACTTCGGGGGCAGCGAGGAGGAGAGGAGGGAGCTGCAGGCGTACAGAGAGAAACACTTCCCGATGCTCGCGATGCGCCTGCGAAACACGTACGTACGCCATTGTTGCAAGTTACAGCACTAAGCGTTTTTTGATCTTGCCTACATTGCCAAGAACTAGTGGTCACTAGGACTGTTAGATTGAATTGAGAGGGAGAGATACTGCGAATATTGTTATGATAGTATTGAGCCTCGGGGGCGGTATATATAGTGTACAAGGTAGAGGAGATAAGGAAGGACTTGATACAAATCAATTCTATCCTATTTTATCTCTAACTACCATATACTCTAATATCCCCAGCAGTCTAAGCGTGAGCGACGGACACTTGACCGGAGAAGAAACCGACAAGAGGACTCAACACGATGATAGCCCTTTGTGCCCAAGTCGATGTAGCCAAAGCAAGGCGAAGAAATCGTGGTCGATGTGGCCGTGGTCGATACTGACCGATGACGAGTAGCCAAGCGGCGCGCAGGAAGGCGCCAGAAGTGGTTATGGCATGCGGACGGCCGTTAAACCCGGTTCTTGCGAAGAGAGTGCGCTGTGAGACGAAGACGGTGACGCGATCGAGGCGATCGTGGAGGAAGATGACGAAGAGACGATCTTTCGAAGGCCGTCGAGACGAGTCGTCACAATGGGTTTGCCGGCCCAGGACGAATCGGGACGAAGCGCACAATGGTGTTGCCAATACCGGCGTGGGCGAGGAGGGACCGCCATGAACCATGCGTCAATGTCGGAGGAGACTAGCGAGAAGGCCTCCAAGGCGATCGCGGCGCGAAGCGGCGTAGAAGGAGAAGTGCTTGCAGCTCGCGATTCTTGGAGAAGAACGAAATGTAGTCGAGGAAGATACTGCGACACCGGGCGATGAGGCACGGTGGGCGAGGAAGGTGACGGAGAGGTACCAACGGCTGGGCGGCTCGTTAGTTCTTGAGGACGGGCGGTGGTCCAACGGCGAGAGCGGCAACGGTGACACCGGAGGAAGACACGGCGGCTATGCTCGATGTGGCGAAGAAGATCCCGAGTGGGCGATGTTGACGGCGGTGAAGACGACAAGAGAGTGGGCGTGGACCACGGCGACAACACTACGGCCGGGGCGGCGTGGCGGCACCCAAAGCTTGATGGCGGCGAAGATGATCCATCCAAGAAGTCGTCGCAGCCGTGCGCTCGATCGGGTGATCAAGCGAGGTGCGCACGAGCAGACGACGAAAACATGGCACCGTGGACGGTCGAGACGGCATTGTTGTGGGCGACCGGATCGAGACGATGTCGACGAGCGGCGGTGGCGACGCAAACCCAATCTCTAATCTCGATCGGGAGAAAAGAAAGGATACGCAGCGGTAGGGGACCCTCCATGCGGCTTACGAGGAGCCGGCGGCGACGACGACGGCGGCGCGGTCGAGGCGCTGAAGACGGCGGCCGGATCGGCGGCGACGGCGGTCCGGGGGGTGGTCCAAGGCGGCTGCGGAAGCGCGGATCCGGCGGCGGCCGGAAGAGCGGTCGACAGCGGCTCCCAGGCGTGGCGGGAGGCGGGCGGATCTAGCGAGGAGCCACGACGGGCGACTTCCTCTCGGCGGGCGGAGGGCGCGTGTGGAGGGCTCGATCGTGCGATGATGGGGGCGGCGTGATGGAGCGGCGGATCCCCACCGGCGGCGCTCCGATGGCGTGGGCGCGCGTCTGGCCCGGCCGCCACCATGGCGGCGCAGGCGGGCGCGCCAAGCCCGGCCGCCACCACGGCGGCGCAAGACGGGCGACGAAGATCCGGA
Organism: Bonia amplexicaulis; assembly: GCA_036346245.1. Lineage (NCBI taxonomy): Eukaryota > Viridiplantae > Streptophyta > Magnoliopsida > Poales > Poaceae > Bonia > Bonia amplexicaulis. The sequence goes on from CM070751.1 coordinate 6,939,841, forward strand.
AGGGGTGACAATATGGCCCAACGACGAGCCTAGCGACGGCGCAAGACGGGGCGACGAGGTACACGACGAGGTACACCCGATCTGCTGCTTGACAACAAAAAAAACGACGATTGGCTGCCCCCGGGAGGATCGGCGTCCACTCCCGGGGGCAGCGACGGCGGAAGCGTGAGCGGCGCGCTAGAACGCCCGCTCTGATACCATGTTAGATTGAATTGAGAGGGAGAGATACTGCGAATATTGTTATGATAGTATTGAGCCTCGGGGGCGGTATATATAGTGTACAAGGTAGAGGAGATAAGGAAGGACTTGATACAAATCAATTCTATCCTATTTTATCTCTAACTACCATATACTCTAATAAGGACATTATCTGATATCGCTTCTGTGTGTCGCAGCTCGGTGTCACCGGAAGAGCAGCGCAGCCTGGGGAGGTGCCCGCTGACGCCTGAAGAAGCCGGGCTCGTCCTCTCCGCGCTCGGCTTCGACCGCCGCACGTTCATCTACGTCGCCGGGTCTCAGATATACGGCGGCGTGCCACGGTTGCGCCCTCTGACGCGGCTGTACCCAAATTTAGTCACCAAAGAAGATATCCTCACCTCCGATGAGCTCGCTCCATTCAAGAACTTCTCTTCCCGGGTAAAGATAAAAGATTATGTCGTAAAAGCAACAGTTCCTGAACTATCATTGTGCATTTGCTCCGGCTGACAAGTGAATCTGCCATTGGCATCGCAGCTTGCGGCGCTGGACTTCATCGCGTGCGCCTCGTCGGACGTGTTCGGGGTGACGGACTCCGGCAGCCAGCTATCGTCGCTCGTGACGGGGTACCGCGTCTACCATGGCAGGGGCCGCGCGCCGACGCTGCACCCGAACAGGAAGCGCTACGCGCAGATCCTGTCCGAGGAAGGCAGCATCGAGTGGGGTGGGTTCCGGAGGAGGGTGAGGAACATGGTAGAGGAGTACAAGCGGGTCAGCGCCCGCCCAAGGGGCCGGAGCGTCTACCGGCAGCCGAGGACGCCCGGATGCATGTGCAGGGCCGGCGGCGACGGCAGCGTCGACTTCTGACGTTCAAGCCTGCAGAGTTGGGATCATATAGCTGTTCTGTTTTCATTCTTTTGTTCATAATATTGGTTCTTTGAATAGATCTAGGTTATATGGCAGGTTAAGTTATGGAATTTTGAGCACTACAGTATGATTTTTAGGCTAAATGTTATCAAAACCGGTTTTGAATTTTCACCGGGGGTCCGATAGCACCAATTTTTGAAAAAAATTGGTAGTTTTTGGGCCGAAAATTTCAAATGAAAATTCAAAACTCAAGTAAAAATCGGCCAAAATCAGTCTAAATCGACAAAATATCGGAGTAAATCGAATGAACTTAGAGCAAAATGAAATATTTGAGTGTACAGTAAAACCGATTTTCAACGATTTTCGACCGATTTTCACAACCTTGGTTAGGTTGTAACACAGAGCTTTACAAGAAAGAGTTGTACAAAAGTGAAATATATCAGACTTAATTACGTCTCTGAAAGATTATTTATCAGGCTGTACAAGCAGGGCACTTAAAATTTTCAACCATAGTTAAACCTTGACCGGAATGATCTGTAACGACCCACGTTGTTAATTAACCTTAAGCAACGAGTTACGGTGTTAATCATAATTAATTAGGCAACTAGTGAGCTAAAATACGGAGGAATTTAAAATTTTTCTACGCAGTTGCATAAATAAACTTGAACGATAAACAATTTCAATGCATTTAGTACTTCAACGATGAGGACGTAAACAGTTTGTAATTCAACTAAATTATATTTATAAACAAATCAGTCAGACAACAAGAATTAATTAAAATCAATATCGGGTAAAATGAATTACATCAATTGAGCGGCAATTAGAACTGGTAGTAAGTTAAATAAAAATATTACAATTTGCATTACGTAATAGCGATTACAAATCACAACCAGATAACCATCCCAAAAACTAAACAATTGTAATACAATGTATTCAATCAGAAATACATGATCTAATTTACACGAATGCCATCTCATACATGTTCAAATGCATCTGGATTAACTTAAAATAAAAATTATATTTAGATAAATTACATTAATCCGATTACATCAATATTAAGAGAAAGCCCTAATTACAAGAATACCATTTCATACATTAGGATCTATCGTCGAATCACCGTCATACCGATAGTTTAATTTCAGGTAAATCATTATTGCAATACCGAAAAAGACCGAACAAAAGAATGAATAGAAATAAACAAAGGAAAGAAGATAGAAATTGCCGTCGAGCCCTAGAGGTTAGTTTGAGGCGGGGTAATCCGTTCATAGAGATACCTAATCGTCCGGGCCGATCGGCACCTCTCACAACCGTAGGCTCATCATTCGGGCAAAACAAACACAGTAATTGAGTTCAATTGCCATAGCAACCAAAGAAACCAACAAATGGCCAAAATCCTAAAATATCGGTAAGCGCTACAAGAGAGCTACGATGAGGATAGCTCACAACCGCACGACCAGAGGGAGGCGGCGGGGCATCAAGAGATTCAAGCACATCCACAAGCCGAAATAACCAAGAAGATAGCGAAGACGTCACGGCTCCACCAAATATCAAGCCCAGAAAAATATCGCGCACAACCCGACTGCGTAGCAAACCAGAGAGAAGGGGCAGCAAACCGAACACGACATCACAGATCACCCACATCCATTCCCCAACCAAACCCACGGGCGGACACAAGCCGAAGGCAGGCGGCGATCAGGGGCACAACGAAGGCGGCGGTGACAAGGAGCATGGGGATAGCGACGGCAGGAGGCGGACCACCACGCCGAGACCGCCAACCCGAGGAAGGAGGCACCACCAGGCGACGCCCATCCCACCAAGAGGGCGGCAACCGCAAGCCAAGACGGCGACAACCACAATCAGCCGTAAGTGCTTCCCAAAGCAAACCACCATCAATCCACTCAGGTGACCACAAATTGTTCACAACCATAGCACAATAGCTCAGTAGCAAAATCTTGCGTAAAGGAAGTAATGAACCACCAGTAGCAGTCAAGTAGCACTACTAGCATCCATGAAATCATCACATAGAACAACCACAGAGAGTAGTAGAGGTAGCAAAGAAGTAAAGGCTCACCGTAGAAGGAGGCGGTGGCGCGCTACCACCGGCGTCACCACAACCGTAGCCACCACCGCGCACTCCCCGGCGTACGGGCGGCGCTACCGGTTGTGCCCCGCAAGGGCAGCTCACCTCCAAAGCCTAGAAAATCCCCAGCAAAAATCATTAGAACCCCAAAGCAAATAAACAACCAAATCAACCTCACACCGGTCGGATCCGTGGGAGGAACCCCGAATCCGGCCGTGAGGCCACGGATCCGGCGGCGTCGTGAGGGGTCGGTGCGACGACACGATCTTAACGAGGCCGGGCGCAAGGAGAAGGGTCGGCGGGGCGGCGGCGTCGTGGGGGGCGCTAGACCGTAGGGGGAGGCGCTAGACCGGAGGGGGAGGCGCTAGACCGGAGGGGAGGAAGGTCCCCGGGGCGGCGCCGTGAGGGAGCCGAGGCGGCGGAGGAATCGGCGCAGAGGGGAGAGGAGAGGGGCCGAAAGAAGAGGAACCGGGCGGAGGCGCTGAGGCGTCGTGGGGAAAAGAAAAGGAAAGAGGGAGCGTCGGTGGGAGCCAGAGAGGCCAGCGCGGCCGGTGAGAAAAAGAAAGAAAGGAAAAGAAAGAAAAAGAAAAGAAAGGAAGAAAAGAGAGTAGAGAAAAAGAGAGGAAAAAGAGATAAGAAAATAGATGAAGAAAAATAAAGGTTATAGAACTACATTGGTGTTTGGTAACCATGTCAATATTATAAAATGCTTTTAGGAGCTAAACGAAACCGAAACCCTACGATCACATTTCGTAGAATTTGCGTGATTAGTTAGACCATAGTATCGCTTTAATGTTAGGGATTAAAGAATATACTTGGGTATATTAGAATTTGTGTATCGTCGGTTAAATCGTTTTATGGCGTATTTAACTACTTAGACAATTTGATTAGCAGCATGTAAATTATAGAAATCCACCTTGATTACTTAAGGTCATTAGAACAAGTCAGTTGGGTCCATTGGTTCAAGAGAAGCAAGTCGATTATGCTTTTACGCGTATAGATGAAATTAAAATACTATAGTTTAAAATTATTTGGTAACAGATTTAAATACCTGTAATTTAATTAGATTCATCTAAGCAAGAGAATGTTACTAGTCGATAATTATAATGTTTGAATAAATGAGTTCCCATTAATAGACTGAAGTATATGGCGTACCGATTAAATTAGTACATTATTGTTGCAACCACGGCTAGCGTATTAAATTACTAAGAACCTCGCTAGTAAATATTTTGTGTCTAGTATTCATAAATTAGAGGGCGGGAGGTGAAGTAAATTGCTAGAATATCCTTTAAGTTGCTCTGTCACGCAGTCAAGTGCCCAAACAATCCTTATTAGTCAATTATAAATTGTAGAAACGTCACTAAGAAGTATTTGTAATTATCAGAATAAATTAAGAATCTCATTCTAAATTAATACCCATTAGAAGGGGCCAAATTATTAGAGGCGCTTAGAATAACATACCCCAAATTCACGAGATTACATGAGGTTATAAAATCATGCGACCGAATATCTTGTGTATAGTAACCTAAATAGCATAGATCGTAACAATTCGCAGCGAATTAAAATAAAACTTGGAGATCATACGAAAACGCCTAGTATAATTTAACTAAATTCATTTAAGAAGGTAATGTCACTGGTATAGAGAATTAGTCACGCGCGTACTGATTGCAAGAAGGGACCAATACCAAAAAGAAAGAATTTAGTTAAGTGACCCTAATTCCTAAAATGAATTAGAGAGATGAATATATACATACACCCATGTGAGGAATTAGACTGGCATAATGGCATTCAAGAGATCGATTAGGATTAACGTTCGCCAATAATTGTGCGTGTATATAATTGGTCGTATCATAGCGGTGAGCGGTTGGAAATCAACAAAAAGCTGAGTGTAAGTTTAAGTAACCAACCCAAACCCATGCTAGGAAAATAACTTCAAGTGGCGAGTATAGAATATGAGTAATTAGGACTAACCACGATTAGGGTAAATTGAGCGAAGCCTTACTTAAGTGCACAAGCACATCACGCCTCGCTTTGTGTTATATTTTCATAAATTAAGTTGTAGTCGGCATATTTAATTGCAGGCGGTAATCCCTGTCTGACCTCGTCTTACGCTAGTGAACGGACCAAGCGAGTTGGTCAACCGAAGAACTGCAAAGGCCAATGAGGAAGTGTTGAAGCTGGTCAAAAAGATCAAGAGCAACAGAAAGGAGGCAAGTCACATGTTTTTGATCATATTGAACCCATGAAATTACGTTATTTAATTAACATATTTGCATTATGATTAGTTGTGAAATATTAATTGCTTAAAATAAAAGGTTTAGAATGGCATGATATTTAGTTACTCCTACCACTGATAAATGCCCTGTCTTACTTGATGGCCATATTCACCTTGACAACCTTAGTAAATATTGATTTACCATATTAAGAATTATAGATCATCTCACATGACATTTTATACTACTAAGTGACTTTGGCTGCTGGCCATTAGAGTTGGAAAATGTACATCAAAGTAGGAGTCAGAATGTGGGGTCATCACGATGTGATCCAAGCCCACGGCTCTGCTTTGGTAGAACCCGAGGTAGGAGTCAGAATGTGGGGTCATCACGATGTGATCCAAGCCCACGACTCTATCATTGGGAGAACTAGGGGGAGGGTCAGAAGGTGGGGTTATCACATTGTGATCCGAGCCCACGACCAAACCCTAGGATTGGACCCAAGGTAGAGAGGTGGGGGACTCGGTTATCCTGGACTAGGCCTACCGCTCTACCCTGGGATGGAGGCTGTTTGGTTTGGTGGTGGCTGAAGCTTAGGAGTTCGGCAGGTTGTGGTTGGTGCCTCGGTGGAAAATGTAAGGACAAGAACCTTGTGCCAAAGAAAGAACATAGTGATCGCTCAGACCACAGGAGTTGATTCGTCAACACTGGTTTAGTAGCTGCTCAATTCGATTGAACCTCTACAGGCTGAGATGTTTTGATGACGTGGGAGTTAGGTATGCTGCGGGTACCTAACAATGGTAGTGTTGGCTTAAAACGGCAGGGGAGGTTCAGGTTGAACATGTGGCCGTGACTGAGCGATGCTACCAGGTAGAGTCTATATAAAGAAGCGAGCAGTGAAACGACCTGGCTTTCTTAACTCTGTCGCGGGAGTTAAGGAATCGTGTGGGTAAAGTTGAGCAACTCTGAGTGAAATAATGGTATTCGAATCTGTGTGCTTAGGTTAATGAAGCGTGTTAATTGGGTGATTCCAACAATGAGGCATAAGTAGAGTTTGTGGATGTTAATTTGGATAATGATGAACTTTGTTTGATAAACCCCCTGATCTTAAGGAGAAAATGTTTTAACTTTGCTTGTTTGCAAATAAAACTGCATCCACCAAATATAATGAACCCCTATACACCCATCTTTGAATATCCGGCAAGTAGATATATAGTGTTTTCCCATGTGATTTCTTTGAGTACGGGCCGGAGTACTCGAGCTTGCATAATGTCTCCCCAACAGATATTGGAAGAAAAGAAGGCGATCAAGATTGCGTATTAGGGTTACGTCCGCACTCAAACGTTCTGTGGAGCTTTCTTGGCTCTTACGTATGTAAGTTCAATTTTGGGCTTGGACGCCCGTATTGTCATTACAAATTGACCATTAGGTCTTATTTCAATCAAATTAACTTCTTTTAAATGTTCGTAAGCAGGTATGATATACTTTGGATCCGCAACTGAACTCCTGGGCTGTTGTGGATGGTAAAACGTCCCTGTTCCCAAAAATGGGGACGTTACAAAGTGGTATCAGAGCTTGTTTGACTGTAGGTTGTAACCCTAAGTATAAGTTTGGTTTCGGTAGGGATACGATTCTACAAAATCTTAATTTCTAATACAAAAGAATTACAAAAAGCATAAGTAATATTGCTGTCTCACTCTCCCTATGTCTGTCTTATCTTTCTTAGACATGCATTAAAAGTTTTTGTTTTGAATTTGTCAAAATCTCAAAAATACGAGTAGTCGTTTAGACTAACTTCTTATCGTAAGTCTTGCCCAAATGAAACAAAAGCTAACTTTAGTGGAAGTACTAAGGACGGTGTTAAGAAGATAGCACGAGTGCCCTGACCAAAATTTTTCCTTTTGAAAGGTTGAGGTCACCGTTCGAATAGTCAGTACATAATGCCCGTTTGATTCCCTTGATATAACGGGTAAAGACCATTTGAGTAGACGAAGTTTTCTGATTGTATTAATAGCCAAATTGCACTATTAGCCTGTAGGCTGCCATACAAAGCAATTTGTGCAAAACTAAAATTCTGATTTTAAATAAAAGTATATTAAAAGCTCGCTTCTATCCCATTTCGTCTTGGTTCTTACCTATTACATTCGCTCTCTTCTTATCTATTAAGCCAGTCTCAGAAGGAATTAAGTGCAAATTTCTGATTACAACAAATGAATAGGATGGTAACCATAAAAGTTTCAAGAAAGAAGTAGATAATCCATAAGGGATTAAAACATGAGACAATAGTGATCAAAGCTATTGATGGTGGGTACAATAATGGAGCTTGTTGGATTGAATTAGTTACATAAATGAATAAACTGGGTCGTGGTAATAAGAAAATGTGGTAATGATAATTAGATTTTAGGCTTGAGTAAGCGGTGTTATTCTTGGTGGATTTTAATAATAGTAATTATTGGATTATAATTCTGATCAGAGATTTTATCCTTGGTGGATTTGTAGAGTGATGAATTAATTGAGAAGTAGATAGTAAGAAGTTTAGTAGATTATTGGATGAGCAGCTGGAGATTATAAGTGATAATGAAAACATTGGATTTTTAGGAATCATGAATACGAATGATATCGGTGGAATTAAAATAAGGATATAGCAGATTTGATATGGGATTTATAGTTATGATTGAAGCTAGAATTTATATAGGATATGAATAACCGAAGGTATTAGTGAGATTACGTTTGAATACTAGAAGGAGTTAATAGTGTGGTATTAGATTTTAAATGGGAAGTAAAAATAATGTAGGGGTGAATTAATTCCAACATTAGTAAGAAATGTCAGAAGATATGTAAGTATATAGAAAGCGAGAAACAATATTTCGGGAAGTGATCAGGAAAAACATTTAATTCCCTTCCTACTTCTTGCTCTTATCTCTGTTTTCGTCTTACTTTCCCTTTGCTAAGCCCAAAAATGTTACAGAACTGATTCTTAAGTTTTAGCTACAAACAAATAGTATCACTGCATAAGCTAAAGGTTTACTCGTGTAACAGATGGAAAACATAAATCAGAACGGACTATCCATTTTGTCAGAGACCTTGTCCACTATGAAAGAAGCTTTATCCAGCATGAAAGAAGCTGTATTTGTTGTGGAAAAGACCTGAATTAAGGACAGACAAGAACAAGACATATAGAACCGCTGAAAGAACCAGCACAATAGAATCAAGGATTAACTAAAGGATTAAGGAGGGAAGGGGCAACACCTTAGAATAAATTAAACGATTGTCCCTACTGCAATACGAGTTATAATCTTAATTCTAGTGCTCCCAACCTCTAGTGACAATAGTCGACAACCTTAAACTGGTTATTAAATGGCAACTTTAATGCAGGAGTAGTAGGCCAGCGCTACCCGAATAGGAAGTACATCTACCAAATGGACAGAATAAATAGGACTAGCCTAAAGTACGTTTCGTGAGAGGGAGCGATAAGAGATCGACCACAACCTCTCTAAGTTAGTTCCGATTTCGAGGACGAAATCATTTTTAAGGAGGGAAGTGTGTAACGACCCACGTTGTTAATTAACCTTAAGCAACGAGTTACGGTGTTAATCATAATTAATTAGGCAACTAGTGAGCTAAAATACGGAGGAATTTAAAATTTTCTCTGCAGTTGCATAAATAAACTTGAGCGATAAACAATTTCAATGCATTTAGTACTTCAACGATGAGGACGTAAACAGTTTGTAATTCAACTAAATTATATTTATAAACAGTCCGTCGTACAACAGTAATTAATTAAAATCAATATCGGGTAAAATGAATTACATCAATTGAGCGGCAATTAGAACTGGTAGTAAGTTAAATAAAAATATTACAATTTGCATTACGTAATAGCGATTACAAATCACAACCAGATAACCATCCCAAAAACTAAACAATTGTAATACAATGTATTCAATCAGAAATACATGATCTAATTTACACGAATGCCATCTCATACATGTTCAAATGCATCTGGATTAACTTAAAATAAAAATTATATTTAGATAAATTACATTAATCCGATTACATCAATATTAAGAGAAAGCCCTAATTACAAGAATACCATTTCATACATTAGGATCTATCGTCGAATCACCGTCATACCGATAGTTTAATTTCAGGTAAATCATTATTGCAATACCGAAAAAGACCGAACAAAAGAATGAATAGAAATAAACAAAGGAAAGAAGATAGAAATTGCCGTCAGAGCCCTAGAGGTTAGTTTCGGGCAGGGTAATCCGTTCATAGAGATACCTGACTGTCCGGGGCCAGTCGGCACCTCTCACAACCGTAGGCTCATCATTCGGGCAAAACAAACCTGTAATTGAGTTCAATTGCCATAGCAACCAGCAAAACCAGCAAATGGCCAAAATCCTAAAATATCACCGATCGCTACAAGAGAGCTACGATGAGGATAGCTCACACCGCACGACCGAGAGGGAGGGCAGCAGGGCATCAAGAGATTCAAGCACATCCACAAGCCAGAATAACCAGCAGCATAGCAGCACGTCACGGCTCCACCAAATATCAAGCCCAGAAAAATATCGCGCACAACCCGACTGCGTAGCAAACCAGAGAGAAGGGGCAGCAAACCGAACACGACATCACAGATCACCCACATCCATTCCCCAACCAAACCCACGGAGCCAGACACAAGCCGAAGGCAGGCGGCGATCAGGGGCACAACGAAGGCCCGGCGAGCTGACAAGGAGCATGGGGATAGCGACGGCAGGAGGCCAGACCACCACGCCGAGACCGCCAACCCGAGGAAGGAGGCACCACCAGGCGACGCCCATCCCACCAAGAGGGCGGCAACCGCAAGCCAAGACGGCGACAACCACAATCAGCCGTAAGTGCTTCCCAAAGCAAACCACCATCAATCCACTCAGGTGACCACAAATTGTTCACAACCATAGCACAATAGCTCAGTAGCAAAATCTTGCGTAAAGGAAGTAATGAACCACCGAGAGGTCAAGTAGCACTACTAGCATCCATGAAATCATCACATAGAACAACCACAGAGAGTAGTAGAGGTAGCAAAGTAAAGGCTCACCAGAAGGAGGCGGTGGCGCTACCACCAGCGTCACCACAACCGTAGCCACCACCGCACTCCCGTGTCAGGCGGCGCTACGGTTGTGCCCATGGGCACTCACCTCAAAGCCTAGAAAATCCCAAAGAAAATCATTAGAACCCCAAAGCAAATAAACAACCAAATCAACCTCACACCGGTCGGATCCGTGGGAGGAACCCCAGATCCGGGCCGTAGGCCACGGATCCGGCGGCGGCGTCGTAGGGCTGGCGGCGCGGCACAGTGCCGACGAGGCCGGAGGCGCAAGGAGAAGGGTCGGCGGGGCCGGCGGCGCGTCGTAGGGGGAGGCGCTAGACCGTAGGGGGAGGCGCTAGGGGAGGGCGCTAGACCGGAGGAGGAAGGTCCCGGGCGGCGCCGTGAGGGAGCCGAGGCGGCGGAGGAATCGGCGCAGAGGGGAGAGGAGAGGGGCCGAAAGAAGAGGAACCGGGCGGAGGCGCTGAGGCGTCGTGGGGAAAAGAAAAGGAAAGAGGGAGCGTCGGTGGGAGCCAGAGAGGCCAGTGGCGGTGGTGAAAAAGAAAGAAAGGAAAAGAAAGAAAAGAAAGAAAGGAAGAAAGAGAGTAGAGAAAAGAGAGGAAAAGAGATAAGAAAATAGATGAAGAAAAATAAAAGGTTATAGAACTACATTGGTGTTTGGTAACCATGTCAATATTATAAAAATGCTTTTAGGAGCTAAACGGAAACCCAGAAACCCTACGATCACATTTCGTAGAATTTGCGTGATTAGTTAGACCATAGTATCGCTTTAATGTTAGGGATTAAAGAATATACTTGGGTATATTAGAATTTGTGTATCGTCGGTTAAATCGTTTTATGGCGTATTTAACTACTTAGACAATTTGATTAGCAGCATGTAAATTATAGAAATCCACCTTGATTACTTAAGGTCATTAGAACAAGTCAGTTGGGTCCATTGGTTCAAGAGAAGCAAGTCGATTATGCTTTTACGCGTATAGATGAAATTAAAATACTATAGTTTAAAATTATTTGGTAACAGATTTAAATACCCAGGTAATTTAATTAGATTCATCTAAACAGTAGAATGTTACTAGTCAGTAATTATAATGTTTGAATAAATGAGTTCCCATTAATAGACTGAAGTATATGGCGTACCGATTAAATTAGTACATTATTGTTGCAACCACGGCTAGCGTATTAAATTACTAAGAACCTCGCTAGTAAATATTTTGTGTCTAGTATTCATAAATTAGAGGGCGGGAGGTGAAGTAAATTGCTAGAATATCCTTTAAGTTGCTCATCACGCAATAAGTGCCCAAACAATCCTTATTAGTCAATTATAAATTGTAGAAACGTCACTAAGAAGTATTTGTAATTATCAGAATAAATTAAGAATCTCATTCTAAATTAATACCCATTAGAAGGGGCCAAATTATTAGAGGCAGTTAGAATAACATACCCCAAATTCACAGGATTACATGAGGTTATAAAATCATGCGCACTGAATATCTTGTGTATAGTAACCTAAATAGCATAGATCGTAACAATTCGCAGCGAATTAAAATAAAACTTGGAGATCATACGAAAACGCCTAGTATAATTTAACTAAATTCATTTAAGAAGGTAATGTCACCGGTATAGAGAATTAGTCACAGCGTCTTGATTGCAAGAAGGACCAATACCAAAAGAAAGAATTTAGTTAAGTGACCCTAATTCCTAAAATGAATTAGAGAGATGAATATATACATACACCCATGTGAGGAATTAGACTGGCATAATGGCATTCAAGAGATCGATTAGGATTAACGTTCGCCAATAATTGTGCGTGTATATAATTGGTCGATCGCAGCGGTGAGCGGTTGGAAATCAACAAAAGGCTGAGTGTAAGTTTAAGTAACCAACCCAAACCCATGCTAGAAAAATAACTTCAAGTGGCGAGTATAGAATATGAGTAATTAGGACTAACCACGATTAGGGTAAATTGAGGGAAGCCTTACTTAAGTGCACAAGCACATCACGCCTCGCTTTGTGTTATATTTTCATAAATTAAGTTGTAGTCGGCATATTTAATTGCAGGCGGTAATCCCTGTCTGACCTCGTCTTACGCTAGTGAACGGACCAAGCGAGTTGGTCAACCGAAGAACTGCAAAGGCCAATGAGGAAGTGTTGAAGCTGGTCAAAAAGATCAAGAGCAACAGAAAGGAGGCAAGTCACATGTTTTTGATCATATTGAACCCATGAAATTACGTTATTTAATTAACATATTTGCATTATGATTAGTTGTGAAATATTAATTGCTTAAAATAAAAGGTTTAGAATGGCATGATATTTAGTTACTCCTACCACTGATAAATGCCCTGTCTTACTTGATGGCCATATTCACCTTGACAACCTTAGTAAATATTGATTTACCATATTAAGAATTATAGATCATCTCACATGACATTTTATACTACTAAGTGACTTTGGCAGCTGGCCATTAGAGTTGGAAAATGTACATCAAAGTAGGAGTCAGAATGTGGGGTCATCACGATGTGATCCAAGCCCACTACTCGCTTTGGTAGAACCCGGGTAGGAGTCAGAATGTGGGGTCATCACGATGTGATCCAAGCCCACGACTCTATCATTGGGAGAACTAGGGGGAGGGTCAGAAGGTGGGGTTATCACATTGTGATCCGAGCCCACGACCAAACCCTAGGATTGGACCTAAGGTAGAGAGGCTGGTGGGACTCCGGTTATCCGGACTAGGCCTACCGCTCTACCCTGGGATGGAGGCTGTTTGGTTTGGTGGTGGCTGAAGCTTAGGAGTTCAGCAGAAGTTGTGGTTGGTGCCTCAGTGGAAAAATGTAAGGACAAGAACCTTGTGCCAAAGAAAGAACATAGTGATCGCTCAGACCACAGGAGTTGATTCGTCAACACTGGTTTAGTAGCTGCTCAATTCGATTGAACCTCTACAGGCTGAGATGTTTTGATGACGTGGGAGTTAGGTATGCTGCGGGTACCTAACAATGGTAGTATTGGCTTAAAACGGCAGGGGAGGTTCAGGTTGAACATGTGGCCGTGACTGAGCGATGCTACCAGGTAGAGTCTATATAAAGAAGCGAGCAGTGAAACGACACGGCTTTCTTAACTCGTCGGGAGTTAAGGAATCGTGTGGGTAAAGTTGAGCAACTCTGCGAGTGAAATAATGGTATTCGAATCTGCCGTGCTTCCTGTTAATGAAGCATGTTAATTGGGTGATTCCAACAATGAGGCATAAGTAGAGTTTGTGGATGTTAATTTGGATAATGATGAACTTTGTTTGATAAACCCCCTGATCTTAAGGAGAAAATGTTTTAACTTTGCTTGTTTGCAAATAAACGCATCCACCAAATATAATGAACCCCTATACACCCATCTTTGAATATCCTGGTAAGTAGATATATAGTGTTTTCCCCATGTGATTTGCTGAGTACGGGGTCGGAGTACTCAGGCTTGCATAATGTCTCCCCCCAACAGATATTGGAAGAAAAGAAGGCAGATCAAGATTACGTATTAGGGTTACGTCCGCACTCAAACGTTCCTGTGGAGCTTTCTTCGGCTCTTCTGTATGTAAGTTCAATTTTGGGCTTGGACGCCCGTATTGTCATTACAAATTGACCATTAGGTCTTATTTCAATCAAATTAACTTCTTTTAAATGTTCGTAAGCAGGTATGATATACTTTGGATCCGCAATTGAACTCCTGGGCTGTTGTGGATGGTAAAACGCCCTGTTCCCAAAAATGGGGACGTTACATGATCCACCTTTAGTCCCGGATGATCCACCCCTTAGCAAAAGAAACAACAACTTCAGCAAACTTGATGATCGGATGTTCGGTCAACTTGGGATCAAGTGCACATGTTTTACATCCATCATAGCATCCAAAAAGCAAATCAAGAACCAAAGAAACCACTCTTCTCAACAAAAAAAACTAGACAACTACAAGAACTCCTCTTCGCCTTCCCCATCATTACCATTGGTGGCAACCTCCCGCAGCCGTCGGCGCCACTACTACCTCACAGCTTCTTCCCAACAACTGTTGCCACTGTCTTCCATGCCTCCCGATGTCGACTATCCCTAGTCGTTGGACCCATAGTTGAAGCGGCTCCACCACCTCACTGCACGTCACTCTCTGTTGACCCCCATCGGCCCACTGCCACCGCACCGTAGCCTGGTTAACCTGAAAAACTCTTAGGGGTTTGTTCTTTACGGTTTTTAAAAGTGACTTTTGATTTTTGCTATAATACTTAATTTTTAAGTAGAGTATTTTCTCAAGAAGGGATCTACAAGTTAATTGTAGTACACGTTAAAAGCCTAACATATGTATCAACTAAAATCGCAAGCGAGTATCTCTCTCTGCAATCTCTATCGCAAATAGTCAAAACTCAGAAAATATAGCCAAAAGCCAAAAACCGCAGCAAAAAAGAACAGACCCTTTAACTAGAGCACATGTCTTGAGGTATGAGTACGACCTAATGGCACAAATTTTGACCTTTTGTTTTTGAAAATCATGTGACTAATAATTTCTACAATATCCCTTATGAAATTGCCATTACCTCCAAATGTGAAAGCGATTGTGTTGTCCTACATGTTTTTTTTGTTGAATGTGAAGTTCGTTGCAATTCAAGTCATTGTAACTATTATTGGCGGTATCTATACGAGGTTAATCATTGGCGATTTTTTAACGATCCATCGTCTTTTATAGATAACTGTGGTAAGATCCACATATATAGAGTCTAAGGTGGAGTTGCAAATTTTTAACACAATGAAATAATTTGGGCTATGATTAATTGAGGAAATTTTGAAAAAAATCAATGTCAGATATCGGGACAACTTAATTTGGTATTTTATTTACTGTTTGGATATGGTGCTATTTGGATCGGTTATGCGACCGTTATAGAGGCTTTGGTAAAATTAATTCTTACGAATTTGATGACACCCTGATGTATGTAGCATGGTACTTTTGGAAGTTTTGCTGTTTGAAAGTAAAGATTTTGCTCCAATTTTAATTTGAGACAAAGGATTTAGTGCAAAAAGAAGTTTGTTTTCACGTAGATACCACAATGTTTATCCAGTTGTCATAGCTCGATACGAGGGATCTACTGTAGTTAATTCTCCATTAATGGCACAAGAGTTTCTTTCATCCGGACAATTTTAAAGGAGCACGATAGGGCTTCGTTTGGTGGTCATGTAGTCCGATTTGTGTGTTCTTGCGAATTAAAGAGTTTTCGTTCTTACATTGGCAACAAAGGATCACTACAATTCGAGAGGTTATATGTAATTATTTTGATCCTACATCGTCGAAAAAATCGAACGACTCTGTATCAGTTCATCTTTAAAATTAATTTATGTAACTATTTTATATTATTTTATCATATTATATCATAATATTTTATTGCCATTTAGTTAGTTGTGTCCTGGCTCCGTCTCTTCGCCTCATAGACATTTAGTGATGTGGTGCAGGAGATGTCCTCGAGTAGCCGCCGGTTCCTGAATGCCACGTGGAGTCAGTCGGCAGACAGTCAAAGCGCGCCATGTCCACGTCCGAGGTTTCATAAAAAGGCCACTGGTCATGCACCCTCCACAGAAAAAAAAAGGCTCACAGTCTATTTAGAACTGACGAACTTTATATGAATTACGAAGGATTTTATAAAAATTAATTTATTTTTACAGGTAAAACTTTTTTCAACGTTCCAAACGGGGCCAAATGAGAGAGAGTGCCTCTCTTTCTTTTGCGGCTTCTGTACCTCGCGTTTTATTTATTTGCACATCTAACCTCCTTGTTCTTTTTTTTTTGTGGATTTGGTCTCCTCCTGAACATGAATTAAATAGTGTTTGACACATGGTGCCTACTGCAGCCTTGGAGCACTTAAGCCTGGTGAGCGTAGGACACGCAGGCTCACCGACTTCATACGGTACCGGAGCACAGGAGGTACCATTTCATATGGGCTCATCGACTTTATGTGGTATCAGAGCGCAGGAGGTGCCGTTTCATGCTGGGCCCACTAACTTTATGCGGTACTAGAGCTTAGGAGGTACCGTTTCATGTGGGGCCACCAACTTTATGTGCTTCAGTACCATATGAAGTCGGTGGATCCCGAGTGTCCCGCGCCTACCCACATTTTCCCACACTCGCTGAAGTAGCTACGCTCGGTGCCAGGCTTCCACGCTCTAGGGTCGCAGAAGGCACCATGTGTCAAAAGCCATATAATCCATGCTCGACAAGGGATAAATCTGTAAAAAAAAGACCAAGGGTAGATGTAAAAAAAACACACACTCACAAAGGTGCCAAAAAGCAAAAAAGTCCGTGTTCCTCAACCTACGCTCAACGTTTCCATCCACCCCAGCTGTCTCCGTTAGTTGAAGGGTGGAAGGATGTATCAAGTAGAGGGAATGAATTTAAACCATGGGTTCAAGCATCTGTACACGACTGATGCCTATGTCTTGTGTGCTCCCGTACGATGACTTAAACTAGGTGAGGCCGAGAGCTTGACTGCGTGTTCATTTTCCTTTTTTACATGGTTGTGTGTTCTTTGCTGAATGATTCCATCGCACGGTCAGACGCATCATTTCGATACCACACTCGCAACATGACTAATCAACGCTTGCAACAAATAGATTCTATTTAAGAAAATAATGAGAAAATATCATTCACTTAATTCAAAAATCGACAAAGCTTGCGGATCTCCTTAAACATGTATCTTAGTTATACTCAAAACTTATTCAAAATTTCCAGAAAAAGCAAATATGTGGTCTTACAACATTGTAATATTTTTTGAATGTATATGCAACAACCGGGGACAATATTTGCAGCAAATTGGAATTAAGTACACACAATTTGCAAGCAGGGATACATATGTGCAACAATTGGAGATCTTGCTTGCAACAAATATAAACTTGATGTTGTAACTATTCTTGCTAACTGTTGCACAAAAATTATTATCATAACATCCAAATGATATAGTCCCAACATCTCAAATGACCTATTGCAATAAAAAAACTTTAACGAATGACATGACTAAGTTGCCTTGGTCTGGGATGGTGACGACATCGGCCTCGACGACGTGAGTTCATTGGAGTTGGCTCGGTCGGAAGTGCGCACACTATACTATAGGAGGAGAAGGGAGGGGAAAGAGGAGGGATGAAGCGTTGGGGATGGGATGAAGACATAGGTGTAGGGAGGGAGATGAGCTTGCCTACAGTGAAAATCCTCGACTATCAGTGGCTCAGTGGAGCTTTTACTCGTTTGAGGAGGGAGAAGGGTGGAGGAGGCAAAATAAGGAGAGAGGAGGCGTTGGGGACAACATGGAGGGAGAGGAGCTCATCTCTGCCCGGCGGTGGCTCACCGTAGGAGGAGGAGGCAGATGAGTTTCTTGTAAGATTGATTGAGATGGGTGAGAGCGGCGACTGAGAGTGAACCGTCCGATGGATCGGAATCAGACGCTAGCGGGCTAGCGATAGTAGTGGTCTGGACACTAGGGTTTATTGTACTTATTGAAATCCAATCATGGTCGATTTGAATCACAATAATCTGTAAAAGTATTGCTAGTTGGCACTTTGTCCGGACTAGCTAGGATTATTGCAAAACAACGAGGCACTACTAGCGTTCGGTATGTCATTAGTCTGCCAGACATGGCACAAACAAAGCAATGTCTACCAGATACTATTTTTGCTATTCTCATCTTGAATACAAAGCCAGGCAGCATAGCGATCGGTTTTCTTTTTTTTTTTGTAAAAAGCAACGCGTTAGAGCAACTGGTTTAGTTAAAACAAAAACATATTAAAGCAGACGATCTATGTCAGTTTGACGATTTGTCACTGAAAACATTTTTTTGATGGAGGTGTTTTTATGCTTTTCTCAAAGTCATTTGCACAACTTTTAAAGCAGAATTAAATAATGGATAGTGCTTACTTTTCCTTTCGTGTGCTTCGAGATTAGTACCATTCTTGTTAGAATGTATAATTCCAGTATTTTTTATATTTTTACCCCCAAAATCACATTGAAAAAGATGACTTTGCTCTTCTTCTTTGTCCCCTTCCCTCTCGTCTTACCAAGTTTGACGCGCTGTTGACAAACTTTGAACACTAGTATATGTAGTAAAAAAACCACCAGTTTAAAAAAGAAGTATTAAAACCATCTGTCCTTAAAATAGGAAGGCATACCCAGTTGACCTTTTTCCCCAAGGAATCAACCGAATTCCTTACTGTAGGATTCCTGCCAAAATCTTGTTGCGGCTCATTGGCTATTAGATTGCGGCCGATGGTCAAGCGGTTGGCGGTACTATGTTGAGATCTAGTAGGCCCCTACCAACCGCGCACTCAGAGAAAGGTGGTGAGGCGGAAGCAGGATACAAATTTCGTCCAAAGTTTCACATTTTGGACGAAATTTCGTTCTTTTCGTCCCCCAATGAAACATGTTTCATTTGGTTAAATTTTGGCCGAATTTAGCCATATTTGAAATTTATTCAAATTTCATTCAAATTTTGATTAAATTTCATAAAAAATTTGAATTTTTTGTCCAAAATTTGAACGAAATTTCGTTGTTTCGTTTATTTCGCCAGTGGCCGAAATTTTCCCCCCGAAAGATTAAACACTGGGCGGAAGAGGCTTCAACGAGATGAGGACAAAAGGGATCTAGTTAAATCTTGTGCCGAATTCACTGCCAGCCTGTTAGACATGGTGGAAAAAAAAGCAATAGACCAAATAGTGTTTCTTGTTCCCTATTTGAATACAAGCACACGTAGTAAGAACAACCGGTTAATTTTAAAAGAAGAATGTGTTAAAGGGATCGTTTTTAAAAAGGAAACGGTAAGCATCAATCAACAATTTTTCAAGAAATCAGTTGAATACTTCACTGTTGGATTCCCGCCAAAAGTCGTGCTCACACATTGTCAGCGGTGACGGCTCTAGGAAAGTTTGAATTTTTGGGTTATAGCATGTAGTCCGTGGTTGAGACAAACGAGGGGATCTAGGACGAATTTTTTTGGACTATGACATTAACTTTTAGTTTATAATTTTTAAATTCGTTTTGTTTATGAGAGATAGTACGCAGAGGGAAATAGTTGTATGTGATTTTAGTCAGTATAATTGAACTCGGTATAGTGTCTATTACAATCTATCTGTAAACCCGTATTGAAAAGATGCATCCTTTAAAACTTAGTTACTATAGTAAGTTATAAACCAAAGTAAAAAAAAAATGCAGCCCTAGTTTGATTTGTGGAACGGTGCGCGCCAGACGACAGTACGGCCCAAACTAGGCAACCCTCAATAAGCTAACTATTGATCTGAATGCGAACACAGGAAGCAAGTCGAGATTCAAGGGGTCTCAAAACTAACTATTGATCTGAATGCGAACACAGGAAGCAAGTCGAGATTCAAGGGGTCTCAAAACCACCGGAGTCCCGCACCAGAATGACGCCGCGGCACGGCCACACACACGTGAGGCCAGCCAATCAACCAGGTGATATTTGTTGTCCTTGCCAGCTCACGAGCGTTTCTAATCCCAACCGTGCAAGCCCCCGATCCAACGGCGCGTATGTGTGGAAGTGGAATTGTGCGCGGCCGGGAGGCATCCCACCATCCATCCGATCCAAGCCGTCGCTGCGGCGCACGAGTCCAACCCCGTCCCGCTCGCTAGCCCTACTACTTAACCCCCTTCCTTTCCGGATGCCAATTTCGCCTCAGCCCCAACAGAAAAAATCACAGTGCTATACGCAGATCGCTCTCGCCGGCGGCGACGGCGGCATGGGGGGGAAGCCGAAGCTGCTGCTGGGGAGATACGTGCAGGGGGAGCTGCTGGGCGAGGGCAACTTCGCCAAGGTCTACCACGCGCGGCACGCGGAGACGGGGGAGGAGGTGGCCATCAAGGTCATGGACAAGGCCAAGCTGGTCAAGATGGGGGCGGAGAAGCAGATCAAGCGCGAGATCGCCGTCATGGCCCTCGTGCGCCACCCCAACGTCGTGCGCCTCCACGAGGTGATGGCCACCCGGAGCCGGATCTTCGTCGTCATGGAGTATGTCAGCCGCGGCCCGCTCTACAGCGACATCCCCGTGAACGGCTACAGCGAGGACGACGCCCGCCGCATCTTCCAGCAGCTGGTGTCCGTGCTCTCCTTCTGCCACGCGGTCGGGGTGTACCACCGCGACATCAAGCCCGAGAACCTCCTCCTCGACGAGCACCGCAACCTCAAGGTCGCCGACTTCGGGCTCTCCGCCCTCGCCGACACGGTGCGCCGGGAGGCGCTCCTCCACACCGTCTGTGGGACGCCTCTCTACGTCCCACCGGAGGTGTTCTCGCGCAAGGGCTACGACGGCGCCAAGGCGGACGTCTGGGCCGCCGGCGTGGTCCTCTTCGTGCTCGCGGCCGGCCGCAAGCCCTTCCGCGACGACGCATTATTCAACCTGTACCGCACGATCTGCCGCTGCGAATACCGCTGCCCGCGCTGGTTCAGCCCCGATCTCGTCCTCCTAGTTCGCCGCCTCCTCCAGCCCGACCCGGCGTGCCGGATAACCATACAGGAGATCATGGAGACTAGGTGGTTCAATAAAGGGTTCAAGGAGATCAACTTCTACATCGACAACAACGACCGCCTGCGCAGCCTCAACGGGTTCGACGAGCCCGAGCTCTACAACTCCGACTCCGACACGACCGTGTCGTCGTCGGGCTCTTCCTCCCCGTTGGCCGGCCCTCCCCGTGGCATGCACACCTCGGCGTCCGCGCCGTCGCTGACCGAACTCGAGAAGACTGATAATGCCGCCGAGCAGCCGCGCATGCGGCGGCCCAAGAGCCTGAACGCTTTCGACATCATCGCCTCCTCGCCGAGCTTCGATCTGTCCGGGCTGTTCGAGGAGCGGGGCGAGCAGATGCGGTTCGTGTCCGCCGCGCCGGTTCCCAATATCATCTCCAAGCTGCAGGAGATCGCTGGGCAGGTCAGCTTCACGGCGCGCACCAGGGAGTTCCAGGTGAGCTTCGAGGCGACGAGGAACGGACAAAAGGGCGCGCTCGCGATCTCCACCAAGATATTCGAGCTTACGCCGGAGCTCGTCATGGTCCAGGTGTGCAAGAAGGCCGGCGACACCGCCGAGTACCGGCAGTTCTGCCACAATGAGCTCAAGCCAGGCCTGCGCGGCCTCGTGGACGGCCTGCTGGAGAAGGAAGCGAGCGCGGCTCCTCCGACGCTGAATGATGGATGAATTCTAGAGGCTTCTTGGGGCAGAAAAGCAGCAGGGTTTAGTTCAAGTATCTTTGATTGTTTGGTTCCTCGCTCAGTAGTTTACTAGTTTAATTTAGGACTTTCGACAGTGTTAGGGGTGGATCATCGATATATCATGGCACTGTAGTTATCATTTGCTAAATGCTAGGTGTTGTACACACCTTGAAATTGTACATTACATTCGGGGAAAGATTATCTATTGATGTGTTCGTAGGTTGTTTTCTGAAGTTAAAGCTTTTGGGATCGATTTGGTACAGGCAATGTGTCTCTGTCTCCAAGTTCTTGCTTGCCATGATATAGTATTATAGTGGTAGTATAAACAGAAACATATACCCTTAATTCACTGCATAATGGAAGTACAAGTACAGAAACATATGTTCTTGCCTGCCTGATGGGGGAATAATTTCTCACAACACTGGGAAAAGTGCAGTAACAGGGACTTAAATAAACCATGGTTCATGTTGGCACAAGAATTGGAATCGCATCACCTTCCCTGGCATTCAGGGCAGTTTGATCAAAAATCTTTGTGAAAGGTCAAGGTGGCCTGAAATTGATATGCTGGGAAACATCTCACATGATGCCGTTCCTAGAAATTAGATGCTGGTTGAGAAAACATTCTTTTCTTTCTTTTTGTAAGTTTTTTTAATGACAAATTAAGGAAAATTTCAAAAAAAAAAAAGAGAGAGAAAGGGGCAGTAGTTTGAGCTCAAAACGAGATGTGTTGACACTGAAATATCTCTACTATTCTGAAGGGAATCAGAAGCAGTATGCTAATGCAGAGACGAATCTGTGCCGCAAATGTCAGTTTTGGATGTTTGCTCGCTGTCACCTTTTATTTTCTTTTGATTGTATGATATCTGAAATGAACCACAAGTTGTTCTGCAATTTTTTTTCCTGATAGCCCCATCGTTCTATATTGTCTGGGTGAACCAGATTAATAGCTAGCCATTCAAGCTGAGCCACACTTTTTCTGCTCAACTTGCTGAAAATGGCTTGTTCTTTGTTGACAAGTGACTCAAGACAGCAGTATCTTACTTCCTCCAAACAAAACAATAAACATTTCTTCTGAATTTTACTTACTGTTACTTGTATGCCATTCTCTTCTAAGACCTGGCAGTAAACTGCACACATGGTTGCTAAACTAAAACCAAACTACTCAATTCTCTTGTTTCAAATTATCTGATTGGCATTTTTTAGTGAATTATATGGGTAGAACTAGAAATACCAGCACAGCTGGGGCAAAGAGAACCACAGATTATTCAGCGAGTTCACCAACCAATGGTTCTTCGCTTGAGATGAGCCACATGTCCAAACAGTTGCTTAAACTATACAACTACCATCGTCCTATTGAGGGTTCAGAAAAAAAGCAGCAAAAGTAGCTCGTATCATATATTTTCTCCACATCGATCAATTTCGCAACAATAATGGCTTTCAACGAGATGATGTGTCTCTGCTAGACTTCACCAGAAATCCTCATCGCATTACTAAATTGATGATTTGCACCTCTTAAATGTTCCTAGCTGAATCGTCTTTTTATCACTTCTTTGCGTTGAAAGTCATAGGCTGATCCGTTTGGACCATTCCGTGCTTCTTTTCTTTCGTTGTTTCTGTGTTTCGCTTTAATTAACTAGTACTTTCATAAAATTAGAACAGTAAAGAGAAAAGAAAGCCCATGTGATCAATAAACGGGCACCCATGAAATCTATATTACTCTGAAATTATGTGGTTTAATTTACATGACAGATAACACCTGTTACAGCCAGTGAGAGGGACGGTTCGTGGTGGAAACAAATATGTTCGTTCTCCTGTTAGATTTGCTCAACATATAGCCTTCTCTTTCTTGATGGTTACATAATACTCGTTCCGTTCTTTTTTACTTAACGTTTTTGATTTTTCATAGTCTTCAAAACTTTGACTGCTATATTTTATAACTTTATATTAAGATATATTAATAAAACTATAATATTATGGAACTATTTTTTACGATAATTTTAATGATATAATTTTTGTATAACCAATCTAGATATGTTTAAACCTATTAGTTGTCAAACATTTGAAAGTTTGATGGTACGAATTTAGAGAGTTAAGTAAAAAAGAACGGAGGGAGTAACAAACTAAACATGGTTAAGACAATTTAGAAGATTCTAGTTCTACAAAATGCATCCTCTCCGGGAATAATTCAGGTAAAGAAAATGAAAGATCCTGCACTGAATGATTTGTTTCTGAAATAAATGGTCAGACTATTGGACTACCATTAGCTTGAGACTTTGAGTTGGTAAAAATAAAATTCGAATTGCCGATCACTATAATTCCTCCATATTTCATGTTTCATGATGGCCTGAAATAAGTAACCGAGGGATGCTCTAAGCCTCTAACAGAAGGCGAAAATAGTATTGTATCGTTCATCTTGACGAGATATATATCATGCAATGTTCCCAAGAAGAGTTCACCATCTTTAGTTATGAGGAACCATGTGAGAAGGTACAGAATATTATATGATAAACAATTGTCAAGTTTGTGGAGTTGGTATTTGAATTTTGTTTAGTTTGTATTTTTAGCGGTTGTTTTGTCCAAGAAACCGGTCCAACCGATGGGGCTTTGCTGGCTAGACCACCAGGCGGTTTGACTACAGGGGTGTTGCCGGTCAGACCGCTGGGCGGTATGATCAGGGATTTAACGGCGATTGCAATATTTCAGAGAGGGTTTCTTACACTGTGTAATATCCCGGATTCTAGGGAATGTAAAAAGAGGTAAATATATAACATTTTACATGCACATTATTTTCTTGGCTTTTATTGGAGTTTCCTTGGAATAATAACTTGCAAACACAAATTTTTGGAGAGAAATGTACATGGGAAAGAACTCAATTTGAATTCAAGATCAAATTTGAAAAGATGATCCTAAAATGACCTAGGAGGATTTACAGTATAAGACAATTCAAGAACTCACAAATATACTCATGGCACTAGAAATAAAGTTTTGAGCATTTTTGAACAAGTTTTTGAATTTATTAGGATCAAAATGCTGCATAATACAAATAACAGTAGCCTTCCCAGATTTTTCTAGAAAAATCCAAGGCACATAAAATTCTAAAAAATTTACATAATGACCTAAACTGTGTCAGAAGCCTCCACAAAAAGGTTCAAAATTTTTGGAGCTCATTTGATGCATTAAAATATTTCACAAAGCTATTAGCCTATCAAACCCGCTTTAATCATTTAATCGTTTCTGCCTTCTACGTTGCGAAGGCGTAATATTCAACTTTCCACTTTCTCTCTATTGCTTAAGAACTCAATGCTGACAAGTGGGACTAGACCCCACCTGTCAGGTCATCCCCCTTCACCCGCTGACACACCGGGCCCACACGTTAGGAGTTATCTTCCACCTTATGTGCGCCCATGCCGTGCCTGCTCTACCGTGGCCATGCTAATGCCACCAGTTTTTGATGTCATACACATGATATTCCCGCTCACCTGCTTGGACTCACCTACCGGTCACATCATAGTGCCGAGCTCATCCCTCTGTTCATGTCCCGTATGTGTGTCGTACGTCGACGTGAAGCACCGGGTGACCATCTCACCGTCGCGCTCGAGAAATCTCACGTGTCCCAGCCGGTCAATCCAGTTGCATGTGCCATCCTCTTCCTCATCTCACCCTCGCTCTATCTCCACAAAAACATGAGCCTCTAGCTCATCTTTTCACCGAGAACTCACCGTCTTCCTCCACGCCAGTGAGCATGCTCCTCTGAGCCTTGCCATGGCACGAGCTCTCTAGTGGACCCCTAGCTTCTCTTACAATGCATGTCATATTATGTTCCCTATCCCCTAGAGCTTTTCCCCTCATTCAATTTGTGATCATGTAGACGCTTGCTAGAATCGATCCATCGTCTTCATTTCCAACCAAAACCGCCGCCATTAGCTGTTCTTCTTCTCTGGTAAGACCTAGCCTAACCCCTTTCTCCCAAAACATCCCTGGCTCTTCCTTGAACTCATGCAACCATCTCTTGTAGCTATCCCTTGTTGAGGAGCGCCCTGCCTTGGACATCATCTACAATGTCGCTGCTCACTACCATTGGCCGCTCTGACGCCTCTCTAACATCGCCAACCCCTTGGTAGACTCCTACAGTCCCTAGATGCTCGTGCGCTAGTTTTTTTTTTGAAGTTGCACCACTATAGCATGGGCTTCACCGTAGCCGTTCATGGAGCCATTGCTGAGCATAGCACCGATGAAGCTCTAGTGATCTTTGGTTCCCAAGCCAAGCCCCAAATGCCTTATGATCTTACCCTGAGGCAAACCAATTAGTCTTAGCATGAAGCATGCCTCTCTCAGCCTCGCAGTAGTTCACCAGGAGAACCACCGTTGCATCTCACTGATGCGCAGCCACCATTATCCACCATTCCGATCACCATCACTGCCCAGAGGTACACAATGATGCATCTATTCCATTTTGACCATGCTAACATCAAGCCGTAGCTTCCCTTGCCGTCGGTGAGCTCACCAGAGCTCTGCTTCGCTCGGCTTTGTCTTCCCCTCGCTAACAGTGGGCCCAACCTGTTAGAGGGACTAGCATAGCGCTAATGGCGTGTTTGAATCTAATGTGTGTATGACGTGTGGGCCCAAGTAGATTAGTTAATTAAAACCAGGTTTAACACATGTGAGTATGACATTTAGGACCAACATGCAGATAAGGTTGTAAAATATGTGAGTATGACATGTAGGACTCACATGTTAGAATGTTAATTAGCTTTAATAACAGATTTAAACCAAATGAGTATATGACAAGTGGGCCTTGTCAAAAACAGTTAAGTAATTTTAATTAAACTGAAAACAAAAATATGATTCACGGACACCTGGGACCCACACGGTAAATAAATAAGAAAAACGTGATTTAAACTTGTGAGGCTGACATGCATGGGCCACCTGTCAGATATTTCAAAAAAATAATAAAACCCTAATAAATGGACCCCACATGTCAGTCTAAAGACACAATTAATCTAGGTTTTCCTTTAGAAAGAAAAATATAAATTAAAACCTAAATTCACAAATAGTGCAATTTCTTATTTTTTCAGTATTTTTCAAACTAAATAAAATTCAAATGGTAATAACTTTTGCAAATGAACTCCAAATTTTTGATTTTTGTCTCTAAGTTTTTCTAAAATCATTATTTTTTCCAAATATAC
This sequence comes from Bonia amplexicaulis, assembly GCA_036346245.1. NCBI lineage: Eukaryota > Viridiplantae > Streptophyta > Magnoliopsida > Poales > Poaceae > Bonia > Bonia amplexicaulis. The sequence continues at coordinate 6,966,680 of CM070751.1, forward strand.
AAAAATATTTGGATTTTGTCTCTATTTAAATTCATTTGGCTCTTATTTGTATTTATTTGAATTTTATCGAATAGACACCGGCGCGCTAGAGAATTTTGAGAATAGGTCCGTATCATTCTTTGAGCAACGAGAGCAAGTGAAGCACCTCCTTTAACCATGTTGATTCTACTATTTTAATTATTGTATGTTATCTACAAAAATTATTATGCATGCGTGTATGATTCATTAAAATTGTTGTATTATGGGTAACAGTAGTTATATCATCTTATATGCATTGAACCTCCTTATAAATTTGATATCCTTACTGTTGTAACCTTTAGGACATGGTTTAGACAGTACCTGATCTCAAAATTTGGGTATATTGCATTGAGTATATGGTCTAGATGCTTAGCCACACACCAGTTTTTACTAAGTTTGATATTTTGGAAAAGCTTGCATGTGGACATGGGTGATTTCAAAATATTGGACCAGAGGAGGAACCTCTATTAGTTTGGTATAAAATAAAATAAAAACCTAGTTTTAGACATGAGCGAGTTATATGATAAATTGTAAAATGTAAGAGGGTGTCTCGCATCTAGATAGGGGAGATTCTCACCCGAGTCAATTAAGGACCGAATATTGTTGCAACACATCTAAGTCTAAGAGTACAAACACATGTGTTATTATATGGGCTCTGCCTTTACCTGGTTAAGTTATCTAGGAGTAGCCTTGTATTTTGGTAGGCTGAAGTAGCGAGGAAGATATGTTTGCTTGTAGCGGCTTCCTTCACCAAGGTGTTGGGACCAAAGCTTACTAACACAATAGTGAATGCCCGCTTAGGGGATGGACCTAAGTGAGGGTTTGAATTCTCACGTGGGGGATGGATTTAAGTGAGGTTCGACATTCATCAGACTGGTGCAAGGTTACGTCTACGCAATGTAAAGGCTATATGGTAATGTTAGACCATGTGGGAGCATCTGAGCCTTCTAGGGCTTCGCTAAGTCATAGTGTAAGTTTCCATGCTCCCCATAATGCTATGTTCGCTCATCCCCTGGGCCTCTTCTAACTTACTGAGACATGTAGGCTTGACACTCCAGTAGGCGGAGAGGGTAGTGGTGACCTTACTCGGGTGCGAGACGAGGGTGGAGTGTGGCATTGCTGAGGATTTGATCGTGGGGGCTTGTCGCAACCACGTGTGTGAGATGCTTGGTGTACCTATTCCTGGTCGACCGTCCTTCGATGAGGACGGTGGGTACAGGTGGGGGACAAAGTACCCCTAGGAGGCCTTGGGGGCCTTGGCCCTGACTCCTGGATTCATAGGGTGCGATAGCCCTTGGGGCTCACCTAGGGTGGGGCCTTTTGGCACCCCGCGCACTTCTCGCTGCCCTGGCAAGGGGAAGGTACTCGTCACTAGCCTTCATCCACCCGACTGTCCAAGATCCCCACTTAGTCTCTAGGCAGTGCCTTGGTCTTTGACTCAGGGGGAGCCCATGGGGGAGGGGCTGACGAGACAGTGACAGGCGCCACACCCGCCGCTACCCTTCGTGCGTTCACCCCGACAAGGCCCTTGCCCATTGACTCATCTTCACGGGAGAGCCGAGGTGTGGATGACACAACTGCCGAAGTCAACACAATAGGCACCACCTCGATGGGCACGGTGGGGACCATGGTTGGCATGGCTCTGCCCACCACCGAGGAGACTCTTGTGCATGAGGGGGCTCCTAGGCCCAGACTCAAGCGCATGATCCCTACCTTCGTGCCATGCACGAGCACACCCTGGGATGGGGCCTCGAGTGCACCATAGCTAGTTCGGGGGTGTGTCACCTCCAAGGACTTCGCCCTGCCGAAGTCTATGTTCAAGTTCCTTAGCATGGCCGTCACGCGCATGATGCCTTCTGATCTTGACTCGGCTCTTGAGGATGACCCTCTGACCAAGTGGCAGGTGTTTGCTTCAGTGTAATCAGGTCATTTGCTTGGTTTGCTTTGGAGAGCTCCTGACCCCATTCTTTCCCCTTGTAGAGCCTACTCACCATGCGTAAGATGTCCTCCATACAGAATGAAATCTTGATGGAGAACAAGAGGCCCTTATGGGAGGTAGAGGGCAAGGTAGCCACCATGTTGGAGGTGGTCCATGCGATGATTGCTGAGTTGACCTGCAAGCTCACCGAGCAGGAGTTTGATGTGGAGTGCCTCTCCCATGGCGTGTCTCAGCTCACTGACAAGCGGGACAAGGTGCCCACCACTGTCGTCTTTGCCGTCGAGATGATTCTTTGCCTAGCCCATGACCTAGGCATTTCCATAGAGCTTCCCTCTAGCTCCTCTGAGGTTGCAATAGAAACTTGGCTTGCCTGACTGAGCGTGACTGGTGAGGCAGCTAGGGCATTGGTGCTAGGCTTTCAGTGCTTTTGTGCGAAGGCCACTACGAGGTCCTTCTCACCTCCCTTCGATTGGTGGGCTGCCAGCACTTTACATCCTTCGGGACACCCATGTATGAGGCGCCGAGATCTGCCGACCTAGATGGGGGTCGAAAGGTCATCACTGACCACATATGCTCCTTCTTCTCATGAGTTTGAAACTCGCACGTGCAGGGCTACCTCGACAGGCCCGTCCGATGCGCCCACACCCGTTTGGCTAAGGGAGGCTCCCCTGGGGTGCAAGAGGGCCCCCTAAGGGACTGGATGCATCCCAGGTGTGAGGCGTGTTACCAGTTTAATGATGTCTTTTGTTTACCTCTATTTTGTACTCTAACTTACTTGAGCGCCATGTCTGCGCTAGTCCTTGATGTAGCCTTTTGTACTCCCAGGGAGCTGACCTCTTCTATAGCCATGATGCAATCTATGGAATAGATTGCTTCTGTCCATTGTTCTTCAATCCGCTTGTGTGATGGAATGTTTACAACAATTGCTTACCTTTGCAGATGGTGGTGTGGTGCACCAAGTCCATCGCCGGTTGTTCAGGAACTAAACCCGTTCAGGCTAAGTTGCTCAAGCATTGGGCTTCTTGTAAAGTGCCTAAGTAGCGGTCGGGGGGGGGAATGGTTGGGGCCGAGGCCTAGGCGTGGTTTTGAGTGCCACCTTGCGGAATGTCCTAGTCTACTCCTCCAGCGCTATGTCAGGACTTATGTTTGCACGAGGGATAATGATGGCTCATTCGCCAACTGTTGTAGTGTGAAGCCGGGCATCCGAAGCCTATCCTGCGACCACCTAGAATCTCTAGCGAGAATGTAAGGGGCTGTGACTGCCCTTGCTCCTAACTATTGGAATATAGTTCACTTATTACTCTTTAAATAGGGGTATCCCGTTACCTCGTGTCCCATAAAAAAACTTGGCACTCAAGATGAAGCTCACGAGTGGCACCTCACTTGGGGAGATGAGAACGTCGCTGCCTCCCATCGAAAAAACTTGGTGCTTAAGACATAGCTCACGAGCAGCACCTTGCTTGGGGAGGCGAGAATGCTGCCACCTCACATTGAAAACAACTTGGTGCTCGAGGCAAAGCTCATGAGTGGCACCTCGCTTGGGGAGGCAAGAATGTCACCACCTCCCATTGAAAAAAACTTGGCGCTCGAAATGATGCTCACAAGCGGCACGTCGCTTGGGGAGGTGAGAACATCACCGCCTCCCATAAGAAAAACTTGGCACTCAAGACAAAGCTCATGAGTGGCACTTCACTCGAGGAGGCAAGAACGTCGCTGCCTCCCATTAGAAAAAACTTGGCACTCAAGATGAAGCTCATGAGCGGCTGACTGTGCAAAATAGCACACCAGCAAACGCACGGGTTGCCACTGAAATAGCGGCAAGTGTCGTGTTCTCCACAAGGACTAGACTAAGGCTATTGGTGCTAAGCTAAAGCTAGGTCAAATGAAACGAGGGAGATAACAGCTAACTAAACCTTAAATAACTATCGAATCAGCCGAACAACCTAACCAATGAGAACAACCGAACAAACCCCTAGTCACAAGGACGAAACAACGAATGAACTAAATGAACGCATGAACGAAAGACGATGAAATGAATGACTGTGCGAATTAAAGTTGCACGACCGAATGAATAACACAACAAGAGATATACTAACGAACACGACTACCGACCGACAATGACTATAGCAATGGCAACGCATGACTACCGAATGACACTAACTAACTACCGACCGCAAGATAGAGTGAGGAAGTTGAGAAGCACTGGGGGAGTCTAGAAGCGTAGAGGAAGTCAAGAGAGAAAGAGGGAGAAGGCGCTCGATGGCGAACTAGATGATGGCGGCAGGACAACAAATAACTACGACGAACACACCCACGACTTAACTATTGAACGACCGTGGAAAGGAGAAAAGAGGGAGTCTAGAAACAAGGACAGGGTCGAGGTAGCAAAGGGAGAGGGGAACATTAGCCCGCTATCAAACTTGCGCAACACAAACACAATACACAAACAACTAACACTTACTCATAGACATAACTAACAGACAACTACTCACAACATACAGATACAAGTCACATATGAAAAATCTAAAGGATCGTAGCAACAATTAACCACAATTGCTAAGAACTAAAATAGATCACAATTAATCAAACTAACATAGATGACGAAAATAGTATAAGCACAATTAAACATCCACCGGTCACATTGCATACATCACAAAGCATATTTCACAAACATAGATCACAATTACCATCCACAGTGCAATAAGGAGTAACAATAAAGAACAATTCACATCCACATAATACAATTAACAAGGAATTAATAGCAACTAAGTTGAACAATACTTGAGAGTAGCTATTAGATAAAGGGAGAGGAATAAGAGATAACCAAGGAAGAAGATGGCGCATAGGAGGTGAGGCAGTAGGGCGGTAGGTGAGTAAGAGGCGGCGTCGCACATGATTAGGCGTCAGTGGTAGAGAGTGGAGGAGGGAGAAAGTGGCGAGCAGAAGAGGAACTGGGAGGAGGAAGGGATGGCGTGGATTTGGACGATGGCCACCGGAGGAAGTGGTGGCACTATGACTGGAGAAGGGGGGAAGAGGAGAAGCACAAAGGGGGCCAAGGAGAGAGCTAGTTACATCCATCTGGTTTGTGGAGAGGAAGAGGAGGGCGGGGAGAGGTGGCGCGGTGGAGGGAGTGGCGGTTGCCGGCGGAGAGGTGTGACAACCGGTGGCTTGCTGCGGTGTGGAAGGCACACGGGTAAAGCAGTAGAGGGAAGGATGCGGTGGAAGGAGAGGAGAGGGTGGCCGCCGGCGAGATGGCTTAGCCTCGCCGGTGCCGGAGCAGGGGAATGGGGAGGAAAACAAAAAGGGGGCAAAGGAAGAAGAAAAACCAGGCTCGCTTTAATCAGTCGGCAGCTAGGGATTTTGAGGCCAATGGGGATTTCGGCATATTTGTGATTTAGTCCTTGAAGTTCTCTGAAATTGCAATGAGGTCCCTACTCCCTTTGGATGTCTTCTGTTCTGGCCCTCCGAAAGTCTGATTTATTCACGAGAAGATCCTACGCGTCCGTGGCGATGCGTACATCTGTACGGTACAGTCCTGAAAGTCCAGATTTGTCATTTATGCACCTCGATCGTGCTTGCCTGCAGAAAATTGCAAAAAATATAAAATGATCCAAATTGAGCAATAAATTATAGAAAAATGTGTAAATGATGATAAATGGTCCTGAAATGTGAAAAATGTAAGGTTAAAATAACAAGTAAATATATGTGAAAATGACGCATGTCAGCAGCACCTCACCTGGGGAGGTGAGAACATCGCCATCTCCCATAAAAAAAACTTGACGCTCGAGATGAAGCTCACAAGCGACACTCACTTGGGGACACGAGAATGTCGCTGTCTCCCTCGAAGTGGGGGAACCACCAACTCAACCCTGGATTGGAGAACTCACCAACTCGACCTGGCCTGCAGCTTATGAGAACACGAATGTATCCCACAAGAGCATGGCAAGGGCATATGCATTTCAGGGCGAGGGGTGTCATAATAGGCCTAGTATGAGCAAGGATAGATGAGGGTGCCATAGGAGGCCTAGTACAAAAAGATGCAATGGGGGGGGGGAGGGTGACACAACAGGCTCGGTAGCTATAAGTAATACTTATGTAGGTTGTCCACGTTCCAACTATGCTTGAGCTCAGTTCCATCAAGTGTTGTAGTCAGAACGACCCGGGACGGGTGGCGCAGATGACTTCAAATGGTCCCTCCCACTTGGCCCCTAACACTTGGGCTTTGCGTAGCCCAAGCAGTACGGCCTCATACTCGGGGATATTGTTCATGGCCTCAAAGTTGTGACATCCCAAATTTCTAGATTTAATTTTGTTGGATTTAATTAGAATTCCCTGGATTTTCTTTTCTCCTTTTCCCTTTTCTTTTATTTTAGCCTAGAGAGATTTTTATTAAAACTTGTGTTTATTTGCATCCATGAGTTTATTTTGTTTTTACTGAGTTTCTTGCGAGTGGTAGAGTTTTGAGATTTGTTTGGGATTTTTTTGCTAATTTCCAAGACTTTTTCTATTTAACCAGATTTATCTAAAAAGAAAATAAAATTTAAATCCTCCCTTCCTCCCAGGCAAACACATGGATGGCCTAGATGCACCACACTACCATGCAACCTCGCATCGTGCCCCCTCTCCTCTCCGTGATGGCCTAGATTTTCTCGAGCCACCACACATCACCCATCTGCCACCCTCGTGTTGGCTGCCTCTCTCACCCTCCTCTTTCCCACCGATAGTGGCCCCACCCCCTTCTTCTTCCTCCCGTTCTCCCTTCTCTCTTCCCCGTGTTGCCATGGCCATTGGTCAGCCTGGCATTTCCACTGCTTCCACTCCCTCGCACGATCGCCCCCTCCTTCACCCTTTCCTCTCCAGCATGCTTCGCGTCAGTTCCCTCCTTATCACTCCCACCCCTCCCTTATCCCTTCTACAAATGCCACCCGCCTACGGCGAGCAATTCATGGTCATTGTGCTATGCTCCACCCCTATAAAACCCCCTCCTCGGCTCTGCATCTCTCCACTCCACCCCCCTCACTTCATCTCCCTCTCCCGAGCCTCGAAGCTCACTAGCACTGTGCCCTTCTCTCTCCGAGCTCCGGCCATCCTCTGGTGAGCCATTGGTGTTGCTCTGGTCACCTCCAAATCTTGTTGTTGCCACCTTCGACTTCATCATGCCACTGTGAATCCCGACCACCTCTTCGCCATCCTCGCTCACCACTGGAGCACCGTCACCGTCAAAGCCGAGCTCACGCTACCACCTCTGCTCGCCGCCAACCGTCGTCCTTTGTCTCCGACCACCATGCCTAGGTGAGGAACTCTCCCCAGCCTCCCATCTTCCTTTTGCATGTAGCACCAGTCGTCGCCATGCACCGAAGCACTGGCGCACCTTGCTCCCCGAGCACCACCCTGGCCCGACGAGGCCACATCAGTGCAATGGCCTGCGTGGTAGCTAACGTGGCGCCCACGTGGTCTACACACCACCCCCACGCACCACCTCAGCCAATTATCGGTCCGTGCACCAAGTATATGGACCAAGGGCCCACACATAAGACGCTCGGTCGCATGTTCTTCAAAGAAAATAATTCGGCTAGAAATCCAATATTCATGCTGACGTCATAGTGACGCAACAATTCTAAATTTCCTTTAAGAAAATAATTCAGCCAAAAAGTAAAATCCTTGTTGACGTCATAATTGCCTTTTTCTTTAGAAAAATAATTATAAAAAAACAAATTTTCTCATTTTCTTACAATTAAAACATCCGAGAGCCCGTTCTCCTTCGTCCTAACTTCGATTGAGCCCATTCAAATATCTAAATTCACCTAAAATCATAATCTATCCAAATCTGCCATGTTTTCAAATGTTTCAAATTTATTTCAATTTATTTGAGTTTTATTTAAGCTTGGTTTAGTTATTTCATATGTAGATTACAACGATTCTGAAGAATTCTACTTCGACGAACCACACCAATTCGTAAATCAAGGCAAGTTACACACCTTGACCATGTTGATCCTAATTTGCTAATAAAGTTATATTATTTTAAATTATACTGCATGTTTAATTTTATACACTATATTTCATTTCCAGATTTAACTTAGTTAATGCTTATTTGTTATGATACCTTTGACATTGCAAATCCTTATACCTTATTACTCTAGAATAAAACTCTGGTTAGTATATTAGTATTGGCTAAAAAACTTTGTAGTAAATGTTTAGACATATTTAGAAATAACTTTAGGCTTGGGATAACTTTTCACATGAAATGATGACTTTCAAAAATGTATTCTTGACTTTGGTGAGTCAATAAGGTCTATGAGATGTTTCAAAATAAAATATAAAATATGCTTTAGACCTAGGCAAATAGTTAGGTGATGGGTGTTTGATAGCATACGTTGTTGCTCGGTGACTCAATGTTTGTGCTAGGCACAAGAGGTATGTGGAATGTCTTCTTAAGTCAATTAAGTACCGGTCTGTGAGCTACTGCTGCAAAACCCTAACATACTACCACAAGGCTAGTATGGGATAGTTCTAGCTAACTAATTTACATGTCTCAACCTGAGTCTCGCTACAGGTTGAATGTGAGCATGACATAGTCCGTGAGAAGTCTCATATGGTATAAGAGGGGCTCCAATTTGGTGAATTCTTTATTGGGGTGAAACCTTAGTGGAGGCACGATCAGGTTGGTGGCTTTGCTTTGTAAATGCCTTGTTATGGTTACTCTGTTGCACGCCTACGGAAGCGTGTAGTGGCCAACATCAAGAGTTAATCATATCTTGTGGGTAAAATTGTACCACCTCTGCAGAGTGTATAAACTATCCTAGATAGTCGTGCCCACTGACATGGGCATACTGAGTAAAGTTTTTCATGGATTAGAGTTTGTTTTAAAAACTAGTTCAAGTGGAATTGTTGGAGTCTTTTTAGATAATGATGCTTCGGGTGGGATACCTGTGGTTAGGATGGTGTCATCCCGTGCCTGTGCTAATTTGTTTAATTTCCTATTTCTACTTATTAAATTTAGCAATTTCTAATCTATTTACTGTATTTCTTTAAATTATGCTTTTATGCACAAATAACTCTATATGCCTTCACTTGTTGCCCTTACATTAATAATGCATTTTTCCGTGTAACTTGCGGAATATATTTTATGTACTAAACCATACTAATTTTGTTGCTGAAAGGAAGATGACTTCAACTATGGTGAGGATCAGGAGAGTAGGCCTTGGCTCCTGCACCTTTTGAGCACAAAAAGCCATCCACATAGATTGTCCAAAGAGGGTCAGCCGGCGGGGCGGACGAAGGTAGCTCCACGGTGGTCCATTCCACAATGAAGTACGCCAACACCTGGGACTTGACGGTGGTGTGGGAGATAGAGGTGATTGAGAACGGTGCCAGCTCGACTACCCACTTGCTCGGACGCCTCCCTATTATGAAGCATCTCCCTGATAAAAAGGACGATGGTATTCGGACTTCGTGTGCTAAGAAATAGTGTCGTAGTTTCCATGAAGCTATAAGGATGGTGTAGGTGAGCTTCTCTAACTCGGTGTACCTCGCTTTAGCCCCTTATAAGGCTTCAGACACACAGTACATGGGGTACAACTTCTTTTCTTCTTCCCGAAGTAGCACGACGCTCACGACGACAGGAGTTGCTGCAACGTAAGCGAGGATGCCCTCCCATGGTTTGGGGCTATGCAATAGTGGGGGGACATCAGGTAGTTCTTTAGGTCGTCGAGGGTGGGTTGACTCTCCACGCTCCACCGAAGGTGGCCGAGCCCCACAATATCTTGAATAAGGGGAGCCCCCTCTCAGCTGAGTGAGAGACGAACCACCCTAGTGCAACCAGCCACCCAACCAACTTCTGTACCTCACGGAAATTTTGAGGAGGCCTCATGTCGAGGATGGCCTGAATCTTGCGAGCTTCACCTCGATCCCACGCTTCAACACCAGGAACCCAAGCGCATCCATGCTTGCACTCTGGAGATGCACTTCTTGGGGTTGATCTTCATGACAGTCCGACATAGGTTGTCAAAGGTCTCTTAGAGGTCTGTGGCATGCACCCATGCGTGAACGCTCTTAACAATGATGTCATCCACATAAGCTTCCACATCGCGGCTGATCTAGGAGTTAAGCACCTTATACACGAGCATGGCAAATGTGGCACCGCATTCTTTAGCCCAAATGCCATACAAGCATAGAAGAATTTCCCAGAGGTTATTATGAAACTAGTTTTCTCCTCGTCTTCCTTGGCCATCCATACTTGGTGATACCTCGAGTAGGTATCAAGGAAACTCATGAGCTTGCACCCTGATGTGGCGTTGACCAGTTGGTCGATCCTACGGAGCAAAAAGTCATCCTTTGGACATACGTGGTTCAAGTTGGTGTAGTCAACATACATACGCCACCGCCCATTGGACTTTTATAGGGTCTATGAGAGACCATGTGGAGTTCATCCCGTTGTGTATGATGAGTAATTGACATCGTTTACGAAAAGTCGAGTTTGAGTCAGTTGGTTCAGACCTAGACGTTGCGTGGCGTAACGGGCTCGGTCGGACTTGGTCGAACCTAGTTGTTTGGGTTAAGGTTGCATATTCTGATGACTTGACAGGTTTGATCTCTATTTACGCTTTCATGTATCGAACGGTGCTATTTGACGTGTTTCTTGTCTGTATGACTGCAGGACGTCGAGGCGGAGTCGTGGCGAGACACGGTGGATTGGACTAGGCGCAGGTGGCGCTGAGGTCAGAACGGTCGGGATGTGTCGAAGACGACGTGGACTCAAGGTGGTTGCGAGTGTGCGAGGCAAGGAGCGCGAAGCTTCCTTGGTGCGGGGGGCGAAACGGGAATTTCGCAAAACGCAAAACGGAACAGGCGCGTTGGACTTAGCGGGCGTAACGGGGCGGAGACCCGTTAGCCAAGGCTATAAATAGAGGAGAGGGCTGCATACCCCTTCATGAACTCAATGCCTTCTAGAGGGAATTAGGATTAGCTCTAGTCAAAAGAGGCTTTAGAAGGTTGTTTGCTTTGTAGCCTTAGTGGTTGGGAGAGAGCAGGGGTGCACAGGCTGTTCAGAGGTGTTGTTGTGCTCTGTCTCCCTCCATGCCTTCGTGAGTGTTGGCTGGGTATTGCGTTCTCCCGTGTGTATTCTTGAGTGATCCTGTTGTGGAGAGTTGGATGTAAGCAGGACTATGTAACCATTTATCTTGTTTTTCAATCATGTATGGGGCTGTTCTGTGATCCTCAATATCAATCAAGGATGATTTTGTTTGAGTTTGATTTCAGTTTTCCTATTCTCGGTTTCTCTGTTCTTAGTGTTCATGTTTCTAGGGTTTGAGGTAACTTTTGTTTCCCTTCATGAGATGGCATGAAACTTGATATTTAGACTCCTGTTGGTATTGCTAATATATCCACAAAGTCTCATGGCCAAAGGATCAACGATTGAGGAGTAATTTGTTTTTTTGTGGAGTCTCTGCATATTTTCAGTTTTGGACGAAATCTTTGTTTCCTGTTCTTTTGGCTAAGTTCTCCTGTTTCCTAAAGTCTGACTACTATTTATTTGAAGTTCTTAATCTTTTGGGCAAAGACGTGGAGTTAAATTTCATCAATGTCTCATTTTGTTGGTGGTATGAAATTCCTTCTACTAGCTGTTTTCAGATTACAGAATTTCAGTTTTCAGCTAGTCTGCTGTCAGGTGCAGTTTTCTTCTTCCAATCTGTCGTTCGGCTGCAGCTGTATTTTCTATTTTCTTTGATTAGTGCTTCAGTCTGCAGCTCTGTTATTTGGATCGGCAAATGCAGTCTTCCTGTTTATTTTCAGTTTTCACTGTCATCAACTCTCTGTTTTCAGCCTGCAGAAATCTCAGCCGAATGCTGTTTTCAGTTGATGCATAGTCTTGCCTTCCAGTTCTGAAATTCAGTCTGCAATTTTACTCCTTGCTGTTTTTGGCCGAAGGATTCAAGTTGTGTCAGTTTGCAGCAGAGTTTGAGTATATTTCTTGTGCTACCTTCGGTCTGCAGAAAGTTGCTATTCTACCATTTGAACTATTTTCTTTTGCCGTTTCTACAGTCTGCTCATTCTCTGAATCTCTCTTTGCCGATCTGCTATTTACTTCAGTCCTTGAGTCTTTCGGCAGCTTGCAGCCATTTAATTTCCTCTCGACTATGCAGTTTCCTTTTCAGTTGTCAGCAGCAAACATTACAGCAGGCATATTATTCAGCCGACAGCAGTAATCCTTCCTGCAGTTCACTGTGGTCAGACAAGTTTCAGAATCTGAACTTCAGTTCAGTCTACGGCTGCTGTGTGTGTTTTACGGCAAAGCAAGTTTTCAGTAAATCAGTTTTTCTGATAGCGGCAGCAATCTCTCTCGGCAGTATTCAGTTGAATGCATTTGTTGTTCCTCTGCCAAATCAATATTTGTGATCTGAATTTCTCCTTCTTATTTCACCTGAAGAAAATGACTAAATCAATTGATCTCAGCCGAGCTTGTTAGTTTTATTCTCGTCCATCTGCAGTACAGAACTACCAATAGTTCAGTTTTTCGGTTGACTTCATCTCTCTGAATCCAGTTTTCAGTTGCAGCCTTTGTGATACTCTTTTTGTTTTTCAGTTCTCAGCAGCAGCTTGTTTTCATTTTCTTTATCTGTTCTTTTCAATCTGTGGAGTTTGTATCAAGTCTGGTTTTCTTAGCTTTTGTATCTTCCTGGCTTCTATAGCCATCGGAGATAAGTCAAATTGTGTGAATTTGAACGGGGAGATTTTTAAAAGGCACCATTCACCCCCCCTCTGTTGCCATATCCGGTCCTACAATTGGTATCAGAGCCGGTTAGCTCTTTTCTATAGATCTTAACCGGTCTGCGAGCCATGGCGACAGACAAGTATTCCACCAAGTCGCCCATCTTCGATGGCCTGGATTACCCTTCCGAAAAGCCGAATGGAAACTTACATCCGTGCTCGGGGTATGCCATCCGCGGAAGGTGAAGGTCGATTCATTGCCTCGCCGATGAAAACATCAATGTGGCGAACATGCCCGATGTTGAGGCCAATGCAAAGGCAAGGAACATCATAATACAGGGTTTGAGCAGAAGCGAATTTGATCGCATCTCTCACCTGTCGTCCGCTCACGACATCTGGACGACCCTCGATGCATACCATGAGGGTACCACCCAGATCAAGACGGTTCGACAGACCGCCTCAGCCGAATACAAGAAATTTGAGATGCTTGTCGGTGAGTCCCTCGACGAGTGCTTTTCACGTTTCACAAAATCTTGAGCAACCTCCGAGCCGCTTGGCCTCACATACTCCGACTCGGATAACGCCGACAGATGCTTTCTCGACTCGATCTTCGTGTTTGGGAGATGAAGGTGACTACCATCAAGGACACCACGCACCTCTCGACCACGACTCTTGACGTGCTTTACTCGCTACCAAGACTCACGAGATTGACATAGTCTCTCGCCGGTCAAGTCACGACGATGGCATTAGTCACCGATCCCACTTCGATCCTCTTCTGCGAGCCGATGTGCGAATTCTCCTTTCGTCGCTCGTGACATAACCGATGACCGCTAGAGCACTGCGATGAATAGCTAGCCCTCTTAGCGGAGATTTTCTCATGCTTATAAGAGGAGGAGGATGGAAAAGAGGAGGACCCGTGATTTGTTTCGAGTGTGGTGGCCCCAACCACATCCGAGCAAACCGCCCAAGCCGGAAGGGCAAAGGCGACTACGGCGGTTCGGGTAAGAACGACTACACCGACAAGAACTGCAACTCAAAGCCCTCAAGACCGGTCCAAGGCAAGAAGAAGTTCCGCAACTTTGGGAAGGCGAAGAAGCTCTTCCACCGCCCTCACCGCTTTCGACGACCTCGACCTCGCCGAGGTGGAGGGATGGAGCGACGACGACGGACGGGTGATCAAGAACCCAAAGGCGACGGCGAATTCTCCCAAGATGTGCTTCATGGCCCTTGAGGGCTTAATCGAGCGACAATGAAATACTCGACCGATGAGGTATTTCCTTCCTACGACCAACTTAATGAAGCTTTTCTTAAACTAGAGAATTTCATGCTAGAGCTAAAACTAGGTGTAGCGAGTTGGAGAAGGAAGTAGATAGATTGTCTCTAGAGATTATTGCTCTTACATCCGCTCCCACGAATGATGATTGTGATACTTGCATGCTATCTTGGGTGACATGGAGAAACTAAGGATCTCGCATGATAGTGTGTCCTCCGAGCTTGATATTGTTAAGGTGGAGAATGTTAGTCCGCTTGCTGAATTAGAATTGAGTAGGATGGTCACACCCTACTTACTACCGATGAGACTGCTTCTCCCACCTCATGTGAGGATAAGGACATCGCCGCTAGAGGACCTTATGCCATGCTACTTGATCTGCTCAATCTTGTGAAACTTGCAATAATCAAGATGAACTTAAACGGCGCACTATAAAATTGCTGAATTGCGTGCTTCCCCGTTAGAGCCTATTGTTTCTTGTACCAACTGTCCTAAATTAACCTTTGAGCTTGAATCGGTTTCTAAGCAATTTCAAGATATGGTTGATCATAACAAGAAAATGGCTCAATTTGCTACTAAGGATCCTCGTTAGCTCACCATGCAATAGTTGTAATAAACTAAAATCTGAATTGATTGCATTGGATGAAAATGTGAAGCTAACTAAGGACCTTCTAGAAAAATCACATCCTTCTTGTGCTTTCAGGTCAAGTGTTGGAAAAGGATAAGGACATGGTAGAGACGTTTAGGAAGAGTTACGAGAATCAAATGGCTAGGATTAGGGCTGCCCCTGTGTCCCCTGCGAAGCCCTCAAGGTTGAGGTGGCGTGCACAAGGAGAAATATGCACGTGCTATTCGCTCTTTCGCTATTGGTTCCTTTTCTTCCTCTCCTCCTCTGTCTCTTCTTCTTCTCCTTGCTCTTCTTGCACCTCTCTTCTTTGGGAGTGTCGCACCTTATGAACACTCTCGAGAAATTTGTAGGAGGCAAGAAGAAACTCGATCTTATTCTCGACCAATCAAAGATTTGCAAGTCGGACCCGGCAACAGCTTCATGTCTGCACATAGACCTTCTGCTTCTTTGAGCGACGGAGAGCGTAGGGTAGTTAGAGGTCACTCGTGTGTGACTACTTCTTCGCCGACGTGTGACTCATTATTGGGTGCCAAAATCTATGTTGATTTATCCCAAGATCGAGAATTTGCTCTCTTGTTGACTCAGTTCACGGGCGGAAGGAAAGGTTTGGCTTGTAGACTCCGGTGTTCACGACACATGACCGGAGATTCCGCTGGTTTTCTTCCTTGCCGTGCTCCGTGTGATGAGACTATCACCTTTGAGACTCTTCGTCTGGACGCATCATCGCCAAAGGTACCGTATGCGTCAATGACTCATTTGTTTTAAAAGATGTTGCCTTGGTGAGTAAACTTCATTACAATTTGCTTTCGGTTTCTCACCACCGATGACGGTTTCGAGGTAAGTTTTAAGAAAACCGCAAAATTGTTGATTCTTCTGTAGTCCGGTTTGGATTTCTCGTTACGGGAGGATCTTTCGTGCTGATTTTATTGAGTCTTCCGTGATCCTCTCCTGTTTGGTTGCTTCTAAGTCCCACGACCTTCCTTCCGCATAGGAGACTTGGTCATATTGATTTGACCATTTGACTGAAGTTAGCGACCACGATCTCATTCGTGGTCTCGCCAAACTCAAGATGGTCAAAGATCTTGTTTGCGCTCCATGCCGCACCGGCAAGATGGTTGCCGCTTCACCCTCCGGCCGAGTGACTATGACCGATGCACCGGACAATGCTCCATATGGACACCGTTGACCACTCGAGTGCGATCTGCAGGAGGGAAGTGGTATGTTCTTGTCGTGGTTGATGACTTCGAGGTACTCTTGGGTGTTTTTCTTAGCCTCAAGGATGAGACGCTTACACATTTCCGAGGTCTTTCAAGAGGCTTTCTGTTGAGCTTCCAGTGCCTTACGAGCGATCCGCAGGACAATGGCACGAGTTCAAGAATTCCTACTTTGAAAGTTTCGTGGTGAGACAGTGTAGAGCACCGATTCTCTTCTCCATACGTCCTCGCAGAATGACGCTGTGGAAAGGAAGAACCGCACCTTGGTCGAGATGGCCGTGACGATGCTTGATGAGTACTCTACACCTCGGAAGTTTTGGGTCAAGCTATAGCCACCGCGCCCATGTTTCGAACAGAGTTTTTTCTTGGGCACACTTGCACCGCACTTCTTACGAGTTGAGATACGGCGGCCCGTGTTTCTCATTTTCGTGTGTTTGGTTGCAAGTGCTTCATTCAAGTCCGGGAACCTAGATAAGTTCGAGTCACGCTCTTGTGATGGACTCTTTCTAGGCTACTCGACCTCTTCACGGGCCTATAGGGTCCGGAACCATGAGTCTAGCAAAATGGTAGAAACTCAGGAGGTAACCTTCGATGAGGCCATCCGGACTAGGCCGATATCTCGTGTTCTCTAGAGCGATCCGAGACCATCTTCATGGATGATGAGGATGATGGAGATGAGGGTTGTCACCCGATCCAGCCCCACTTCCACCCCTTGAGGTGCCTTCTTCCACCGCACCTCGAGGTGATCGCCTACCTTCACGCTTCTTCCGGAGCTAGTGGCTCTGCTCCTACCCGTCAGTCACGAGGTAGAGGCCACTTCTTCTTCTCATCCAGACCTCCAAGACATATTCAAAAATCTCATCCTTCCGAAAGATGATTGAGATCTCTTGAACGAGTCACACGCCCAAGTCCGGGCGTGTCACTTTTCTCTCTCACTGCCTTCAGAGCTTCCTTTGAGCCCAAAGACGCTTTGTCATGCTTTATCCGACGAGTCTTGGGTCAATGCCATGCATGAGGAGCTAGAGAACTTTGAAAGAAACAGGTTCAAGACGCTTGTTGCACCCCACAAGGTCACAATATCATTGGAACTAAGTGGGTGTTCAAGAACAAGCAGAGCGAGGATGGTGTGGTTATTAGAAACAAGGCTAGACAAGGTTGCACAGGGTACTCCTGTGTTGAGGGTCCGGATTTGAGGAGACCTTGCCCTCAGTAGCTAGACTTGAGGCCATTAGAATTCGCTTGCCTTTGCAGCTTCTAAGGGCTTCAAGCTCTACCAGATGGATGTCAAGAGCGCCTTTCTCAATGGCTTCATTGAGGAAGAAGTCTATGTCGATGACCTCCGTGTTTCGAGAACCCCAAATACCCAAGCCATGTCTACAAAGCTTTCCAAAGCTTTGTATGGATTTAAGCAGCCCCTGTGGCCCGGTATGAGAGGCTTAAGTCCTATCTCTGAGTCATGGTTTCAAATGGGTAAAGTCGACAAGACCTTGTTCATCCGCCGGCTAGGCACCGACTTCTCTCGTCATTCGCATTTATGGATGACATCATCTTTAGCGGCTCCTCGCATGCCTCGCTTCCCGCCTCCGATGTCATGAGCTCGGAATTTGAGATGAGCATGATGGGCGAGTTGAGTTTCTTTCTTGGCTTCCAAATTAAGCTGCACTCGGGAGGTACCTTCTTGCATCGTGGCAAGTATACTCGAGACCTCCCAAGCGCTCGACATGAGTGATGGGAAACCGGTCTCCACTCCTATGGCTACATCAATTCCACTCGACCCGATGAAGACGGCGAGCCACCGATCGGAAGGAGTATCAAGCATGATCGGCCCTCTTGTACCTCAACGCCTCGAGACCGACATACACTTCTCCGTGTGTCTTTGTGCTCGGTTTCGTGCTTCACTCGCAGATCTCACCGCCAAAGCGGTGAAGCGCATCCTTCGTACCTTCGAGCTACCATTGACTATGGTATCTCGGTACTCTTCCTCATCCTGCCTTTCCCCGAGAGCCTACCGGATGCGCACTTTGCCGGTCAGGATAGACAGAAGAGCACTGCACCGCCAATTCATTGGCACTTCTCTTGTTTCCGGTCCTCGAGGAAGGTCCGGTGTTGCACACCCACCGCAGAGGCCGAGTACGCTGTCTGCAGCCCGCTGTCGTAGCCAAGTGCTTTGATGGTCTCGACCTGCGGGACTTTGGGTTAGTTATCGATGTTGTTCCACTCTTGTGTGATAACACTTCGCAATTAACATTGCTAAGAACCCAGCAGCATTCTCGGACCAAGCATATCGACATTCGCTTTCACTTCCTTAGAGACCATGTGGAGAAGGGTGACATCGTGCTCCGCCAGGTGGAGTGACCACCGGTTGGTCGACATCTTCACCAAGCCTTTGGATGGCTCGAGGTTTTCACTGCATGGGAGAGCTTGGGGTGGTTTGTCCTTATGGACTGCTGTGAGGGGAGCTTGTGCTTTCTTCGCTTACTATATTGATTATGCTTCGTCTCCTTTCTCGATTGCATTGCATATGGGTGCATTGGGTTTAGTCCTTCCAAGATAGGTTAGAGTGGTTCTTTTGTCTAGTTGCTTAGACTTCTTACTCTTATCTTATGCCTTGTGGATGCTCTATTAGTGCTTTCTTATCTCACTAGATTGAGCTAACTCACTTCTTGCGATCTAGCGAGGGCGGGCCACCTTCTGCAGACAGTGGTGCGTGTTTGCTCTCTAGTGTGTGTTTTACGGTCAGCTATTAGTCCTGGAGTCATATGGGGTAGATGAGGGTCAGTCTGAGCCATAGTATCCTCTATATCTTATCTATGCCTTAAGGACTACCTGTTTTCTTTGCCGCCTTCTCGTTTTTATTGCCTTGGTTCAGGGGGAGTTCATTTGGGAGCTTACGAATGTAATATTGACTTAACTCAACTTGAACTAAAAGTTACATCACATGTTGAGGGGAGTCGGATTTTCCGCATGTCATTCTGCATTGTAATATAAATACATTGAGCCTTGATTATTATCCGGTTATGACATGCTTATGATGATTTACATCTTGCCATGATTTATGCTTAATTGCTAGATTTATCATGACTTCATATGTGTAGACTAGCTTTTGCCATGATGAGTTAATTAAATTTGCTCAATTTGAAGTAAAACTTGTCATGTTAGCATTTGAGATTAGTCTCTTGAGCTATCCTTTTATGATTCATGCCATGTCAAATAGGCTAGGTTGAGCGTTGAATCTCTTTTGAGCCTTAGATTGAGTCGTCTTAAACTCTTGATGTAACATGAGTTAGTACAACTTGTTAAAAAAATAGAGACAAAAGATCTCTTCAGGCGAAAAACCGATCTCACCAATTCTCTCTCACGAGACGGCTTGCCATTGTACTAGGCATGAACTTGGAGAGAGTTTTGGATGACCTAGACTATCTTCTTAAGCTTTTTGCTTGGAGTAGTTGCAGCATGGCTTGAGATCTAGCACATGATAAAAATAGTGGTTGAAAACAACCATAAGCTTCAAAAGAAAAATGTTATTTGTGCTCAATTTGCTTAAGTTATCAAAAGAATCAAGTACTTAAACCATTGTTTTACTCTTGAGTATATAACACTCTATTTGGACTCGATATTAGATTCTTGGTTCCGCTTAGCTTGATTGACATGGCTTGCATCATCCTTGGATGTCTCTAGCTAGACTTTGCTTATTGATGACTTGACATGCTCATAAATGCACTAAAATTCAGATTGTCATCTAATTGCTTCTAGCTAGCTTATACATATCCCGTCATGATCTAGATAGCGCTCATTGAGTTATGGCTTGGTGTAATACATTATGGTCATTATGGATAATTCTCATGGCTCTAAATGCTTAGAATAAACAAACTTCACCATTTCATCCATCATCGTGACTTATTCTCTCTTTGCATTCTTGATGTGTTTATTGCCAAAAGGGAGAATAGATTGGAGAAAAGTCTTTGGGAATCTAGAGCTTGGAGAACAATTTACTATTTCTTGAGTTGCTCTAATGATTCTTTCTGTCGACATGGTCATGAGTTTCATCTCTTTCTTTGGACCATGTTGGACTCTTCAACCTCAACTTCATGCTTTTTCTGGGTTTGTCAATATTCTCATCAAGGGGGAGATTGAGAGACCATGTGGAGTTCATCCGTTGTGTATGATGAGTAATTGACATCGCTTACTTAAAAGTCGAGTTTGAGTCGGTTGGTTCGCACCTAGACGCGTTGCGTGGCGTAACGGGCTCGGTCGGACTTGGTCGAACCTAGTCGTTTGGGTTAAGGTTGCATATTCTGATGACTTGACAGGTTTGATCTCTATTTACGCTTTCATGTATCGAACGGTGCTATTTGACGTGTTTCTTGTCTGTATGACTGCAGGACGTCGATGCGGAGTCATGGTGAGACACGGTGGATCGGACTAGGCGCAGGTGGCGCTGAGGTCAGAACGGTCGGGATGTGTCGAAGACGACGTGGACTCGAGGTGGTTGCGAGGTGTGCGAGGCAAGGAGCGGAAGCTTCCTGAAGGTGCGGGAGGGCGAACGGAATTTCGCAAAACGCAAAACGGAACGGCGCCGTTGACTTAGCGGGCGAACGGGCGGAGACCCGTTAGCCAAGGCTATAAATAGAGGAGAGGGCTGCATACCCCTTCATGAACTCAATGCCTTCTAGAGGGAATTAGGATTAGCTCTAGTCAAAAGAGGCTTTAGAAGGTTGTTTGCTTTGTAGCCTTAGTGGTTGGGAGAGAGCAGGGGTGCACAGGCTGTTCAGAGGTGTTGTTGTGCTCTGTCTCCCTCCATGCCTTCGTGAGTGTTGGCTGGGTATTGCGTTCTCCCGTGTGTATTCTTGAGTGATCCTGTTGTGGAGAGTTGGATGTAAGCAAGACTATGTAACCATTTCTCTTGTTTTTCAATCATGTATGGGGCTGTTCTGTGATCCTCAATATCAATCAAGGATGATTTTGTTTGAGTTTGATTTCAGTTTTCCTATTCTCGGTTTCTCTGTTCTTAGTGTTCATGTTTCTAGGGTTTGAGGTAACTTTTGTTTCCCTTCATGAGATGGCATGAAACTTGATATTTAGACTCCTGTTGGTATTGCTAATATATCCACAAAGTCTCATGGCCAAAGGATCAACGATTGAGGAGTAATTTGTTTTTTTGTGGAGTCTCTGCATATTTTCAGTTTTGGACGAAATCTTTGTTTCCTGTTCTTTTGGCTAAGTTCTCCTGTTTCCTAAAGTCTGACTACTATTTATTTGAAGTTCTTAATCTTTTGGGCAAAGACGTGAGTTAAATTTCATCCATGTCTCATTTTGTTGGTGGTATGAAATTCCTTCTACTAGCTGTTTTCAGATTACAGAATTTCAGTTTTCAGCTAGTCTGCTGTCAGGTGCAGTTTTCTTCTTCCAATCTGTCGTTCGGCTGCAGCTGTATTTTCTATTTTCTTTGATTAGTGCTTCAGTCTGCAGCTCTGTTATTTGGATCGGCAAATGCAGTCTTCCCTGTTTATTTTCAGTTTTCACTGTCATCAACTCTCTGTTTTCAGCCTGCAGAAATCTCAGCCGAATGCTGTTTTCAGTTGATGCATAGTCTTGCCTTCCAGTTCTGAAATTCAGTCTGCAATTTTACTCCTTGCTGTTTTTGGCCGAAGGATTCAAGTTGTGTCAGTTTGCAGCAGAGTTTGAGTATATTTCTTGTGCTACCTTCGGTCTGCAGAAAGTTGCTATTCTACCATTTGAACTATTTTCTTTTGCCGTTTCTACAGTCTGCTCATTCTCTGAATCTCTCTTTGCCGATCTGCTATTTACTTCAGTCCTTGAGTCTTTCGGCAGCTTGCAGCCATTTAATTTCCTCTCGACTATGCAGTTTCCTTTTCAGTTGTCAGCAGCAAACATTACAGCAGGCATATTATTCAGCCGACAGCAGTAATCCTTCCTGCAGTTCACTGTGGTCAGACAAGTTTCAGAATCTGAACTTTAGTTCAGTCTGCGGCTGCTGTGTGTGTTTTACGGCAAAGCAAGTTTTCAGTAAATCAGTTTTTCTGATAGCGGCAGCAATCTCTCTCGGCAGTATTCAGTTGAATGCATTTGTTGTTCCTCTGCCAAATCAATATTTGTGATCTGAATTTCTCCTTCTTATTTCACCTGAAGAAAATGACTAAATCAATTGATCTCAGCCGAGCTTGTTAGTTTTATTCTCCTTGTCCATCTGCAGTACAGAACTACCAATAGTTCAGTTTTTCGGTTGACTTCATCTCTTTGAATCCAGTTTTCAGTTGCAGCCTTTGTGATACTCTTTTTGTTTTTCAGTTCTCAGCAGCAGCTTGTTTTCATTTTCTTTATCTGTTCTTTTCAATCTGTGGAGTTTGTATCAAGTCTGGTTTTCTTAGCTTTTGTATCTTCCTGGCTTCTATAGCCATCGGAGATAAGTCAAATTGTGTGAATTTGAACGGGGAGATTTTTAAAAGGCACCATTCACCCCCCCCCTCTGTTGCCATATCCGGTCCTACAGTCTAGCTCCATGCTAGGTAGCATAGTCTTAGTTGTGTCATCTTCTAAGAGGGGTTTGGCTCGGGTCTCCCCATTGAGCATAGGCTTGGGGACCCATTTGCTAGAGGAGGGGGCCTGGGTCCTTGGCATGGCTTTTGTGGGTGCTAGGGCAACTGAGTGCATATACTGAATAGCTGCTTAGATGTCTTCGTTGATCCTCCTTGAAAGGTCTTGGTCACCACACACCGTGATGACTCCTTCGGGACTTAGCAGTTTCATACAGAGGTAAGCATGGTGCAGCACTACCTCAAATCAATTGAGGGCCGCCTTGCCCATGATCACGTTGTACTAGTACAGGATATCGATGATGTCAAAGACCACACTCTTACTTAGGGCGCTAGCCCGACCCCAAACCCCACAATCATCTCAATCCTACCCAGGGCCGAGACTAGTTCACCCTAGAACCCAAGTAGTGGGATGCTAGTCTCTAACAGAGCGACCGCAAGACCCCGAGTCTACAGAATGTGGAGGCAAACATGATGTGTATAGAGCTTCCCCCATCCACGAACACCCACCTCACTTTGCACCTGGGCGATGGAGGTAGAGATCATCAGGGCATCATGGTATGGGAGGCTAACTCCAGTTGTGTGCTTAGGGACAAATGTGATGGGGATGTTGACCCACTGTGGGAGATCAATTGGGGTCACTAGATGTGGTGCACTTGGCGGGCATAGGACAAGTGTTGTCACTTTGATGTGAAGGTTGTGAGTTTCTGCCAGTGATTGCATGCACTATGCGGCATGGAGGATCAGCAGCCTACCCCCGGTCTCCAGCCGAAGTAGAGTAGATGGGGCGGGAAGCACGCCCGGGGTCATGGGTGCGGGAGGTGGGTTCGCGTTGGACGTGGCCTGCGCTTGCTATCATTGGAGTTATCGGGCTGAGGCGACGAGTCCATCCAAGTCTCATGAAAAGTCCACCCATGTATGTCACGCAGAAGTGACGGTTGTCGCTATGGTCGGGGTGTTGCTTTTCCCGCCTTCGACCGCCCTCTTGCTCTCGCCCGCAGTGGTGGTTCCGAAGGCCGCCATGATGGTCGTCATTGCAGTTCTTGCAGCAATTGTTGTGACTGCAGCGCGGCTAAGTGCCTTCGGACTTGACATGGTACACAGGGCAGTGGCCACAACTTTTCACCATGATGGCTTTGCCTCCTCTTGCTGCCGCTATGATGGTTTTGTACATACGAACAAACTCCACCAGGTTGAAGTTTCCCATGTATTTGGTGACCTCAGGCACCTAGAAACACACATGCCATGGCGTGGCTTGTAGGCTTGGGCTCAGTGGATTTGAGTGATCAACCAGACATGCCACCTCGTGGGTAGGTGCCATGAGGGAGGTCCGACGCGGGGTTGGGTATGAGGTCTTGTGTCTGGCCGACCTGAAGTATGTTAGCCCCATGGCATCTCGTGGCTTGTTCACATGCCCCTCACGGAGGCTAGGGCTTCCTTCCGCACTTGGTCGAGTTGTGTTTAAAGGTTGCTGGCTTCTCAAACTTCGGCCGCGTTCTCGCCGATGGCTTGAGCCTCCATGGAGATGTCTAGTTGCACCTCCGGTCTCGGGGTAGCGCGGGCTGCGACTCAACTTGACTTCGGCCTTGGAGGGGGTTCGCACCTTGGACCTCGCAACCTTTCGTACCTTCCCCTTCTTGGGCAGCATGGCTTCTTGCTCGAGATCCCCATGGACAACACCAATTGTCATTGGTACAAATCCATACAGTAAACTTAGAAGCACCCCCGAGTTGGATATGGAGATTGCCAAGAATACGAGGGACTCAAGGAGAAGATCACAACCACCACCTGTATTTGATATGAGTGTCTAGGGTTACAAGAATGCCCCTTCCATTACAAGGGTCATATTTATACGAGGAGGGGAGGAAGGCGAGTGAAGTTACAAGTTTGCCCTCAGGGCCTGGCTCACTCCTAGTGGTATCTACGTCATTTGTGCCATGTTGACCTCACCACGTTTGGGACCCTAGGGCTGGTTCGGGGTCGGCCCCGGACCTTGCCTAGGGTTGGCTCTGGACCCCCGGTTTTGCGTGCCTTGCCTAGGATTAGCCTCAAACCCCTTCGAGGTCAGTCTTGCATTCTTGCTCGTGGTTAGCCCAGGACCCTTTCGGGGTTGGTCTTGCATCCTCGTCTGGGGTTGGCCCTGGACCCTTTCGTGGTTGGTCTTGCGTACCTCGCCCGAGGTTGGCTTGGCGCAGGGTTGGCTTGCCAGAACTTCGTCGCCCCAAGTGTCATAGGCCTGAGACAGTGTGGGGACATTCCCCCAACAGTAGGCACCTTGAAGTCCTTCGGCTAGGTGCATTGCTGAAGGATAGCAGACAAGGGGGACTCCGGGTCCACTTGCCAGAGGGTGCTATGAGCACCGACATTAGCCTTGTGGCTTTCCACCCTCTCCATGACAACCTCCGCCACTATCGTCGTAGGCGTTTGTTGACTCTAAGCTTCCTGTATCTCCCTCACGGCGTTCCACAGATCTGCTAACTCATGCTGCAGCATCCCAAGGATCGCCTCCAAAGTGCCCTCTGTCTACCACGTCTGACGGCGAGGGTGCCATGCCCGACCGGGGTATCGATGAGGTTGCAGGGGAGGGCCCTAATATGCTGCACAGTAGCGGTGAGGATGCCGGGGTTGTGGATGTGATGGCACAAGTGTCGGGGCCATTGAAGGCGACGGCACGGTCGTCGGAGGTGGCGCCATGAGTGCTAGGGTCGTTGGAGGCGACAATGCGAGTGCTGTTGAGGTTACCATGGGAGCCGCCGCTACATCCTCCGCTCGTAGAACCTCTTGCGTCACCGCTTGCGTGCCTACTGACGGGTGATTGAAGGACCGAAATGGCGACAGAAGGGGGTGAATGTCGCTCTCTTTTAAAATCGCCACCGAGAATTCAAAGTACCTCACAGAAAATTAAAATTAATCTTGCTGAAATTTGGAACGCATTCGACACTGAAAAAATCAGCATAAATCAGAGAGTAGTCAGTAAAAATTTCAGCTGAAAATATTACCGTTTGATCTGCATGCGGAAGGGAGGAAAATCAGAAAAAGAATAAAAAGAAAAGGCACTAAGGAGTACTGCATGCTTGCCGAGAGAGAGAAAAAGAGGATTGAAAACTGAGTACTGCTGGCTGTACAAAATAGCAAGGGAAAGCACTGAAGTGGACAGACGTACTAGAGTCGCTGCCAAAAGCAGTTGCGATCGAATCGAGAACAAAACAACGATCTATAGCTTGGTTGAGGAACCTCTCGGACAACAAGCTAATTTGAGAGCACAAATTAATTGAGAAGGAAGACTCAAACTCCTACTCAAGATCAATCAAAAGGTTGAAGAGAGAAACCGCACGCATCGATCAAGTCAAGAAAAACTCGGAAGTCGCGGTAGGAAATGGGAAACACCAAAGCGCATAGTGTAGATCCGAAAATCAGAAACTTGATCACTCTCACACTGTTCTTCTTATGACAAAATACTTTGAACGTTAATCCAAATACTAGAGAGAACAGACAAGGGAGAAATTCAGATCATTGATTTATAATGCAAAGGCAAAAGAAAGTAGCAAAGACACCGAAAAGAAAAAGCGGTCAAGGAAAGACAAAACCGAAAATGCTAGACTGAAAAAGACTTCACTGTCATCTTGCAGAAAGGAAAAGAACCGAAATTAAGGGGCCAGACGGCACACTGATTTCAGCTACTACCAACCAGAGAAAGATCAATTAGAGACTCAAAACAGGATGCTGCAGGAGCTGAAAATGACGAGAATGACTGAGAACTTCATGGAGGAAGGAGACAAGTCACTTCGAAGAAAACAGCACAAAACCTGAACACCAAGAAGATGAAGTATTGAGCAGCCAGTGAATCTAATTGGGAGTAGATTTTGATTCCCTAATCACACGTCTCAGAGCTCTCAACCCTGGCAAGAACAATATCTTTAACCCAAGAAGAAACCAAGAACTCAATATTCCCTTGCTTACGAGAGCAGTAAACCCAAGAGGATAGAGTTTTACATTACTCTGGACAAAAGATCATATTTCTGCTAAGACTGCAAAGACAAGGAAAAGCAAACTAGCAGAAGAAACCTCAAAACCTCAGTAGCCTTTCAAGAAATGAAACACAGAGAGGAACAAGAACAGGAATAACTCAAACAAAAAGAAGATCACAAAACCAAAATATCTCAACACAAGATTTCTTGAATGGATTCATAGATATGAATGATTACATAACGAATTTACATCCACTTCAATCCATCCTTTCCCAATCCTCAAGAACACCAAGAGCCTCACAAGCTTCTTGGGAGGAACACAACACACTAGGAATGAACTAAACCCTAACTCTCTAGTGTCCTAAGGGGTATGCAGCCCTCACATCTATTTATAGCCCTTGGCTAACGGGTCTCCAACCCGTTACGCCGGCTAAACCCTAACGGAGCCGTCTTCCGCTTGTGCAGCCTTGCGAAATTCCTGTTTCGCCCCTCCTGCACCTTCCGGGAAGCTTCCGCGCTCCTTGTCTCGCACGCCTCGGAACCACCTCGAGTCCACGTCGTCTTCGACACATCTCGACCGTTCTGACCTCAGCGCCACCTGCGCCTAGTCCGGTCCACCGTGTCTCGCCACAACTCCGCCTCGATGTCCTGCAGACACACAGACAAGAAACACGTCAAATAGCACCGCTCGATACATGAAAGCGTAAATAGAGATCAAACCTGTCGAATCATCAAAATATGCATCCTAAACCTATACGACCATGTTTGACCAAGTCCGACCGAGCCCGTTACACCACGCAACGTCTTGGTCCAAACCAACCAACTCAAACTCGACTTTTCTAAACCGATGTCAATTACTCATCATACACAACGAGATGACCTCCACATGGTATCTCAATCTCCCCCTTGATGAGTATATTGACAAATACCGAAAAAGCACAAAGTTGAGTTTGCAAAGTCTAACATGGTCCATAAGAGCAAGATTGAAGCTAATGACCATGTCGACAGAAGGAGCAAAAGAAAGAACAATTTTTCCTCAAAGCTCCCGAAGTGGCTTTTTCTACCACTATTTTCCCCCTTTTGACAATAAACCCATCAAGAAGGAAGGAAGGAGAAAAAGTCATGATGATGGATGAAATGGCTGAAATTTGTTTATTCTTAGCATTTAGAGCCATCAAAATGACCATAACAGATTACATCAAGCCATAACATACAAGTATGCTACAAAGATCATGACTAAGTATGTAAAGTGAGGCTAAACAACATAAGGTATAATCTGAATTTTAATTGAAGTGCTTAGCAAGTCAAGTCAAACAAGATTTTAGTCTAGCTAATGATATCCACAAATGATACAAGCCATGTCAATAAGCTAAATGGAATCAAGAATCTAGTGTTGAGCCAACTAGAGTGCTATTTGTTCAAAAATGATACAATTGTTGGAGTACATTGAACATTTTTTTAGCAATTGAGCACATTTGACATTTTTCTTTGGAAATCACATGATTGTTGCCAACCATTTTTTTTTGTTATTTTGTCATGTGCTAGATCTCAAGCCTTATACGATCACTTCAAGCAATGAGCTTAAGAAGATGATCTTGGTCATCCAAATCTCCCCTGAGTTCATGCCTTGTGCAATGGCAAGCCGTCTCATGAGAAGGAATTGGTGAGATCGGTTTTTCGCACAAAGAGATCTTTTGCTTTTAATAGATTGTACTAACTTATGTGTCATCAAGAAACTATATAGCTCAATCTATTGCTCAACTAAGATTCAAGACTCAACTCAGCCTATTTGACATGGCAAGAACCATAAAAAGATAACACAAAGCTGACTAGTCTCAAATATGAACATGACAGGAATTAGGTCAAATTTAGCATTTTAATTAACCTATCATGGCAAAGACTTGACTACACATATAAAGTCATGATCAAAATAGCAGTGGAGCATAAATCACGGCAAGATATAATATAATGAAAACATGTCATGAAAGGATAATAATCAAGACTCCATTAAGTTATGTTACAAATCAAATGAAGAAAATCCACTCCCCTTAACTTGAGATACAACTTTTAGTTCAAGTTGAGTTATGTCATCATTAAAATCTAGAAGTTCCCAAATGAACTCCCCACGACCAAAGCAATAAAAGAGAAGTCGGCAAATAAATTAAGAAAGGCAGTCCTTAAAGCATAGATAAGATAGAGAATACTAATGACTCAGACAAACTCTTATCTACCCCATATGACTCCAGGATAACCAGCTGACGAGTAAAACACACACTAGAGAGCAAACACGTACCCTGTCTACCCGAGGGTGGCCCAACCCTCGCTAGAACCTAAAAGAAGTGAGTGAGCTCAACCTAGTGAGATAAGAAACACTATCCCGAAAGCACAAGATAAGAGCAAGAAGTCTAAGCACTCGGCAAGAGACACACTCTAACCTATGCTAGAAGGACTAAACCCAATGCACCCTCGCGATGCAATAGTAAGGATCTGAAGCATAAATAACATGATAAAGCGATAAAGCCCAAAGCTCCCCTCACAATAGTCCATAAGGACAAACCACCCCAAGCTCTCCCATGAGTGAAAACCTCGTGCTATCCAAGGCTTGGTGAAGATGTCACCACCGGTGGTCACTCTCCACAAGTGAAGCACTATGTCACCCTTCTCCACATGGTCTCGAAGGAAGTGATATCGATGTCGATGTGCTTGGTCCGTGAATCTTGCTTTGGGTTCTTAGCAATACAAATCGCAGATGTGTTATCGCAAAAGAGCGGAATCGATCGATAGATAACCCAAAGTCCCGCAGAGTCGAGACCATCCAAGCACTTGGCTACGACAGATGGCTGCGACAATGTACTCGGCCTCGGCGATGGATTGTGCAACAACGGATGCTTCCTCGAAGACCAAGAAATGAGAGAAGTGCCAATGAACGCGGTGCCGAAGTGCTCTTTCTATCTATCCTACACTGCAAAGTCTCGCATCCGAAAAGGCTCTAAGGGATGAGCAGGGAGGAGGAAGAGTACCATATACCATAGTCAATGGTAGCTCGAAGGTACCGAAGATACGCTTCACCGCTTTGGCGGTGAGACACGCGAGGAGAAGCACAAACCGAGTACAAAGACACACCGAGAAATGTATGTCCGTCTCGAGGTAGTGAGGTACAAGAGAGCCAATCATACTTCAACTCCTTTTGATCGACTGGCTCGCCGTCCTCATCTGGGTCTAAAACGGCTGTAGAAGCCATTGGAGTTGACACTGGCTTGCCATCACTCATGTCTAAGCGTCTCGGGAGATCACGAGTGTACTTGCCTTGATGCAAGAAGGTACCCTCCAGTCTCGCTTGATCCGGAAGCCAAGGAAGAAAGTCAACTCACCCATCATGCTCATCTCAAACTCGGTGCTCATGACATCCGAGAACTGTGAAACTAGAGCATGAGAAGAGCCGCCAAAGATAATGTCATCGACATAAATTTAGACGACGAAGGTCATTGCCAAGTCGGCGAGTGAACAAGGTCTTATCAACTTTACCCATCTTGAAATCATGTCTCAGAAGGTAGGATTTAAGCCTCTCATACCAAGCTCTAGGGGCTTGCTTGAGCCCATACAAAGCTTTGGAAAGCTTGAAGACATGACTAGGGTATTTGGGGTTCTCGAGCACGGAGGTCGTCGACATAGACTTCTTCCTCAATGAAGCCATTGAGAAAGGCGCTCTTGGCGTCCATCTGGTAAACCTTGAAACCCTTAGAAGCGCAAAGGCAAGCATAATTCTAATGGCCTCAAGGCGAGCTACGAGGGCAAGGTCTCCTCGAAATCTAGACCCTCAACACAGGAGTACCCACGAGCAACCGTCTAGCCTTGTTTGGATGACTACCCCATCCTCGCTCGCTTGTTCTTGAACACCCACTTGGTTCCAATGATATTGTGACCTCGAGGGGCTCAACAAGCGTCGAACCTTGTTTCTTCGAAACTCTCAAGCTCCTCATGCATGGCATTGACCCAAGACTCATCGGATAAAGCATGATAAACGTCTTTGGGCTCAAAGGAAGCTACGAAGGCAGAGTGGAGACAGAAAAGTGACACGCCAGACTTGGAGCGTGTGACTCGTTCAAAGAGATCTCCAATCATCGCTTTCGAAGGATGAGACTTTTGAATATGTCTTGGAGGTCTGGATGAGATGAAGAAGTGGCCTCTACCTCGTTACACGGCGGGGTAGGAGCAGAGCCACTAGCTCGGAAAAAGCGAAGGCATGGGTCGATCACCTTGAGGTGCGGTGGAAGAAGGCACCTCAAGGGGTGGATGAGGGACTGGATCAGGTAGACAACCCTCGTCTCCATCATCCTCATCATCCACGAAGATGGTCTCGGACTGCTCTAAAGAACCTGAGATATCGGGCCTAGTCCCCGGACTGGCCTCATCGAAGGTCACCTCACAGGTTTCTACCATTTTGCTAGACTCGCAGTTCCAGACCCTATAGGCCCCAAGAAGTCGAATAGCCTAGAAAGATTCTATCACAAGAACGTGACTCGAACTTATCTAGGTTCCCGGACTTCAGAATAAAGCACTTGCAACCAAACACACGAAAATGAGAAACACTGGGCTTTCGCCCATATCTCAACTCATAAGAGTGCGGTGCAAGTGTGCCATCAGAAAAACTCTGTTCAAAACATGGCACGCGGTGGCTATAGCCTCACCAAAACTTCCGCGGTGTAGAGTATTCATCAAGCATCGTCACGCCATCTCGACCAAGGTGCGGTTCTTCCTCTCCACGACACCATTCTGGCGAGGGGCGTATGGAGAAGAGAACTGGTGCTCTACACCTGTCTCACCACAGAACCTCTCGAAGTAGGAATTCTTGAACTCCGTGCCATTGTCACTGCGGATCGCTCGTAAGGCACCTGGAAGCTCAACAGAAAGCCTACTGAAAAGACCTCAGAAATGTGTAAACGTCTCATCCTTCGAGGCTAAGAAAAACACCCAAGAGTACCTCGAGAAGTCATCGACCACGACAAGAACATACCACTTCCCTCCTGCAGACTGCACTCGAGCTGGTCCAACGGTGTCCATGTGGAGCGGTGTCCGGTGCATCGGTCATAGTCACTATGACCGGAGGGTGAGAAGCGGCAACCATCTTCTTGGTCTTAGGCATGGAGCACAAACAAGATCTTTGACCATCTTGAGTTTTGGTAGACCACGAATGAGATCGTGGTCGCTAAGTCGGGTCAAATGATCAAAGCCAATATGACCAAGTCTCCTATGCCGAAGGAAAGATGCGGGACTTAGAAGCAACCAAGCAAACGGAGAGGATCACCGGAAGACTCAACAAAATCAGCACGAAAGATCCTCCCATATCGAGAAATCCATAAACCGGACTACCCAAGAATCAAGAATTTTGCAAGCGTTTTCTTAAAACATACCTCAAAACCGTCATCGGTGGTGGGAAACCGAAAGCAAATTGTAATGCACTTACTAACCAAGGCAACATCCTTCAAAATGAAAGAATCATTAACGCACGGTCCATTTCGCGATGACACGCCCGGATGAAGAATCTCTAAAGGTGATCGTCTCATCACCGAAGCTCGAAGGGAAGAAAACCAACGTGAATCTCCGGTCATGTGTCGTGAACACCCGAGTCTCTGAGCCAAACCTTTCCTTCCCTTCCCGTGAACACGAGTCAAGCAGAGTAAAGTCTCGATCTTGGGGTAAATCAACGATGATTTTGGCACCCAATCTTGAGTAACACGTCGGCGTATGAAGTAGTCACACACGGTGACCTCTAACTACCCTCGCTCTCCGTCGCTCAAAGCGGAGGGTGCGTGTGCGCACACAAGGCATTCTTTGGATCCGACTGCTACGGGAGAGCGAGTTGAAGCACCGGCAACATGCTGATCTCGCCGCGGATAGCTATCTCGATTGGGAAAACGAGATCTACCCTCAGGACGGCGGAAGTCATGACCGAAGGGAGCATGAGGACGAAAACCAGAAAACTCGGAAAAACCAAGTCCTCGATCTTGCCCAAAGCCACCAACAAGCAAGCCTAAACCTCGTGTTGGTCTTAGGTGCACTCAAAGTCCGGGGCTGACCACGAATACGCCTAAGAGCGCAACACGGTCTCTGGCGCGATCTTGGCGCGCTTGAAGCAATGGTCAATCAAATGTCCATCCTTCGACGAAGGTGCAATGATACCGCCTTACGAGGGGTGAAGTAGCATGAGATGGCTTCACCTTCGAGAGGTCAAGCTGCGGTGAAGTCACCTTGTCGTCGAAATCCTTGAACAAAGCCCGCCGATTTAAATTGAACATTCTTGTTCTTGGGCTTGACCTCAATCACACTGCGACTATGGGTGCGAGCACTACGGTGGATGCTTCCTCACATCCTCGGGAGATCATATCCTAGACCTTGATTGAACTTGCAAATCTTTGATTGGTCTAGAATAAGATTGAGTTTCTTCTTGCCTCCTACAAATTTCTCAAGAGTGTTCATAAGGTACTGACACTCCCGAAAGAGAGAGATGCAAGAGGAGCAAGGAGAAGAAGAGACAGCGGGAGGAGAGGAAGAAGAACCAATAGCGAGAAGAGCGAATAGCACGTGCATATTTCTCCTTATGCACGCCACCTCAACCTTGAGGGCTTCGCAGGACACACGAGGGCAGTCCTAATCCTAGCCATTTGGTCTTCGTAACTCTTCCTAAACGTCTCTACCATGTCCTTATCCTTTTCCAATACCTCCGCACAGAAGGCACAAGTAGGACGTGATTTTTCTAGAAGGTCCTTAGTTAGCTTCACATTTTTCATCCAATGCAATCAAGTTAGATTTTAGTTTATCACAATTTTTGCATGGTGAGCTAACAGGTCCTTAGAAGCATTCGAGCCATTTTCTTATTATCATCAACAAATTCTTGAAACTGTTTGGAGACGATTCAAGTTCGTGATAAGCTTGGGACAATTTACACATGACGCAATAGGCTCAAGAAGAAAAGCTTGTAATTCGCAATTTTATGATCCGCCTGTTTTAGGTTCATCTTCAAATTGTTACAACTTTCACAAGTCTCGGGCGGATCGAGAAGCAATGTATAAAGACCTCTAAAAGCATTATCCTTATCCTCACATGAGGTGCAAGAAATATTCTCAACGAGAGAAGATGAAACAGAACTATCCTACTCATCTCAAGCTCGGAAGAAGACTAATGTTCTCCACCTTAACAATATCAAGCTCGGAGGACACACTATCATGCAAGGTCATTAGTTTCTCCATGTCACCCAACAGGCGCAGCATGTATCACAATCATCACGGGAGGGAGCAGATGTAAGTGAAGTAAGCTCCCGTGATAGTCTATCTACTTCCTTCTCTAACTCAGTACACCTAGCCTTAGCTCTAGCAAGAAAACCACCTAGCTTAAGAAAAGCATGATTTAGCTGGTCGTAGGTGGGGCATACCTCGTCCGAGTCGAGATGCTGACTAGTCGTCGCTCAATTAGCCCTCGAGGGCCATGAAGCACATGCCGGGAGAAGTCGTCGCCGCCATCCTTGGGCTCTTGGTCCCCCGTCCCGTCGTCGTCGCTCCATCCCTCCACCTCGCTAAGGTCGAGGTCGTCGAAGGCGGTGAGGACGCGGTGGAAGAGCTTCTTAGCCTTCCCAAAGTTGCGGAACTTCTTCTTGCCTTGGATAGGTGCTGAGGGCTTCGTGTTGCGGTTCTTGTCGGTGTAGTCGTTCTTGCCCGAACCGCCGTAGTCGCCTTTGCCCTTCCCCAGCTTGGGGCAGTTTGCTCGGATGTGGTTGGGGCCACCACACTCGAAGCAAATCACGGGTCCTCCTCTTTTTCCATCCCTCCTTCTCTTGTAGGCATGAGAAAATTTCCGAGCAAGGAGAGCCAACTGATCATCCGCAGTGCTCTAGCGATCATCGATTCGTCACGAGAGCGAGCAAGGAGAAACCGCAAATCGAATCGGAGAGAGGCCCAAGAAGAAACGGGATCGGTGACTAAGGCCATCGAGCGTGACTTCGACCTCGAGACAACGTCAATCTCGTGAGTCTTGAGGCGAGTACAAGGCGTCAAGAGTCGGGTCGAGAGGTCTCATTGTGTCTTTGATGGTGGTCACTTTCATTTCCCAAACACGCAGATCGAGTGCGGTGAGCATCGATGGCGTTGTCCGAGTCGAGTGCGTGAGACCGACCGCTCGGAGGTTGCTCAAGATCTTGTGAAAACGCGCAAAACACTCATCAAGGGACTCGCCAGCGAGCATTTCAAACTTGTTGTAATCTCGCTTGAACTGGTCCTGTCGCACGGTTTTATTTGGGTGGTGCCCTCATGGTAAGCATTGAGGTCGCCCAAATATCGAAGCGACGGAAGATGAGATATGCGGTCAAACTCACTACGACTCGGGCCACAGGTTATGATGTTCCTTGCCTTAGCGTTTGCCTCAACGTCGACCATGTTTCCAACATTGGCGTCCTCATCGCAGAACAACAAACCGAACCTTGACCTTCGCCGGATGGCGTAGCCACGAGCTGGTATGTAGGTCTCCATCCGACTCTTCCGAAAGGATAGTCCATCCCATCGAAGATCGGGGGCTTGGTCGAGTACTTGTCCGTCGCCATGGCTCTTGAGACCGGTTAAGATCTATGAGGAAGAGCTAACCGGCTCTGATACCAATTGAAGGACCGAAATGGCGGCGGAGGGGTGAATGTCGCTCTCTTTTAAAATCGCCCGAGAATTCAAAGTACCTCACGTAAAATTAAAATTAATCTTGCTGAAATTTGGAACGCATGCGACCTCGAAAAATCAGCATAAATCGAGAGTAGTCAAGAAAATTTCAATTGAAAATATTACCGTTTGATCCGCATGCGGAAGGGAGGAAAATCGGAAAAAGAATAAAAAGAAAAGGCACTAAGGAGTACTCTGCATGCTTGCCGAGAGAGAAAGAGAAAAAGAGGATTGAAAACTGAGTACTTTGGCCGTACAAAACAAGCAAGGAAAGCAATCAAGTGGACGGACGTACTAGAGTCGCCGCCAAAAACAGTTGCGATGCGAATCGAGAACAAGAACACGATCTATAGCTTGGTTGAGGAACCTCTCGGACAACAAGCTAATTTGAGAGCACAAATTAATTGAGAAGGAAGACTCAAACTCCTACTCAAGATCAATCAAAGGTTGAAGAGAGGAACCGCACTAACCGATCAAGTCAAGAAAACTCGAAGCTGCGGTAGGAAATGGGAAACACTGAAACTGCACAGTGTAGATCCGAAAATCAGAAACTTGATCACTCTCACACTGTTCTTCTTATGACAAAATACTTTGAACGTTAATCCAAATACTAGAGAGAATGAGACAAGGAGAAATTGATCATCGATCGCAAATGAAAGGCAAAAGAAAGTAGCGAAGACACCGAAAAGAAAAGGCATCAAGGAAAGACAAACCGAAAATGCTAGACGAAAAGACTTCACCGTCATCTTACGTAAAGGAAAAGAACTGAAATTAAGGGCTAGACGGCTGCGATTTCAGCTACTACCAACCGAGAAAGATCAATTAGAGACTCAAAACAGATCTTGCAGAGCTGAAAATGACGAGAATGACTGAGAACTTCATGGAGGAAGGAGACAAGTCACTTCGAAGAAAACAGCACAAAACCTGAGCACCAAGAAGATGAAGTATTGAGCAGCCAGTGAATCTAATTGGGAGTAGATTTTGATTCCCTAATCACACGTCTCAGAGCTCTCAACCCTGGCAAGAACAATATCTTTAACCCAAGAAGAAACCAAGAACTCAATATTCCCTTACTTACGAGAGCAGTAAACCCAAGAGGATAGAGTTTTACATTACTCTGGACAAAAGATCATATTTCTGCTAAGACTGCAAAGACAAGGAAAAGCAAACTAGCAGAAGAAACCTCAAAACCTCAGTAGCCTTTCAAGAAATGAAACACAGAGAGGAACAAGAACAGGAATAACTCAAACAAAAGGAAGATCACAAAACCAAAATATCTCAACACAAGATTTCTTGAATGGATTCAGAGATATGAATGATTACATAATGAATTTACATCCACTTCAATCCATCCTCTCCCAATCCTCAAGATCACCAAGAGCCTCACAAGCTTCTTGGGAGGAACACAACACACTAGGAATGAACTCTTGAAACCCTAACTCTCTCTATTGTGTCCTAAGGGGCATGCAGCCCCTCACCTCTATTTATAGCCCTTGGCTAACGGGTCTCCAACCCGTTACGCCGGCTAAACCCTAACGGAGCCGTCTTCCGCTTGTGCAGCCTTGCGAAATTCTCGTTTCGCCCCTCCTGCATCTTCCGGTAAGCTTCCGCGCTCCTTGTCTCGCACGCCTCGGAACCACCTCGAGTCCACGTCGTCTTCGATACATCCCGACCGTTCTGACCTCAGCGCCACCTGCGCCTAGTCCGGTCCACCGTGTCTCGCCACGACTCCGCCTCGATGTCCTGTAGACACACAGACAAGAAACACGTCAAATAGCACCGCTCGATACATGAAAGCGTAATAGAGACCAAACTCATCGCATCGGTGATCGCCTTCTAAACCCGTACGACAAGTTCGACCAGGTCCGACCGAGCCCGTTACACCACGTAACGTCTTGGTCCAAACCAACCAACTCAAACTCGACTTTTCTAAACCGATGTCAATTACTCATCATACACAACGAGATGACCTCCACATGGTCTCTCAGTGATGTTCGTTGCAAGTCATGCCAAAGTGCCACTGCCACGGCGGTAGGGTCCCTTGACCATCGGCCCCTACGTCGTTGCCTTGGTTGTCACCACAGTCGTAGTTCTCTTCCTCTTAGTCACTACTGCTGCCTTCTTCAGTGCCATCGTTCCTTCATCTTGTAACTTCTATGCCATCCCCCATGGACGGCGCCAACTGTTGTGGTTATAGACCAAACAGTAAACGAGGGGTTATAGAGAGTCCACTAGGGGCTATCCAAAGCTTGTATACACTCAAAGTGGGGGTGAATAATGAATTAATTGTGTCCGTATTCTTCCTCTTGTTAAGGCTATATATAGCCCTAGGGCCAAATTACAAAAATACCATTGCTTTGGCTCACTATGCTAGGGGTATAAATGTCCTTTTCATGGTTAATAGGACTCTTGGCCCAGGATGCCGAATGGGTAAAGGTGGGGCCACCTCCCAACAGTCGATTTCATCGATTTGTTGAAAAATTGGCTAACACATTGTAATAGGAAGTACCCTCCATAGGGACATGGTGGTGCTGTCAATAATTTTCCAATGGCAACAGTATCCTAATCTTTTAGGACTAGAAGATGTGTGTTACAAGGATTCCTAGATGAATTTTAATAGAATTAGAACTACTTCTATTTTTAATTCTTACTTCTCTTTGGAGGACTATAAAGACTATATAAAGCCTTGAGTTTTGACTATAGAGAACCTAAGAAGCAAGCCACAAATCAACTCATCGAAACAAGAGGTGCACACATCGACTAGATGCTAGGTTATTCTTTAGTATTAGATTATTTAATAAGGCAAGAATCCGAGAGTCCTAAAGATTCAAGGGGGTTATAGGAGATCGATAATCCCTTATATTCTTTTCAAGTTATACTTAAGAAATTTGTGATCAGTTTCAGCAAATTTTTTTATCTTTCATCATGACTTCTTGGCCATCATTATTTTGGTTTAATACGAGATTTGTCTATTCCATTCTTAATATCACAAACGCTTGTACCATAGTTACCCATTCGCCACTGCCAAAACACCTAACTTGATGCCTTGCTCGTTTTACCTTCAACTTCTGGCTTTTAATTCACTATTTTTTAATTTTGTCTTTTTTGGCTTTTTGGTTTTTTGGGCGTTTTTGCCTTTTTTTTCGTATTCCTTCGCATGGTTCGTGATAGGCTAATCTATTTTTTATTTTAATTTTTAAAATTTAATTATACCAAATAAATCATCATCAATTATAATAAAAATAAATCAGCTATTAAAAAAGTCATAAGTCATCGTTAAACTGAGCGCCCGGTGTCCACACTATTGGCGGCCGGCTCCGGCTGCGCCCTCGCCGGGCACCTAGGATCTACGGTCGTTGGGACCTTCTGTGAAACCGGAATAAACGAGACCGCTAAAATTGGTTCCCGTCGCCGCTGATGGCAAGCCGCGTCTGCAATTTGGCTCCCTTGTCGTCTCCTACAGGAGCCAAGCGCTCATGTGCACAGTGCGCTATACGCTGAAAAGTGGAAGCCTGCGAACCAACTTCCAAGCAAGCTCTCTACTCTTGCTTGATGCCCACAAAGGATAGGCCCACACGTAGTACAATTATTGGGCATTATAGCCCACAAATAACTGGACCCTTTAACATTCTGTTCCGAGAGAAACTCGGTTCACCTTGTCCCCCATTAAAGTAGTGAGCAGTTGCCTCTACGGACTAGTGGGTATCTAGCTTAGGGCCGCTTCAAGTGAGACTTCGGTTTTTTCCATTCCCCTATTTGGAACGTGACGGTTTTTTTATTTTGATTTTTTATTTTAGTTTTTTGGGGCTTTTCTTATTCTTTTGTATTGTATGTAGAGATATAATAGCTTTTATTTTTATTTTTAATTAAATGACTTTGAAAAATTTAACCGTCATTATAGTATATAATTTTAACAAAAACTAACTCGTAAAAGCTACAGCCGGTTGGAGTCCAGGCCCTTGGTTAAGTCAGCCCAACGTTGGGTGGGCCCACGATCGTCATGAACCACTCGACCAGTTTGTACATGCTAATCTTGTCATTACTAATCAAAAGGGAAATCTGCAATTTTGTCCGAAAGTATATATTTTTTTGGACCAATGTTGTCTTCCAGATATGTTTAAACGAAGAAATATTAAAAGATACCCGAGACAGTCGAGTTTCAACAGGGAATTTTTTGAGACGAATGATATTAGTATTCAACACGCGAGGAAAACAACAAAGTTGCACATGAGTACAACCCCTCCCCTTTGTCTTACCTGCTGTTGGGAATACATGGGGATGGGAATTGTACGACACAAAATGGTCAGTGCCAGCAGCTCTCCACAGTTCATCCATGCATCTACGAGTGAGTGAGGTGATTACAAATTCTTCCTACACTTGCCTGCGGTGTGGCTAAGCTGCAGTGAACCATGAATATATGTTTAAAACGCGTGAATTTCACACAAGTTTTCCTACGAAACAACATCTATAGGTCCTGCATCATCCCATGGAATATCCTACGCTCCTAGGAAACAACATAGTTCCCCCATAATCCCATGTGTTCCTATACATTTATAGTGAGACCGAAACCATTATTAATCAGTTGGATGTGCATGCTATATTTAAAGAATATTTTAATCCCATGTGTTCCTATACATTTATAGTGCGTGAGGCGAAACTATTAAAAGTTGGATGTGCATGCTATATTTAATATTTTCAAATTGTATGACTAAATTGTACTATACCTAGTTGAAATTGCACTGTAACTAATGGTGGTTTATTTGATATAATTAAATTTAAAAAAAATTAAAAAATAGGTTAGCCCACCCATCACGGACAATGCAAACGAATACGAGAAAAAAAGAACCGGCAAAAAGCTCAAAAAGCAAAACATCATAAAAAGACAAAATTTGGAATAGTGAAAAATAAACCAAAAGCCAGAAATTCAAACTGAAATAAGCGGGTCAAATCCATCCATGTTCATGTTAAAAGTAGCGTACTCCTTGTAATAAATAATAAGTGTTGTTCTCCAACAAGTGTAGTAAAACAATTCTAACTTTGATCAACAATATATTTACATAAATTTAGATGGTCATATGAAAATGATATAATTATTTTTATTGAAAAAATACTTTCATAATATTGAAAATGCATATCTTGTACTTCAAGTGATGATGCTGTTTAATACATGCATGGTTCATAAACAGTGCGATCATATGGCACAAAACAAAGTCCCATCGGACCTCCGGCCACATGAGACAGATTATATGGCTAATCATTTTGCGGCGCAAGATATACCAATGAAGTCTTCAATAAAATTTATAAAAGGAAAGCCACCAACATGTATGCTCCATCCTTCAGCGCAGAAGATCTGGATCTAACGGAATATATTGCCTGCGTTTGCGGCGGGTCTTCAGCTAAACAGTGATTAAGTACAGACTACGCAGAACAAAAAAAAAAAATTTAGAGAAAGTACAACACAAGAGGACACACCGAAGTCCACAAGGAAACTGCTAGAGCTGAGCAACTGAGGCTGCGAGCACTGAACAGAGCTTAATTAATCAATTAAGATAGGGACAAGGGTCTCTGAGCTAGATCTCTGACTGGATCTACTTTATTTATTCAAATGTGGGTTAAAACTTCATTTAGAGAGGATGTCTGTGCCCTCCTACTCTATCCTGCTATACCCTTTTATTTTTCCTTTACTTTAATCAGACCATATATTTGATTTCAGCAGGGCATTACAATTAGTGTGTCAATGTTTAGCAAAATGTGACCAGTCACAATGAGCATTGATATATGTACTGAATTTAGTTGGATGGTCTATATCAAAGGTACTAGGTGAAAATTGAGCTTCTATTTGCACAACTGGTTCAAATAGACCATAAACCATAAATTATCCGGCTACTCTATTTTTTGAGGTTTTTTGTTTCAACTTTTCACTAACACATGCATCTAGATTTTTGGTGGGGTTGGATATATTTAAAGAAGAATTATTAGAAAGCCCTTTTATTATTTATTTTTTGAGATCACATCTACAACCACAAACCATCTTTAAATTTTATTATTTTGCCATATGGCACTCAAATAACCGGGATAGTTCAGTCTAAATAAAAAAAACATGACAACTGATAGTCAAATCGAATGAATCATTGATATCGTACAGTATTAAGGTCTAGAGTGACTTTACTCTGTTTTTATGCTTTGTAATGTTGAGGGCTACATTGAGCTTAGTCCTAGTATTATATATTTTTCTTAATTATGCCTACTAACCAAAATATATTGAACTTTGATCGTTGATATATATCTTGGTGACCTTCAATATTCGTCCAAGCCCTAAACTCAGGCGCAGGCTACTCAGGATTGGCTGCTAGTCTGCTAATACATGTATGTTCAGGTCTAACTATATGAGCAGTAGAGCGCCAACTCATTTAGTCGTTTATGTGCGAAGCACGCATATTTCTGTATCTAAGAATATGTGCATATGGCTGATCAAATGATGTGCCTGAATTCTTGAGAGCATGCTTACAGCTAGCTGATTGTAATTCTCCCACTGATTAATAAAGATTAAAGTTGCCTTCCCTTAAAATTAAAAACACACAAAAAATGAAATCAGCTAATTGACAGCGACACACTGACAGACCTGAAAGATTACCCTTATAGGTAGCATGCATGTACCCTTGTGTATCACCGAGAATAAGACCTCCACAAAATAGTACTACATGTATATAGTTTTGCCACTTCAGCCGATACGAGGTCTGTTATTTGCGGTTTTTAAAAATGATTTTTGATTTTTACTATATTATCTAACTTTTAAATAGAATATTTTTTTAAAACAGGATCTACAAGTTAGTTATAGTAAATGTTAAAAACCCAACATCTGTTTCAGCCAAAATCACAAGTGAGTATCTCTTTTTCATAATATCTATCGTAAATAGTCAAAATTCAAAATTTTCAATCAAAATTATAAACCACAGTTATAAAAACCAGACTAAGACCTTCAGCTTCCCCACATCTAGCGCAGGACCCGGCCGTCCCTGTGAAGTTAATTTGTTGGATTCGATTAACCACACCCAGTTAATTACCTCGATCGGGCAGCAAGGACAGCTGCTAGAAATTTTCCCAACTAGTAATAGCTAGTAACCTTGGTACAACAGGGGGTGTAGTATTTTACTTGTGGTAGCCCTGGAATAATTGTCATCTACTACATTTGGAATCCCTAAACCCATGTCGTGGGCATGCTTGTCGGTGTTGCTCGTGCATCCACACAGCTACTCATCGAGTAACTACATATCGTTTTATAATAGTGTTTTTTTTCGAGGAAGAGGACATGATCTATGTGTGTCATTCGGAGTACAATAATTATACTGAGAGTTACTGTGATAATCCTCAAAACTATTTAACCAAAATCACTTAATTAAGAAGTAATTAATACATTAATATAAGAATGAACATTCAATCATCCAACACAGAAATTAAATGAAGTATCATTATACAAAAAGTCCGATTACATAGAAACTTAATTACAAGAATGAATCTATCAAACATTTGATTACAATGCTATAAGTCCAACGTACAAAAATTACAATCTCAAGAATTACAAAAGACTAAAGTCCTACAAGTAAATGTTACAAAATTTCAATTTCATCTAATTTAAAAATACAACTATAGAAATGATGGAGAACAATTAATATTGTAATATCATCGGGCTCTATATGCCGAAGACCTTAAGCCCTATGTGCCTTGGAGTTATAATAATAAAAGTACATAGTCTCTAATTATTGTTCTCTGCAACTACCCTGATAGGCTTATTTTCATTGGAGTGGTCCTGTACCAAACAAATGCATATACTCCATGACTAGTGTTATTAACCCTCAATAATGACACGGGTCATTACAGGTGGTATTAGAACAATGGTTTGAGGACTACACCCTATAATTAGAGACTAGTAAAAACTTAAGTGACTTTTTACGTACTTGTTATATTGCACTAAGTAATATTTTAACTCTCTACTTGATGTCACTTAGCTAGTTTAATTCTCAAAATTTATCT
This sequence comes from Bonia amplexicaulis, assembly GCA_036346245.1. Taxonomy (NCBI): domain Eukaryota; kingdom Viridiplantae; phylum Streptophyta; class Magnoliopsida; order Poales; family Poaceae; genus Bonia; species Bonia amplexicaulis. The sequence goes on from CM070751.1 coordinate 7,009,705, forward strand.
TTATAAAAATTTATTTCTACTGTAAGTCAGATCTCCATGACTAATAAACACTTCAATTGTAGGATGGTACTATTTTCGATCCCTATGAGTGAGGTCCATGGGGACCACGTCGCACTCCAAGGGCGTATAAAGATAAATTTTGAGAATTAAACATTTGACATTAGGAGGACTCTTCCCCAAGTATATGGAGGAGCTAGCAGTCGGGAGACAACCCCGACAAGCAGGAGTAGTAGTCACAGGCATCGCGCTAGCTCCAGATTATCGGTTACAGTACTTTGGGAACCACTACTCTCCTTCTTACTATATCACCCTACAGACTGTAGCCAGGTAGGCCCTTACCACATTGAGGGTGCACTTTCAGGATTTTCTTCGGACTACCCAGTTCAAGGAGGTTCCACCGATAGCCATAGGTAGTTTGGGAGAGGATTATGGTCCACCCCAAGCATAGTCAGTTCGACCTCTGAGGTCACTCCTTCGATTTCGAGGGCCCAAAGGGAGACCCTCAGCACCCTCACGATGGTTAACACACTGTAGCTCTCAAAGGGTGGAGGAGTCTGCTTTCCACTTGTGGGAGCAGTATCTAGAGGCTAAGCGAGACTGCACGATCCTTATCTCTGCTTTTTAGCAGAATTCCTTAATGAGTCTACCACCCTAGGCCTTTCCTTCTAGAGACACTGGGGTTAGTACAACAAGAGACTATCCTCCCATTATGTTCTTAGAGATCCCTACTACTTTCTCGCCCCACTCACCTACGTCCCACCATATGTCTCATCTACACATTATGATTTCTTATCCATGTTCCCTAGCTAGACTAAGTATCCTTCCAGTTAGTTTTCCCATCCACCACCACAGCCAGATCTAGGGACTCACGGGATGCATATCTCTATGCACCTAGGGGAAGTACAGGATGCCACCACTTTCGACGATCTCTATCACACCTACTTTAGTTACCTTAGCGGCGATCAGCCAATAGTGCCTAAGGTAGGATGTAGCTTAGGCACAGGAGGGGAGGTTCAGCCTGAGGGAGATGGAGATGAGGAGGAGGATGAGGAGTAGTAATTCCTAGGGGTTGTATCATCAGCTTATAGCTTTATTTATTTATTTCATGGAGTTATTGTAATTCCATTGTAAAACTGCTTTAGTTTCCCATGTACAATGTAACATGTTCCCTGTTATCTAGGTTATTCACTTTGTTATTTATTCATGATGCTATCTTTTTTAAGAATATGTGCTTTCAAGTCTCATATTTTGTATGATGTTACAATTAAATTTCATGTTCACATGATTACTTTTTGCCATAGCCTATTTATCCCTGTTTACATCCAGCATACTATTATCATCCTCTCTTTTATATTGGTACTGTAGTTTACTTCTCAACATGATCAAGTGTGCAAGTAACATTTCATGCTAGTTATAAGTAAAATAAATATTATCCTTTAGGGCAGATGATTGCATCTTACCTTTGGTCCAAAATAGCTAGAAATTGGACCATTTCTATAGGTCTCCTTTACTTATCTTCTCTAAACACAAAGGAAGGAAGAGATATGTCTATCTCACAAGATAAATGAATAATAAAATAACGTAGTAAATAACATTTTGTATAAAAATTCTCCGGACGAGTGGACCATGCATACTCGGGTGCGGTGCTCGAGCGCATTTAGGAGGCGAGACCCTGAGTGGTCCCAAACCCATTATTTGGGCGATCTCGAGAACGGGTTCTCGAGTGCACATGGGCGTATATATCCGGGATAGTTAATAGGTCGCACTCAGGGGCAAGCCCTGAGTGTTCCCAAATATGTAGTTTGGGCGACCTCGAGAGCGGGTTCTCGAGTGATCCTGGTACGAGAATCCAGGGTTGGTTCTTTTTGCAAGTATTTTCTTCCTTCGCGTTATTTGCTAAATGGATAGCTAGTTAACAAGAGAAAAATTCAAGGAGGGTAAAGTAGAATTCTAAAATTAGAAATTGTAATAAGACCTTCTCTCAAAAAGTGTTGAATCTATCATAACAGAGCCTAAAATTTCTAGCACACTATTAAATGCATCTAAGGAGATAAAATATTCAAACTTGGAGTGAAGCAACTTGCAAACATTTTATAACCAAATTAAACTGGTCAAAAACATAGTCTATAAGCATTTTATTTTGACTTAAGAACTGGTATACACATTCATACGAACTAATACCAAGAATTATTTTGGACACCTGCTGGATGGGTGACCATATGTAACACCTCGGCCCCTCCCTGAGCCCAAAGTGCTACCACCTACTCTATAATGCTACCAACTCCAACTTTTTCCGCTGGTCTTGCGAAGCAATTCCTTTAATTAAACATCAACCAAACGACAAAAGTCGATACGCTTGGCACTAAGCGCAACAATTTGCTAATTACCAATAAAGGTACTCAACCATTCAAGGATAACTATGTCAACTGTAAATGCTATGTGAATTACTGTTGTACATGAAAAAACTGTGCTACTCCCGCCTGTATATGTCGCCTTCAACAGATTCCTAAAAAAACAACGACAAAGTAAGGGTGAGTCCAAAGACTCAGCAAGCACACGATAAAACAGTGATATCACTTTAGCAACTTAATTGATTTTAGGACTGTAACTGAAAACTATCAATCAATTCTATGTCGTTGGTACAGTAATCACCAAACCACATTTATGAACTGTAACCTAGAATCTCTGGGTTTCCTCCTTGTCTCCTGTTCATTTTCTGCAAATGCAATGCGATGCAATGCAGTGCACCTCTGTATGCAGCTTATACCGGTGTAGTGGAGTTGCTTCACCCATCGGTGAAACCCCTCTACCTCCATCCCTGGAGGTGCCTACTGAAGTAGGTCTCGATTTCCCCACTATCGTGGGAGACCTACCGTCGTAGGTCCATGAGTGCAATGCATAATGCGCTGTTGTATGCCGCTTATATTGGTATAGTGGAGTTGCATCACCCGTATGTGAAGACCCTCTGCCTCCATTTCTTGAGGTGCCTACCGAGGTAGGTCCTGTTATTCCCAACATGTGGGACACCTATCGTCGTAGGAATTTCATGATGCTCATGGTGCAATGCAAACGCAACATTCTTCAAATGTTGATATTCAATCATAAGTATCACTCATCGCAGTACAATCAACAGATAAGCCGAGATATCATTTTATAACATGGCATAAATCATGGCATAAAACAAATACAAGGCATTCATCACAATACACTATTCTACCATGCACTTGCCTGATTATTTTGTGGACGATGCGTGGAGGAGCTTTGAAGGAAAACCTCCACCTGAAAGCATCACCCGAGCCCTCAACTCAACATTGCAATTCACACAAGCATGCAAATAACAACGATTGTACGCATATAGATAACCAACTACGTTCCTATGCGCAAACTTGATACCAACAATCTCTCTCTCACCGGACACCTTTCCGATGCCCCGGAGCCCAAACGATCATAATTTAACGATTGTCGCCTATAATCGCAGATAAATCTTATTTACACGTCTACCATTTTTTCTTTATTTTCTCCTCTTTTCTTTTTTCTTTTTCCTTCCTCCCCTTCTTTTCTTTTCCTTTTCGTTTTCTTTTCTAACCGTCAACGCTCTCATTTCTTCCGCTCTCTCTCTCTCTCTCTCCTGGCTGTCTCCTCTCTCGATACGATCGAACCCGGCGCCGCGCCACCTCGGCCTCTCCCAGTCCTAGCACCTCCGCCTCCGGCTCCTTCGTGCGCCTCACTTCCCCTGCTCGTTTCTCCCCTCATGCGCGCATCAGTTCCATTGTGCTGCGCCACCTTGGCGCCGCCAGCCATGGCTGCCCTCACCTCGTCGCCCGTCTCTCGCTAGGTTTGCTGCTACTAGATCCGTGGCCTACGGCCCGGATCTAGAGCCTCCTCCCTCGGATGCGTCCTAGTTTTGTGGTTGATTTGTTTGCTATTTTGATTTGGTTCGATTTGGTTTGCTCATGATGTGATAGGCATGGAGGTGAGCTACCTTGGCTAGTCACGGTCGAGCTAGAAGCCGCCCGCACACTGGGGGAGTGCGCGGTGGTGGTTGGGTGCGTGGATACACCGATGGTAGTGCTCCACCGCCGATCTTCGTCTACAGTAAACCTCCTCGATACTATTTACTCCCTCTACTCTCTTCCTCTACCTCCGGTTGGTGCTCTCTGTGCTGGTCCCCTGGTGCCCTAATGGTGCTCGGTGACAAACTACTGGTGGCTTATTGTTTATAGCTATGCAAGGTTTACTATTGAGAAATTGATGCTATTGCTATGAGTAATTGGTGGGCTACCTTTGCCGGTCGATGGTCGAGTTGCTTTTGGGAAGGAATTGGAAGTTGATTCTGGCTGTCACTTTCTCAGTTGCTTGGGTGTCGCCTGGTGGTGACCTCCTCCTAGGGTTGACGGTCTCGTGGTCTGTGGTCTGGCCTCTTGCTGTCGCCGCCGCCGCCTTGCTCCTGGTCGGCTTGCCTTGCTTCCACCTTACGGTCTGGGTTTTGCTATGTGGCTATGGTTTCTCTGTTGGGTCAGCTAGAACTGAGTGTTGTGTCAGCTCATACTTCCTTCTCCCTTATCCCTTCTTTGGTTGGCTATGCGGTTTGGCTTGTAGCCATGCCTTCTCGGAGGCGTGCGCTCTCTGTGATTGTGGCCTTGCTGGCTCTCCTGTTGCTATATTTTTTGGAGGGAGCTGTGCTATCTTTGGTTGTTTTGTCGGTGACCAAGTGGAACTTTGACTCTTTGAACTTTGCCTCTCTTTTGCTTGGTTGACTTTTCTGGAGGTAGTGTTGTGTCTTTGAGAGGTGCCTTGTTGTGCCTTCTCAGATGATTTGCTGTCCCTTTACTGTGGCTATGGGCTGTATATGGATATTTGGGGACAGTGGGCTGGTTTCCAAGGTCCTTTGAATATTTCAGGTTTGTTTATGCCGAGTGATGACCCTATGGTTGTGAGAGGTGCTGACTGGCCCCCGGACGGTCAGGTATCTCTGTGAACGAACTACCTTGCCCGAAATTAACCTCTAGGGTTCTGACAGCAATTTCTTCCCTTTCCTTTTGTTTTCTTTCCCATGGGTATTACACCATAACCAAGCAAGGGCAACATAGTAGCGAATTTAGGGTTAGCTAGTTGGGAACCAACAGAAGAAACTGGGACAGTGGAGAACCAGTGTATCCCACCCACTCCTCCACCACCCCTTACGAATGCTAGACCCCTGCATGCAAATGAGGAAAATCCCATGAGCCCTAGTAACTTCAATAACCTCTTACAATTCTTAGAGGCATCTAGAAGAGAATCCCATGAGTCCCAGAACAAATTCTTGGAGGCCTTACTCTCATGATTTGCCCCAATAAATCCACATCACCATAGCAATAGGGTAAGTTTAGGAGAATTTCTCCAAACTCTCCCACCCACTTTCTCCAGGGCCGTAGATCCCCTGGAGGCTAAGGATTGGTTGTCGGAAGTAAAAAAGAAATTAGACATTGTAGGGTGTTCAGATAAGGAGAAGGTGCAATATGCCTTGCACCAACTCACAGGGCCAGACACCACTTGGTGGCTGAACTTTAGCAAAATAGAAGCCAAAATTGTCTCAATTCCTAGGAAGAATCCAAACAAAACTTTTCAGATACCCATGTGCTCTATGGGAAAATGGAGTTGAAAAAGAGGGAATTCAAAGCCTTAACCCAGATGAATACTAAGCTAAATGTGCACTTGAGCCAGTTTAATGAGCTATCCCAGTATGCCCCCGACGACATAAACACCGAGGCAAAGAAAATAGAAAATTTTCTAGAGGGCATGAACCCCTACATGAAGTTCCTCCATATCACTGAGTTCCAAGACTTATTGAACTGAGCCTTCATTTCCGAGAATGAGCATGCCAACATGAAGGAAGAGAGAATGAAGAGAGCTAGAATAGACTCTTGTCCTATTAGGTTGATTAGACCTAGACCCCATATGCCTTTCTCCAGATTCCCAGCACCACAACCCAGATACTCTAATGCCCCTCCACAAATACCAACATTCCCACCCCCACCTACTATCACGCTCCTTGTGTGTGCAAGATGCAATGGTCGCCACATCGCCAAGGATTGTCTCAGGTGGTCAAGAGCTTGTTTCAATTGTGAGATGTTGGACCACTATAAGTTTGAATGTCCACATTCCATGAGGTCCAGGGGACAAGTACCTCCACAAAACCCCATACCTAGATTGCCAGCACCACTACCTTGTGCACCTACAAGCCATGGCCAGGGATCAACCATGGCAGCTGCATCGAGATGGGTAGGCATAGAAGAGATGTTTAAACTCAACCATGCGGTCATAGAGCAAATAGTGGAAGCAACAAATGTGGTATCTGGTAAAGTACTTCTTCCACCTTCAGTGATCACTATTTTATTTGATCTCGGTGCTACCCATTCCTTCATCTCACAACACTTTATTCATGCCAATGAATTAGAGTTTATTCCTTTGGAAAAACCCATGGGGGTGAGCACCCCAACCAGAATTATCATTGTATCCTTACTCGGAAAGGATCAGGAGATAATCATCCAAAACACCAAATTCACCGCTGACCTCCATGTCATAGCATTACCAGATCTTGATGTAATACTAGACATGGATTGGTCTGCCCAAAATGGAGTAAACAAAAATTGTGAGCAAAAGAGTGCTTGTCTAAGAAAATCAGATGGCTCCAAGTTGCTATACTTGGTAGCCCGAGTCTACCCAAAGTCAACTGACCCAAAGTTAGCACATTTGCAAGAGAGAAAAGTCCAGGATATACAAGTAGTTCAAGAATTCAAGGATGTATTCCCTGATGAACTACTTGGTATGACTTCAAATCGGGAGACCAAATTCTTAATCGATCTAATTTCTGGAACAACCCCAATCTCCAAAAGTATGTATAGGATGAATCCGTAAGAATTGATAGAATTAAAGAAAGAACTAGATGAACTTGAAGAAAAAGGTTTATCGAAGAAAGCATATCATTGTGGGGAGCCCTAGTGATTTTCATGGGAAAGAAAGATGGCGGTGTATGGTTATGCGCGGACTATCAGGAGCTTAACAATGTCACCATCAAAACAAGTACCCCTTGCCCTGCATAGTTGATTTGTTCCATGAACTTAAGAGGGCTTGTGTATTCTCAAAGATAGATCTAAGACTAGGATATCACCAAATCCTGCGAACATTGAGAAAATTGTGTTTGTATCTAGATATGGTCACAACGAGTACACCTGAAGTATTGATGAATCTGATGAACAAAATATTCATGAAATTCTTGGAAAAATTCATAGTTGTCTTCATAGATGATATTCTCATCTATTCGAAAGCAAAGAAGAGCATGAACATCATCTTAAAAACAATATTGGAACTCTCAGAGCACATCAACTATATGCCAAGTTCAACAAGTGTGAATTTTGGCTAGATCAAGTTGCATTCTTGGGTCATATCATATTTGGGAGAGGAGCAGAAGTTGAGCCAGGAAAAATCAAAACTATCACATAATGGAAGCGATCTACTAATACAATTGAAGTCAGAAGCTTCCTAGGATTTGCAAGATATTACCACAGATTCATAAAATGATTTTCTCAAATTACATCACCCCTCATGAAGCTACTAAGAAAAGATGCACCATATACTTGGATGGAAGCTTTTGAAAAGAGTTTATAAGAATTGAAGAAAAGATTAACTACTGCACCAGTACTAGACCTTCCCGAAGAAGGCATTGAATACGTCTTATATTGCGATGCCTCAAAGTATGGATTAGGTTGCGTACTCATGCAAAAAGACAAGGTAATCGCTTATGCATTTAGGCAACTGAGATCGCATGGGGTGAATTATCCATCTCATGATCTAGAATTGGGGGCAGTGATTTTTGCTCAGAAAATATAAAGACATTATCTCTGTGGAGCAAAGTGTATTCTGTATAGCAACCATAAGAGCTTGGAATATTTTTCACCCAGAAGGAACCGAACTTAAGACGAAGAAGATGGTTGAAACTTATAAAAGATTATGATTTAACCATAAATTATCATCCTAGAAAGGTGAATATAGTGGTTGATGCATTAAGTAGAAAGGCTCACTTTAACAGCATGTCTGTACAAAAGCACATTCCAGAACTAATACAAGAATTGGCTAAGATGGAAATTAACATTAGAGTCAACCCTTCAATGCAACAATAGCAGATATGACCTTCCAGCAAATTCTATTGGACTAAATCAAAGAAGGGCAGTAAGCAGACCCATTCATAGCGGAAGAAGTCAAAAGAATTAAAGCTGGGCAACCATTTGAATTCAACCTCGCCAAAAACATCCTCTACAATCATAATTGAGTCTATGTACCGAATGACCCCAAGATCAAGTAGACCATCCTAAGAGAAGCACATGATACACTATACACCATTCATCCCAGGAAAATTAAAATGTATCTAGACCTCAGAGATACATTTTGGTGGAGGGGTATGAAGAAAGAAATAGCGGAATATGTCAGCAAATGTGACACCTGCCAGAAAATAAAGGCTGAACATTAATGTCCAGCCAGTCTACTTAAACCACTCAAAATCCCAGAGTGGAAATGGATGATATCACTATGGACTTCATTAATGGACTACAAATGACACCCACAAAGAAATATGCCATGTGGGTAATAGTGGATCAACTCACCAAGTTGGCTCACTTCATTGCCACCAATCAAAATTACTGTTTTAACAAGCTGACAGAGTTGTACATCGAGAAGATAGTCACTCTCCATGGGGTTCCAAAAACCATCATTTCAGACAGAGGATCTATCTTCACCTCTAAATTATGGAAAAATTTACAAAACTCATTGGGAACCCAACTAAATTTTAGCACAGCCTATCATCCACAAATTGATGGTCAAACCAAAAGGGTAAATCAAATACTTGAAGACATGGAACAAGTACTTACCCTTGGCCAAATTTGCTTATAATAACAATTATCACTCTAGCATCCAAATGGCTCCATACGAAGCACTGTATGGGAGAAAATGCATATCTCCCATTTGCTGGTATGAAGTGGGAGAAAAGCCATTGCTAGGACCAGATATTGTGAGGGAGAATAATGAGAAGATCCAAATCATAAGAGAATGACTTAAGATTGCCCAAAGTAGACAAAAAGCTACACAAACTAGCGTAGAAGAAATCTTAAATTTATACCCACTAATTTGGTGTATTTAAAAGTCTCACCAATGAAGGGGTCGGGATTCGTCGGTTTGGATTGAAGGGCAAACTAAATCCTGATATGTTGGTCCTTTTAAGATTCTAGAACAAAAGGTCTCATCAGCATATTAGCTCGAACCGCCAAGTCTACTCTCAAGAATACACAATGTGTTCCATGTATCACAACTCAGAAAATTCCTCAAAGCACCCTCAGAACAATTGCCAGATACAAACATTCCATTACAAGATGATCTCACTTACAAAGAGCAACCTCTAAAAAGTATTGGGAACCGAAGACCGAAAATAGAGAAATCGTACCATTCACTTTTGCAAAGTGCAATGGAAAAAATCATTCTATTCGTGAGGCAACGTGGGAGAAAGAAGATGACCTTCGTGAGCGCTATCCTAACCTCTACAAGTAAGTAATTTCAGGGCAAAATCGTTTCTATATATGGAGGGAAGGATGTGATAACCCTCAAAACTATTTAACCACAATCACTCAATTAAGAATTAATAATACATTAATGTAAGAATGAGCATTCAATTATCCAACATAGAAATTAAATGAAGTATCATTATACAAAATGCCTGATTACATAACAACTTAATTACAAGAATGAATCTCTCAAACATTTGATTATAATGCTACAAGTCCAATGTACAAAATTTACAATATCAAGAGTTACAAAAGACTAAAATCTAATTACAAGAATATGACTGTACAAATGAAATACACCAAAATATATCTAACATCTCAAAGTCTTAACAACCGACCGAAATTGAAATACTTGCAAGTCACAAACCACAACTAGAAAAGCTAAAGCAAATATAATAAATGAATTGTCATCAGAACCTGGTTTTAAGTAAAGTTGCACAAGGGCAATCACTCATCGAGATACCAGGATTGTCCAAGGCAAATCAGCACCTCTCATGAAATGGGTTTGCATCATCTGGGGGTAAATTTCCCATTCTTACCTTTACCCTTACCTTTTTACCCTTTCTGGTTAGTCACCCATTCATCTCCATACACAAGACACGTTACAAGTCACTGGTCACCACCAAAGCCAACCAAGGTCGTGAAATAAAGCCAACAGAAAGCCAGCAAGGAGAAAGCAACACCACCACCACCATAGCCACCAGTGAGGCAAGCTCACTGCCAAAACTAACAACCATAGCAAGTGATTGGAGGCTACCATCACCCATCACCACTCACAAGAGCCACCATATGCAGTCACTACCATAACGCTGCATCACCGTACCACAGCACAGAGCACTCACAAGCCACCACCAGCAAACCGATAACGAAAGAGAGGTAGAACTCGCACTTTAAACCCCACAACTCAGCCAAGAGAGGGAAGTCAAGGGAAGAAGCCAAGACCGAAAGACACCAAAGGAGAGTACCACAACCAGAGGACAACATCCATAAGCCTCCACAGAAGCACTAACTATATCATGAAATCACAACACGTGAGAACAAGTACATCGCCAAACCCATCTAAATCAAGCCCGACACAGCCAGTAAGGTATAATAACAGTATGAACCATACCATTCCATTTTTACCAACTTTAGAACCCCAAGAACTCAAGGCTTAGCACAGCCTCCACCTCACAACGCTAGAGAAGAATGCTAGGGTGGCCATCTCTCGAGGCCATTGCCAATGCTCTCTGGCACATGCCAATACCTGAGCACCTGCATAGTTACTCACCCACAAGCCCAAACCCCTAAATACCACTATGGGTAATCGCTGAGCCATGCACCACATTCCACAAATAAAATGGACAACAACAATATGAAATTAGAAGGAATATGTAATATAGAAGTAAAGGAGTAGAATGAACCAGGAAGTGAAGAACCAGGGAGCCATGCATCGATGGCAGATAGCCAAAATTGAGGTAGCCATTAGGACGTGCAAGGCCGATGGGTCCCGGAGCAAGGCGCCGACGGCAAGTAGCTGTCAGGATGCTATGCGTTGGTGGTGTACTACCGCGATGACATGCAGCTTCGATGGAGGAAGGACCGACAACGCAGAAGGGCACCAGTGGGGCCTTAGTTCCACTGAGTTGCAAGGTAGTGAGGAAAGGAGGTGTTGGTGAATGATGAATAGGCATGTGTCGTCTGTGGGGCCGAAGACCCCTGGCGGAGCACGACACATCTGGTGGGAAAAACATTGGATTGACTCACCTCGGGACTGGATCTGGTAAAGCTGAGCCCAAACCACCATGGGGACGACCAGATTCAAGACTAGTAGTGAAAGGGGGAAAATGAGAATAAGCAGGTGAGACCAAGCACACCGACGACGCTAAAGATAGGGGAGCGAGAAGAGGAGAGGTAGAGCTCGGGGTGGCGTAAGGAGGCACCATCGATGGTGTTGGGGACCAGCGAGGCCAGGATCAGTGAGAGAACTAAGAGAGTATAAGAAAGGGCCGAAGAGAAGATAGGTAGGCGGTGCGGCTCTGATAGGAATGGGGTTCCGATCTTCCAACAGGTTCTAGATAAGTTCGATTTGGTGGAGGCGCGACACAAATCGATCCGGCTTCCGAACAACACGTTCCGAACCCCGCAATCGCAGCACCACGTCTCCTAAGGTTATCAACCGTGCGCAGCCCGGTTGACCTCGCCAAGAAGGCTAATCCTCGCCTGCGAATCGAAGAACACAAACAAGAACAAGGAAGATCACAACTGAATTGCAGATGTATTGATTTCTTTTCGAAAGTTGGGGTCTCACAAACCGATGAACAATGAAACTGTTCAAAGATAGAATTAATCTAAACAAAACCCAACCCTAATGGTGGGGGTGGCGGCTGTATATAAAGGAGTAAGGGGCGTGCAAAACCCCTGGACGCGTCCTTAATGGACTCCAACACGATACAAAGCCGAACGGCCCAAAAGACGGTGGCGTAGCACCCTGACAGATTCTGAACGCTCAATTGATTCGACGATTCCCATTGATTCAGAAGAAATTTTGACATGGGACTAGAGCCATTGGAAAGGTCGTCTTCTCAGCTTTGCATACATATGTGGAACGTTGAAAACGGAGTTCGGATGCGATCTGGGCGTCCGTTTTAGTGCGGCCTGGTCCTGGACTCCGAATTGGATTCGAGGTCGGATTGAGTTGGATATCCAATGTGATTCGACCGCCCTTGCTGGCCTTGTGCACCTCGTAGCCCTTCTCCAAGTACTTCCTGATCCTCTCCATGGTTCCTGATCATAATTAAATCATTAGGTAGCAATCAATTCTCAAATGAACAAAAAGAAGTACTTAGGAACGAGCTCACCAGAATTCAATTGTCGGTATGAGCTCTAGTGATTGGTCCTTGAATATCAAGTGGAGAAGTGTTGTGTATATCCGAAGAAGTGGTGTCCTCATCAGGCTCCAATGGGATGAGGTGAAGGGATAAGAGAGAGATAGAGTGGCGGGGGGCCGATGGGCCAGTTTCATGCGTCGTGCGCCAAATAAAAAGAAAATGGGCCAAAAGGCCAGCAACCGAACAAGAAATAAAATAAAGAAGAATAAAATAAATGACTTCTGCAGGACCAGATAGGCAACAGAGAGGGGGTGAATGGTGGCTAGAAAATTTTCCTCCAAATATTCACATATTCCTTTACTCCAATAGCTACAAAGCTATGAAGATTAGGATATGAGATCTACTTGAAAACAGAGGAACACAGAACTTAGTACGACCAGATCAGAGCACAATGTGGTCGAGATAGGACCACTCGATGGAAACACAATATGGTCGATTACAACTACCGATCGGAAAGCACATGACAGCCAAACTGAACGCAACTGGTCAGCAGAGAAAAGCAACATGGTTGAAAGGCAGACATGGTCGAAGGGCAGATAATGTGGTCGAAGCCACTGTGGTTGAAACCAACATGGTTGAAACCAGCATGGTCGAAACCAACGTGGTCATAACCAGCGTGGTCGAAACCAATCGTGTCGAAACCAACGTGGTCGTAACCAACATGGTCAAAACCACAAGGTCCAAACCAGCGTGGTCGAAACCAACACAGTCGAATGCCAACATTGTGAAGACCGACGTGGTCAATACCAACGTTGTCAATGTCCAATGTGCGGTCGAAAGGCCAGCATAGTTCAGGACCAATGAGTGGTCGAAACCAACGCTGTCAATGACCGACGTGATCGTAAACAACATGGTCGAAGGCCAATAAATGGTCAACAACACCGTAGTCGATGACCAAACTGCAGACAGAAAATATTTGTAGCCTAAAACTAGTATGTGGTCGTAATAGTTCAGAATGTGACCGAGAGATCTACAACCATTGAGCGATAGAAAGCAGATGTGGTTATAAATAACTAGAAGTACCAGAGGCGCCTGACCACACTACTTAAGGCCATTGAGGAGATCAGTTGTGGTCGCGAAGGACCAGAAATAACAGAAAAGGCCCCAACCACCAGATCTAAAAACATCAAATCTTTTGATTCAGAGATAAAATGCCCTCAAAAATTTGTACGCAAATAACTTAAGATCTCAGGAAGCTAATCCAATCTCGGATTGAAAACTTAGTAAGTAGGTTCAGACCTTTTTGAGATTTGATTAAAGGCGCACAAGAACATAGACTTGAGATCGAATATGAACCAACCATGCTCGTGGGAAGATAATAGCCAAGATGGCTTTGAGTCCAATCCCACATGTCACAGTAAGCAACTACATCGAAGAAATCAGATCAAAACTCTTGGATCAAGAAAAGATCGAGAGAGAAGAGAACGATCTCAAAACAGAGCAGTCATGAGATGTGGTCGAAGGCCGTTGAGCACTCGTAACCGACTGCGTCGTAAATAACTCGAAAAGCAGTGGAGGCGCATGACCATGAGATCAATGAGCATCGAGCAATCGAAAACAAATGCGATCGAAATCAGACACGATGCAATCTGAGTCTTGACCGTAGTCGAAACTGGAAGCGGTCGAAAGTGAATTGGAAGAACAGAGCAACGCACGACCACAACATCTAAAATCCACATCTTTTGATTCAAAGATCAAATGGATGTGATACTTTGTATGCAAATTGCTTAAGGTCTCCAGAGGCTACTCCAATCTTGAATTAAAAACTTATTAACCAAGTTGAAACCGTTTTGCAATTTGATGAAGGGCGCACATGAACTGAGATCAAGAACCAAAGTTGTTGATCAGAACTGCTCATGGGTCAAAGCGAGCCAGGATGGCTTTGGTTATATTCCCACCTATCACTGTGATTCAGAGCATCAACGAGATTAAGCCAAGAACACATCCAATTCAAGAAGAGAGAGAAACAGAACGAAGAACACAGAGGAAGAACCAAACTAAAAACTCAGAACAGAGCAAACTCAAATAGAAAGATACACAAAAGGGTAGACCAAAGGTTGCTGTATTTCTCACTTGAGATATTGGTTTCACAGCCACTCCCCTCGGGAGGACCAAGCTCTAACCCTAGAGCCAACACTCACTCTCTAGCCTAACTCCCATGGGAGGGAGAGGCGCCAGCCACTAAAGCTTAGCCAACCTTCTCAACCCTAACTCTTGCCTCCCCTCCCCTTTTTATAGTCTCATAAGTGAACTCTAGACTTAATGGATCCAACCATTAGTCCAAACCAGGGATAACCCGTTAACCCCACCTAATACCTAGTTTTACTCACACACGCTTCTCAAAGCAACCTACATGTGGCCCCAATGACTTGTCGTCAAGACTCTCACGCGTCCGGATCCCACCGAACCGTCCTTGCTTGCAAATGACCCAAGTCACTTGGAGCACCACATGCTTCTCCTCACACATGATGGCACCCAACATCCTTGACCGTCTGGACCTCAACTCCTCCCTAAGCCTAGTCCCGGTTCACCTCGCCGTTGCCCGTCATGTCCACCACCCGCTCCAGTTCCTCGTCATCCCGGCTTGCAATCACCTCACTAGCCTCGATCATCTTCGGCGTCTTTCTGGCCGTTCTAGACCTCAACACTCCCTATGCCTAGTCCCGATCCTCCTACGCCTCACCATGACCTAGATCCGAAGTCCTGCAACCAACACTAACAAGCAAACCATCACATAGCACCACACGATACATAAAGGTCATCAATTAAAGCAAAACAAAATGTATGCACCAAAAATACTGATTCCAACCCTAGAACCAAGCAATAACCTCATGTGCACAAAGCAACAAACACCTTGGTCAACCTTGACCAAAACACCAATAATTTCAGTGAACAAACTCAGCACAACGACTGGTCTGATATGACTTACGAGTACTCGGATGCTCAAGACATGAGGTACTCGTAGCCCTTGTGGTCCTTCCAGCAGCCTACGACCACACAACAAGCTTTACGACCACCATTCAGATTGCTACGACCACTACACAGATCGCTACGACAACTATACAGATCGCTACGACAACTACACAGATCGCTACGACAACTACACAGATCGCTACGACCACTACACAGATCACTACGACCACTACATAGATCGCTATGACCACTGCATGTATCGCTATGACTACCACAACGATCGCTATGACCATCGCTCACACCGGCTACGACTTACCAAAACAAGTCGCTATGACCTACGACTACCACAACCGATAGCCATGATCACCGATCACATAGGCTTCGACTTACCACTCACGACCAGGAAGAAAGCTATGACCATCGATCACCAGGCTACGACTTCCGCAACCGATCGCTACGACTATCGATCGCCATGCTTTACGACTACCGAACACCACAGCCTACGACCATCGATCATGATCAGGCAGAGCTACAACCATTGATCGTAGGCTATGACTATCGATCACACATGATCGTTCAGGCACTAAAGCTATCGATCACTCCAAGGTTGTTCTACCGATCGGTCTGACCGACCACCAAGTCGTAAGAACACCTGCCGACCACCAAATCGTAAGAGCACGAGGACGACAACTAGAAAGCAAACCTTTGCAAAAACCTAAAAAACCAAACTCAACCTCTAGACAAACTCTAATCCAAAAGTCAATTACTCATCACAACCATGGGGTGACCTCCACTTGGTCTCACAACTTCATACACCCAATAAACCAAATACCTGACTAAAAGAACCCTGATACTAAAGAAAAGTAGTACAACATAATTTCTCGAATAATAGAAAGGATTCAAAATAAGTGTAAAAATATTCAATAAGGGTTGTTGCTTCATGTAGAATATAATTAAAAGTCCTAAATAGTTATTTTGACCTCAATGTAGGGGAAGAACTGGTCCAAGGGGAAGAGGCCAGTTAGACCACCACTGAGAGAGATACCCTACATTCAGGCATGTAGAGCAGGCTTTTTAAGCATGTTGTGGTTCATGAATTATTTTGATATAGTTATTTTCTATGATCACCTTGCATCAAATTAATTTCTAAAAGAAAAGAGAAATGACCGGAAGAAAGGAAACATGATGAGAAAGAAAGAGAGTAGAACCATTGAACAAGCAGTGGCCTGCAAAGGTAAATAGTAAAGGAGGATAGATGGTGCTCTACCAAGGACTCAGGGGCAGGTGAGACCCTCTACATATGAATATAATATAAGTACTAGAAACAATCTTCATTCTGGAATGAGCCATAAAACAGTATCAACCACATTTCCCTTCTCAGACGGGAAAAACACATTACTCTCTTCTATTGCTATTATGTCCATAATGGGTAAGTAGTATAACACTAGGGGAGGAACTCAAAACTAGTATAGATCCCGGAAGTGAGGCATCCAAGGTGCATATATTAGCGTGGTGGATTGTTGAGTTTTCAGACCGCTCGACCGACGGCTATTCTATAGCTAGATGGAGATATAGTGGTGAAAGTTGAGAAAACATTCTATATTCTTAATTTGGGATCACATCAAAGGAAATGTGAAAGATCCAGTGTCCATAAGAATTCAGAATAACTAGGGTAAAATGATACAAGTCTGTGCATTACTTAATAAAGCATAAATTCATGCCAGTCTCTTGGATAAGTGTCTACGAAAACCAACTGGGGGACTTTCTTTTATCTAGAATGATTGTTAGAACAATTTTAGATATTAAATACTTGCAAACTCTTCAAAATGATAAAATTGTTTTCAAAGGAAAGATCAGGTAAGAATGTGAGATAAATAAGAACAAATGTGCATCATTATTTAAAAACTTCCTGAGTACTTCGTACTCACTCTTACTATTAAATATCGCCCTTTCAAAGCCATATTCACCTGGGTTATACTTAGGATTTGACGAGGGTGGGTGGATAATGAAAGCACCCAGGAGTATAAGGTTGAGGCTGACTGGAAGTACGACGAGGTGGAGGCCATACAGGGCAGTGGGAGTAGACTACCCGTAGTTCGTCGTTCCGAGTTGGAACGGTACTATATTATATACTTTTCTTTTTTTATAGTACCCTGTATAACTAATGGTGGAGAATAGTTAATATTGTAATATCTTCGGGCTTTATATGCCTAAGACATTAAGCCCTACTATACATGGAATTGTAATAATCAAATACATAGAATCTAATTATTGTTCTGTTGTAACTACTCTGATGGCCTTATTATTTGTTGGAGCGATGTTCTACCGAACAAATAGATAATAATCCGTTGACTAGTGTTATTATCCCTCGGTAATGACACGTGCCGCCACAGTTACTCGTAACTATGCATCGTCTGGCTACTTCATGATTCAAATAGGGAAAACCTTTGTACTGACATCTCACGCACAATACCATCTAGCTGATCCAAGATGTATAATCCAACTGAGGCCACCTATGGAGTGTGGGAATTTCATGCCAATATATCCTGGAAAGTAGCATTGTTTCTTGCAATGTTTATTTCTACAAAAACATATTTAGAACGTGAAATTTAGGTGGCATATTTTGGCAGCATTATCACGCCGACAAGGTTGGAATTTTGCCGGATGTAAAAGAAAAACATTCATCAGCTCCAAGTCCCCAAACCTGTCCAAAGAAGGCTCACATTAGCCTGTCACCTAATCCTGACATCTTGTGAATGATTCCCACATCACATGGTTGACCTTCTCTACCCCCTAGGTTATCCATCTTATCTCTAATAGTTAATTAAGAAATAAGAATCCAGCTGATTAGTTCATCACACAAATTAATCCCAAAACTTGGTGCCCGAGATGCATGTCCTTAAACAAATGCATCAGTGAGAACTCGAAAGTGCAAATTGTAGGTTGTCATCTTGTCCCATGCCACGACCATGACATACTGTCCAAAATTCCCTTTTGCCTTTGAGCAAATGTAGCTCAGAGCCAGGTCGAGGTTCCGGAAAGTAATGGCTTGGACTGTGGGAAATGGATGGAGGCATAGTTAAGAAAGCTGGACCGGACTGCCGATTGAACTGAAAAAACTGGAACCAGAGACTAAATTGGCTCAGTTTGCTTTAAAGACCGTCCATACAATCGGACCAAAAAAAACTGGACGAACCAGCCGGTTTTTTACCGAACCGTTGAACCGGCCAATTTCAGCTGAACCAAGCGGTTCTTGCATAGAACCAAATACCCTCAGTCTTAATGTTTTGTTGCTTAGGATTTAGGGTTAATATTGGAAAAATGTGAGTCCGAGTGTTGTGCAATGTGTTGCATTAGTCACCGTGGGGCATTGGGCCATGGCTCATAGACTCAAGCACCCGAGTCACCGCCGCCGGCCGTCCCCCTCGCCCTTTTCGTCGCCGCCAGTCACCCCCTCACCCTTTTCGCCGCCGCTGGGCGTCCCCACCCTTTTCACTGCCGCTGGCTGCCCCCTCGCCCTTTTCGTCGCCGTCGGTCACCCCCTTGCCCTTTTCGCCGCTGCCGGCCACCCGCTCTCCCTTTTCGCCGCTGCCAGCCGCCCCATCGCCCTTGTCACTGTCGCCGGTTGCCCCCTTGCCCTTGTCACCAACGTCAGCCGCTCCCTTGGCCGATTGGCCCTTGTCGCTGTCGACCTTTTGGCCCTTAAGGTAATTGATTTGTTGATTTGTTCCACATGTAGATCTGAGCTTCTTGTGTTTGCTCCACATTAATTTGTTGCTTGTGTGCCTCTGTTAGTCTACTACTCTACTCTGCTAATGGCTGATGCATACTGAAGCCAAACTATCCTTTCTTTCTTTTGGGTTGTCCATGGCAGCTGTTAGATGCCTTCGGTGCATTTTACTCACTATTCTCACTCATGCTCCTGCAATGCTGCATACTGATCCTAGTAATCTGTAAGCTAGATTGCATGGATTAACATATACTAATTAATTTCAAGAGTTAAGTGCTTGTATCGTTAGAGTTAACAGCTACGGACTAATTTCAACTAGATGACTCAAATGCACGCACACATGCAAGTGCTGAGTCCTGAAGGAACCGATGGTTCAACCAGTGAACCGCCGGTTGGACTGGTGAACCGGTGACTCCACCGGTTCGATTACCGGTCCGAGTTCAATAACTATGGATGGAGGGATATCGACACTGGAGCCTTTATGTGTGGATAAAGACAAATGTTGCCCTCTCCCTGTGCCAAATCTTTTGAAGAACATATTTTCTGGTCCATCATGTGGTTCTCACTCTATAGTCCATACTTGTAGTACAATGTGTGTATAGTAGTAATATGGTGATGTGTCATGTCCTACTTTCGAACTTGGGAGAACTTCAAACATAGAAAATATAAGTACGTAGATCAATTTAACTATACTTTTGGTTTATGATAGGTCTCAGCTGAACACCTGTGTTGTCTGTCTGTATGGCAAGGTTTGAGTCCCACTAACCATGCATACACCCTAGTTGGATTTCATTGTGGAATTTCCTGATAGATCTCATGATCTCTTAACGCTAATTTTAAGCTAACAAACTCAACTCTTTGTCAAAAAGGAAAAAAAAAGGTACCTCATGTGGAATATATATATTGATCATTTGTGCCAGCCATCATCGATCTGCCCTGTAACTGATCATAGAGCGGGGCTTAAGCCATACAGCAACACTTGGTTTGACGAAGGTGGATGCACGTACGCTCAACATGGAATGAGTTACGTTGGAGCTCACTAGGATTCTTTCGGAATTGTTGCAACTCGCACATCTCAACTAAACGGTACGTTTGCTAAGTAAACTACTCGTGTGCTCTCAACTAACACCTGCCATTGTCCCTTGCTGATCCATTTGCGACCTTAAAGGACTGCAACATGCTAATTTGATTATTGTGGAATGATTTGGGAGATGGATGCATGACTACTTAACAATACACAAGCACATGCAGTACTACTGCATGCACACTTGAAGAACACTGAAAGAATATGATCTGCTGAAGGGATCATTAGTTAATTGGTCAGGCCTTGTGCATCTTTATAAATTTTTATCCACTAACTAGGCGATTGCTTCAGAAATAAAGCTCCTTCAAGCTTATGTCAGTGTGTTTTCAACACTGGTGTTATTTACGTACCAACGAACGAATGATGATAGAAATTGACGCGCTGTTTCTTAGAGGTAATTGACTCTGCATTAATTAATTGAGGTTATTTTGTAATTTGGAATATCGAATTGTTAAAAAGAACGACACATTATTAGCTCAATTCTTGACAATTTAGTTCCTAAAACAGAGAAGTCTGTAACCAACTGGTGCAGTGAGATCTCAATGTATTGCAAATGCCAGAGATTACATGTGCTCTAGGATTCATTTAGACTAATCTGGAATATGCCGAAGGAAAAACTATGAACAAATGGTTACTTCAATTTGTCCTAGACGTACATGAGTATTATGCCCCCACATTTTTTAATGTATATATGATGCTAAGGATGCATAATGTTTGATCTCATAGGGTTAGGTTCCTAGCTAGATCTACCACCGAATATGCTTACTAATTAACAATTCTTAGGAAGACGTTCTCTAATTTTTTTTCTGAAGTAAAAGAACGAGACAATGATCATACTATCCTATAAACTTTCCGCGCCTTAATTTTTTAATTTAACAGATCCACTTTTTTTATCAAACAATTTAAGTATCTCATTGGTCCATGTAGGTGATTTATATAGCACTATCGCAAAACTCGTGAGGACCTGTCCAATGAGCAGATCTGGATGAAATTGAATATCAAGGAAATCGTAAGAGTTCTGAGTTTTCTTATCCTTGTTCTGAGTTTTCTTATACCAAACGAAAGTACCTAACGAAAGTAGCAAACGAGAGTTCTGAGTTTTTTTATCGCGCGGTGGCCGGGTCATATATATCCTTGTTCTGAGTTTTCTTATACCAAACGAAAGTACACATGCCTTGATGTAACATCTCTCCTAGTCTCGGTACAAAATATATATGAAAGTAAACATACCTTTATGTGGCA
Source organism: Bonia amplexicaulis (assembly GCA_036346245.1). NCBI lineage: Eukaryota > Viridiplantae > Streptophyta > Magnoliopsida > Poales > Poaceae > Bonia > Bonia amplexicaulis. The sequence continues at coordinate 7,031,134 of CM070751.1, forward strand.
TTTCTCGTTGTTTCGGTACAAACTATGTACAAAATTACTGTTTCTCCAAGTTTCAAGTCAGCCTTAACTAGCTTTAATTCTTTCTTCGAACACTTGAGGCAGCTAGACATTTTTTTGTTGCGATAACAGCTACACAATTAGAGCTTGCTCTTTTCATATAATTAACCTCCCAAAAACACGGCCCAACAATAATTCTCCGCGTCAATCACGACAAGAAAAGAAAAAACCACAAAGAACTAACCATGTCGATATCTATCTAGCCTAGGAAGGCGACTTTATCTGGTCAAGCTCACAAGAAATAGCGCAGCAGTATTAATTGACGCCTAGCTCGTCATTGTAACGCTCATGCACACACACGGGTGCCCGGCCGGTTAATTCCTTTAGTTTGGCTTTCCAGCAATCCACCACGCATGCAGTTGGGAATGAGCATGGAAGCCGTGAGAGGACGCAATGCAGCCATGGACCAGCATTCGTGTGAGCATCTCCCTTTTCGGAACCAGCGATGATCATGAGACCTGAAACCTACATTTTTCTTCCCATTTATGCCGTCCCTAATCGAGCAACGGTATTCCAACTCCTTTTTCTCTGTCATACCAGTCTTACAGTTACTGGAATAACTCCTGTCAGTCTAGTCTAGTCTAGTAAATTTCGTTGGTTCTCTCATGTATTTTCCGACCTTTGATTTTTTGTACTTCAAGGTAGCTAATTAATGTGCATATCACTTCTCCAAGTTTGACCACTAATTTAAAGAAGTGATTGATTTGAAATCTGAATGTCAACTTGAAGATGGAACCCGTAGATTTATCGAAAACAATAGTTACATAAATACTATAATTTATGAGATTTTGTTGATATATTATGGTAAAAATTCAATGGTCAAAACTCAAAAGTATATGTACGTACAATTTCCAAAATAACATAAATGTAAAAGTCAGTGTTTACCATGAACACTTACGATTGTCTAAGTTTTAACCTTAAACTGTAAATCGTATATTTTATAATTCTTGACTCTTAATACCGACTATTATACTCCTTAGACCAAAACCACCCTAGCTGATGTGACATCTACATTGACAAGTTTTACTAACATGGTGCACACATCAACATCCACGCCATGATCCACGTCCCAATGCTCTTCTTCCTCCTACCATCTCTCTCTCTCTCATTCCCCTGGCCCCTGCCACATCCGCGCTTCCTGTTGCCCTCCGCCGTCGCCTCCCCATCGCCCTCGCCCTCCCATCATTGCTCCTATTCGTCGCCACCTTCGTGTTCCCCGCGGCCAACACGCCGCCCATGGGCCTCCTTACCCTCACGCTCCCAATCCAGAAGCCCGCTTCCCGTCACCCTCCATCGCCGCCTCCTTGCTCCCGATGGCCACCACATCTGTGCTCCCCATCGCCCTCACTACCCTCCCCTCCCTACTCCCGGTCGCCTCGCCGAGTACGTGCCGCACCACCGATTTCCCTCACCAAAGCCTAAGTCATGCGCAATTGTTGCAGCTGGGACCGCTACGCTGAAGTAGCCTTGTTGGAGCCTCCGTTCGTCAGCTCCAGCATCAACAAGAACCACCACTCAGTCCTGATGGGGGAGGCCAACACAAGAGAAAGAGGTGAGCTAGTGGAAGAAAGCCAGAGCATGACATGTGGGTCACATCATATTTTTTGATTTGTTTGATGATTTTATTGTTTGACTGACATGTTATCCTGAAATCAGCTCATGTGTAAAAAAAAACTACTTCCACGTTGATGCCACATTTGCTAAAATTACCTTCAATTAGTCTGAAGAGGGGTAAAATAAACGGTATTGATAGTTGAGGGTTGTAAAACATCCAGTTTGCAATTTCAAGTTAAAAGTTAGACAGTCGTAAGAGTTTAAGAGGTAAAGTAAACTTATCTCTGTATACAACCCACTCCGACTTGATTATCTCCTAAAATTCTGGGCAGACCCTACCAGAGCCAGAAATTTAGACTAGCATGCAAGCGCCGAAGTGTTCCAAGCACAATTGCACTTTAGCTTTGCTAGGTCTCTCTTGCTGAAATACTCAACGTCCAAGCGGACTCATTATCTACCAGCACTACTACAGAAAGCCTAATACTAGACGCCAAATCACAGACGGTTTTGTGAAACCGTCGTGATGTATACTATTATAGACGGTTTTAATTTGGAGGCCGTCGTGGTATTTATGGCGGGAAAAAGGAGTATCATAGACGGTTCTTACCGCTGAGCGGTGCTGTGATCTTTGGAATATCGCAGACGGTTTTATAATATAAACCGTGCGTGATATTCGATATCACGACGGTTTTATTATAAAACCGTCGTGATATCGAATATCGCTGACGGTTTTTATTATAAAACCGTCTGATATTTGAATATCACAGATGGTTTTATTATAAAACCATCGTGATATTCTAGTATCACGCACGGTTTTATAATAAAACCGTGCGTGATACGCTTCCGCCTTGCAATCCTCAAAATTTCATATTTTCCGCTTAAGTCCGAGTATGATTCGGTTTTGAGACACCTTCAAGAAACGGGCATAACTTTTGCATACGGTATCCGTTTCGACGTTCTTGTACTCGTTGGAAAGCTAACGACGAGCCCGATCCAAAAACGACCAGCTTGCGCTAGTCGCCCACTAAGACCCTGAAAATCAGCCATCTTCGGACCTAAACCTGTGTCGTAAGTTTTTAGTTTCTATTTTTGCCCTTTTTCTTGGTCTTCCTTTCGGAATTTGGATTTTGCTTCAACTGAAAAGTTGTAGATCTCGTCGAAACCTTTCAAATGAGTATATATAAGCTGTATAAAACTTTGCTATTTTATCTTTTCAGACTAGTTATTTATATTGCATCGGTATATAAAATTTTGTGCTCTAATTCACAGACGGTTCTATATATCGAACCGTCTGCGATATTCATTCATCACAGACGGTTCTATATATAGAACCGTCTGTGATAATCTGTGGGCCCGTCGATCCTACTCGATCCAATCATAGCCAATAGAAATCGACCAATCCTCACCCCACGGATCGTAGCTCCGCCTCTCCCTCCCCCTCCCCTATAAATATAACCAAAACCCAGCCTCCTTGCTGGTCTCCTCTTCAGTTGAACAACTAGCCTCTTCAGTGGAGAAAGAACAAGGTCTTCTCCCCCTCCTTGCTGGTCTCCTCTTCCTTGCTGTCCTCCTCCTTGTTGTTCTTTTCCTCCTTGCTATTCTCCTCCTCCTTGCTGTCCTCCTCCTTGCAGACGACGCATAAGTCTACGGGAAGCAACTAGCTAGCTCGTGCCAACCGTGCAGACACTCAATCAACGCCGACGATGGTGGGCGTCAAAGACATCCAGTTCATGCATTGCACCAGGGGCGAGAAGGCATAGAGGATCTTTGCTTTTTCTCTTTTCTTGTTGTGTAACCTGCTCGTTGTTTTGAGATATTGTAATGGTAATCTCTAATCTTAATAAAAATGGATGTTTTATGTTTGTGAAATGAATTGAGATGTGACTTGGATGTATACATGTACATGTTGATCTGCTTATTTCAGAAGGTATGGCTAGCATTTCCTGAGGCTAGCCAATAAAGAAATAGGTTTAGGAGTAGAAGAGAATATCACGAGCGGTTCTTAACTAAAACCGTGCAGTGATAGTTATAATCACGACGGTTTTAATTAAGAACCGTCGCGGATTTATAAATAACACAGACGGTTTTTAGTTAAGAACCGTCTGTGATGTGTAAATATCACAGACGGTTCTTAACTAAAAACCGTCGTGATATTTATAAACTCCGAGCGGTTCTTAATTAAAACCGTCGTGATTATAACTATCACGAGCGGTTTTAGTTAAGAACCGTCTATGATATTACACCACGCAGCGGTTCGGCAAGCCGTCGTGATGATCTCGTATTATTATCGACCATAAATTCAGACGGTTCACAAAATCGTCGTGCTCGATATTTTTGAACCGTCTGTAATGATCTTTTCTGTAGTAGTGCAGCAAAGAAAATATGTCCCAGAGATGTAGACATGAATTTCTGAAACAAATAAAAATTTGTCCATGCCTGTCATGAAGTAACCAACGACCCAAATTAACTTCCTCTCTCTCTCTCAGCAAGTAGCTGATTGATTAAGATCTCGCTCCAAACAATTTTAGTTTCTAACTTTTTAATTTTGTTTTTTAGCTTTTTTACTTTTTAGGGTTTTTCCTTTGTATTATCCGTGATTTTTTAAAATTTAATTACTCAAGAAAACTATCAGTTACTATAATATATTTTTAACTGCTACAGTGAACAACCCTAAAAGTGAAGTGATGGCTTCGTTAGTTGGAGCACGGCCTAAAAGAAAGAATCCTTTCATGCAAGAGTGGAACCATGCATATATGCAGGCTGCAGGCAGAGGTCAACTAACAAAGGTTTGTTTTATCATCGTGTCACGGACAGGCACTCAGATCCACACGACAAGGGGGTCAGCGACCCAATCGAAACAGCTTAGAAAAACAAATTGCTTTTGGATTCGAGCCAGATTGGCCGTTTGGGTCACATGAGCTCCTAGCTAGCTAGCATAAGCTCCCATCTCGTGCATGCAGCCCATAAAAAAGAGATCTTAGTGCTGTGTACGTAAAGTACTATATTGCACATTCACCTCATGACATCTGGCCACCAAAAGCCAGTGATCTTCTGTTACTAACAAGGGTTTTGTTAGTAGATTTTACCTACTTTTGCACACATAAAAAGAATCCTTGCTACACGCATTATGCATGAAATTAAACATTTTTTCTAGGCAAGACCTCACACAAAAGAATGTGTAATTAAAAGTTGCTTGTTAGTTCGAGGATAAACTAGTATAAGCAACATTTAGACATACCTAGCTAGCAAGCCTTGGGAGTGCTATCAGCTAGATTTTGAGCAGCTTGGTCAAGCATTCTTAACATCAACCATGTATCTTCGAATCTCAGTCGACAGCTAGTGCTTCAGGCCAAGCAATTTTGAGTCAGAACAATGGCTAAACTATCCAAAACATTGTATCAAGTTAAGATCAAGTTGAAGAAGCTGTACATGCTAACATGCATGAAGATTGATAGGAAAACTATACAGCTTGGCAAATGGCAACTGTGGATAGTTTAGCCATGCATGCATTCTTTTTCTTCTTTTTTTTTTGGTCGAACGAATCAAGTCCCGGTTACATGGGTGCAAGTCAGGTTTAAGTTTTGTCTTTGTGTCAGCTGGGGGCACCCAAGCCTGGTCCGTGAGCACGGCCGTCGTCGCTTTCTAAAAGAAACATCTCCAGCTTCCACGCCAAATTGAGCCGTTCAAGAGTAGCTAGAACCTGGCAATGCATGCGTGGCTTCCATGGAATCCAATCCATTAGCTAGTAATTAATAATCAATCGTAAGCCATAAGGATTAATTGTCATTTGGCAGGCCGGGATATCGGTCGAGCCAGCGCTAGAACAGATGTATAAATTAAGCAGTATTTTAGGGCACTTAAGAGCATTGGTGTTGTGTATAGTTAATTCTCAAACTGAACCGTGTGCTTTGAACAGAATGCTGAAATTTCACAGGGATCCTGCGGGAATTGTATTGTTCCTGCAAAGTTTCCGTGAAATTTATGTGAGATATTGTTGAGTCCAAACAGGCCTAATGGTATTGTAGTTGAGATCGATGGCTTTAAATTAAAAATTGAACGATTAGATTGATGGTTATATACAGCTTTCTACTTTACTAGTTCGCTTGTAGATATGAACGAACTGCCAAACCTTCTTCCTGTTAATTTTACGTGTTGAAAGCGTTAGAACTATAGCGTACATCTTTATTATGAGATTCCTCAAAATCGCATGATATCCTGTGAAATTTGTGTTCTTCGCAAGCTCGGAAGAATTAGATATGTACGAGATTCTTATAGAAGAGTTAAATTTTTTTTGTGATTTCTTATCTTGCTCATGCACGCACACCCTTAATTTTGCACTGGGTCTAATTTCTTAATTCTTTGTGTAAATTACTATGAATGTCATGGTAGTTCATCAGTAAGTGACTTAGTTTGCGCCATATATATGCACGTACGTACGGATAGGTGATCTATTCTATTAGACTTTCTAACGAGTGATGTGTACGTGCTTCACTACCAGACCAGTGTACCATTCCGGCCATCGTTACGATACTTTCCCCAAAATAGCTCAACTAAAACTGGCAGACCATGAGGTGTTTATATCTACAAAAAGCAATTGATATCTCGTACAGTTTCAGGTGAGGAATACATTACCAAATACGGGCATCGTCTCATGATATATGACAATGCATAAGCAAAAACATATGTGACACTGCCTTAATTCCTACTCTGCCGATCAATTCATGATTTGATGGTATTACGAAATTTCAACGTTGTTAACCAAACAACATTTTTTTGTGTCCATTTATTAGTGTGCATGCTAGATATATATATGATGCAAGTTGTTCATCACTCATGTTTGACATGCGAATCTATCGAGTAGATCGATAGTACAGATATGCGTTCGTGGGAAAGGAAGAAAAATCAGCTTTAATTAGTTGTGTAGTTCGTGATGATCATGAAAGACTAATATATTTTCTGTCCTTTTTTTTTTACTTTGCATGCAACGAATAATATCGTTTGTGCGCACTCCCGTTTGTTCTAAAAAAATGTGCTGAAGAAAGCTTGCAGTCAAATTAATCTGTATAATTTTGACAATGAATATGTGTAGAAGGGGATGGATCTGGTGCTAACCCCTTCTTCAGTGGTAATGTGCAAGCTCCTCCTTGAGTAGTCTGATTGACACTGGAGAGGTTGCTATCCGTTCGATTTTCGGAAGCTAATAGTGCTACCATCTCTTGGGATGTTGCTATCGGCATTAGTCTTTAATTAGCGAAGCTATGGTCTAATTTATTCGACAACCGTAATCCATTCTTACGTTAATCAGATAGCTCATGACGAACTTTTGCTGTTAGCACTGGGGAGGGTACGTAGCACTTGATACAAACCTATATTGTGAGTTGCTTCTATGCTTTACCTAACAGTAATTTGCATAGTTTTTAAACCATGATGAATGGTTGATAGATATGTTACTTACCTTTTGTTTGCTTTAAGATTATTACTACTCTTATTAGAGAGGAAAGCATTGAAACACTACTCAAAATACTAAGAATTAATGGCTGTGTACGTGCGAATGATGTTAGTAGATTTCTAGCAGTTAAAATCTGATCGTTGCCTGAGTTGAATGGTTATTACATATCAACCCACCAACAGAATTGATGCCTGAGTTGAATGGTTATTGCATATCAACCCACCAACAGAATTGATCATGTACTAATCAAAATAATAGGGTATAAACATTCTAGCTAGTGAAAGGAACTGTTATGGGGTTCAAAACTAACCAATGGAATCAGAAGCGTTAGCACAATCCATACTCAAGTCTGACGTGTCCTTTTTTTTTCTTGAAACTTAACAGGCAGGAGGGCTGCCTATTGCATTAATAAATAAGGGTGGAAACAGTACGAAGGAGGGCTTAGGAGCCCTGAAAGTTTACACTACGGGTTTATGTACTAGACAGTATTTGCTGTAAACGCTTGGCTCCTGCCATGCTCCAAACTCTGGCCTCGTCCGTGATCTTAACGAGGAGCTCCGCTGATGTGGAGGCCTTGTTTTGAAAAATTCTTGCGTTCTGCTCTTTTCAGATCTCTGTCAGACCTGGATTTTTCAATCCAGAATCTGCTGTGCCTTACCGCATTATTCCCTGGATCAGTAGATAATGCACACAGATACATTGCTGAATCATTTCATACATCACTGAATTCACATCAAGCCATAATATTATTATTACATAGCATAGGTGAAGTTAGGCCTTCACAAAGGCGCAGTTGTTACAGTAGGGCCAGGCAGGCCAAATATTTACATTACAAAAGTCTAACAGCGGAAGCGAAACAAAGTAGACCTTTAAACCACAAGCAAAGACTGAGGGCAAAAGTGGCCATACAAATATTACCAGAGCTCTGGTAATAATTGGATGAAGCCACACCTTAGTCTAGATGCATAAGGTTCTAAGCGCGGATTATTCGTCCTAATTCTCGGCGTGGTCTCCTCCATCTGTAGCAGGTGCTTCCTCGTAGGCATACGGATCTTGAGCTCCCGAATCTGGATTTTTGGTATTGCAAAGTGAGCACACTAACCACCGTGCTCAGCGAGTCAATACACAGAATGCAGTAGGTAGTATACAAGGCTTTCAACAAGGGAAGGCTCGGGTTATTTTGTTTGCTGAAATGTGCTTTTTGAACTATAATACTTAAAGTTCCCTAAGACCTAGCCAGTTGAAATTTTTAAACATGATACTCAATGACATATACATTTATTTCTATTAAATCAGAGACCATCCACCATTACATGGTCCCATGCCTTCAGCGTTATAACCGCTTACTTTACCACTGGGATGACACCCAGGACAATTCAAATAAGGACCTTTTTCTGCCCTCCACTTTTCTATTTCCATCCCAACGTTTTCAAATGTAACTATATCCGCTAAGTTCCCATGTCCGCCTTGACCGTGGGCACGGCTATTCGAATAGTTTTGACTCTGCAGAGTGTGTACACTTTACCCACATGAGATAGATCTGCTCATTGCCCCACATGATTCCTTAGCCATGCGGTTGAGTAGACTATCACATGGCTTTTACAATGCATTTTTCCTAGCAGAGTTACGACCACTAAGGTTTCTACTTCCTCTGGGTACGACCACCCTTCCAGAAGCCCCCTCTTGCGCCATCACGACGGAGGATGTGGCCATCCTCTACCCGCCCGTGTTCACACCGACGCAACTCTTACTAAGTCAATGCAAATTAATTAGCCCTGCCTACACTTTGCCAGCACGTGGTTGTACTTGTTGTACCGTGGGAGGTCATCACAAGATTCAGTCCTTAATGGTTATCTGGGCGGTTCTACCACGATCCCCCTTGTGCTATCACGGCACCATTTTACCACAATTTGTGCTATCACGGCACCATTCAACACTCACACCCTCCAACCACCCGCCCGATAATTAAGGTGTAGGATTTTGGGGACGTAAAGTATTCATACCAACATATACCAGTCATCGTCACAATGACTGCCCAACAAAATTTCTCACATATTTGAAAGTGATGCTTGGGCATTCTCACGCCCATGAAGGTCTAAGCAACACTAAGCATGGCATATAGTTACGGACTTATTTTCAAAGGAGTTGTAGCATTATTACTTTTTACTAGGGTGACAAGGATCACTTAGACAAGCATTTTGTAAAAGATGTATACTAAACCAAGAGAACATGGGCATATATCTAAAATCTGAAATTAACATGCATCGCAACATAAATATAAGCATGCAATTTATAATACTTAAACCAAAATACTTTATTCAAAACATAGGCTCAAAATGATCAAAGTATTGACTCGCCTTGGATGCAAAGGTCGGGATTCGGGGCGTTGAGTCTATAGCATGGAGCTTCTCTTCTTGGGCCTCGAAGCTACGCTTTATACGCGAAAATTTAGATAAAAATCATCACAACAATCAAATAACACAATAAAAATTTGAACAAGCTTCAAAAATGTTGGTTCTGGCTCCATTAGGTAGCCCTTGATTTTAGATGAATTTAGAAATTGGTTTCACTAAATTTGGAATTAAAATGAGCAAGTTATGCACATTTGAATGTTTTCGGTTTAAACAAATCTCAAAAATAATAAAATCGACAGATGGGGCCCATCGTCGGGACCGGCTATGCGCGGCCGACACGTGGGGCCCGGGCAGAGGCTCACGCCCGCCCGCTGCCCCGACAAAGTGGGTCCGGCTGCCGCTGGGCGGCAGAGCTCGCCGATAGGTGGGGCCCACCGTCACGGCGGAATTAAAAGAAAGGCTCAACCTCAGCGCCGCGTGAGGGGCTCGAACGCGCCGAGGGAGCCGGGGAGAGATTGCCGCTAGCCACCAGCTAGCAGCGCATCTCAACCATAAAGGGGCGATACCTTTTGAGGTAGCGCGAGGGAGGTGGGCGAGGCGGTCCGGAGCCGAGGGAGGCGGTGGCCGCCGCCGGCGAGGGAGGTCCGACGAGGCTCGGGATGCGCCAAACGCGATGCCGAGCTTGGCGGGCGGTGGTGACGACGAGGAGGGCCGGGATCACCGGAGGTGGGTCGGCGACGAGCGGCGGCGGCTCGGGAGGCTTACTGGCCGGCGAAGTTACGGCCGTCGGCGAGCTCGGAGATGCCGAAAAGCTTGGCGACGATCCGGAGATGGTGTGGGAGCAAGGAATCGAGCTCCACAATGAGGATTAGTGTAATCGCCGTGAGGGGACGATCACGAGATGGGGAAGAAAGGAATCGCCGGCGATCGGGCGGCTTTTGGGGCAATTGCTACTGAGGAAATGTAGAGGGTGGCACGGCGATCCTTTGACGATCCGCGCTTTTATAGCCGATCGAGGAGGCTGCCCGGCGGCGGGGCGGGGTTGGCGGCGCGGGGGCGGGGGTGTAGCGGGTCGTGGGCGGCGTGGTCCTTCCCATGCCGCCGCCTCTCATGGGATTCCCGCAGAGCGGTCGCGCCAGCCGTGGCGGGGGGGTCCGGCGCGGAGGAGGAGGAAGAAAGGGAGCGGCCACCGACAAGCGGGGCCCGCTTGTCACGAGAGAGGCGCGGCGGCGACCGCGTGGTCGGCCGAGATAGCGCGAGGCGGCAACGTGGCGCCATTGGGACCGAACACGCTCGCTCGAGGGAGAGGGTGGGCGGTTCCGGGCGACGTGGCGGATCCAAATCATTCATGCGTCGAACGGGTGGGGATTGATTTTATTTTTGATTTTGTATTTCAAGAAATACTAGAGGGCATAATACAACTCGAAAAATATTAAATTACCACAAAAAAATTCTAGAAAATTCATAGAGGTATTCTTGGGTTTAAAAATCATTTCCCAACAAGGTGGTTATTACATTCAACATTCTTGGGCCCACAACCGATTCCTCTTCTTCTTACCTTTTTATTTTTCTCCTCTTTTCTTTTGTAATTGGAGATATATTTACTTTGTACAAAAACATATATATATATATATTTATCTAAAATTTTCCTACTTATTTCTAATATTTTATATCAAGCATTTATGCCATCTTTTACTTCTTAATTTAAATATGTCTTTGGTTCTTTGAGAAATCTATTTATGTTAACTTTTGAAGTTTTCTTTATGGATCATCTTTTCAGATTCGAACTCAAATTTAGAATTCTCTATTAATTAAACAGGTGGGTTTTTCCTTCTTAGCATTTTATTGTTTGGGTTCTTCTCCGAAGTTTTTTCAAAAAAATATTTTCAAAAGCCCAACTCAACACAATGTATTACAGAATATTTCACAACATTTTGTTCTACAGTTCTTCTAAGTTTTCAGGATGTTACAATCTCCCAGCTAATTAGGATGACTAGCGAGGCCGCCGATTTCTTCGGTACTTGTTGCAGGCTGTAGATGTTCGTCCACCATTCTCCTATTGTTGCGCTGCAGTTAGGTCAGTGCAGTGCTTTGAGTGAATCGTAGTGTAGCCAGTCGGCAACCGAGGTCCACACTCGTCTAGTGAACCTACATTTGGAGAACTCATTAATGAGGCAATCCTTTCTCTTTTCTCTCAACATTAACTCTGCGAAAACAGAACTTAACAATGTGATCATCTTCTTACAGAAAGTACAATAGTACTTGATCTTTTGAGGGTCTTGTTGAAGTAAAATCACCTGTTTTGCTAGAAAGAGTTTGGATAAATCCAGTTGACATAAAAACAGTCTTTGATGACTCAGTGGATTTTACCCTAAACTTGCCACTCTCAACTACTCTGACAATGTTAGGTGAGTGGTTCTTGGAATACATTAGGGAATTAAATCATAGGTCTCTCTTCTTCACACTCACCTTAGATTTGTCAATGATCATGATGAGATTTTTCTACCCACTAGAAAATCTCTTAAGTGTCTCTTTGAGGCAGTCGTTGATTTGGGCTAGGTTCTCACATGTGGCACTCTCAGTGGATTTGATTGCCCTAGCATATCTCTCTTTATGGACAACTACATTTAGTTTCAAAGTCTCACAAGGCACATATGGAGAATTTCTAACCTCTAGTGTATTGTTAAGAACTTCAATTTCAATTATGAGTCTAGGATGGTTTTCACAAGATTTAGTGCTAGAATGAAGAATCATTTTAGTCATTTATTTTATTTTATTTTTGCTATCCTCACAATAAGAGTAAATATGATTATAATTAAATTTGAGCAATTTCTTAGTTGCAATATCCATTTTTTATTCAACCAAAGCACAGTTTTAGCATGATGAAGGAATAATATCTAAAGAAATCACATTCAAAACAATAGCATTCAAGCAATCATAATCATTACTAGACTTGAGAAATTCCAATTCATCTAGAGCACCTTTTAGTTGACTAACAATAGAGGAATGGGCAATTTTCTGATTAGCCAATTGATCATGCAAGCATAAGCAAGATTCACATTTATTGAGCCTAATAACTTCTAGATTCAAAATGTCAATCATAGTATCCTAGTTCTCGATCAATTTAGCTTGTGTCTTCAGTTTTTGTTCAGTAGCAACAAGAGCATGTTTCATCTCTTTAGAGGAGGGGTATACCTTGTCAGGATCACTGTAAAGCTCATCGGAGGAGGAGCCAACATCAGTGCTTCCCGTGGCCATGAAGCACATGCCACTAAAGTCCTGAGTCTTCTTCTTGCCGCGGTTGTCGTTCTCCATTTCTGAGTCCACATCACTTATGTTGACATTCTCAAGAGCGGCAAGGACCCGATTAACGAACTTGCGGTAGTTGGGTTTATTGGACTTCGTGTCATGAGCTTGAGGATGTCTTTGAATGTCCTTCTCCTCATTGCCCTTCAGCTTGGCGCACTTGGCCTAAATGTTCTTCAGCTTACCACACTCAAAGCAAGTGACTATCACTCCCTCTCTTATTCCTCACCTTGCTGTATGCTCTCGTGAATTTTCTGGATAAGAGGGCTAAGTCATCCTTAGGAAACTTCTCTAGCTACTCATCACTCAAAGAATAACAAAGAAAATCTAGAAGAGCCAAAATCTAAGGACTTGAAAAACTACTTTGAGAAAGGTCAACCACAAGAGCATTGATTCTATCTTGGGGAGACACAAGATGAAATCAACCTCATACGTCTTTAATCTCGAGTAGAGTTTATCTATGGAAGTTCACTAATGACAGTTTTGTCATCGATGGAAGTAATCTTCATTCCTAAAACATTCACATCAAGTACACCCAACGTATGGCATGCATTCTCAGAATTAGAAAAGGCCAAACCCAGAGCACAAAATTCATGAATAATCTTGTTGAACCTTTCCAACAACTCATCTAAGGATTCACTAGCCTTTTGCTCGATCTTTGAGTACTCTTTCCTCAGTTGGTTCTGTGTTACTTCCTTGGTCACGGTAGAGCCGTCATGGTAGTCAACAAGGATCTTCTAGATCCCATGAGCAGACCTCAAGTGAGCAACTCACTCAAACTCAGATTGACTAAGCCCTTGAATCAAAAAATTATGAGCCTTACTGTTTGCCTCTATATCCAGTGTATTTACCTGATCATCGGCCGACACAACATATGGATTCTTGATTTTAATATAAATTGCGTGCCCTTAAGCCTCGATGTAGGATTACATACGAGCCTTCCAATTAGAGAAATTGATTCCACTGAACACGGGTGGCTTGATTAAATACATGTTTGATGCCATGACTCCTAAGACCGGCTAAGATCAATGAGAAGAGCTAATCGGACTCTGATACCACTTGTAGGACCGGTATGGCAATAGATGGGATAAATGGTGCCTTCAAATTTTTCTCCAAGTATTCGCTGATCCTTCATTCCAACAGCTACAGAGCTATGAAGATTAGGATTGTAATCTAACACCAAAGCTAGCAAATCAAAAACCAAAATCCTAAGAACTCAAGGCTCAAGTGATCAGACCGGCTACCAAGGGCGATCCGACCGTCGATTAGGCACCTGTCTGACTAGCCTCTAGTGGTCTGACCAAGGGGGCGGTCTGACCACTCCCTTATTCCAGAACTAAAAATTCAACTCGAGCCAATGCAACTCTTTGTGTAACTCCAAAAATCCAAATCCAAATGATATAAAATTTTGCACATATCTTGCTTAAAGTCTTAGAAACCTATTCCATCCAAGGATCACAAGAATCTATAACAAATTTTGGACATTTCTCAAAATCAAGCAAGATTGCACCAAAACCGAGCAAAAATCGAAACAAGGAATATGACTTGTTCATGAGTGGAGGATAGCTAAGATGGCTCTAGGTTTATTCCCGTCTGTCACAACAATCAAGAACACCTAAAGATTTGAGGCAGAAACCCTTGGAATAAGAAATCTTATGTTGAGGTCAAATATAAGGAAAATAGAGCAACTTTAAGAACTTGCCAAACCTAATGCACATATGGATGGGGATTGATTTTTATGAAACATTTCTATCACTTACTCATCCTTGGTATCTAGCAAGATCAAGAAGGGGGAGAGAAAATCAAAACCAACAAGATCAAGGGCAAATCAACTAAAACAAGAGGGGTCCATGAAAGATGAATAAAGTTGATATATTGCTACTTGAGGATGAAGATTTTATAGCCACTCTATCTAGAGAATAAGTGAGCACACCACAACACTCACACAACTCAGACCCTAACCCTAGAACACTTGGCTTCAATAAGTAAAGCTAAGATGGTTAAATGGTTAACTAGCAAGTCTTCATCGCAACCCATTAAATATATAGGCAACCAAAACCTGTTTAATCCTAATGAATACTATCCATTTAGCACATATGAAAAAAAACCCGTTAACCCACACAACATGGGTTTTACTCACATACTACACTCATATGCACTTTTCAAAACACATGAGCCCAATCTGCTAAGTCCTTAGCCTTTGATCCAACTTGATCTTCTTAGTTTCTCCTTGACCTAAACTGCTTTCTCAAGCGCTGCTCAAACGCAGTGGTTTTGATCTAAGGTAATTTTCGGTATTTTAGCCAACTTACCAAAATACTTATACTTGACCCGGTCTTCATCTTTCCTTGCAAGCAATCACTATACTTACCATGTATAGGTGCACCACTAGCTTGCCATATGCCAGTAAGTCTCTCATGTTCTGGTTCCACTGAATCACGCCTCACTTGGATCAATCTATCCATATGGTGCAACCGTCGCTTGAACTTCCCTTCAATATTTCTTGTCTTTCTCATACTATGCTTGAGCTCAGCCATCACACCCAGCATCCTCAATCATTCTGGACCTCAGCTCCTCCGTGAATTAGCCCCGATTCTCGCTGTTGACCATGGTTGATTCCCAACTTCCCTGCACATCTATAGACAAAGAAATCATTTCTGGCACAAGTTCTTTACAACTTGACCCACATTAGCTGAAACATGCATCATGCAATACATGTGCACTGACCTAGGTCAAACCAAATCACCCCATGACCTAAATTCCCAAAAATCCACATTTCGGCCAAAGCAACACAGGTTGGCCAGTCAGATCGACCGACCGGTCTGACCGCTGCCTCTGGCCGGTCAAATCACCAGCTCTACAAGCAATCTAGAAAAACTACAAATGTTCAAAATCCAAATTTTCACTCCTCTAAAATGGCAATAGTGCACATGGTCCTCGACAAGGATTCTGGAGGATGCGGTGGAGAGCATGGCTGCAATCCAATCCCTCCATATTGCCGGGAAGCCACTTTATTGGAGTAGATGTAGCAGGTAATCCCATCGTGCTATGTTGAAAGCTTTGGTTATGTTGATCTTGAGGAAAAGTGTCAGTGTTTTCATTCTATGCATCCTTCTCATCATGTTGCGAACATAAAGGAAGCTATGTTGGATGCTTCTTTTCTTAACAAAAACGCTTTGGCTTATAGAGATGAGGCTATCCAAGTGTGGAGCGAGGTGCAATGATAAAGCCTTGGTGATTATCTTGCTCACACCGTGGATCAGGCTTATTGGTCTGTAGTCGGTGACCGTGTCCGCCCATCCTTTTTTGGTAACAGGGCGATGTTGGCAATGTTGATTATGTGTAAGTTTGTTGTGCAGAGATTGTTAAAACTTTTGATAACCACCATGACATTGTTTTTTATGATGCCCCAGCATGATTTATAGAAGTTCATAGTGAATCCATTTGGTCCCGACACTTTTTCTCCTGGCATCTGTGCTAAGACAAAAGCAAATTCCGTCTCCATGAATGGTACTTCGAGGGGTCGGTGTGGACATGATATTATTGAAGTGATTCTAAATTATCACTTGTTTTTTCATCGTGCGCCAAGCTCTCCACAACATCATGACTTGATAGGACTGCAATTGAAGAGGTTGCCTCTCTATAGTCATAGGTTGCCACCAGGGGCGGGGGGCTTTAGTGGGCACCAGAGCCTAGGAGTATGCCAGCAGTGAAGGGTGGGGGTAGGGGAAAGGCCGTGGAGGTGGAGGTTGAGGGAGCAGGGGTAGGGGAGAGCCATCCCTACGTCACATGGCTGGCTGGGTTCTTTTGGGTTTATGGCATTTGGTTTATATTACAGTAACTAGCTTTCAAACGGTTTGTTTTTTCAAAATAGGGTCTACAAGTCAATTGAAGTAGACACTACACTGAATTTATCAATATCGACCAAAATCACACAGGAGTATCTCTCTCTCTCTTTGTACTCTCTCTTGCAAACAGCTAGAATTCAAAAAATTAAGCCAAAACCTATAAGCTACAACCCAAAAAACCCACCTATAATATTATTTGGGCAGTAGAGCAAGTTGAGACGAATTTTCTGTGTCCTACAATGTAACATCCCAAATTCTAAGGCATACAAAAATGAGAAAAAAATTAAACTTTTTTAATGCATTTTTGTTTCCTTGTCTCTTTATTGGAGGTTTTTTGGAAAATTTTATTTTGAAAAATCAAAAGTGCATGTAATGCAAATAAAAAAAATTGAGACCAAGTTATAAAAACTAAAAAGATAATTAAAGGTTTGTATGAGAAGATGTATGGTGGAGATCATTTCAAAAATTCATAAATATAATCATGGTACTGGAAATAAATATTTGAGTAATTTTTTAACATGATCTAAGAATTTAATAAAATTAGAAATCGACTTTATATGGGACAATAGCCTTCCCAAAATATTTGAGAAAAACCAGAGTAATTAAAATTTTGAAAATTTTACCCTATAATCTTCTCTATATTATGAGCATTCATAAAAATTTTCATAATTTGTTAAGCTCATTTGATATACCTAACAATTACCCAATTCTCTCAGCCATCTCCCTCATACTACTGAGTTGGCCCACTCGCAGAGTTCATCTTCCACCTCGCATGCCCGTGCCAGCTCCGCCATGGTCGTGCTACCCCTAGTTTTTGATGATCACACCTACCATTCCTCTCTACTGCTACCAACCCCTGCCTACCCATCGCCTCAATGTGATGCATTTCTTCCCCTTGTCTTCTTCCGTGCCTCGTGTTCCACGACGAGAAATCGAGCAACATCGTTCAGTTGCATTCATGAGAACTCACGCTCTGCTCTCAGCCATCTCGTACCTATAAAGCCCCCAACTATGCCTTTACTCTTCAGTTCACCCCCTTAGTCTCTTGCGCATATTTCTTAAGCATCTTGCTCACTGAAGCACCGAGAAACCGAAGTCGTACGTGGCACCGGTGAGCACGACACCGTGCTCTAGCAACTCTGGTGAGGTTCCCCTCCCCAACTCTGCCACAATGCACATTACCTCTCTCTTAAGAACCCTACTCATTTGAGTGACCTTTCATGTAGTGGATCGCTCGGGCTATGCTTTCTTCGTCATCTTCGGCTAGGATGCCACTGTAAGTCTTCCTCTCTCTCCAGTGAGCCGTACCGCGATTTCATTCACCCATACCTCCGCATGCATGCAAGCAAGCTCATACATACCCTTTTGTAGCTTCACTATTGCCGAAAATCGCTGTCGCCATGGGCCTCCTCTTCGCCGCCAATAGGGACTCCAACACCAGCTTTGTCTACTCCTTCTCAAGTGCCATCATCACCTTCGGTGAGTTCCTCCTCCCGTATGGGAGCTCCCTAGGACTGAATCAAGCCCTAGTAGCTCATAGCCCCATAGTGCCATTCTCTTGCCTTTGTCGCCAGAGGACCTCACTACCGACTACCCTATCCTCCAAGTCGGGCCTCGATACTTCACCTAGGCGTGCGGGCCGAGGTCCTTGTTCCATTTTGGCTCACACCCCGTCTGCCGAGGAGTCCCTCACCGGCAACAAGCCGAGGCACACTCGACAAGATAAGAGAACTAAAGTAGTCGAAGTCGAAAAGAAAACTAAAGTAGTCGTAATCAAAAAGAGAACTAAGGTAGTCGAAGTTGAAAAGAGAGCTGATGTAGTCAAAGTCGAAAAGAGAATCATAGTGGTTGTAGTCGAAAATAGTACCATAGTGGTCAAAGTCGAAAAGAGTATTATAGTGGTCAAAGTCAAAAAGAGTACCATAGTGGTCAAAGTCGAAAAGAGTACCATATCGATCGAAGTAGAAAAGAGAATCGTAGCGATCGAAGTTGAAAAGAACATTGTAGTAGCCGAGGAGTGTTAGAAGTTGTAAAGAGCACTGTAGCACCTGAGGAGTGTTAAAAGTCGTAAAGAGCACTGTAGTAGCCGAGGAGTGCAAGAAGTCGTAAAGAGCACTGTTGCACCCGAGGAGTGTTAGAAGTCGTCAAGAACACTGTAGTATCCAAAGAGTGTTAGAAGTCATAAAGAGCAATGTAGCACCCGAAGAGTGCTAGAAGTCATAAATAGCACTGTAGCACCTGAAGAGTGCTAGAAGTCGTAAATAGCACTGTAGCCACCGAAGAGTTCTTTAGGTCGTAAATAGCATTGTAGCAGCCAAAGAGTGTTTGAAGTCATAAATAGCACTGTAGCGGTCGAAGAGCGTTAGAAGTCGTGAAGAGCACTATAGCAGCCAAAGAGCATTAGAAGTCGTAAAGAGCACTGTAGCGGCCGAAGAGTGTTGGAAGTCATAAAGAACACTGTAGCAGCCGAAGAGCGTTAGAAGTCGTAAGGAGCACTATAGCGGCCGAAGAGCATTAGAAGTCGTAAAGAGCACTATAACGACCGAAGAGTGTTAGAAGTCGTAAAGGGCACTGTAGCAGCCAAAGAGTGTTAGATTCAAAGAGAGCACTATAGCGCTTGAAAAGAGATGATTCAAATTGAGCCAAAACTCAAATGCTTATAACTTTTGTACACAAACTTCAAATTTAGTGATCTTTGTTTCTAAATTTTTCTAAAACCATGATCTTTATTAATATTCAAAAATATTTAAGTTTTGTCTCTGTTTAAATTTATTTGGCTCTTATTTATATTTATCTAGATTTTTATCGATTAGATGACGTCGCGCTAGACAACTTTGAGAACGCGCCCGATACATTCTTTGAGTAGAAAGAATAAGGCAAGCCGCCCCTTTGACCATGTTGATTTTAGTATTTCAATTATTGTATATTATTTTTGGAAATCTATTATGCATGCGTGTATGTTCCGTTAAAATTGCTATACAGTGGGTAATGGTAGTTACAACCGCTAGTATGCATTGAACCTGTTTCAAATTTGATACCCTCACTGTTGTAACATCTAGGAGATGGTTTAGACAATATCTACTGTCAAATTGAGAATATTAGATTGATATATGGTCTAGATGCTTAGCCATGTAATAGCATTCTCTAAGCTTGATATTTCGGAAAATTGCGCATGGACATGGTCATTTCAAAATGTTAGACAAGAGGAAGAACCTCTGTTAGTCTGGTATAAAACACAAATGAAAAACCTAGTTTTTCGACGCAGACGAGTTATATGATAAAATGTCAAATGTACGGAGGAACCTCGCATGTAGACAGGGAGAGATTCTCATCTGGGTCAATTAAGGACCGAACATTATTGTCGCACATCTAAGTCACACCGTACAACCACATATGCTATATGGGCTCTGGCTTTAACTGATTAAGTTGTCTAGATCTAGTCTTACATTGTGGTAGGCGCAGATAAAGTGAGGGCACTCCGAGTGAAGGTCTGCTCATAGATACTCCTTTCACTAAGGTATTGGGGCCAAAACTTGCTAATACAACAATGAATACTCACTTAGGGGACTGACACTCTAAGTGAGGGTATGTCATGCAACTCACTTGGGGTACACAAGTGAGGGCTTGTCCATTCATCGGGCTGGTGCAAGGTTAGGACTAGATGATCTAAAGGTTATATGATAATCACTTTCGTCACACATCAAAAGAAGAGTGAAGTTGTCGACAGTATAATTGATTATCTCTTATGGGTAAAATTGTATAAGCTCTCGAGAATGTTAAAAACTATTAAATAGCCGTGTTCGTGGTCATGAGCAAGCTTGGATGCAGCAACAATGGCTATAGTTTTTATTTTTAAAACTGTTTCACTAAACATAATGGGGTGGCATGTATGCGTCTTTCATGTGCCATGCCCATATGTGGGAATTGTGCGATATTCATGGCCGAGGAGGGTTGCGAATGGATGTGATTTATTGTTAGGGAAGTTATATAAATGTTATTTTATTACATGTCAAATACTATTTACAATTCCATTGCAAATTATTACTTATTGATATTGAAAATAAAATTTACTAAGGCTAAAAATAACTTAGTATAGAGCCTCATCCTTTAACAGCCTTGCATATATGTATACTTTTGCGATACACTACAAGTCTTATTGAGTACACGATGTACTCAACCTTGCTTAAAATATTGTTGATCAGAGAATGAAGAAGAATATATACCCGACAATGCTTACTTTGCCTTCGGCACTAGGGAATTCGATGATGGGTCATTCTATGATCTAATCCCCCGTCGGTTGCATGTGGGCTATAGAGGCATACCACTATATGCTTTTGCTTATTTACTTGTATTCCGCTACAATTTACTTTTAACTCTGATATTTATTTGGCCGGTCGGCCATACGTTATAAACTCTACTATGCATCGTCTATATATTACCTTTTGTTGTAAATTAATTATGTGCAATGTGTATAGATATGATCTCAATAATATGAATGTATATACTAGCTATTGATCATAGGACTAGTGCAGAATATATATAGTGACTACGGGTGTTCCGCGTCCGGGGTCCCACGTACAAATGACAGAGAGACAAAGTGCGTGTAGAAAATCTGCAACTTTCAACATCAACCAGCAAATCCGTCAGTTCAACAAAACCAGGTAATCCAAGCAATCGAATTTTTATTAAGGTGTTTCTTTGACCCTGCAAATTCTTGCAGACCTGCGTCAACCCCTGTTTCATTCGAGTTGATCGGTCGAGATCTTTTTGCTGAATTGGTCACAATTAAATTACTTTTCATGTAGCACAAGAATGCGTGTGAAGGTGGGCATTGACTTTGTGAATGCCCGTGACCTCAATTTGTAAAATTAACACAAAGGTTCTGGCTAAAATATATATGTCGTCATGTACATATCTTCAACATTTTTGTTTATATTTTGCTTTTAGGAATTTTCAACTTAAATAGGAGCTAGCTCCTTAGGAACTGTTTTGTTTCCTTTGATTTCATTTCATTTTCTCCACCGGGGTCCAAGTCAGCAAGCTAGTAAGCTAGCTTCAACAAGCAGAAAATGCTTTGATTCCTCAGTGCCACCAACTCTTCGAGTTATATAGTTTCATACTACTACCAACATGATGTCCTTAATTGGCTTATACAAATTAGGCATGGATGTACAGCCCCACCACCCGGATTCGAGTCCTCCTCTTTGGCTTGAATTAGAGTTCCTCTTGCATATGTTTCATTTTTTTACCCAAATTAGGTACCAACCGGAAGATATATAATGATATAAGAGATGGTGTAGACATGTAAACTCTTGTCACGTACTCTTGCACATGCAAAATTATGCAGGAGTGTATATTCATCATTCGCATGATTTTTTATGCATATCATTCGGATTTTTTCTCTTCCTCATCTCTTTCTCCCAACCGCCGGCCTTCTTCCTTGTTTCCTATGGTTCCACCTCCGGTGATCCTTGTTGTCACCTCTGATGATGGGTGACGGCGTCTTCGGCAATTCCCTTAATATATGGAAAAGAAGGAGAGCTCGTCCGAGTGGTGTCCAGTGCCGGCGTCTAGCCGGCTACACCAACGACAGTCCTCGCGCATGCTCCAACGACAGAGACGAGAGAAAGACTGTGTAACGTCATAAGATTCAAACCGGTTTAGGCCTAATCCCATTCTAGATAGATCATGCACCGTAGTAATCCACTTGCACTTTCGTCCCCGCTTTGCGCAAAACGGTTAACCGGAGGTGCTACCATTGGAATTCCTAGGCTTATATGTAAGTGATTTTCAAGCTAATTAAGCTAGTAAGGTGGAACTAACCCACACCGTCATGTGCACACACATATAGACCATCATGGGCCGGAGTGTGATATACACCCGTCAAAGGATCCGACGTCCTCGTCGGACCAACATACCCACACTGGGGCAAATGATAAGGATCTCCCCTCTTGCCACATGTCCGTGCGTTCAGTGCCAGTATATATGTCATGTCGTGTGTCCACTCCGGACCCACATGCACCATGCGCCATATGCCCGCACCCCTGATCCGCACACGCCCATGTAACCGCGAGAGTCGGCTCTAATACCATTTGTAACTCCCTAGGGTCCAAACCGGCTTAGGCCTAACCTCATTCTGGATAGGCCACGCACACGTAGCAACCTGCTTGCACTTTTATCCTCGCTTCACGCAAAACGGTTAACCGGGGGTGCTACCATTGTAATTCCTAGGGTTATATGCAAGTGCTTCTCAAGCTAAGCTAACAAGATGGGACTAACCCACATCCTCATGTGCACACATATGGGCCATCATGGGCCTAGGTGTCACATGCTTAGCTTGAGAAACACTTGCATATAAGCCTAGAAGTTCCAATGGTAGCACCCCTGGTTAACCGTTTTGCGTGAAGCGAGGACGAAAGTGCAAGCGGGTTTCTATGTGTGCGTGGCCTATCCAGAATGGGGTTAGGCCTAAGCCGGTTTGGACCCTAGGGCATTACAAATGACATCAGAGCTGACTCTCGCGGTTACATGCGCGCGTTCGGGTTAGGGGCGCGGGCATATGACGTATGGCGCGTGTGGGCCCGGAGTGGATACACGCGCTTGGTATATATGCTGGCACAGAACGCACGGACATATGCCAAGAGGGAGATCCCTATCATTTGCCCCAGTGTGGGTACGTTGATCCGACGAGAACGTCGGGTCCTTTGAGGGGGGTTTATGTGACACCCCGACCCATGATGGCCCATATGTGTGTGTGCACATGAGGGTGTAGGTTATTCTCCACCTTGCTAGTTTAGCTTGAGAAGCACTTACATATAATCCTAGGAGTTCCAATGGCATCACCCCGGGTTAACTGTTTTGCGCGAAGCAAGGACGAAAATACAAGCGGGTTGCTACGTGTGCGTGGCCTGTCTCAGAATGAGGTTAGACCTAAGTCGGTTTGGACCCTAGGGCGTTACAGACTGTGCCCTATAACAGGAATCTCCAAGCAAATCACAAGATCAAAAATTCAAATGATGTGCACAAAAAAAATCAAGCGACAGATGTGTAGCAATTCTGAATTATGTATACATATACATCGAATAATACTCTTTTTTAAAAGACTATCAGTACTCTTGCTACCTAGTCTTGCATACACAAACACGAAATGCATGTCCACAGAAGGAATAATCTTACTTACCGATCTTGCACATGCAAAACTACTCTTCCTTCAAAAAAAAAAAATTTGCCGATACTGCACATGCAAAACTACTGTGGCACAATTTCTCAAAAGTATAAAGTCTGGGCATATCAATCAAAGCTTTATATATTGTGCATGGAGAACCTCATGGAAGGAGTTTATTGTGTTTACTAACTACTGAAAAAAGTGCAAAAAATTGGAGTCGCCAGTAGAAATTTTACACGATTACGTGGCCTAGCTAGCATGCACCTAGCTCAGCCGGAATACAGCAGGCAAAATGTTCTTATCCCGGTGAACCAACCAAGTCACTAGTAGTGGACTTAATTATGCTACTGTACTAGTAATTACAAATTTACAATTACTAACAAATTTTCCATTAAACATATCGTTCAATAATATTGTTGGAAAAAATAAAAATGCCAAGGAGTTTACAATGTGAATTTTACATGCTATATCAAGAAACCCAGTATCTCCTAATATAGTAATATAACTGAATTAATGTGCTTCTGGTGAAAATTTATATTTTTGAAAGTAAAAAAATGCACCTAAGTTTTCCCAACGAAGATGTGAAATGATGCATTCGTTGTAATTGCATGTTTCCTCTTATGATATTTATTTAAAATAGTTCTTTTAATCAATTTAATTACTTTAACTGTAACTAAAAAGTGTATTTTATTTCAGTTCATTGTTACACTATATCTCAAATCTAAAATGAGAGAATATATAGAAGTGATAACAATTATCAACTCGATCGGTCTTAATTACAGCTTACATGGATGAGGCACACAAGAAATTAATATGATAAAACCTGGAGATCGACCAACAATGTTATCAGTAGAGGCAAGTGTCAACGTACTCCTTTTGGTTCCTTTCCCACACCTAGTTGCCAAATGATAATCAGCCCCCTCCCCACATCAAATATATATATTTATATATATATATATATATGACGTTGAAATGGAATACCATAGTGTCTGGGCATCAAGTATCCCTATCTTTATATTACTTTTAGATGCGTACAAGTGCAATGGTATATAATATATCAGGTAAACCTATTAATATTCATTAATTCGAAAAGACATCGATTTGGAAAGGAAGTTATTGATTTAACATGTTGAATCAATCATAGATAAAAAATCTCAATCATAGAGCTTAGGTATCATAGTGCCTCTGTTATTTATACTATATATACACGCACACACACATCCACCACCCCTCACAAAATAGTATACTCCCCAATTCCCTCACCCTATAGAGAAGGGGATGAAATGGAATATCAGTCTTGAAAACTAGTCAATGTAGTGGATGCTTGTCCATTTCCCTGCCCCTTATTTTATTCCTACATCATTAGCTTGCTTATGCTTCTTTCCCTCCCTACTATTATTCCGATCACATTCCCCTCTTCTTCCATCCCAGTTCCTACTATACTTCTACCCCCACATCATTCCAATCCTATCATGGTGGTGTAGCTCTAGAGGGTGGAGGAGAAGATTTTCTCGAGAGAGGTGGAGGGTATGGGGGAGGTGAAGGAGAAGGAGGTGGTGGAGATTCTTGAAGACGATGGGAGGAAATCTTCTGCACCACCCACGGCGCTGGACCTCAACATGGGCTTCGGTGAGGGCAGCGAGGAAGGGGAAGTCGGCGAGGATGGAGACAACGACGAGGACGACGACGGTGGTAGCACAAGTGAAGTTGCCGGAGGTGG
The DNA here is from genome assembly GCA_036346245.1 of Bonia amplexicaulis. Lineage (NCBI taxonomy): Eukaryota > Viridiplantae > Streptophyta > Magnoliopsida > Poales > Poaceae > Bonia > Bonia amplexicaulis. The sequence goes on from CM070751.1 coordinate 7,056,587, forward strand.
CAGGAGTTCCAGCAACAACAGCAGCACTAACCACAATTCCGAGAGCAACAAGGATCATGGCATGGACAGCAGCAGCAAGGCCGAGGGCAGCGGCGAGAGAGTGCCGACGGTGCGGCAGTACAACCGGTCTAAGCTCCCTCGGCTCCGGTGGACGCCCGACCTCCACATGGCGTTCGTCCACGCCGTCGAGAAGCTGGGCGGCCAAGAGAGTAAGTGAACTCGTGGGGTTGTTAATTGTTCTTGTTGTGCATTTTTTTTCATGACTAAAACCACCTCCCCGCTTCTAAAATCAAGGCAGATTAATGGGATCTCCTAATCAATTTTCCTTGATTGGTGTTCTAATTTTTTTTTTTTTGTTAATTTGTTGGCAGGAGCAACCCCAAAGCTGGTGCTTCAGATGATGAATGTGAGGGGGCTCAGCATTGCTCATGTAAAAAGCCACTTACAGGTAAAAGCAGATTAGGAACAGGCCTACTTCCCATGACTACTCAGCAGCTGTGCTACTTGTTTGTTTCTTTTCTTCACACAACAAGTGTTGGGGCCTAACCCTTTTCCCTTTCTTGTTCGTCCATTTCGACTTTTCAGATGTACAGAAGCAAAAAGCTAGACCACGAGTCCAGCCACGAGAGGGCAGCCATATCCTCAGGTTCTTATCTCGATTCTCTCAATTTTTAATCTCTTCCACAGTAGCATACATCGAAAAAGCCATGGAGCTCAGTTCCTCGAGTTTTTTCTTTCCTTAATTTTGGCAGCTTTTTCGCCCCTGGACTTCCACATGAGGCGAGGGGACCATCGGTTCCACGACATGTTCTTCCAGCGAGCTGCCGGCTCGGCGCTCTCCTCCAGGATGCAAGAGAACGGCGGGTTCTTCGCGTCGAGAAATGCCGGCTTGCCGGAGGCCAGCCGGATTTACGGCCTCCTCCAACGCCGGCCGCCTCCCATGCAAACCTTCGACTTCAAGAACTACAGTAGCTTTAGGTAACCAAAGCAGGACAACATGTATGCTTAGCAACGATCGTGCTGTACGATCATGTCAAAACCCTAACTGATCTCTCTCGTTCATGAGGTTAGGAACCAAGAATGGGCATTCAACCAGCACGCGGTGGCGGCGAGGGCAGGCGGCGTCAATGACCACGGCCCGGCGAAAGGGCTCATCCACGAGATGATCTTCAGGAAGGACGGCAAACCGACGTCGCATTTGTTCGACGTGAGGGACGCCATCGCCTCCAACCGCACGCCATCGGCAACCACAGGTGCCGCCGACCACCGACTAGACGGCGGAAAGGTCAGTAGCTTTGATTGGATCGGCAGCAGTTCCCGGCCGCTCTCGAGGACAATGTCGGCGGCGGCCACCACTGGTTTTGTGCTGGGCGATCACCGTCTCCCGATTCGGTGGCGAGGCGCCACCGGCAACGGCAACGTTAACACAACGTCGTCAGATCCCTTGATGACAGGTGAAGCCCTAGGTGCTCGGCTCGAGGTACGTATCATTGCCTACATCTAGCTTTGATATGTTCACATGTAACTTCGTCACAACAATGGTCCGTCACAACAATGGTCGTGTCGCTGCACAGTTGCAGAAGCACCTAGAGCCGAGGGCTCCTACCAAAGCAATTGACGAGATTCGCATTGAGACGGAGGTGAAGAGGACGAAGACGACGGCGGAGGAGAACGGCTGGACGCCGGACTTGCAGCTAAGCCTGAGCCCCAACGTGGAAGCAGACACTGACAGGGCCAAGAAGGGGAAGAGCATCGCGTTAAGTGAGCAGGAGGTGGACAGCGATAAGCTGCCACTCTCGCTCTCGCTGTCACTCCGGGGTGGCGACAGCGGCGGCGAGGGCGGCGGCGGGGATGCCGGGAGATTAGATGTAGCGACAGGTAGCAGCAGCAAGAAGGCCGCTCTGGGGCTGAGTACTTTGGATCTGACCATGTCGATCAAGGCATTGGAGTGAGATCTTTCAAGTACTTGTCCCGAGGCCTTCCAAAACTTGCACACTGCACCATAAATTAATTAATAAGATTGTTAATTTAATTTAACCATGCTTCCAGACCATATATAAATACATCTCTTATGTTCAGTGACATGCATTCATGCAGCAGCTAGGAAGACTACTGTTTCTCTATATGTATGGCCACATGCATGATTAGTTCAGTTTATTTTTTTTTTGTCATGGTATCATTGGGAAGTTAAATGATGCATACATCCAATGCAAATGCCGACATATATTCATCAATCGGTTGATCTTCCAATTGCTTGGCTAATATTTTTTTTGGCTACTGTGTACATATTGGGATTCCTATTCCATAATATACATGTTGCCTGGGTGCTCATATATACATGAATTTCTTTCCTTGCTGCCAAAAAAAAAGAAGAAAAGGGTGTATAGGATAAGAAGCCATAACATTTCTTACAAAATGTAATATACGGACAACCAATTGAATCAATACAAAGTAGGCTCACATTCAAACTTTTCCTTCCTAATTATTTACAACTCAAATGTTCCTAGTACTTCTAATTAAACATACTAGTCATCAACCCGTGCACCAGCATGGGCTAGCAATTTCACAAACATAATTGTTAGTTTTACGTTATTTCAAAGGTCCGTCATATTGTGTAGAAATAATATTTTTATCATATAGCTTACTAGCTCTATTTTTCTCATTCTCCCAAATCATGTTATATGCGATTTATAACCTGGCATTGGAGCAATCTCTAATTTTGAAAATGGATATTGCTACTTTTTTTATATGGAGACATTTTTACTTTCTCATATCAATTTACAATATAAAAATTCTACTATTAGCGATATAAGTCTAAGTCCCCTATGTAGACAAAGCAAGGAGGCACAAAATATAAGAAAAAGTTAATTACATTGGACCATTTATACCCGTATTAAATAGCAAACTACAACTAACCATTCAACAGCTTTTACTTTATTGAAGCAAGGATAGAGTGGAAATTTTGGAATAACTTCAATTTTGATTTACTCAATAGACTTGCATCGTTAAAACGACACTTTTCAAGAAAATGGATAGATATTGTGAAACAGGGAGTATATTAGAGTACATTTTCAACAAATCTTAATGTATTAATTACGACCATTTTGTATCCAATCTATCTAATTTTTATATATTGATGCTCAAACTTGAATTAAAGTGGGAGGAGCCTTAATGCGGTCATTCCTAGTGTTTTTCCTCCTTGCATCATTATAAAGGATTTTAGAGAGAGAAAGAATTATTTACCACACTACTGATGTTCTTTGATATAACACTTCGATAATTAATAGACGCTTATTTACTCTCATGAAACTTAAGAGAGATTAATAAGCTAAAATCTTTTTCCTCCACGAGCGTGGACTCTTCCCTGACTTGTGGCTGCGGGACGCCTGGCCTTTCTTTCATTGCTAACTAACTGGAAAGATTAGTTAACCAATGCCTATAATATTCCATATTAGTAATGGACATGCCTAGGAGTTTGAGAACAAACCGTATTGTACTGGTATATATATGTTTTGATAGATCCAAGCATCACAAGTAGGATGAATTAGATTGATTTTATCTCTTTTTTCGTTAACGTGGGAAATTTTACATTTTCTCCTATAAATAAGGTAATTTCTAGTTTTTTACCTCCTAGAATTAATATGAGGCTCCTCGAGAAAGCCTCCAATTAGTACCGCATGAGCTAGACGCTTTAAATATTGTGTTTTCATATAAAACTTGTACCGATTTTAATTGGATTTAGGTAGAACTTCCAAGCTGCCTTATCAACTTGTGTAGCTTGAACAAATCAATCTTTAACATGATTGATGTGTATGCATGCTGCGTTTTTTTTTCCTAGTTCCCTATTCTAACACTTTTTCCATTGCGTGCTGCCAATCTAAATCGTAGATGAAATTATTAATTAAGGAAATCGGACAGCCAAGATTTTCTCTTTTTCTCCAGTTAACATGGGTATTTCCATGTTTTTTCGTCTGATTAATATAGGAATGAAGGGCTTCCAATTAGTAAAGATAAAGATATCTTGGTTCAGCATATTAATTATGTTGAAAATTTATACAAACACGCCTAGTATGTACTTAGTTAAGTTGCATATTTTAAGAAAAACATAACCCACTAAATTCAATTCATAGATTTCTCTCGGTGGAAGTTAATTTATCTATGTTTCATATGCGTTTTATAGTTGCAGTTTCGATTCTGTGAAATTACAGTGACACATAAAAGAGCATTTGTTTATTCTATCAATAATAAAAATATAAGAGCAGCTTACTTAATTTATAAATTTAGACAAAGTATAACAACATTTTACATACTGCATGAAATGAATAAAACTGAAAACACACATTGGTTTTTGGTAACATTACTCTATAATACTGTTTACAATTTCCATGTCACAGGTTACGTGGCGTGATTGCATACTATCATTCATCAGAAATAAAATTGTTACTTTACACCCAATTGAAGAACCCAAATGCTGCCAGCGTACCCTCAATTAAAACATTTTACTATATCTATATTGTATTACAATATATTTTCTTACGAAGGTACAGAGTACTTAATATTTCTTTCATGACATTATTTAATAAATTGTAAGATTAAAATATCAAAAATCACCATATCCAGAGCTTATCCTACATATCAAATCTTGTTCTTGTTTAAAATTGGCCGTCCAACGAACATTTCATTTATAATTTTGAGAAATTATGAATATAATGACGATGTGTTTGCTTTCAATATGAATATAATGACGATCATTTTCCACCTACATCAACTAGCAAAGCGTTGAAAATTGTAGTGAAAAATCTGCAACGCTAGTAAGCTTACCTTCATGTGGTACACATGCATGTTAGATGAATTAATATGATTAATAGCATGTCATACTGTTAATTTGATCTGAAGAATAATTGTGCATTCAACTCAAGTAAACAGGGGAATATTTTACTGTTTGCATTAATTAATTCATTGATGGTATGTAGTGGGTCACATTTAGGTGCTCAATTTATGTACTGGGACTTGCATATATCTTTATCACATCATATGTCGAATCAGACAGATAGGCATGGCCAGCTAGAACAATGACGTCAAAAAAGGGGTAAGCTAGTACGATGTTCTGTGAATGTTGACAGATCCTTTTAATTTCTCTATGGGTTCAATTACTTTCAGTTGGAAACTTGGAACGAATTAGTAATAAATGAAACAGTAAGATTGTATGATTAATTGTTGTATGGTTCATTAATTAGTTTTGAAGAAATATATCTGCACGTATTTGCATTAATAGTTGTGCCAGTAACTTGAAAACTACTAATTTGTCCGGCTGGGCACAGCTTAGCTTTCTGGCTACTAGCCAAGTAAATCAATATATTCGAGGGCATCAAGAAATGTCACAGTAGGTTGGTTTCATGCTTAGGGACTTAAATGGCACAAGATGTTATTTTTTAGGTACCTATGTGCCTCATATTCCATTAGCCAATAGCTATCCCCTTTGTTCTTTGCGAAATGACGTCCGTTTCATCAAACTTTACAAAATTTTGACCGTTAATATACTAAAAACTTTTAGGACTGATAATATTTAAACTATATCGCTACGTTTGTCATCAAACGTATTATCATAATATTATAGTTTAATTAATTTACATTAATATGAAGTTATAAAAAAGTAATAGTTAAAGTCACATATCGAAAAACATGAAAAAGTCAATAATTTCATTTAATAAAGAACAGGACTACTTAATTACTTCCTCTGTTCTTTTTTATTGGCGTGCTAGAACCATAAATAAGTTTAAAATTATCTAAATTGGCTCTGTAAAAATTATATCGTTAGATTTATTATTAAAATATTTTCATAATAATATAATATTATTATTTATCTTAACATAAAGTTATAAAAATAACGATCAAAATTATATATAAGAGACCGTAAAAAGTCAAAATGTTAATTAAAAAAGAAGATGGAGTAATGGCCAAAAGGACTATATAATTATGTTGACCGAAGTGGATAGGTTAATTTAGGGGCCTGGCAAATTACTTTTTTCAAGTTCAGGAATCTAGCGTAGGCACTTCCGGTGTATGTACTATATATACTTGTTTCTGCGTGTTGTCTTAGCTCTGCGTGTAAGCTTCGCGTTCGTACCCTCTTCCTGGATCTATCACCTGTGTCTTCGCTGTGTGTGTAAAGCTCAAGCTGAGGCTAAACAGCCATGCATGCATGCATGTCAAACTTGAATTCTGCAAACAACTGAACAGATCAAGGCGCTGCCGCTGTGTCAATTCCCACTTGCTTTGGCAGTACGTCCGTGCATGTCCTCTTCCCTTGATTTCAGCATTCGCAGCAGTATTCCCCTCTCTACTGACCTGTCATGTCACCTGTGAGCTCCAGAAGAACATAAAAGGGAGGCGACTGTTAGCAATCACGTATGTGTAGACCGCTAGACTGTCACCATGCAATGTAGTGTGAGGCGTTCTCCAGCACCTTAACTCTTTAGACATCTGTGTAGGCCGCTTGGCTATCTATAGCTAGCTAGCTGCCGCATGCTTGAGAGAATTGAAGCCCGGAGAGGTTGACGATGAGGACAAGAAAGCATTAACCACCGGAGGGGCAGCGAGATGACAGCCCTGTGACTAATACATTGCAGGCCATGCAGCACTGCAGTGAGCAACAGAATGTTGTGGTCATGTCACCGCCTGCCGATCACTTGACCTTTTCTAGATAGCACAAGACACTCGTACATGGTGCCCCTGCTAGGTAGCTGGTACGATTTTTCTCAGCTCCGGGCTCCGTCTTACGTGCGTCTGCGCTGAAAGAAGAAGCGATCGGATTGTCTCCGAAGTTCAAACCGCGCGGCCGGCCGGCGCGAGAAATTCCAACGGCGAGACTGGCACAACTAGAGGTGAGAGTTGGGTAGGGCTTTTTCGGGTCAGTCCGAAGCACGGCCGGTCCGCCCGACACGTGGCAGGTCGTGTCGGCACGGCACAAACGGTGGGCTGGGTCAGACCTGAAAAACCGGCCCATTGGGCGGCATGGCATGGCACGGTTCATCGTGCCGTGCTCGGCCGGCACGGCACGCGGCGGGCACGGCGGCACGCCGAGCACGGGCGCCACGACGAGCACGCCGCGCCACGACCGGGCTGCCTCACTCGGCCTCTACCGCCTCCCGGCTCCCCGGTCCCCCTTCCATCGCCATCGCCGGCGCCTAGTCATCGCCCGCCATCCGCCGCTCTCGGAGTAGTCGCCATCGCGCCGCCGCCTCGGGAGGAGGGAGACGGCCGGGCCGCCGGGAGGTCGGGAAGAAGGCGCTGGGGATGTCGGGGAGGTGGGGAGGACGCAGCGGCGACGGCGGGAAGGAGGCGGCGGTGGGGGGAGGTGGGGAAAGGAGGCGGAGGTGGGGGAGGCGACGGTGGCGGCGGGAAGGTGGGGAAGGAGGCGGGGTGGGGAGGAGGTGGCGGGCGAGGTGGGGTGGAGGCGGCGGTGGCGAGGGTGGAGGCGGCGGCGAGGGAGGAGGGACCCGTCGGCCGGGGCCCGGAAGGTGGGGAAGGAGGCGGAGGTGGGGAGGCGGCGGGGGGGGAAGGTGGGGAAGGAGGCGAAGGTGGGGAGGAGGCGGCAGGGCGAGGTGGGGAGGAGGCGCGGCGGAGGAGGGAGGAGAAATCGAGGCGCGGCAATGAGGGAGGAGAAACCGAGGCAGGCCCGGTCGTGGATAAGAAATGAGGCGTCGACCGGATAAGGATTGAAAGAAAAAGGAAAGGAAAAGAGGGAAAAAAGAAAAAAAGAAGAAAATAAAAGGGAAAATAAAATAAAATAGACAGAAATAAATTAGTCGATTATAAATTATAAAAAAAATCACTAATAAGTATTCGTAATTATCGAATAAATTAGTAATCATATTCTAAATTAATATCCATCGAAGATGTAAAATTGTTTATGGCGGCTAGAATAGCACGCTCAATTTAATTAATATTTACTTAGAATTAATTTCATTGGTATAGATAATTACCAATGAGAGCATGTGGTTGAGAGGTGCACGGCATCAACGGGTACAGAGGGCCGGAGCTATTGCACCGGCTATCATGTTCCGAATGCGAAGATCCTTCACAGAGAGACCAAAAGGATCAAATTTTATGGAGCAGTTATTGTCAATTGTAAACTGACGAACCGAAATCAAATTTTTAATGATTTGAGGAGTAACAAGGATGTTCTGTAAAGAAAAGGGACCGTGAGGAGCAAAAAGGGTGGTGCTACCGACGGAGGTGACAGGTGCTACCTCGCGCGTTCACCTTCGAGGCAACTAACTATGCGTAAAGAAATGAGCTAATCCTGGGAATATATGCATGGCATCAGACAAAAGGTGCGGATGGTCACCGCCGTTCTAATACCGCCTTCTTTCCTTACGACGATCCGTAAAGATGACGACCATCGCCGCCGCCGCAGATAGTTACTTCGGGCCGGGTTTGGGCTGGCACGGCACGAACGCTGGCACGGTGGGCTTTGGGTCGTGCTTGGGCCTGCCCAAAAGCGACGCGGGCCGGCACGGCACGGCACGGCAAGATGACTGGGCCGAGCCGGCATGGTACGAAACGGCACGAAGCACGATGAACTTGGACCGTGCCGACACGACACGACCCAACTCCCAGCTCTAGGCACAACGGCAGCCACAGGGGCCTGCGACGCGGACCATTTCACCAACAGCCTGCCCCACGCTTGATTTCGGAGTTTGGCGCGGTTCCAATCTGCAATCGATGGAAGTTTCAGCGCATCGAGTACGTACTATATACATTATACCACAGGTTTGCTAATCGATCGGCGGGTGCGAGCTGGTTTTTAATGGATCCTCCATCTGCAGCCGTCCTCCCGGAACCCATGAAGAATCACCTTCATGAAGGTCCTCCTGATGGCTTTCCATCGCGAAAACGTGTGTTTGCCTGTCACCTCAGTTCTAACGGGCTTTTCCAGATGGGCACCGTCAAAGAAAGACCAGTCCTGACGGTTTTAGGTTATTTTCTGACGGGATCTGGCCGTCAGGAATGCCTTGGATCCTGTCGACGCTGCCATCTGCGCTCTGCTCACTGCCAGCTCCGCCATCCACTCCCCACCTCCTGCCGCCGGCGGCACCCTGCCGAGCCTACCACAGGGATGCATGGTTCTCAAGAAAAAAAAAGCATAAAACACATATTGCAGTTCCCGATATGTACAAGTACGTTGTTGTGTAGTGTACTATAGAGGGACGGTAGATAGGATATTAAGTTTTTGGCATATATGACACTATTTGTATATGTATTTACAAAAATAATAATACACAGATCGTATTGGTAAAAATGATGCTTTTGCCGTCCGGAAGCCGACGGTCTTCCGAACGGCAACATCAGCAAGCTGACGCGTGGGCCTGCCGAACAGCTTGTCGTCCCACCAGCAGACAGTAAGCAGCCTACCGCCCAGCCACCTAGCCCACATTGGTGGCCTGCTGTCCCATAGCCAGACGGTAAGTGATTAAGCCGGTTGATTAGCCGCTTAATCACCTACCCTCACTACTACAAAAGAGGCTAAACTGGACGGCTACATCACGGACGGTTCATACGGAACCGCTCGTAGCTTAAACTATCACGCACGGTTTATAATAGAAACCGCTCAGATATTTTAATGACGGTTTATAATAGAAACCGCTCAGGAATTTCGCACGGTTCAGAAACGAACCATCCGTGATAAGCGAGACAACGAGACGGTTCGCTTTAAGAACCGTCAGGAATTTCGCGACGGTTCTTAAAATGAACCGTCTGTGATAACGAGACAACACGACGGTTAATTTTAATAACCGCTCGTGGTAATCGATCGATAACCGATAATTGGTGTATACCGATTTCGATCTCACCCGTCCATTCTCTCCACATCGAATGACAGCACCGCCTCCCACCGCCGCCCTTATTAATAACTCTCCATCTACATTTCCACGGTACTAGTCACGGGTGAGTTCATCCACTAGCTAGCTTTCCTTCATGCATCTCCTCCGCCGTGAGCTAGCGCCTCAAATCAAGACACGGCGGAGGTCGACAACACACTCTTGTCGTAAGTGTCGTAAGTGTGTCTTATTCACCTTACCGTCGTGCCATGAAGGGTTCGTTAGCTTGTTATCCTGTAACAAAAAATTTGCTTCTCCCTCCGCCGTGAGCTAGCGCCTGTCATGCAAGACGGCGGGTCACGGACAACACACTCTTGCCGTAAGTGTCGTAAGTGTGTCTTTTTCAGCGCACCATCGTGTCATGAAGGGTTCGTTAGCTTGTTATCCCGTAATAGATCCGAATGTGTTGTTGTGTTTTCGTGCTAATACAAAAGCCTAATACTAGACGGCCAATCACATCAAACCGCTCGTGACCGACACTAACACGCATTTATTTAATTTGGACACCGTGCGTAGGCGGCGTAGGAAGACGAGTATCACGAGCGGTTGTTACCGATGAACCGTCGTGATACTTTTAGTTACAGACGGCAGTGCAGACATACAAACCGTCGTGATAATCTGATTATCACGACGGTTTGTAATAAAACCGTCTGTCATAATAATAACCAATCAAATTCGTATAGAGACAGGGGATCACAAATAAAAGGCAAATTTATTAATTTCAATTCGAGGCAAATTTATTACAAAAGTCGCAAAGATAAAGAGATTCTCAGATTCTAATCTTCTGGGCTTCGTACGCTTCTTCTTCGACTTTGGGACTTGGAGGAGCGCCACGAGTTCTCGAACGCCGTTAAGATTGTCCTTGTCGCCAAGACTTCCTCCTCCAGCGGTGGCAAATGATCGAGCGTCGTCATATCTCGTAGAGGATAGCATTATAAGATTCTCGAAATCTGCCGTCGCTTGAACGGCAATGCTATCCATTAGTCTCTCCAATGCCACAATTGCTTCTTCCGCTTTGTGCACATTGTGTAGAAGAACCAGGGTGAGGGCTGTTTCCCTTTCTTGAGCGGCAGCGAGACACCTCCGTCAACGGCGGATGATCAGGTCGAGCTGACGGATGCAAGAAAGTTGGGGAAGGAGAGCAGGGCGTGTGCAGAGAAGCTGCTCTAGATGTAAATTATCGGCACTGTGTAAGGTTCCTACGAACAACTCTTGATGAATGATGAGAGGAGGGAGATGATCACAAGAACAAGAGAATCCATATTGTACGACGTTGAGAATTCTAGAAGAAGATGAGTAGCTAGAGGACAGTACGTACGTACGTAGAAGAACTGGATTAGGCGCGCATATTTAACCTTTAGCACAGACGGTTCGTATACCAAACATTAATGATATAAACGCTTCGTATAACGATCGAGATACATTAAAGGAAACACGAGAGATACGTTCTGACTCCGCATTAACACAGACGGTTCGTAAGTAAAAACCGTCTGTGATACAAACTACTACAAAAGAGGCTAAATCTAGACAACAGAGACGGTTCGTTTTAAGAACCGTCTGTGGAGTTTCACCTAGACGGTAGTGGCTCACGCCCCCCTTCTGCCTCTCGACAAGCGGGGCCCTACCGTCGGTGGTCGCGTGTTGGTGCGATCGGCGTGGGACCCACATGTCGTTGACGGATTTAATAGAAATAGCTCGACCAGCGCGTGCGTGCGGGGCTCGAACGCACGCCGAGGGAGCAGGGGGAAAGAGATCGCGCTGATAGCCAGGGGGTTCACTCGGTGTTGCTTACCCTATAAGGGTAATAATACCCTTTGAGATATCTCAGGGAGGCGGGGCGTGCGGAAATATAGAGTGAACTATCACAGACGGTTGGAAATATTAACCGTCTATGGTACGCATCAGCACAGACGGTTCGTATTAAGAACTGTCTGTGAAAATTTACGACTATCACAGACGGTCATATATAGAACCGTCTGTGATACGCTAAAATTACAGACGGTTGGTATTACGAACCGTCTGTGATATTGTTGACATCACAGACGGGTCGTATATAGAACCGCTCGTGATAATTCGCAGACGGTTATTAATACGAACCGTCTGTGATATATTGATTTCACAGATCGTTTGTGGTTGGAACCGTCTTTGATATTCTGCACCATATTAATTACTGGGCGTCGACACGCTTCGTCATCATTATTACACAGCACGGTGGAGCAAGACTAGGCTTTAGGGAGTTCGGGTGAAAACATATCGCCTTTCTTAGTGATCCGATCAGAGGTTAGTACTCAATTAATTTAATAACTTATAAGCATGCATGTTTTTGTAATTGAAGATGATATATATATCGAGGTTTTGTTTAGCTTAAATCTAGCTAGCTAGGTTTAGAAAGATGTTGTTAGTTTGCTCGATTTCAGAATGGGTAAGTACTGGCTAACATTCTTTTAATTTGTTACTTGTGTAGCGTAGATGGACCGAAACTAGATGTAAATTGAGAACCGTGTGAGTGAAGAGTACATCAATGGCGTGTTCGCATTTAGAAGAGCTACCGAAATGGATATGTTGAAGAAGGGGATAGCATATATGTACTGTCCATGCATTGATTGTGATAATCTCAAGATGTTTAGCAACTCAGCGCAGATTGAAGCTCACTTGATTCAAGGGTTTGAAAAGGGTACAAATATTGGACTAGTCACGGTGAAGAGAAGAGTACACAAGAAAGTAGTAATGACATAGTTGAGGAGACAACAACGATATGCCATTTGTGGACCGTTCTTTCGATCATGAGGATAAGTCACGGGATGACGATCCGGATCGGATGTTACGTGATGCGAAGGGATCTATAGTGAGAGAGTTTGGTAAATTCGAGGGCTTGATGGAGGACTCGGAGAAACCTTTATTCTCGTGTACAAGTCGCAATACGAGGTTGTCATCGGTTCTAGAACTGCTGAAATTGAAGGCAAGCAATGGTTGGTCCGACAAGAGTTTCACGGCATTGTTAGGTCTCCTAGCGGACATGCTTCCAATTGGAAATGTGTTGCCAAGAACCACCTACCAAGCCAAGAAGATTCTTTGTCCATTAGGAATGGAAGTAGAAAGAATACATGCATGTCCGAATGATTGTATCTGCATCAGTAAAGAGTATGCTAGCTTACATGTTTGTCCGGTGCAAAGCATCCCGATACAAGCGTAAAATGACTCGATGATGGGAAGGGCATTGAGGTGAAGCAAGGACCTCCTACTAAGGTATTGTGGTATCTTCCTGTAATCCCCCGTTTGAAGTGTTTATTTGCAAACCGCAAGGATGCAAGATTGATGCGTTGGCACTGGGAGCAGCGTAAGAAAGACGGAATGATAAGACATGTTGCTGATTCTGCCCAGTGGAGGAATGTCGATAGGATGTTTGTAGATTTCGGTGTGGAACCGAGAAATTTAAGGTTTGGGTTGAGTACAGATGGAATGAATCCTTTTGGTAACATGAGCACCGACATAGCACTCGCCCGTGACTCTGCATGTACAACCTTCCTCCTTGGTCGTGTATGAAGCGGAAGTATATTTTGATGTCACTACTTATCCAAGGGTCAAGAAACCGGCAATGATATTGATGTGTTCCTAGCACCATTGGTCGAAGATCTTACAATACTGTGGAACGAAGGTGTACATGTATGGGATGCGGACAAACGAGAGAACTTCACTTTACGCGCCATGTTGTTCTGCACCATTAATGATTTTATCGCCCTTGGTAACCTATCAGGGTTGAGTACAAAGGAGCCAAAGCGTGTCCGATCGCTTAGATTATACCGAGAGTATGTGGTTGAACAACTCTCGTAAAAGCTGTACATGCGCCACCGTAGGTTCCTTCCAAAGTATCACCCATACCGCGAGATGAAAAACAATTTGAAGGAAAAAGAGGATGACTCAAGACCAAGACCTTTCAATGGAAAGAGGTGTATGATATGGTCAAGGATATAAACGTTGTGCTTGGAAAGGGACGAAATTGAGGAAGAACATATGGAAAAAGAGGTCGATATTTTGGGACTTGCCTTATTGGGAGCACTTAGAAGTTCGCGATTGCATCGATGTTATGCACGTAGAGAAGAATGTATGTGACAGTTTGATTGATCTTTTACTGAATATTCCTAATAAAACAAAGGATGGTGTTAACGCAAGGCGTGACTTGGTCGCTATGAACATCAGGACCGAGTTAGCACCGATTGAGACCGCTAAAGGCCGGACGTACCTTCCCCCAGCTTGCTACACTCTATCTAAGTCTCGAGAGAACTGAACTGTGATGTCCTTACGTGGTGTGAAAGTTCCATCCGGTCACTCCACCAAAGATGAAGAAACTTGTTTCCATGGAACATTTGAAATTAATTGGCATGAAGTCTCACGACTGTCATGTGCTAATGACACAAATGCTACCTGTTGTAATTAGAAGTATTTTGCCGAACAAGGTTCGAGTGACAATCATAAGGCTATGTTATTTCTTTAACGCAATTGCTCAGAAGGTCATTGATCCCGATGGACTAGATGCTCTGCAAACCGAGGTGGTGACAACTCTTTGTCTTCTAGAGATGTATTTCCTCCATCATTTTTGATATCATGGTTCATCTCATTGTCCACCTTGTGAAAGAGATAAAAATATGCGCCCCGTGTTTCTACGTCATATGTACCCTTCGAGAGGTACATGGGAATTCTCAAGTCCTATGTACGCAATCGATCTCGACCGGAGGGTAGCATCATCGAGGGTTATACAATAGAAGAGGTCATTGAATTCTGCATTGACTACATGGCTCAGGTCGAGCCGATAGGTGTACCTCTATCTCGTCACAAGGGGAGGCTAGAGGGTATCGGGACTATCGGAAGGAAAGCAATAACTCCGGATCAAAATACGTATGCTCAAGCCCATTTCACGATTTTACAACACATGACTGAAGTGACCCCATATATTGAAGAGCACAAGGACATGCTACGTCAAGAGAATGCAGGCCAGTCAGAAGTTTGGATCACGAGACAACACAACCGTCAGTTCAACGAATGGTTTGTAGTCATGTTCCTTCTTTAAATCTGTTTCTATACATGTGTTGATCATATATGTTAAGTTTACAAAAGGATTAGCATGTAAATACATTAATGTTATGAATGTCATGCTAATGTTAAATATGTCATATATGATGTTCATGTTGAGTACATACATTCTTTGCAATGACTTAATTGATTCTTATATCAATATGTTGTTTAAGTCATTCATATGTCATGTTTGGGTGATTACTATTATCATAATTATTGGAATTAAAATAGAAAATATGCTTATACCGCAATAGCTTTTTCTTAGAAGAGAGATGGTGTCCACACAGTCGTCGTCGTCATCTGGGTCTCACGCTCCCAAGATTGGAATAACTAAGCGTGGCGGAGGAGTATCGAAAAGGCCAGAGGGCCGAATGACAATCACGGAGGTCTCTCGGTTGGGGTCCCTCTCGCAACCAAGAAAGCAAAGCAGATCATTTCAGACTACCCATGGGATAATTGGAAGGCAACGGTCCCCATCACCATAGCAAGTCGGAAAGATTTGGCAAAGGATCACAAAATCAGCTATGGGAGGAAATTACAAATTGCTCGAGATCCCAAAGTAGCACAGAACTCGTGCAAAGGCACGTGCTACTCGCAATGGAAAAAGCATGGAAGAATTTTAAGAGCACTCTTGTGACGCAGTACGTGGCCAAGGATCTCACGCCCTTCACGAGGTATCCTTTCGTGTCGCCAAACATGGGAGGCCTTTGTGCGATGAAGACAACGACGAATTTGAACAACAAAGTGTGGCGCACAAGGCAATTCAACACAAAATACTCACCTCACATACCGGCACCGCTGGTACGCAGTAAAATCCCGCGATGGAGGATGCGGACGAGGTCGTAATCCGAATGGAGCCTCCCGCCATTTGCGGGATCGCAAACGAGCCTTCGAAATCGGTTAAGAGCGAGGTCATCAACCACATCTTGGTGTCTCTTTCAAAACCCCGCAGATGAGGAAGTGTCCCAACGCTGGTAAGATTATGTTAAACTAAATAGTTGTTAACACATCTTGAGCTTCATGGGTTCAAAAATAACATGATTAATTGTCTCTTGCGGCAATCATTGACTACCGAATCTTCTCGTGGCTCCTTTCAAGAATACGGGAGAGAGATTTACTATCACAGCCTTGGGAAACAAGGAGCACCAGTGTCGCACACGAGGCTTGGGGTTTACGATCTTGGAGGCACGAATTTCCAGATTACTCCGAGACATATAGGAGTAGGAAGAGATCCAAGGCGTCATGCAATGAACAAATGAAACATGAGCTTCGTGCTCAACTTGAGGAACAACTATCTGCCTCACTTCAAGAGCAGACTGCCTCACTTCGAGGAGAGATAGATTCATTGAGGGAAGAACTGAGACAAGTTCGCAACCAATCACAACCCATCCCTACTCTGCGATACCCAATCCCCTCAACGTCGCAGAGTGGCAAGGCCCACACCAAATACTAAACATAGCGACGCCCATTTACCTATCGATGATATTCGGTATTGTACCTCTTTAGAATGCTACATAGATCTCTCTAGTGGACGCCTTAACTCATCTTGTGTCATTATGTAGGAGCCCATGCCTTGCACCCTCGTCGGTCGCTTGTAGGCTCTATTCCGTGACGCCGGACGAGGGATGGCATATCCATTGCTATCGTGGATGTTGGTGCACGGTGTACAAATAGAGAACGGTTTTATAAAGGTTCAGGTGGACATGATTACTGATGTTTTTAAGACCGTTCCTCTTCAGAAGCCCCCAAACGAAGATATTAAGACATTAGGGATGCCGTCACACATTCGCTCGGTGGCCCAAGAGGGACATCGCCATCGACTTGTCCGTGCCACGATCTCCACATCCAGTGGCCCAAGAGGGACATCGCCATGGACCTGTCACATCGGCCCAGTGGCTCCACCTCCGCTCCGGTTCGGCTTTGTTGCATCGGCTCCGCCGAGACGCCACCGAAAACGATCATAAGCGAGGTTGTAAGACTCAAGCCAAGAAAATTAAGCGCGTCCGGCCATGGAAGTTCATTCTAGGAGTGTCGTTGGTCCCCGAGTCACAATTATCCCAGCTTGGTTTGGTTTGCAATACATTGCATGGCTGGTACATGATGAAGTCCAACATGAAGCCAAACCGGCAGAGTGCATTCACTCTGAGATATACGGAGGCACATTTCCTCCACGACTCGGGCTACATCGTCGTGACATTCGAAGACTTATTCTTACTATTCAATCTCGACGAACTCGACGCCTCACTTCTACGATGCTGGACATTGTAAGTGTACTATACAATGAAGTTCTACATTCACGTTATACCGATAAATGTTATTACTCTTTCCTTATGTATAGATACATGATCCAACAAGTAAAGCGATCACGACAACCAATGGGTTTCCTTGACCCTCACTTGGTCTCCGAGCAATCTATCAATGAAAATGCCTCCTTCGTGGAAGGTTACATAACGAGGGGATTGATTGCTCACATCGACAAGGAGTATGTCATGGTACCCTTCAACCAAGGGTAAGTGCTTCACTAGTTGCCACACATGTTTCATTTTTACTTTACATGTAGCATGAACATAGGATTAATCACTATGACGACACACATGACTAGGCATCACTGGATTTTGATTGTGATTGTACCAAAGTGGAGTAAGGTAATATTCCTTGATTCCCTACTTAAGAGCAACCACGACTTCAGTCGTGTGCAAGAAGTAATTAACAGGTAAACTCATTTCATTCATACATAACTCTATTGTAATATTTCCTTCGTTTGCAACGGCCGGGGCTAACTTTTTTGAATCACGTAGGTTGTTTACCGCTTATGTTGCCCTAGGAGGAAAACACAACAAATCCAAAGGACATCATGACACAACACGCGATTTTCTGCACCGCTACAACACAAAAATCCTATATCACACTTTGTTATAATGCCTCTAGAAATAACCATGCAGGTATGTAATTCTATTTTTGCAGGGCCACCAGCCTACAAGGCAACGTATGTGGATTCTACATTTGCCGCCACATGAAGGAAATCATGGATACTAAGGTCAATGATCCAGAGGTACCGTGTCCTTACAATAATTATTATTTTCTAATTATATATATGTAACACATGCTAATTAATGACTTAACATTGCTCCTAGCGACAAAAGTGCATATGATCTTGACAATCTCATCGAAATTCGTGGAACCCTCTCTGAATTCTTAGTAGCAGAGGACATAAATAAGGTCGGAGAGTTCTACCCGGCAATGGTGATAATTAGATGTTGAAACATTGTATTCATTTGTGCTTAATCAAACAAAATTCATTTGTAAGATCCGTAACGATTTTCATTCTATATATGTAGTATGTGATGTTACGGCACTTTGTCACATTCATTTGTAAGATCTGTGTAATGATTTTCATTCTATATATGTAACGATTTGTGCTTATCTGTAATCTGCTTGCTTGCTTTCAGAGGGCATGGCTAGCATATCCTGAGGCTAGCCAAAAAATATCAAATAAAACGGTTATTGCAACAGATATCACAGACGGTTCGTTGTTACAAACCGTCTGTGATATATATCACAGACGGTTTCAAAGACGGCCTTTGTATTAACCGCCTGCGTGATATACTAATATCACGACGGTTTTATTTAGAACCGCTCGCGTGATAAAATTCATATCACGAGCGGTTGTATACAAACACCGCTCGTGATATTAGTATATCGCGACGGTTTGTATAAAAACCGCTCGTGATAAAATTCATATCACGCATCGTTGTATACAAACACCGCCTCGTGATATTGTATATCACGACGGTTTGTATAAAAACCGTCTGTGATAGAATTCATATCACAGACGGTTATATACAAACACCGCTCGTGATATTGTGAATATCACGACGGTGTTTGTATATAACCGCTCGCGATATGAATTATATCACGACGGTTATATACAAACACCGCTCGTGATATTGCGAATATCACATACGGTTTTTATTTCAAACCGCCTCGTGATATACACAATATTATACAAACCGCTCGTAATGTGAGTTATCATAGACGGCTTGGGAGCCGCCCGTGATAACCACCTATTATCATCGACAGATAAACATCGACGGTTCAGAACCGCCTGTGATGACAGCCCAAACTGCTCGTGATAGGACCGTCTGTAGCAGTGCCTAATTTTTTTATATTATTTGTTCAAATTTTTTTATATCATAAATGGGCTCAAAAAATTACAAAATTTTATGTACAGCATCTCAACAAAACATACTTGACAGTGTAATGTTTTGGTAATTTTATACGCTGTGAATGTGGCTTAAACATTTATACGATTTTAATATTTGTAAAAGTTGTTATGTATAGCAAACAAGCCGCATCCACCATTATCGGGCAATAGTCTGCCTGCCTCTAGTCATTGTGCGGTAGGTCACATCCTGTCCGATAATCGGGCGGTAGGTGATTAGCCCTTCAATTAGCTCTAATGACTGGTTTAGTTGCATGTCCTCCAAGAATTTTTAGAGGTAGAAAATGGTCATAAAAAATTACAAAATATTTTAGAGAGCTTTCAGATATTACATGCAACATTGTGTTATTTTTTCATAATTTTTTGCTACCATTTTCTACTTCTAATTTTTTTTGGAGTGACGCACAGTTAAACAGGCGATTAAGCACTAATGGTTGTGGGCTAATGGCCCACCGCTCGGCCACTGTGCGGCAGACCTAGTGCCGCCACAAGGCCACCGATACGCCATTAGCCTCCTGGCCATTAGTGCTTAATCCCCCGTTTAATTGCACATTGCTTAAATAATTTTTAGAGGTAGTAAAGTGGTGTTAAAAACTAAGTAAAAATTACACAATGTAGCACGCTACATCAGAAAGCTCCACTGGAAATTTTGTAAATTTTTAAGATAATTTGCAAGCTCTAAAAATTTTTAGAGCGGCGCATAACTGCTTAATCGCCCGGTTAATTATGCGTCACTCAAAAAGTTTTAGATGTATCAAATGGATGTGAAAAAATACAAAACAATTGCACAATGTACCACGATCCTCTAGAAGCTCCACCGAAAATATTTAAAAATTCAAACAGTTATAACATAAAATTATGAATTTATGTAGGTAATTAAGCCAGCTTAATCTCCTGCCATTTTGTGGGCGGTAGACAACAGCCACCGCCTTCTGCGGCGGATGGTAGGCGCCATCGTCTCGCTAGCCGACGGCAGCGCATGTCGATCGTTATGCATCACGCCCAAAGGATCGGACGACGTAACCGCTATTTTTGTCAATATCGTTCGTATACAATTATTTCTATAAATACACGTTGAAAATGTGTTATATATGGTAAAAATTCTAGGATATCAAAGTATGCGGTCAATACAGCATATATACATTTTGACTTTAAAGCCCTAGCTAATAGCTATTCGGTTGAAATTACTGGCTGACAAGCGTCATAGTTACCCTCATTGGCGGGTCATTTTGTGGTCATGTACCAGTGTGGAATTTTTTAAAAATAATATATTTTTTATTCTTAACTACATTAATATACCTCTATGTTTTTATTTTATACTAATAATTCTCTATCGCTGCACAGTTGAGCGATTTAGGCTAGTTGCCCAACGGTTGCACGCTAAGTGTCCAAGTCGCCCACCGGTTGAGCGATTTATCCCCTAGTCACTCAACCGTTTGGTGACTACTTGCTGCCAAGTTGTCCAACAGTTGAGCGATGGAAGGGTTGTATAGAAAGGCACACTTGACCCTCTCACGGTCTCTTTCGCCATTTCTTTCAGGAGATAACGAGAAGAGGAGAGGGGAAGTGAAGACGGGGAGAATTTCACGAGTGGAGGAGAAGGAGAGAAGAGAGAATGAGAGGGGAGAAGCAGAGAAGCTCAGGAGAGGGAGACAAGGAGAGGAGAGGATCTCTTGAGGTAAGAGAGAAAGACGAAGGAAACTCGTTGATAAGGGAGAAGGTCTTCGTGTGAAGGTAATAGTCTCATCCATTCTTGTTCTTATCCAATGTAGGCAACATGTCACTACTTATTGGTTTAGCATGTATTTCATGAATGTATGTTGATAAATAGTAATATTTGCAGCGAGAAAGCAGTTATGTCCGAGCCCATAAGATTAAAAGTGCATTCCGGTATTTATACGATTCGTGAAGGTCCATATAGTGTTGACTTGAGTAGTTTTCCGCAAGTCAGCTTGGTACAACCAGACACGGAGAATGCTCTAATCAGATCTGTCCTCTGCTAGCTCACATATAGCTTCTTCTTGGACCCCAAGGTGTGCTGTGTCATCTTACATGGGCTTTGGAGTCAGTCTGCCACACACATTCGGTGGGAGTTGAGGAGACTAATACGCACGGTTGCATGGAAGGGCTTTGTGGAAGGCTGCCGATGACATGGAAACGAGTGTGTGATACAGAGGTTCGGCTTCATGCAATATTTGCTGATAAGGGATTACTACAAGATGCCATTAAGTTGTGGGCCTTGTCCATGTAGCAAATATTTTGGGTCGTAAAATCTAGCTAGGAGTAGTACACCGTGGTCTGCGAGTAGGTTGGTTGTCCTTGACGTGTGCATGCACGTAGACCTAAGTACGAGACTCATTGAATTGTCTCCAAGGTGGAGGCGCACTCCTGCGTGCTTAGTAGTATTTTGCCAAAGCATCGCAACATAACTTACAGCTTCATAGGCAATCTCATGTACGGAGAGATAGTGAAGAAAAGGACCTAGAGGTCAAGCACATCATGATGGCTATCGAGCAGATATTTAAGTACAATATTAGCTAAGTGAAGGCATAGTGTGCAAAGCATAAGGTTTTGCAAAGAAGGTTTGGTTCTTTCGAGGTGGCTTACGACAACCTTTCTTGTATGCTCTAGGTGCTACAAGACAGGAACCCAGGCACATACATTGTTGTGAAGGACAAGCCACCCAGAAGACCGTTAGGTTTTATGATTTTACAGAGGACATTCTTAGCCTTCGGTCCCTGCATCGACGCATTCAGGCATATGTTGTCCGTGATCTCAGTCGACGGTACATTTCTGACTGGGAAATATAAGGGGCATATCCTGACAGTAATTGGCGTTGATAGCAACAATCATATTTTGCCCTTGGCCATCGCATTCATCGAAAATGAGAATTTCAATAGTTGGTTGTGGTTCCTTCGACATTTGAAAGAGGGAGTAGTTGGGGCATGTCCTGATGTCTGCATAATCCATGACCGCCACCCTAAGATGATGAAGGTCATAAGAAAACTTCAGCAAGAACCTGAAGAGGCATTCCCTTGGCCGACATGAGGAACAGATGGTGCATTCGCCATCTAGGGGCAACTTGTTCAAGCAGTTCCCACAGCAATCGTTGATGAAGTTATTCAAGAGGCTGTCTATGCCAAACTAGCAGTGTAAATTTGATGTGTTGTGAGAGATGTTGGAGGAGCACACCAAGAAGCACATCATCGAGAGGAACAAGCGTTATCCCATTCCTGGGGTGGTGCAACTCAAACACCTCACGCCATTGCTGGAGCTTGACCCTCCAGGTGGACACAGAGGACCTTGAGGAACATCAAGTGCTTCTCCCATTAGATTGAGGCCAAGCCATGGAAAAGTGGTCCTTTTACATGACACGGATGATGCAAGGTACGATATAATGACCACTAACCTTGCGGAGGTGTACAATTGGGTTCTTAAGGGTCTCCATCCTCAGCCCCTCATTGTCATCTTGAAAGGCTTTTTGCATGGTACAATCAGATATTTTAAGTAAAAGTATTCAAATGCAACACTTCATGCAGCTAACCCACATACACCGTACTTCTCGAAGATTACAACGTACATATAGGCCAAGACCAAGAGGATCAGTCACACATGGTCTTCGTGATGGACAATATGGAGCATCATTTTGACGTGCTTATTCGGTATATAGCCGGATTTGGGACGGTTTGGTCTCTTGTTTCCCATATGCTGTGTCTTGGAGATCATGTGAATGAATCTAGCTGCACATGCAACAAACCAAAGCTCCTTCACAAGCCATGCTCTCATGTCCTCGCCGCATGCGGGACTATCAACGTGGACCCATCGACTTTCATGTCGAAATACTTCATCAAGAAGAAAGTGCTACAGGTGTGGTGCGATGAGCTAAGAAGCTTCAGGTTGTGGGCAACTTCGCCATGTTGGATATTATATAGAGCATATGGATTTCGGATCTTGACCTATTGAAGGGTGGGAAGGGCCATCGGCAGAGTCATCATATTAGGAATGATTTGGACGAAGGGGACACAAAACACATCCATGCCTCCTCACAATGGAGCCGCTATAGCTGCGCTCGCTCTAGCTATAAATATAAAGCTATTCGGCCAAAAACTCCTCACCGACAAAACTACCTAGATAACATGGACAAGGAAAACAAATGAAAGCACATCTACGATCTCTTGAGGACTGAGACGCTCCCTAGCATACCACCGCCGCCACAACTCATTTAGTTAGTGGTCTTGCCTACCCCACTCACCTCCTCAACAACCACCTCTAGAGCTCGTCAACCTAAGGAGGCTGCCTCGTAGTATGCCCTATGATTCTGGGTCGAGCCACGTCCCCTCCTATGCCCGCTGAATGCCTACAGAGGGCCCCCGATGGGGATGGTGCCACCACTTTGCTGGTGTCGGAACGCCTACAAGAGTGTCAAATCAACCAATGAGTGGACCATTGGGCTGCGCTATTGCTGTTGCCCAAACTACTACGCAGACTACCCTGACCGCAGGTTTAACACGCCGAGCCACAGACAGCCGGTAATGAAATCGCATTTCAGTGCACACCACTATTTTGCTTCCCGTTATGCCGTAACCACATCTCTCTTCCCACCGCAGTCTCTGCCGCGCCTATGCGACTTCAGCCAGTGGATCGATGATAAGATCCACCCCTATGACATGTAGATGCTGCTGTCACAGAAGAGGTGGGACAGAGAGGACTCCAACGTCCATGAAAGATGCCTTGAAGAGCTGCAGGCTGAGATGGAGGAGAACAAGAGGCGAAGAGGCTGCATGAGGAGCAGGAGTGCGAGCATGCCAGGCAATGGGAGGCCAAGAGGGCGCAAAGAGGGCCATCACAGCGAAAGTTAAGGTGCAAGGCGAGAGTACAACACCGAGCTGGGCCGCAAGGGCAAATGACCACGTTTCACATAGTAGTTTGATCATCTTCGTCCATATGTCCCATGTATTTCTAATTTCCTACATGCATGCGTGTACCGTTCTTGATTCATTAGCCTGCGTGCTATGTAACCCTTTGTTAGATCAACTATCGTGTTGTTATTGTTACGCTATTTATCCAAAGTTTTCCTCCGTGTATGTATTCCCTGTTGCATCACAATATCACTTACTTTCCTGCTTACGAATTATTGCTACCTCAATCGTCCTCACAAAATTCTTCAGAAATTTATTGCACTACAACAAAATGCTACGATCACAAAATGTTATTGCAAGTCTAACAGATTTCGTACCCTAGAGAATCTATGAAAATCACAAACGGACCAATTTATCATATCTGCCTTTTATTTTTTAAAAAATAATAACCTACAAACAAGATTTGCTAAATATATTACCTACAAATATACCATTTATTCCCCCATAATTATTTCCATCAAATTAATGAAATAATAACAATATTTTAATTTGTCCAACTGGTGCGCCACTTGTCGAGGTGTCGCTCCACCGTTGAGCGTCTAAAACTAGTCACTCAATAGTTGGGCCATTAGTACTAGTCGCTTAACCGGTGAGCGACTTGGACATTTGGCGTGCAACCGTTGGACGACTAGCCTAAATTGCTCAACAGTGGAGCGACCGAGGATTACTAGTGTAAAATAAAAAATATAATTATATTACTATAATTTAGAATAAAAATAAATTATTTTAAAAAATTCTACCAGTGTCTACCCCAAGAAAAGATAAAGAACAGTGTGTACATGTAGTATCACACACAAATTTTACGTTCCCCCATGGATCGATCATGTGGTTACATATGGGAGCTGTTGGCGTGCGACGGTCACGTGTTAGGTGGCTGCGCGACATCCGTAACATCCGCTCACCAGCTCCCCAACCATGCCAGGAGCAGAGGAATTTATTCGATCGATCTTCGCCGGGCCAGCCTGCACATGATACGATGTGATTTGATATGAACACACATGCACATCATCTATATCAATAGATATATTTGTGATCGATTTATATACGGCCGGCCATGCGTGACCGAATCGATCGACCAAGCTCTGACATGATCGGGCACGTACAGTACTGAACCACTGATGCGTGCACATGGATTTTTTACGTATATACTACTACTTACATTTATAATTACAAAATAATCGTGTGTGTATATATATATATATATATATATATATATATATATATATATATATATATATATATATATATATATATATATATATATATATATATATATATGCTATGTTATCAAAAATAGTATTTTTGCTGCTCGGTGGCCAGATGACGACGCTGTAGGACCGACATGTGTAACTTGCCACCGCCCCCGGGCGCCAGGTGTCTGCCGCTCTGCCACTGTGCACCAGGTAATTAAGCCGTTAATGAGCCGTGCCTTAATTATTTTTTTGTATATTGTTTATTTGAATTTTAAACATAGTAAATGAGCTTTAAAATTACAAACTTTTATATATAGCCTCGCGATACAACGTACTTAAGTTTTTAATTTTTTGATAATTTTATCCATTGTGAATGTTGTTTAAAAATTCGTACGATTATGATATATGTAGGAGTTTTTATATGTAGCAAATGAGCTCCAAAAATGATAAAATTTTACATGCAGCCTCTCAACACAGTTGATCTAATTGTGTAATTTTTGAAAATTTCATATTCTCTAAATTTATCATATTAATTTATGTTAATTTAATCATAATTAGCAATATGCGATGCTCTGGAATCTTTTTCAGTGCGTGACCTCTGTCCTTCGCACATACGTTGGCCCATTGCTGCTATCTTTCCTTTCCCGCTACGTTCTTCGCACAATTGTCACTCTATCTGTGTTTTCCACGCTCACTCATCCGCACTAATGTTGTTATGTCCGTACCATCCCCCTCGTCCGCTCCCTCATCTCCACATTTATCAGTGTTATCATGTCACACTACTACAGAAAGGCTAATACTAGACGGCTAATCACAGACGGTTTGACTGGCAACCGTCTGTGATATTTTCATAAACGGTTATTAACATGAACCGTCTGTGATATTGAGACATCACAGACGGTTTTTTAATAACCGCTCGTGAACTTCCTGCACGGTTCTTAATACGAACCGCCTATACCAATCGAGATAACACGACGGGTCTGGTAAGAACCGTATATGAAAGTTCACTGACGATTATTAACACAAACCGTCGTGAAAAGACAGATAACACGACGATTCCCGCAAGAACCGCCTCGTAATCCATGTCGGTGGCGATAGCCGATACCGACTTCTTGATGACGAGCTATCCATCGCTTCTTCCCACTTCTTTTCTTGTGGGAGAAGTGGAAGAAGCGATGGATAGTCGGTCACCAAGAAGTCGGTATGCTCGGCCTACCGCCACCAAGAATCTGAAATGTCTTTTTGAACTTTTGTAGGTGGGACCCACATGTCGACGGATTTAATAGAAATAGCTCGAGCTCAGCGCTGCGTGAGCGGGGCTCGAACGCCACGCCGGGAGCGGGGAGACAGAGATCGCACCGATAGCCGGTGGTTCACTCGGTGTTGCTTACTCTATAAGGGTAATAATCCCCTTTGAGATATCTCAGTAAGGCGGGGTTGAACTATCACAGACGGTTGTTACTTATGAACCGTCTGTGATACTAAGTGTGATATGTTTGTCAAATGAATTGAGATCTGAATTGTATGTATACATATACCTGTTCATCTGCTTGTTTCAGAGGGCATGGCTAGTATTTCCAGAGGCTAGCCAATAAAAAGAATTAGATTTAGGGGTAGAAAGGAACATCACAGACGGTTTGTAGCCACAAACCGTCTGTGATATTTCAACATCACAAACGGTTGTTCGACAACCGTCTGTGATAACCTTCGATTATCACTGACCCATAAATTCAGACGGTTCACAAAACCGTCTGTGATGACGTTTTTGAACCGTCTGTGGTGACCTTTTCTGTAGTAGTGTCATCCTCTCTTGTCCGAAGTGCTGCGCGTCGACAAAAAGTCTTTAATTTGTCAGGTGAGCGCACCGAGTTCCCTTTTCACTCGGCCATATATACTAACCTCTCGCGGTTGGTCATCGGTCATGTAAGTCGCTTATCGCGGAAGCTCATTCTTGCGGCTGTCGTTCAAAATTAAGAGTGCATAGCTAATTATTTTGATAAGCCAGTGCATAGCACATTAAGGACGCGTCAGGAGGACGCAGCAGTGCTGATTGTTTCTCCCGAAAGATAGTTAATTTTTTATCGCATGTTTTCGACATTATTTTCATAGTCCTAGTGAGTTAATTAGTGTTATTTAATTAGTTATAATTAATGTGGTTTGTATTAGGAAGTAGTAGGTCGTAGTGATTTAGACATAATTTTTACTATTTTTATATACGTATGGTACCTATAATTTGTTATTGTATTGTAGTTTGTAATTAAGCAGTTGTAATTATTGTAGTCGTAATTAGTTGGGGTTAAGTAATGAGTTATTACTAAGTAATTAAGTGCTAAGGATGACGGTAATGAATCAATCGTAATTTTTTCGGATGGGTAATCAAATCGTCAATAATTATTGAATTATTCGTATATAGTTACACGCATGTAATCACTAACTTGCATGCTGCTTGTCATCATTTTTTGTTGTAACGCTTACCGCGAATCTGGTTGTTGTGGCTTCAGGTAGTCGCAGGCATGGAACATTTAACAATGTTCTACGTCGATGGTCTTGTACGGGCTGGACCCGATGAGGTTGGACCTATCAACATGCCAATACAATGTTTTCCGGGCCGAGGGGTTTGGCGTCATGAATATTCGGGAGATATGAAGCTACATCAGTAGGGAGTTCTCCATGGAGGCAACGGTGATGAAACTTGCAATCAAGGGGATCACCTGCATGAATGTCGTGTGGGAGCTCGTGAAGATGAATGGCACTGTAGCACAGAGGAAGTACATGCAAATTAACTCCTAGACCAAGGATGCCATTTACAGGAGGTCGATGGTGTACTTGAGTTTCGAGCGCTGGGTGTCGGAAACCATTGATGAGCCCTCGCATATCGCTAATTATGATTAAATTAATATGAATTAATATGGTAAATTTAGAACACATAAAATTCCTGAGAAATTACACAATTAGGTCGATTGTGTTAGGAGGCCGCATGTAAAATTTTGTAATTTTTAGAGTTCGTTTGCTATATGTAACATGTCCTACAAATATCATAATCTTATGAATTTTTTAGCAACATTCATAGTGGATAAAATTGTCTAAAAATTGCACAATCAAGTATGCTATGTCAGAATGCTGCAAATAAAATTTCGTAATTTGTAGAGCTCATTTGCTATATTTAAAATTTTGAATAAACAATATGCAAAAATAATTAAGGTAGATAATTAAGCTGGCTGATTAGCCAGCTTAATTACCTGGTGCCCAGTGGCGGGGCAGCAGGTTACATGCGTCAGCCCTACTGCGTCGCTGCCCGGCCACCAAGCGGCGAAAATGCCATTTTTCCTAATAGATATGCATACGACTATTTTTATAATTACGGCCACAAACAATATTATATATGCTAAAAAGTCTATGCACATGAGGTTCTGGTGGGAATTGGACTCCGTCTGACCCCTTTCGGCCCCAATGTTCAAATGATTAACGGGTGTCTCTAGCTTCTCCTTGTTTTAATTTAGTCCTATGTAGGGTCTTTGGAGTGAATTACTCTATCCGTTTCACAATATTTCCTCCGTAGACAAACATTTTGAAACAAATTAAGAATCCAAAGATCATAGACAAATATTATGAAATGAAGGGAGTATATACTTTTGAGTTACACCAAACTTTTAATTGTGTGTGGAACACTCACTTTTACAGAACTATGCATCCTAAATGTCGCATACATACTGATACAGTCATGCTAGCTAGTACGAAATCCACTAAGGAGTGGTCGATTTGGTGTCTGGTGGAAGCCCCCTATATGTATAAAAGCCTTGTGTGTTGAGGAGAGAGAGACAAGACATATGCCTCTCGAAGATTTATGTGGTTAGAGTTTTCTTGTATTAGACCCTTGTGTGTATATGCTATAAGCTTGAATCTATGCTATTATGAGGGATTGACTGTAAAATATTTCTCTTTAAGTAAAATAAATATCCAATGTTTGCTCAAATGAGTTGTACCATGGATCCCATCTTTGTGCATTTGATTTACTTGGCTTTTTTGTTTAGATTTCTCTCTTCTTGATCTTTCTTGGTGCTAAAGACAGTGGTCAGACTAGTACACACTCCGCGATTAGACTGGTGTGGTTGATCCGGCAAACGGTCAAACAGCAAATTGCCTGCGGTCAGGCCAGTGTTCTAGGATTTCTGATTTGAGTTCTTGAGGGTTTGTGTTTCTGCTGCATTGTGTTGATACTTGAGGGAAGATTTTGTGAAGAGGCATTCAGTCCTCCTTCTGACTCACCATACTCGATCCTTCAAGTGGCATCAGAGCGAGGTTGCTTGTTTGATCTTAACTGATCTTGAGCAATGGCATTGGTGCGGTATCATAACAAGCCTCCTGTCTTTGATAGGACCAACTATCCCTATTAGAAGGTAAGGATGACGATGTACATCTAGGCTCAAGGCCTAACCATTCACTACTACAAAAAGGGTCATCACAGACGGTTCAAAACTGTCATCACAGATGGTTTTTTGAACCTTCTGAATTTATGCATCAGTGATAAT
Organism: Bonia amplexicaulis; assembly: GCA_036346245.1. Lineage (NCBI taxonomy): Eukaryota > Viridiplantae > Streptophyta > Magnoliopsida > Poales > Poaceae > Bonia > Bonia amplexicaulis. Next base: position 7,086,401 of record CM070751.1, read on the forward strand.
CAGAGGTTATCATAGACGGTTTGTGAGCCGTCTGTGATAAATATATCACTGATGGTTTATAACTAGAACCGTCTATGAAGAGCACTATCACAGACGGTTCTAGCTACCAACCGTCTGTGATGTGTGAGTATCACAGACGGTTGGTATATAGAGCCGTTTGTGATACTTCCCCATCACAGACGGTTTCTGGTTCGAGCCGTCTGTGATAATTCTTCACAGACGGTTTATACCACAAAACCGTTTGTGATAGTTCATTTTATATCTATTTTTTTTCTATTTTTCAGCTAGTCTTAGGAAATGTTAACTATATCATCTGAAAACAAGTAAATACAACAACAAACATAGCAACACATTCTATTTCTATTAAGATTAGAATGCACCATTACAACATCACAAGATATCGAGTAGGTTACCCACAGCACTGCATACACAAGAGGATGCTTATAATTTTACAAAGATAAGCTTCACGGCTACAAATTTAGAAAAAAATGCTTACACTACAAGAAATTTCAGGATAATACAAGCTAGACTTACACATCATTCATTAAACTGCAATCTAAAACAAGTGGTATGAGAAAATTTTTAAGTAGCAGAAACAAAAAGGCAATGAACACAATTTTCAATTTCTATGATAAAATCAACAACTTCTATGCCAGCGACTTAGAATAGTGCAGAGTTGCCATAACCTTCTTCCTTTCCATCTTGCTTCAAGCGAAATTTCGGTCGCCCTTCCCGAACCCCTTCACGAGTTGGAGTAGTACTGGTGGTATTTGTTCTTCGAGTAGGGAGATGGGGTTAATAAGGGGCGAGAGGTGGGGAGGAGAACGGTGCCTGCCGTTCGATGTGGAGAGAATGGACGAGTGAGATCGGGATCCTAGGCGATATGCCGTGGATCGGTGACGTGGCGGGACATCACTGACGGTTCAGATTATAAACCTTCTATGATAGAGACATCATAGACGGTTCATAACAAAAACTATCTATGATAATAGAAGATATCACAAATGGTTCATAACAAAAACAGTCGGTGATAATGGCGTCACAAAGACAATATATCCGTACAATATAAAATGCTAGTATAAAAATATAAAATAGCAAAATTTTGTATGGCTTATATATACTCGTTTGAAAGGTTTCAATGAGATCTACAACTTTGCATTTGAGGTAAAACCCAAATTCCGAAATAAAGATAAATTTTTTTTTGCAAAAACAAAAACTTAAAACGCAAGTTTAGGGCTAAAGATGGTCGATTTTGACGGTCTTAGAGGGAGATTGGCGCAAGCAGGTTGGTTTTTTTGAATCGGGATAGTCGTTATCTTTCCAACGAGTACAAGAACGTCGAAAACAAACACCGTATGCAAAAGTTATGCCCGTTTTACTAAAGGTGTCTCAAAACTGAATCCTACTCAGACTCAGGCGGGAGATTATAAAATTTTGGGGGATTACGAGGCTGGCAACATCTCGAATAAGAACTATATGTGATAACTTCATTATCACAGACGGTTTTAAGTACAAGCCATATCTGAAGTATCACAAACGGTTTAAATAAAAAATCGTCTGTGATGTCTGCCATTATCACAAATGGTTCTTATTAAGAACCGTCTGTGATAATTCACAGACGGTTCTTGACAAGAACCATCTGTGATGTCTTGTATTATCATAGACGGTTCTTATAAATAGTCGTCTATGAAAATACCACAGACGGCTATTCGTATAAACCGTCTATGATACTTATAGCACAGACGGTTCCTAGGAACCGTTTATGATGTAAGCGTCCAGTTTAGCCTTTTTGTAATAATGATTTGAGCAAAGTGAGAAGTCCTTTTGTTATGCCTACCGATGATGTGGTCCTCAATGTTGTTCAATCAGCTAAGATTGAGGTAAACACTTAGGCACACAACTTTCTGATCCAAGACCTAGGGAGATCTGAGTTCAATCGAGTAGCTCATCTTGCATCCGTACATAAGATTTGGATAATCCTCTCTAAATACCATGGGAATATCGAAAATCAAGAAAGTGTGTGAGATTCAGTTCAAGAGGGACTACCAGAAACTTGAGATGGAACCTGGAGAGAGCATCGGTTCATTCTTTGGTAGATTCCACAAGATTCTACGTGATCTAAGGTCGGTAAGTGTGACCTATTTAGATACCGACAATGCGGCTTATGCTTTGAGTGCTTTTGACATGAGTGTTTGGGAGATAAAAGTTACATCCATCAGTGGCAAGACAAACTTGGCTACTATGATTGCGGATAAGCTATATTCACATCTTAAGACCCATGAGATGGGCATCATAACCAAGAAGCCAAAAGTCTAAGATGATTGCTCTTGTGACTGATCCTGTCAAGAGTAGCACTTCTTGTGAAAATGCTTCTTATAGATTTTCCTTGTTGTGTTTTCAAGCCATGAGCGATGAGTAACTTGGGAGCCTTCTCATAGATTATCTAGCCATCATCACTAGCCAATTCACAAGTGCCTACCACAAAGCAAGAGAACGTAGGAGAGGTGATCTTATTATTTACTTGGAGTGTGGTGACATGGGATATTTTTGTGCTTGTTGCCCTAACTTTGTGAATAGGGATGGTGATGGTTGTGGGAATGACTACAAGAAGGATCACAACAGGAAGCCTCATCAATCTTTCAAGAACAACAACACAACTAGAAAGGTGACCATGTCGTTGCTCATAACTCTCAATGGTCGAGACATGAACGATGTCGATCCTACAACTTCAAGAAAAAGGAGGAGTAAAGGAAGGAGAAGAAGAAGTTTGTTGGCTTCACCGGGTTGTGTCTCGTAGCGACTAGTGATGTTGATTCCAACATCACACATGACAAGGTTGATCATTACATCGAGGATGATAATGAGGTAGATTCCTTTGACTATCTCATGCTCAAATATGATAAATTAGCACCTGATTATGTAAACCAAATTAAGCATATGGAAATATTAGTGAAAAGAAATGATAAACTAAACGCTGAGAATGAGCTCCTAGTTTTGCAAAAGGTTAGGCTTAGAACTACTATCCTGATCCTGACAACTGTGATACTTGGATTTCTTTGCATGCTACAATTGATAAATTGAGATCATCAGAGTCATCTTTGCTAGAAGCTAAAATCATTTACATCAAAACTAATCCATGTTATAGTTGCTTAGGAGCGAGGGACATTCCTAGAGCTAGTACTTTGTCTTGCTTGAATGGTGATTAATTGGAAAAGAAACTTATCATGCAAATTGAGAAAATGCTCCAATTTATCCCTACATATTCCTATGCTCATTATGAGTTTAGGGAAGAAAAATTGAAAGAATTAATTTACAAGCTTAATTGTGCTTGAGCTTAAATATGTGAAACTTGCACTAAGCTCACTTCTAAAATTGAAGCTTTTACTAAAATCTTGAAAGACAAACATGATAAAGAGATTCTTGCTCCTGTTCATACTTCAAATGTTGACTCTGTTACTCCCATAGCTTGTGTGTTTTGTGCTGAAATTGGAAATGATTTGGATAATATGAATGAAGATTTTAGAGTTAAATTTGATGAGTAGTTGCGTAGAGTCAAGAATGTGTCTTGTGCGTCTTGTGAGGCTTTGAAGGTAGAAGTGGTTGTGCATAAGAAGAGATATGCTAGAGCTATTAAGAGCTAAGTCTGTGAGTCTTGTGTCACTCTAGCCAAGGAGAATGATTATTTGCATAAAACCCTCGAGAAGTTCTCTAGTGGAAGAAAGAATTTAAACATGATCTTAGACCAATCCAATGTTAACAAAGCCAATAGAGGTTTAGGGTTCAACCACTATGAGCAATCCCATGTTCAAGTCTGTAGGATTTGGCTAGTCCCCTTCTATCAACATAGGTGTTACTACTTCAGTAGGTGCAACTACTTGGTTAAATATCAATACACCTTTTGTAACAAGGATGACCACATCGTAGAGTTCTACTTTAGATGGGCCAAGAAATTGCGACGTGACCATGCTAGAACCTTGAGGAGCTTTCAGGATCAGCTCCGTTTAGCTAGTATCCCTAGAGTTGCCTCTAGATCTCGCTTTGTAGATGGGTTCTTTGATTCTTTTGGTGGCTTTAGAGAGCGATGTGGTTTTAGGTTCCAGAAGAGTGGGTTTAGGTCTAGGGCTATCCCTAAACAGGATTTCCATTGTTTCGGTCCGTGGTGAGGATTTGAGAGTTATTTTGGTAGCTCTAGATTGTGTTGTATTGCATATCATGCTAACCCACATTTTGAAGCTTTTCCTGTTGGTCATGTGTCTCAATAGTAGATACCTCATTCTTATATTACCCTAGTACCGAGGCACATGCTTCTTCTATCTCTTTGATGTAGGCTTTATAGGTGAGGGGAAATAATGTGGATCATGTCAGTCTCTTTGGATCTCCTACCTCACTTTGGGCATCTGGTGATAGCTTTCACTTCTTAGGATGCGGCTTGTTCAACTTTGACTACATCTCACCACCAAGTAGTATGATGCATGTTCTATGCTTGAGTTTTGTTAATTCCCTATTTTCATATTCAGTATTGCATAGCATTTGGGAGTGTTAGGATTTTTATATCAGTTCAGGATGTTTGAGTCGCAATTTTTGTCTTGCGTCTTTCTTAGGTACTCCTTTTCTCTACTAGGTTCTATAGGATCTCATACCCTATTTAGGGTGAGCTTGATTCTTCTCTCACTAGTGTCTAGTAGTAGAGATAGCTAGTGTGATTGATTCGCTTCTTAGCAGTGTGTTTTTCTTTGGGCTAGAGACCATGTGGTATAGAGATTTTTCCTTCTTGCAAGAGCTTTTGATTTTTTTTTACTTTGAGCTCTTGCTTCTCTTTTGCAAGTGGTTCCTGCAGATAAGGGAGTTTTATTTTTGTGTTTCCTTTTTGCATCATACATTCATGGCATTGTATTATAAGATATGCATTTAGATATGAGTTTTGACTATTACTCAATTGTGATGTAATTTTAACTTGATATTGCTCATTGCCATGTTATGTCTACTTATCTAGCTTTGTCATAATTTAGTATGTATGATTAAATCTGTGCCATGCTAGCTTAATTTGCAAACTTGAACTAAAATGCACAAGTGGTATCAATTTCCACAATTGGTATTTTTAAGCTTCCATCTTGCCTAGAGTCTATCGCCACTCGTGACCTCCACCTTGCATGGACTTTTCCACTACGTCACCTCTGGCCTCCACTTATGGAGTTTGCCATTGGTGCGCCCGTCGTCGCCACACCACGGCGATCACGTCATCGTCTCCAGTGTGCACGTCACGTGCGAATTTGGTACACCGTGCTGACCTCTCCATGGCCGTGCGGACCTTCGCCGCCGTGCTCCTGAACGCATGGTGCTACAGCTGACTCATCGTCAGCACCTGTGCACCTCCACCCGACGCGCGCCGCTACGCACGCCATCACGTCCACCAGCGAATCATCGCCAAGCAGCTTCTCCTCGCAACTCTCTCTGAAACCAAATATTGGAATCTCTCGAGATTTCTCACACGCTCTCTCTCATACGAGATTTCTAACATTTAATCTTGACATGTAAATAGTTCAGAAGTCATGTTCGAGTACTCGTGATAGTGTGTGTTCGAGTACTCGTGGTAGTGTGTGTTCGAGTACTCATGCAGAATTTGGATGTCGGTAGTCGAGAATCGATAGTACTGGCTCTATGTGAGCGGTACGACCGAAGTTGTGTCTAGACGATGTGGTCATGGCGCCGTGGCCAAAGTAACTGTGGTTGAAGTGGCCATGGTTGTGGTGTCGTGGTTGTGGTGCTATAGTCGAATTGACCGTGGTCATGGTGCCATGGTCGAAGTGACAGTGGTTGAGGCATCATTATCGAAGTGTCATAGTAGGAGCAGTTGTAGTCGCAGTCGAGTAGTCGTAGAAGGAGCAGTCACAGTTGGAGTCGAGCGGTCGTAGAAGGAACATTCGCAGTCAGAGTCCAGTAGTCTTAGAGTATTGTAGCATGGATACAGTCGTAAGTCGTAGGTATCCGGACTTGGTCTTAGCGAGACCAAGTCTTTCGGGTAGTGCACGGTGTGCGCGAGTCATGGGAAGGTGAGGTCGTTAAAACCGGATCACAAGTAGTCGTTGTCAGAGTCCAAGTCGTGTGGTTGTGGTGGATGAGTGGTCTGTATGTGCGGTCAGGTTGTATCTATTTAAGTATCTCAATTGAATGGAATAAATGAGTCATTTACAGTAAGTCATTTGTCTCTTGTGAGTGTGTATTTGTCTTATAAGAAAGATAGAAAATATATGTAAGAGTGAGTTTATATTTATTTCTCGAGAGAAATAGAAAATACGATGGAGAGTGAGAAATCTTGAGGGATTTCCAACGGTCTTTAACCAATGGAACCAAGTATTTATTTATAATCCGCTTTGATACTGTAGATTTCACTCCCACGCCGATCTGAGCAAGAATCGCATCAGATTATTCCACTCCCACGCCGGCCCGAGCAAGAACCGGAGGCATTTGATGCCAGTATATGGCCGCCGGAGGAGCAGGAATCGGCTGCGATTAGGTGTAAGAAATAGGGCACAGAATCATTACATTACCTCCTTCCTTCCTTGTTCTTTGAAGGGCGGCTAGTCACCTCTCCGTTTGCCGTCCCGCCGATCCAGATATCAAGCAGGAGAAGGTAGTGTTTTTTCCCACCAGCATCTTCTGCGACGCAAATAAAACGCAGAAACCTGCTTGTGCTTATGCTCTACGCGGCAGTAGCGTGGTCTCTATGGTTTTTCAGGGTCGTTTTCGTTGCTCGCCATTCTCAGTGGCTCATCGAGTTGTTTCGTTCATGCAGCGATGGTGAATTCTGGTCCCAAAGAAGCAACTCTTGGAGATGGACGAGCTCCTAGAACCCCTGCGGCCAAGGTTGCGCCAGCTCTCAAATGAAGGGCCATCCAGTCGTGCGCGAATTGGTTGATTTGTTTTTCTGGTGGTTGCCTGTGACAGGAAGTTGTTCATTTGTTTAGTATCCAATCTTTACTCTGTAATGTAATTGATATATCATACATAGTAGAAAAGAGATTCGAGTAATTTTTGTGGTTTAGAGCACTCACATTTTTTAGAGATATGCATATATAGGAGAAAATGGATTCGAGTGTTTTCTTTTTAGAGGGGTATATAAATAGGAGAAAAATCTGAGTACTCTGAGTCTAAAAACACTGAGTGATGTTTAGCGGTTCTCTTGATTTGTTGCCAATCTTTAGGTTGGATCCCAAATTATTTGCCACTTTGCATTGTTTTATTTGTTTTTCAGCATAGAAGCACTTAAGCCCACCTGATCTGCCCGTTTTGCCCCTGCGCACCGGCTCTTCTTCCCGTCATATCCCTCTCGCGCACAACCACGGCGACGGTGGCGAGTAGACGGCATTTACAGTGAACTTTCATCTGTGCACAATCAATGCCATTGGAGAGCTACGTTCTTGTCTGCTAATTCAGAGGATCAGAGGTTGGAAATGGAAGCTTTTGGAAAAGCTACTCAATGAAAGATGGGCCTGTGTGAATGATGTTTCCACATATATGATATATCCTCCTCTGCAAACCCAGGTGTTAGCGTTACAGTTGTAATGGCAGTTGGTCCTGCATACTCAAATCAAATATGGACTAGACTAAAAGTTTCCTATGTGCCCCCTTTTGGACTAAAAGTCGAAATCCTAAGGACTTTTTTGGAACGGAGGATTTTTGGAGGAATTTCGTAGAATTCCATTCTTATGAAAAAGTTTCCAATGTGCCCCCTTTTGAACGTAGGATTGGCCTGGAGAATTCCTGTAGAATTCTTTCATTTCTTTCACATTTTGGAGGATTCAAAACATTTGCTCAAACCTCAGGTTAAAAATTCCTTTGAGAAGTCCAATACAAAATGTGTCTTTCTCTGTCACATTTTCTCCCTTCCAAGAGACATTTTCCTCTAAAATTCCTGTATTTTTCCTGCAGAGCATTCAAATACCTCTTTCAAAGAATTCATGTAGTATTTCAAGAGACATGGCATCCAATTCCTGCGTTTTTTCTATTTTGCGTTCCAAAGAGGCCAAATAAGGGATGGTTTTGAATGAGAAAAATAAAATTATAAAACGGAAAAGCTCTACAAATCAAAGTGATTTTGAAAACCCAATACAAGTTGTTTTGTATCGTTTATCCCTCTTGATTCTTGAAGTAGTTAAAGTTCCGAGCGTCCGTGCAGATCAAGCTTTTTGCAGACTGCATATCCATCATAAAAAATGCTAAGCTCAAGAAGCCCAGTTAGCGTATTAGAGCATTTTAGAATAACGGGTGATTATTACAATCTCCTAAAATTATATCATGCTTGCACTTTAGTTTGGACTTAAAGTTGTATTATTTACAACATTTTTAACATACAATTACGCAATTGTGCGAGCACTCTTACTAGTTTAACCGTGATAGGAAAAATAGAGGGCAGGCTTAGGAATCCAAGAACTCAATTTGAGATACAACTGATACTTACACCTTGTCACAAGTTTAGAGAGCTAATATGCAAAGCGCAATTTCTTCTCAAGTAAACCGATAAAAATCCAATTTAAAAACGTAGGCTACGAGAATCCGTTCTTTTGGTTTTCAATCAGTTTTTAGTTTCAACTTTTTTTCAGCATCAATATTTATTATATTAATAAGTTGTAGCTAGAAGCTATAAGCCACATTAGAATTGAGCACGCTCAGTTGGCTGAGACACCGGTGTGCGTCCCAGCCCACTTAGGTTTGACTCCATCGACTCGTACGTGTACCAATAATTTCATGGGTACACACTATTCGCTCATCTCAGTATATGCATTTGTATTCCCGTGTCCTAGATCTTTGTGGTCTCAATTAATTTTCTAGTATGTCTAGAAGACATGCAAGCTAATATGTATATGCATATGGTATGATTGAGTTATATATCTTTGGTTGTATCTGTAAAAAAAAGTTGTACCTTCAAAAAAGTTATAAACCATGGTTCAAAAGAATGCAGTGAGCCCTAACTTCAAATATGCTCCTCACTCTTTGCTCCTGCATGCAACTAACTCACAGGTCACCAAAGGATCCGCTACCCATTGCTTCCCCGCTCAAGCGTTCCACCTGATCGCCGCCACGCCGTTGCCGTGCGTCGCCACCACGGCGAGGGCGCTGGCCACCATTGCCATCGCGTGCCTGCCCAGCACGGCCTCACGCTGCTGCCCTGTTGTCGCTCCGCCGCCCTCATACGCCTTGAGGCGGCCGATCGTTCTTCCACCGTCATTGTTTTCAAGTCCCCAAATTGCTCGGTTGGATACCTCAGGCGGCGGCGCGGCAGACGCGGGGTTTGCGGGCCGCCGCCATTCCAAGAGGCGTCAGACATTGTCCATGGAGGTAAGCGGCTATGGCTCTGGCGGCCACGGTTTTAATTTCTAATGCCTAATCGAGGCTGGATACAGACTCCGAATCAGGAAATTAGCAGTGTCCGGATCCCATCACATCAAGCTAACTTGGGGGTTTCTTGGTGTTTGCTCGTTTGTTCACAAATCCGACTCAATCAGACACATCCAATTCTTTCCCGGATCAAATTGGCGTGGGAAGAACCTGTAAGCACAACGACTCCGGCCGCTTCCCTCGACCTGCTGCAAGTCCGTTTCTTGGCGCTCCACGATGGGGGATTCTGCCCGAGATTGGTCGGAGCTACCGGCGGACATCCCATATATGCCGCGTTTTCCAGCTTCTTGAGTGCCCAGACCTGCTCCGCTCCGCCACAGTCTGCACGGCCCGGCACACGATGTTCTCCACCACCCTTCTCCTCGGTGATTGCCCCGGCCACCAGACCCCATGTTTACTCTACCGCACGGAGCTTGGTCAGTATGGACACCGTGGGCTCATCGTCCTCATCTTAGTCCTCTAGCGATGGCAGCGTGGGTGGCGGAATGTCGGTGGGGACCCGACGACGATTAGATCCAGCGCGCTTCCGCATGCAACATGGATACACCATCACCACTCAGCTTATCCTCCAAAAGGAGAGAGGAATCAAGTCAAATCAATGATAAGAGGATGAGGGGTCCAAGACTGGATCTTGGAGGCGAGATCGGATCGAGGCCGCAGCCAACAATCTCTGCGGCAAGCTGGAGCAGACGCTCGATGCGCAGGCACGCTATGGTTGTGACAGAGCTGGCGCAGGAGGCGATGATGTTGAGTCGTGCTGCTGCAGGGAGAACAACGAGGTAAGCGGCGCCGATGCCGGCAAGGATGAGGTAGGGACGACGATGGAGTGGCGAGGGACGAGCTACGGAAGGTGCAAGGGGTGCAGCAGGGCATGGCCGTGGTGCTACTACTGCCATGCCGACACTTCTACGCATGCGCGCATGCATAGTGGCATCGGTCGGAAGCTTCGAGTGGAACGATCGAAGTTTCTGAGTGCACAGCGGTCGAAGCTCGAGTTCGAGTGTGAAGTTGAAAGTGTTCGAGTGCCATCGGTCAGAAGCTTCGAGTGTGGAGTGATCAAAGACTCCTAGCGCAGAGTGGTCGAAGACTCCAAGTACCGAGCGGTCGAAGACTCCGAGTACCGAGTGATCGGAAGTTCCAAGCGTGGAGTCGTTCGAAGTTTACGAGTACAAGTGCAAAATGGTTGCAGTCAACCACGAGCAATAGGCGTGCATATGTGCTAAGAATGGTAGCGCCTGCGTCAACTTTTCATGATGTGTGGGAAGGAAATCCTAGTTGCATGCGTTGGCTTGCATGGAAGCAAATTGGATTTGATTTTTAAGCAAACTCCGCATCAAGGAAAGGACTCTCATGTTTTGAGGCTACCATATCAAAATAAATCTGAACTCTCACATAGAAACCAATCTGATTCGAGTTTGTTTCCACACGCCCATGGGAGACAAGGTTCTTGGAGATTTTCTATTAGGAAAAGTAGCAGGAGATCTCGTTGTTGTTTTTTTGCCGGGCATGCTACTTGAGTAGGGTCGGGCCGACGCCTCCAAGACCATAGCTGCACACCCTACTTTCCTTGTGCGACCTTGGATGGGGTCCACCTGCAGCCGTGTTGACCAAGTCAGTAAGATGGCGCAACAAAATAAGATGGCCACCGCCTAGCAGCTCGAGGACAAGCTATATATCTAGGAGGGGTGTAATGTTATAGGTGTAGGCCCTAGTTCATTACTAGGAAGTTAGCAATTAGTTTCTATTTGCTAGGGATATGATATTAGTTTTTATTTGTTTGGGATATGATTAAGATTAAATTCTATTTTTTAAGAGGGAGCCCATCTATATAAGGGGGCTGCAGTATACTATTGGAATTAAGAAAAAATCAGTTATCTTTTCTTTCCTCTCTGTCCATCTCTTGTGCGCACGAGCGCATAGCGCTCCCGGCTGGCTAGCACCTTCTCGCCGCAGATCCGGCCATCCTCTCGACGGTGTTTACCCTCAATGCAAGTAAGCCCATAACAGAAAACTTTTGGCAGATCCCTTACATTAATCGTTTTTAACATATTTTTAAAGTATAATAAGACACACACTCGCTGTTACAAAGTGAAGACTAGAGATCTTACAGAGCATAGACAAACACTTTAACTACTTAATATACCCACGTGTATACAGTGGCGAAGCCAGGATTAAAATTGAGGGTGGGCTGAAGTATTTGTCAGACTAAACTAAGTTGAAACAAATATAGTCTTATACTTTTATAGAATATCAAATTCATACATAAATAATACAATTGGAGTCTTGGAGACAAACAACGAAAAATAGAGACATACAAAGTACATACCTCGACAAAATAAAGCGCATACCCAATAATATATAATTATTCTGCTATGAGTACGGAGTAGAAATAAATCACCTGTGTATGAAATATATGAAAATTAGTTATATAATAGAAAATTGTGAATAATAATGAAAATTTAGATTATATGAATTATGCAACATACCACAAATAAGCTAATTTGAACCACGAGACAAATTTGAATCACGGGGCAAATGCATTCTACGCGACTTCATGCCTTGGAAACGGTTTATGATTTTATCATCATCAATGGATTTAAAGATCTCTCGCTCGTAGCACACCATCAAGTCATTGAGCCACTCATCATTACCTTATTGCGCAAATGCTTTTGATAATATTCATTCTTGAAAATATTCTCTCAACAGATGTCGCTACATCGGAAGTATCAATGTCAACTCGATGAGGCGATATAGCAAAATAGTTACACAAAGTTCGTTTCTCCATTATAGCAAAATCTATAAATAAATTATTAGTCTAAAATCTAAACTTTAAACTACTAAATTAATAAAAAAGTACAGAAAAATTACCCAAAAGCAATAAAGCTGTCGCTTACCGCCCGATCCTCAAATACTCAGATTTCTATTCACACTTTCACGAATCAATCACGGTGATTATCTTGTATTACTTTTATCAGATCGGGGACACCGGTCAAATTTCAATTCATCCACCGAAAGCCATTGCCGGCTTCGCTTTCTTCCGCCCGCACCGAGTCCACCGACGACCGCAGACCGCACTCGCGTCGCGCACTAGCCTTTTTCTCTCCGCACTCGCGTCGCGCAACGAAGTGGGCTGCACTGCCGCAGACTCCCCTTTTCCTCTCCGCCTCGGCTGCTCCGAAAGACCGCAAATATCGCCCGCCTCGCCCGCCGCCGCTCGCCTCTCTCCTCCGCCGCCGCCTCGCCTCTCTCTCGCCCGCCACCTCACCGCTCCTCTCGCCGTTTCCAGACTCACCGGCGACGCCTCGACCTCGCCGCCCGGTCCGGATCCACCCCGCTCGGCCCCTCGTCGGTCGTCGGCCCGCCCGACTCCTCCGCCAGCGCCGCCACCGCCAGATCGGATGGATGTGTACTTTGTGTCTTTGTGATTTGTGAATGTGTTTGTCTAGGTTCGCTGCTCGTGAGATCTGTTGCCGCTGGTTTGCTGGGCCTGGATCTGAGATAGTTTGCTGGGCCTCTTTACGGGCTGCTAAAGTTTATTTTTTTGCTTGTTGGGCTTAAAGCCGGCGCCGGTGCTTGCTGCTTGTTTGTCTGCTCGCCGCCGCCGGGAAGGGGTCCGCCGGGGGGTTTCACCGGGAGGTGAGGCTCGAGCCTTACTAAGCCTCCCTTGGCTTCGCCCCGTGTATGTATTCAGAGGGGTGCTATTTACTGAAGAGTAATCCGAAAATGAGACGTACTGTGTTCGAACCCAGGCGGGCGGCCAACAAGATGGCAGTGCCACCAACCAAGTGTAGCTCGGTTCCTCGTTTTGTAACATATTTGACTATGAGAGGGATGGTCTGCTGCTGTTATTCGACCTGAATATCATGTCTACCCGACCGTTGGAAGGTAGTATGTGGTCTGATGACTAGGTGTGTGTATCTGGCCAATCGGGATTCAAGTTTTATATTTGGTGTTGGTGTTCGGTAATTTTACAAGTACATATACGTGTGCATTTAATAGAAAAACGCATGTCTATGCTCCATAATATCTTTGATGCCTCCGATAAATTTCAAATGTCTATAGGAAACACGCATATGTGGATATGTATAGATAGTATGAGTACGATGTATTGAATACGTACGGCTGCCTTGTACTCCCTAAAAAAAGGTATATTGGACCGTTTTTCATAGCATCCTTCACACTCCTCCACGGATTTGTACTGAGCCAAAGCAGACAGCAGAAGACAAGGAGCCTGTTTTTTTGGCTTTTTTGTGCCGTTTGGTTTTGACTTTTTTTAAACGGTTTTCTAAGTTTAAAATTATATGTGTTGGTCGTGTCGATATCTCCGTTGTTCTTCGTCGACCAAAAAATCATAAACAAAAATATTCAGGCAACCAAAACCCATCTGAAAAAAGCCAAGAATCCACGAGATCACACCACTTCCCCGGGCATAGAGATGATAATGGGTACCGAAACCCGATATCTGGTGGGTTTTTACTCTATTAGGGTATGGATCTGAGTCAATTTTCTAACCCATGAGTTTCTTAATAGGCAAAAAGCCCAACCCATCGAGTCTGCCGGGTTCGGATACATTCCTATAGTACCCAAACTCGTAAACCTATGAGTAATATAAACCCGATCCATATGAGTTATAAACCCAGGCTCCCAGCCTCTCAGGCAAACCAGTCCAATCCATAGACTATTAGTCAAGTACAAGGAGCAGTTGATGTCTCTCCTTTTGGTTTTAACTGAGTTGTGAACTGTGAACTTGTAATGATATGTTATACCAATGAACTATGAACTTAGAATTGATGGAGTGAACTAGTGATATGCATTGTGGATTTGTCGTTGCTTGTTTCATGCATAGTAACATATAAATTGAACTTATTATTGACTTGCTAAGCACTGCACTGTCTGTAATCTGTACAGCTGTTGTCGGGTACGGGTGACCCGTGGGTACCCGTTACCCGAGTGGGCATGGGTCTGGACAAAAATCAGCCCCCGTCACAGACGTGAATTTTTTAATGGACACATCTAACTTTTATGGGCACAAATTTAAAATAGCAAAACAGCGGATTTATGCCCGTTAATTACCATCTCTACCCGGGCACTCTGGCCGCCACCTCGTCGAGTCGTCGTCGATCACAAGAATCAACCCCTCGTGCCTCCGCTTTACGCCGCCTTTCCAACCGCCAAAGGCCGCACTTTCTCGTGCACACACACTGACGCGCGCACCGGCGCTGACTACGCGCGGCAGCCCCATCCTATCCATATTTGTAGGCTTGTAGCCATCCGACCACACAGCGCGTAACCGGCCACCAGCCGCGCCTCGTTCCGCTGCCTGCCTGCCTCCCGCGGATATGGCCTCCTCCACCTCCGCCTCCAGGCTCCCCGCCGCGGCGGTGGAGCGGCACCACTCCATCGACGCGCAGCTCCGCCTCCTCGCCCCCGGCAAGGTCTCCGAGGACGACAAGCTCGTCGAGTACGACGCCCTCCTCGTCGACCGCTTCCTCGACATCCTCCAGGACCTCCACGGCCCACTCCTCCGCGAATTCGTACGTAACCATGCACCCACCCAGTGATTCTTGGCTTCATTCTTCTTCTTCTTCGGTTCTTCCCAAACTAAGCGTAATTGCAACTTTTGGCTGCATGCAGGTGCAGGAGTGCTACGAGCTGTCGGCGGAGTACGAGGGCGACCGGGACGCGGCGCTGCTGGACGAGCTCGGGGGCAGGCTCACGGGGCTGGCCCCCGCCGACGCCATCGTCGTCGCCAGCTCCTTCTCCCACATGCTCAACCTCGCCAACCTCGCCGAGGAGGTGCAGATCGCGCACCGCCGCAGGAACAAGCTCAAGCGGGGGGACTTCGCCGACGAGTCCTCCGCCACCACCGAGTCCGACATCGAGGAGACGCTCAAGAGGCTCGTCTCCGACCTCGGCAAGTCCCGCGAGGAGATCTTCGACGCGCTCAAGAACCAGACCGTCGACCTCGTCTTCACCGCCCACCCCACGCAGTCCATCCGGAGGTCCCTCCTCCAGAAGCACGGCAGGTCGATCCGCCAATTACTCCATGACATATGGCTGCATTGCAATCTGCTACTACCAAATTGAAATTTTGGGGCCCTTTAATTTCTTCCTTCCATTTCTGTCCCTTTTGATGCTTACGGACGGAAATTAATGCGTGTGTGTTCTTCTTATAGGATTCGGAATTGCCTGAGGCAGCTGTACGCCAAGGACATCACGGCTGACGACAAGCAGGAGCTCGACGAGGCTCTTCAGAGGGAGGTATGCATGTTTCGCGAGTAGGTCGCCATGTTCTTTTTAGCATTTTAACGGTTTTCTGATTTTTCTTAATAATCACTATTCATAGTCATTAGATTAATAAGTCATAACAAAAAACCACAGCCCAAAAGAACAATTATATAGGAATTTTATTTGGTAAATGTAAGATGTTTCAGTGCCACAACTCTACAAACTACTGTTTATCAATTTTGCAATGGTTGCTCGTTGCTGCCATTTGGGCGCTTTGGGTTCACCAAGACCTAGCGAGTTCGCCGAATATTTTCTATGTTTATGTTTATCTCAACCATACTGATATTGTTGTTGTTAATTTGTTATTGGAGTTTGGTGGTAGTGTCACTCCTCTCAGCCCAACCTGTTAGACATAGTATCCTGAGATTTTGCTCTTCCTCCGTCGTCTCTTGCCAGATATGGTATTCTGAGATCTTACCCATATCCTGTGAAGTTCTGTGTTTTGGTGCTTTGTTCTATTGATAGAATGTGTGGACCGGAGACATTGACCATGACACTTATAATTGTAGGACCACATAGGCAACAAAGAGAGTGTGAATAGGGCCTTTAAATTTTTCTCAAGTATTCACTCAACCATTTTTCTTTAATAGCTACAGAGCTATAAAGATTAGAGTTGAAATCCCACAAGAAAACCGAGCAAGAAAAGCAAGGTGGTCGAAATCTGTCGATGTGGTCGAAATTTACAACGTGGTCGTAAGTTACGACAACATGGTTGATAGCTGATAGAGTGGTCGTAAGTCTGACTACTCGACAGAAGTACAACGTGGTAGGAAATCAACTGCTGAACAGAAGTCACTATAGTCGATAACCACCGAGACCAGAAACAACATGATCAAAAATGGTTGCAGTCGAAACCGACGTAGTCATAGACAACGTGATCGAAAATGGTTGCAATCGAAACCGATGTAGCCGAGACAACGTGATCGAATGCCAACAACTGGTCGAACAATCAACGTTATCGTAACCAGTCGGAACCGTGGTCGTAAGCCAACGAGTGGTCGAAACCAGTCGGAAACGTGGTCATAAGCCAATGAATGGTTGAACAACCAACGTGATTGGAACTACTCTGCAACCAAAATGATCAGCATGGTCGAAATCGGTGCGATGTAGTCTAGAACTTGATCGTGGTTGAAACCAACGTAGTCATAAAACTGATCGACGTTCCAGACTAGGACCGCACTGTCTACGACTGCTTCAATTTAGATTCAACAAAAGAAGGCGAAGAAATAATAGATCTGAACGTGGTCGAAAAGTAAATTGCTATAGTGAGAGATTTGACCGTGGTCGTAACATTCTCGGAAGAACAGAGAAAAGCCAGTGAGGCGCATGACCACAAGATCCAGATTCCAAATAACTTTTGATTAAAAGATCAACTTACCATGAAACTTTGTACACAACAAGATTAAGGTCTCAAGAGGCTGCTCTAAACTTTAATTGAAAACTTAGCAAGCAAATAGAGAGCTTTCTGTGATTTCTCCAAGAATGCACAAAATCGAAACCGAGAGAGTGAAACGACAATCAGACCATGCTCGTGGGAATAGAATAGCCAAGATGGCTTTGAGTATATTCCCAAACACCCAGCAAGTCAAATCATCAACAAAACAAGCAAGAGCATTCTCTCATATCAAGAAAGGAAAGAAACAACTAAAGAACAAAGAGGAAACAAGAAAACAGATGAATGAGACCAAGCCAACTCAATATCATCCAGACAACAATACTCAAAAGGTAGATCAAAAATTGATGTATTGCTCTGAGGATTGAATCTACAGTCACTCCATCCAAGAGGACCAAGAGCACAAGTGCTCCACACAAAAACCCTAACCCTAATCCAGAAAGAACACACGCAAGAGAGACTAGAGAGAGACCTCGGGATGGGTAGCCCTCCATCCCCTTTTATAGGCTCTCCAAACCGAGGATAACCCATTAACCCCTACCTAACACGGGGTTTTCTCACGCAGGCTTCTCAAAGCAGCTTACATCCATCAACCCATTAGTGAATCAACACTTGATCCACTTCACACTTTCAGCACATATAAGACCTAAACCACTTAGGCCAACACCTCGGTTTCTAGGGTGCAACGGATCGGATTCGGGCGGATATTGTTGTTACCATATCCTAACCCATATTTTTTCTCCGGATTCGGTACCAATCGGATTCGGTACCAATCGGATTCGGTGTCAGATCGGTCGGGATTAACCCGAGCCGTTTGCACCCCTACTTGTTTGTAAGGAATGCATGCAGACAACAAATGGAGTAGGAGGACGATCGTCAAGAACTTGATGTTACTACTTAATAGCTGATGTGGAAGATTTTATTTTACCATTGCAAAAGAAAATGAAACGTCAAATAGTAGCATTAACCTGAAATCAAACTTGAAGACGTATTGGATTCGGACGGATATTGTTGTTACCATATCCTAACCCATATTTTTTCTCCGTATTCGGTACCAATCGGATTCGGTACCAATCGAATTCGGTACCAATCGGATTCGGTGCCGGATCGGTCGAGATTAACCCGACTGTTTGCACCCCTATCGGTTTCACACACCGCCTCCTTTCTCGGTATTGAGCAATTTACCAAAATGCCTCTCTACCGCCTTTCTCGAAGCTTCCCACTTCCTTGTCATCCCAACTTGCAACAACCTTGCAAGCCTCAGTCAACTTCGGCGTCTTCCTGACCGTTCTGGACCTCAACACCTCCTTGTGCCTAGTCCTGGTCCTTCCATGCCTTACCATGACCTAACTCCAAAGTCTTGCAACCAACACCAACAAACAAAACATCACGCGGCACCGCACAATACACAAGGATCATCAATTTGCATCATCAGAATGTATCCCAATAAACAATCTCAGCAAACCAACTGGTCTAATACAACCTACGACTACTCTGATGCATAAGACATGAGGTACTCGTAGCCCATGAGGTCCTACCAGCAATCTATGACCACTCAGCAAGTCGTTACGACCATCACATAGGTCGCTACGACCATGAAACAGATGCTACGACCATATAGCAGTCGCTACAACCATGGAGAACACATGCTACGTCTACCGCACAGAACGCTACGACTATCGCTCACAGCGGCTACGACTTTACCAAACTTGGTCGCTACGACTTACGACTATCGATCACAACTAGGCAGAGCTACGACTATCGATCACGACCAGTGGAAGCTACGACCATCAAGTCGTAAAACCACATGCCGACCACAAAGTCGTAGGAACTCCTACCGACCACCAAGTCGTAAGAACTCCTGCCGACCACCAAGTCGCAAGAATTCCTTCCGACCACCAAGTCGTAAGACAAAAGTCTAGAGCCTAAAGTCGTAGAAAGCAGCCTTCTGCTCAAACCTTAAAAACTAAACTCAATCTCTACACAAACTTTAATCCAAAAGTTAATTACTCATCACAACCATGGGATGACCTCTACATAGCCTCACAATAATTGAGTGGGACAGAAAATTCTTGAGTATATATAGTATTAGTACAGTTCTAGTTCATCTTGACTTTGGTTTTGCACTAAAGAAATAGTATGATGCTTTTGCATGAACTGCAAAGGCTACCGTGATGTTTTCGGTTTCAATACACTGTTTGTGATTCTTGTATTTGACAAATCAGAGATTTTGTTCAGTTCTTGAAGAAAGATTAGAGAAGCAGCCTATGTTGCGTGATCATAAGTATTTACTGGCAACATATACTGAAAATAAATTTCTAAGTAATTGATTTGGTAATCTGCTAGACTTATAACTTCACCTGTTATCTCAAGGACCAGCTACGTAAAACAAGGACCAGATCCGTGAATTTGTAAAAAAAAATTATAATTATTTTCCTTACGAAAATTCTCACACTACACCACCATCTGAAACCCTTCATTGATTGCCATCATTGTCTATTTTTTTTAATCCTTCATGAGAAAATATGTATCTTCTATTAAAAGCAAAAAATAAAAAAAACTGGATTTGGCTGTTTTCTTGTTAGACCTTTGCATTATTAGTATGCGCCAGATTTTAGCTTTCATGACAACTATAACCCACGTCATCTAAACTCTATTTTCCTGTCATTATTTTACTATATTTTTTTTCTCTCAGTGAACCACGCAATTTGTTTGATAGTAAGTATTTGAAATGTGATTTTCTTGCCTAGAAATCTGCTAAAATCTGGCATCACTTTCTTTAAATTCCCTCTATTATGTTCAACCCTTTCGAAAAAGGTTAGAGAGGGCTACATTAAGCTGCAATTTTGTCTTGTTTAGTAACCATGTTTTGGCTAATTTAGTCTAACGCCTTCTGCTGGTTCTTCACAGATTCAGGCTGCTTTTAGAACTGATGAAATACGCAGGACACAACCCACCCCACAGGATGAAATGCGTGCTGGCATGAGTTACTTCCATGAAACTATATGGAAGGGAGTACCAAAGTTTCTCCGTCGCGTGGACACAGCTCTGAAGAATATCGGCATCGATGAGCGTCTCCCTTACAACGCTCCTCTCATTCAGTTCTCTTCTTGGATGGGTGGTGACCGTGATGGTAAATTTCCCTTTACATGTCCTGCTTTTTTTTACTCTGATTCAATGATGTTTATGAAGTAAATTAACATTTGCACGACTATAGAGTCATTGAAATTTCTTGTGAATGGTTCATTTGATGGAAATTGGTGTGATTGATCTCCTGAGTAGCATGCTAGCACTTTTCTTTAAACGACAGCAAATTAGTTGTTTTTTCTCTTTAATTATTTTCTTTTCAGCCAACTCTGTACCAAGAGTATCCATTATTAGATATGATGTTTCTTACTCCTGGTAGCAATTTTCTGAAATTCTATCCCTGGCTGTATAGGAAATCCCAGGGTTACACCAGAGGTGACAAGGGATGTATGCTTGTTGGCCAGAATGATGGCTGCAAACTTGTACTTCTCTCAGATAGAGGATCTGATGTTTGAGGTGTTGCACGAATCTTTTACTTAAAAAGCTTCTTCATTCCCATGGTGCTTTGCCCTGCTGTGGTTGCCTCTCTTCGTAGGTTTCAAATGTTAATTGGATCTCACGTATTTCTAGCTCTCCATGTGGCGATGCAACGATGAACTTCAAGTCCGAGCTGATGAACTACACCGTGCTTCAAGGAAAGCTGCCAAGCATTATATAGGTAACTATGACGAAGTAATTTGTTTATCCCTGTGTTAGTGTGCTGTTTCAAGTACAAACTTGGATCGCTGTTTCTGATTGTGTTTGCCTCGTCATCGAAAACAGTGCCTTAAACCATAGTTTAGATTAGACAACTGTGCAGTCGAAAGATCTTTTTTGCTCTTCTTATGTTCAGTATTGTTCTCACGAATTTAGCTCTTGTCAGTTTGTCGATCTCTAAAAATGAGTTTTGAGGATGCAGAGTTCTGGAAGCAGATTCCGCCGAATGAACCCTATCGTGTGATGCTTGGCTATGTAAGGGATAAACTGTACTACACACGTGAACGTTCACGCCATCTGTTGACCACTGGGTTTTCTGAAATTCCAGAGGACTCTACCTTCACCGATGTCGAAGAGGTAAACTGCACTACTTCCATGTGATTTATGCATCGACCCCTTTGTTGTATTCCTGATCGTACTAGCCTGATTTTTTTCTCTGTGATTGTCATCAATCTGATTGTCATTTTACAGTTTCTGGAGCCCCTGGAATTGTGCTACCGATCGTTGTGTGCTTGTGGTGACAAAACCATAGCTGATGGAAGCCTTCTCGACTTCCAGCGGCAAGTGTCCACGTTCGGGCTCTCCCTCGTGAAGCTTGACATCAGGCAGGAATCCGACCGGCACACGGACGCCCTCGACGCGATCACGACGCACCTCCGCATCGGGTCGTACCGCGGATGGCCCGAGGAGAAGCGGCAGGAATGGCTGCTGTCCGAGCTGAGGGGCAAGCGCCCGCTGTTCGGCCCTGACCTGCCCCAGACCGAGGAGGTCGCCGACGTCCTCGGCACGTTCCGCGTCGTCGCGGAGCTCCCCGCGGACAGCTTCGGCGCCTACATCATCTCCATGGCCACGGCGCCGTCGGACGTCCTCGCCGTCGAGCTCCTGCAGCGGGAGTGCCACGTGGAGCGCCCGCTGAGGGTCGTCCCGCTGTTCGAGAAGCTCGCCGACCTCGACGCAGCTCCGGCGGCCGTCGCGCGGCTGTTTTCCATAGACTGGTACATGAACAGGATCGACGGCAAGCAGGAGGTGATGATCGGGTACTCGGACTCCGGCAAGGACGCCGGCCGCCTCTCGGCGGCGTGGCAGCTGTACAAGGCGCAGGAGGAGCTCGTCAAGGTGGCCAAGCACTACGGCGTGAAGCTGACGATGTTCCACGGAAGGGGCGGGACGGTCGGCAGGGGAGGAGGCCCTACCCACCTCGCCATACTGTCTCAGCCGCCGGAGACGATCCACGGCTCGCTCCGTGTGACGGTGCAGGGCGAAGTCATCGAGCACTCGTTCGGGGAGGAGCACCTGTGCTTCAGGACTCTGCAGCGCTTCACGGCGGCGACGCTTGAGCACGGCATGCACCCTCCGGTTTCCCCCAAGCCCGAATGGCGCCTTCTCATGGATGAGATGGCCCTCGTCGCCACCAAGGAGTATCGATCCATTGTTTTCAAAGAAGCGCGGTTCGTCGAGTACTTCAGATCGGTATGTTATCCGGTCTTTATCCCCAAATCATAAAAACAGATATGCGCAATCAGACTTTTGAAACTTTAGCTATCGATATCTTCTTAAATATTTAAATTAGATACATAAAAATTATATGGATAGATTTATCTCAAAAAGTACTTTTATAATATTATAATTTTATTGAGTTTTATAAATATATCACAATAGCAGTTAGTGGTCAGAGTTGTGTATTGGAGACTGTTAACTTTGTTCGAGGAGAAAATATACACAATACAAATAAATTGAGAGAACATAGGAGAATTTTTGAATTTCTCTATTCTCTTACTTGCTCCCCTTTTTCCTTGCTTTTGTTCTCAATATATAGGCTAATACTCTCCTACTAGTATACGTATTCGGACTTCAAGTTGGACATAACTTCAACTTGAGTTACACACGGAGACGGACTCTACTACGTCTTGAACTGGCCCCGCTCATTTCGTTTTGAGCTTTTGGCTTCTGGTTTATTTTTCACTATTCATAAATTTCGTTTTTTGGACTTTTGGCTTTTTTTTGAGTTTTTTTGCCGGTTCATTTTTTCGTATTCATTTGCGTTGTCCGTGATGAGCTAACATATTTTTTCTATTTTTAATTTTTTTAAATTTTAATTACGCCAAATAATTCATCTTCAGCTACAGTGTAATTTCAGCCATGTACAATGCAATTTTAGCCATAAATCACTATTTTTTAGCCCAACCGAACATGGTTAAATCAAGATTGTTTCTAACACGAGCCGTGTCGATGTCTCAAATGGCATGTTTTGCGACAGGGCTATATCTTGAATTATTTGATCATACGCGTTTACTATGAATTCATGGTTTTTTTCAAAGTTGCATGACAATATAGGTAGGAAAATTACGCCCTTTTCTTTTGTTTCAAGTGTTCTTATAGTATATCATCAGACACATCTTGCGGAATATTTCTTTTGTGTTAAGTAGCCATTGTTTTCCTCTCAGGCAACGCCTGAAACTGAATACGGTAGGATGAACATTGGAAGCCGGCCTTCGAAGAGAAAACCTAGTGGTGGCATAGAGTCGCTCCGCGCGATCCCCTGGATCTTTGCCTGGACTCAGACAAGGTTCCACCTTCCTGTGTGGCTTGGATTTGGTGCTGCTTTCAAACACGCCATGCAAAAGGACATCAGAAACATTCAGACTCTTAGAGAAATGTACAATGAGTGGCCATTCTTCAGGGTCACACTGGACCTGCTTGAGATGGTTTTCGCCAAGGGAGACCCCGGAATCGCCGGTTTGTACGACAAGCTGCTCGTCGCTGACGATCTGAAACTGCTTGGGGAGCAGCTGAGGAACAACTACGAGGACACACAGAAGCTCCTCCTCCAGGTGCTACGATCTCGCAGTTTCCCGTTCGTCATTTTCGCCAACGAACAAGGATATATACTTCCCTTAACATGGGAAGATCAAAACGCCAGACATCGTAATTCTGATTCCTAATTGCTAATCATTTTCCTGCAGGTTGCTGGCCATAAGGATCTTCTTGAAGGTAATCCCTACCTGAAGCAGCGTCTGCGGCTGCGTGACCCCTACATTACAACCCTGAACGTCTGCCAGGCCTACACCCTGAAGCGGATAAGGGACCCCGGCTTCCGAGTGACAGCGCAGCGACCATTGTCGAAGGAGCACGCCGACGAAAACCAGCCTGCTTCACTGGTGAAGCTGAACCCCGCGAGCGAGTACGCGCCGGGCCTGGAGGACACGCTCATCCTGACCATGAAGGGCATCGCTGCAGGCATGCAGAACACAGGCTAGGCTGCTTCAGCTCACTGTCTGCAACCCTGCAGTGTACAGAAGACAACTGCTAGTAGTGAGTGTGTTTTGTCAGCTTGATATATTGGAGATGCCAAGCTGATACGACCTGCTGCCGGAATTCTTGAGTTTCATCAGCTTTTGGCCTTTTAGATGCCTACTACTTGATGTAAATGTGAAGTGGAACTTCTGCTGCTGTTCGAGCAATGTCTAAAATGTGTCTAAATAATGTGTGGCTAATGGCACAGAAACTTTTTTATGTATTAGTTGATATTGCTCATTCTGTTTTCTTAGTACGGATCCTGTAGGCACGCATGCTGTGTGCAGCGAATATGTGAAATTTTTTACCTGTTTAATGCCCATAATTGTTGAATGGATCATGGATCGGTTCGTAGTTACTGACACAAAATATTTATGAAAATTTAGCTCACTAAACAATATTGGAGATGCAAAGTTTTAATTTTTGTTACCAGTTTCCAATGACATATATTTGACTTACCACAGTTCCAGAACAGATATTAACTCCTAGCCATCTGATATTTCAGAGAAATAACGACCTGTTTGTTTGTTTGACTTGCTGGTTTTTGTCTTTGCATATAGCACTAATTTAAGTCAACCTAATTAACTTCACTGGTCTCTGTTCATGACAAAAGCATCGCAACAATGGCACGCAACTTCCATGCCATTCGTGGGGAAGATACTGGGATCATGCATAGCTAGCACAGCATCGATCGTCATGAAAACGCCAGGCAAGATGGTTGACGATTCGTTGCGCCGTCGCTTTTTTCCGACGCAGTGGGCAACAGCAACGCCGAAATTAGCCGGCAATTCAAGCATTAGTTTTTGAGGAAAACATCTTCACCCATCAGTTGACTTGACTTGGCAAATCCCTCTGTTGGCCTTCTCTTGTTTCCTTCTCTCCTACTGCATCTCCATTGGTCCCTAATTATGTGTATATATAAACACCCATACACTGTCCTAGCAAAGCACTCTTGAATCGGACCTGAACTTTGGACTCATACAACACCGTGGTTAACATCGCCTTATCTTTGCATCTCCCAAAGCAAACAGCCATGACGGTAGAGTTCTTGCTCCTGCCTTTCTCTAGCTCAAATTGCAAGATCTAATGCTGAATTCTTGGCAAATCTTGTTTAGTGGAAACTTGACAGATCTTTTGTACTTCGTTCATGTATGCAGATCGTGGAGATGCAGATGAACATCGACTGCGACGGCTGCGAGGACAAGGTGAGGAAAGCCCTTCTAAGGCTTTCAGGTATATACCATGATCTTATCATCCATCCATTGATGATCACCCAGCCCAATTGATGTCGTCGTCTTCTTCAGGCGTGCACTACGTGGAGGTGGACAGGGTGCGGGACAAGGTGACGGTGACGGGCTCGGTGAGCCAGAAGAAGGTTCTGCGCGCGGCGCGGCGCACGGG
Source organism: Bonia amplexicaulis (assembly GCA_036346245.1). Taxonomy (NCBI): domain Eukaryota; kingdom Viridiplantae; phylum Streptophyta; class Magnoliopsida; order Poales; family Poaceae; genus Bonia; species Bonia amplexicaulis. The sequence goes on from CM070751.1 coordinate 7,111,956, forward strand.
GAGGCTCGCCGTGCTGTGGCCGTCCCCGTACAACCCGGAGTACCAAGCCTACGCGCAGCCGGCCTACTACCGGGCCAAGCCCGCCGCCGCGCACGCGCAGCACCACCAGTACTACAACAGCGTGCAGCACAAGAACGGCGGCGGCGGCGGCGGCTCGCTGGTGGCGCACAGGCCGGCGGCGCAGCAGTACCCCAAGCCCAGCTGGTACAACTACCACGTCCACGGCTACTACTACTCGGATCTCCATGGCTACTACCACGAGCAGCAGGCGATGTCCAGCGTCGTGCCGGTCGCCGCGCGGAGCTACTTCAGCGATGACAACCCGAACGCCTGCTCGATCATGTGAGCCGTGGTCGCTCGGATGTCTGATCGATCGATCAATCGATCGGCGGCCTCTGCAGCGTGTGCAGCGCGTCCCTGTTTCTTGTGTGCAGTTCTCGTGCTGTTGCTCTGTGCAGTTTCAGGAGCTGCGCTGCCTGTTTCGGGAATCGGGAGTACCGATCTTGGCTGGTTCTCTGTAGCTCCGGTGACTGCTACATGCAAGCTAAATTAAATGGCATGTGAATGAAGGCGGAAGTTTGTTGTGGGGATTGTTTGTCTTTCCGTGTTATTAGGTGCGATAATCTAAGTCTTTAAAATTAGGGAGTATCTATATAACATTTGACTATTTTTCAAGGTAAAAATAGTCAGATTTTAGGATGTTGGATGGTGATCCAACGCTCCAGATCTTTTTTTTGAAGGAGGTGTTTATATAAGATATTTTTTTGGAAGAGGTGCTTATATGAGTGGATCCGTTGGATAGAGATCCAACGCTCTCAGATCATCTGACTATTTTTACCTTAAAAAATAGTCAAATGTTGTATATCACTTCTCTTAAAATTAAGATCCATCAAATTAAAACCTAGATATCAATACAACTAGCATAGTTCCTAGGGCTTCTATAAATACCCTCGAAGCGCCGTAAACACACTCAAAAGTTTCTCCTATGGTGCCTATAAAACATCAAGGAAAATTGTCAGGGAAAGTGATCCCAGCGTTTAGGCATACCACGACATTTATAAGCACCCCCATTTTTAAGAATTTCCACGGCGTTTACAAATGCCCCTGTTTACAGTTTCCACGATCTTTATAAGCACTACAGTTTTCTTAACTCCACGGCGTTTATAAACGATCCCAGCGTTGTTTACCATGGTGTTTATAAACACCCTAGTTTTGGCACTTTCAGAGGTATTTATAAACGTCCCTAATTTTATACCGAGATGTTTGAGACGTTGCTCCACAATTTATGTATATTCGCACAAGCTAGAAGCATTACACTTCGCACATGTAAAGATGAGTGTCTAAAATCCCATACAAACATGTGTTAGTAAATACTAAGATTAAGTTCGCATTTCTATAATAGCTATAGCAAGTGTTCATAATAAACTTACAATGAGTTAAACATCCAGTTCATAAAAATTGGTTTAGGACAACAGCTTTTTAGTAATTTTATGATTGCTTAGCATTAACCAGCACCACAGTGGAATGGGAAAAAGGGAGAACATAAGAAGTTACACAGTCGATATAACTCACTGTAATTATACCTCCATTCCCATTTATAAAACATAGTATTTCATCCAATGATCGCTCATCTTTTTGCTCTTCTTGTCAAGGTCCGGTAATCATACCTCCATTCCCATTTATAAAACATGGTATTTCATCCAATGATCGCTCATCTTTTTGCTCTTCTTGTCAAGGTTGTCACAACGCTCCGGCAAGTCGCGGCGAGATCAGAGCGTCTGAACACCTAGTCGACTAGGCACCCGCTATGATAACAGTTAGACGATAGTTGCCTTAAAATTTCTCAACTTTCAGTCAATTTTCTTAGTCCTTAGATCTAGATCCAACCATCCAAATCATTCTCCTTATTCCATATAAAATCATCCTAACCCTTAGATCTAGATCTACCCATCCACATCATTCCCCTTATTCCATATAATCCCATCCTAACTCTTAAATCTAGATTCAATTATCTAGATCATTCCACTCATTCTATATAAATCCACTTAACCCTAATCTTACTCAACTCCCACCCTTACCCCACCACCAGCCAGCAGCCGCTGCCGCCCCCATCCCTCCCAGCATGGTGTTCTTGGGCTCCTTCCTCTGCCCCACCAACGCTGCTTGCCTCCTCTCTTCTGCCCTGCTCTCCAACGTCGAAACACCAACACCGCCTGCCTCCTCTACCGGATCTGGACGGCGTTGGCCAGATTTGGTGGTGCCAAGGCTCGAGGACGGTTGATTCGATGGTGAAGAGGCCAGCGACAGAGAGGGCCGATATGGAGATGGAGCCCAGCACGGAGGCCGATGTGGTGCGGCTTGGGAAGAGCACCGGATGAGGCAACGGCAGCACGTGAATAGGCGGTTGGCTCCAGACCTAAGTCGACGATGGCCATATCTGCATGGGAAGTGCTAGAGGCGACCGGATTCGGCCTGGAGGTGGCCGCCTAGCTCCTCAGCCCTGGGCGACGAGCCTTGGTGTCCCCTCCGGCGTAACAGTCTAGGCGACACCATGACAACCATGCTTCTTATACTCAAACATCCTGAAACAGAGCAAACCTGCGAATCTAACATGTAACATTCAGTCATATTATAACATGTAGAATCAACAATAGTAACCTTTAGTTCTGGCTAATATATTTGTTTGTATAATAGAAATTTCAATATTTAAAATTTGCAAAGAAAATCCATACGCTATAACACGCTACACCGCGCAATTATGCCGGTTGATCTACAAAAAGGTTGCATCTACTATTTCTCTTGCATCAGTGTTTCCCATCGCTCGTCATTGTTGCTGTGTGGATTGCCACAGATTGTTCACGCAATGTCGGCACTGCAACTACTCGTATTACAAACATATATACATCTGTACCTACTAGCAAAGTGGTATGTTGGAGGAACGCAAGATGGGGTGGTATTTTTCGAGACCAAACTAAGTTAGTGGTGGGACAAAAGTTTAGTATTTCATATTTCAACTCTATATAGCTACTTGGTCTTACTCAAGCCATTCCACACGCTCACAACTATTTTAGTTGCAATTTACAAAATATTTGTATATGTTATCCATGATAAGAAAATAGAATATTCTAAGGTGCAAATTCACAGTTAGTTCAAGATCTACAGTGCCAGAGATTCTTCTTTGTAATATTGCTTTTATGAATTGTGTTCTATCAACAAGACAGAGCCACAACTTAAGTTCCCATTTACGGCCTTGTTTGGAAGTTGGAACGTAGGAAATGAAGAACACCGGAATTACCAAAGCATAGGAAATGGATAGAAATGTAAGTGCAAAACACAGGAATGCAAAACATAGCAAAAATACAGGAATATGGTGTTTGGATCAATTGCAGGAAGGACAGAGAAACTTTAAAAATCAATATATGTTTGAAAGAGGAAAAGAGAAGATTGCATTGGAACTTTTAAAGGAAAATTTCCCATAAGCTATCACATCTTTTCTCTTTTCTTCCAAAAAGCATAGGAAAGATAAAACTTTCCATAGGAAAAGAACGTGGTAGTCCTCCATACTAAACACTCATTTCCTTCAAAATTATTTTCAAATGCAATTCCTCCATTTTTTCCTTTATTCCAAATAAGGCTGTTAGAGTTAGTAATCTTATTTTATTTTAAAAGTCATAGTTGTAATAGAGTCAGAAGTCGGAGTCATGTACGAGTTGTTAGTCGAGTCAATCTTGGTGGTCGTGTACGAGTACGACTCTGTCGTAGTTGGAGTTCGAGTCGTAGTCGTAGTCGAACTCGAATCGTACTCGTAGTCGAACCCGAGTCGTAGTCATAGAGCAGGGTATAAAAGGCAGAGCCATGAGAGGTGCCGAGTTGAGGGCAATGTGATTGGTGTGATCGAGAGACAAGGCAACAAAGAGAGCGATCATGATGATCGTAGTGATCGGTGTGATCGAGAGAGAGAGAAATAAAGAAGAGAAGAAAGAACGGTTTGGCTCTGAAAAATTATCGAATATCGAGTTCATCATGTATTCACAGACGTGGTCATAAATGACTTACGACTACAACGAGTGGATGATCGCAGATGTAGTCATAAACAGAGTTACGACCACAACGTAACAGCCTAGGCGACACCATGACAATCATGCTTCTTATACTCGAACATCCTGAAACAAAGCCAACCTGCGAATCTAACATGTAACATTCAAACATGAGCATGCTCCAGTAGTATTATAACATGTAGAATCAACAATAGTAACCTTCAGTTTCTGCCAAATATATTTGTTTGTATAATAAAAATTTCAATATTTAAAATTTGCAAAGAAAATCCATACGCTATAACACGCTACACCGCGCAATTATGCTGGTTGATCTAAAAAAAGGTTGCATCTACTATTCTCTTGCATCAGTGTTTCCCATGGTCATCATGGCATAAGGTGTCGAATCAGTCGACCGGGTCCAAGGAACAAGTGGTCGAAAGCAAAAGCACACGACGGAGAAAGAGTTGGTGCTGTTGGAGTTAGTAATCTTGTTTTAGTTTGAAAGTCGTAGTCATAACAGAGTCGGAAGTCGGAGTCGTGTACGAGTTGGTAGTCGAGTTAGTCTTGGTGGTCGTGTATGAGTACAACTCTGTCATAGTCGGAGTTCGAGTCGTGGTCGTAGTCGAACTAGAGTCATAGTCGTAATTGAACCCGAGTCATAGTCGTAGAGCAGGGTATAAAAGGCAAAACCATGTAACCGAGAGGTACCAAGTTGAGGCCAATGTGATCGGTGTGATCGAGAGGCAAGTCAACAGAGAGAGCGATCAGGGTGATCGTAGCGATCGGTGTGATCGAGACAAAGAAATAAAGAAGAGAAGAAAGAGCGGTTTGGCTCTGGGAAATTATCGAGTATCGATCTCATCATGTGTTCACAGACGTGGTCGTAAACAACTTACGACCACGGCGAGCGGAGAATCGCAGACGTGATCGTAAACGGAGTTACGACAACGACGACGAGCGAAGGTGTCCGCAGGTGCTAAAGATGTGGTCGTAAAGGAGTTATGACCACGGTCATAGAGCAGAAGACGTAGTCGTAAGTGTTACGACCAGAGCGAGAAGGCGTAGTAGTAAGCGATCACAGCATGGAGACGCGGTCATAAAATGTTACGACTACAGCAGTCGACAGAGCCTTCGACGTGGTCGATAGTATCACAACGTGGTCGTAATCGGGTTACGACTACGGTGATCGACCGTGGTCGAAGGAAGTGCAGCGCAGCGGTGGTGAACATGGTCGTAACTTCTGCTAAAGTTACGACTACGTGGTCGGAGCAGCGAGGAGTGATCGGAGAGGTCACAACGTGGTCGTAACGACTGTCAGCGTGGTCGGAGAACCAACAAAGCGGTCGTAATGACTCAGGAGGTGGTTATAGCCTCTTGAACGTGGTCGTATGGCTGCAGTGAGTGGTCGTACAGGTCCTGGGAGTGGTCGTAGGACTACAACAATGGCCTTAGAATTTAGCTTTTCTTTATTTACTTAGATAGTTTTATGATCTTTCTCAAGTGAAATTTACATATATTTGTGAGAAAAAATAGTGAGACATACATTTTCTCCATACTTCAATTCTGCCTTATTATGCGCTTAATGGAAAATGAACAAATGCATTTTATTACACCTCGTGAAGGAACATATACAGAATTCAGGATTACATTAGCAGGCAGGGCCGCCTGAAAAAACAAAGATCAGAAACAAGTGAAGAGGCAGATACATGATATTATTCCTTACATGCTCTGTTAACTTGACAACAAAAAACACTAGATCTAGATGCATTACATACATACAGCTCTTACAACATTACAACAGTGAGAATGAGATACAGATTTAGCATTTTCCCTTGCTGGAAGCCGCTGGGGAAAGTGTGGGAGAAAGAGAGCGTACAGCAGCACCGGGAAATAGGTTCTTCTTGCCCTCCCTGGTCTCAGGAGAGAAGAGAGGAGTGGCAGCCGAATTGGTATTGTCTTCTTTTGATCCTACTGAAGGGGCCCCTGGCATGGAGACCCTCTCTACAATCTGCTTTCTTAGCATGTCATGGAGCCTACCATACAGCATCTGCTCCACCTTCTCAAATGCCCTGTCCAGATTGTCAATCTGCGCATAAAATTTTGGAAATTCAGCATAATATTTTAGGCATATTCTCTTGACAAACAATTCGACTGTTGAAGTTTCACAATAGTCACTGATACGCATGCCAACCATAAATGTCATTAGACAATGTGGATGTCAAGCTTGACCGCACGACTGTAACTAATACATAATTTCAAAAAAGGATTATACATCGCATGGAGAGAGTACTTGCCTGCTCTGTGGCATTCACATTGTACATGAAGAGCCCGTCGTACAGATCGAAACTGTCGCTTACGGTGTTCTCAGTCTGCATAGGCTGCAGAGGAAAATGTTGCAAATACGATCAGTTCACAAACTCTCAAGAACGGACAGGAGATCATTTTCCATGTCTTTCACTAAACGCTGCTTACAAGTTGCAGAAGGGTCTCGTAACCCTTGGTGTTGATTTGTGTGGCCTTGAGGTTTAGCTGGGCCAAAATCCTGCATCAATAGCTGAATAATGGACATGATGAGCAAGCACATGGAAGACAACTGGTCAATTCGTAGGTAAGATTGTTTCAGATAGATTATCTGTTTCTCACCTCCCAATGGTGTGTGTGATGAACTGACATCCCGCGGCATGGCGATCATGCTCTGCGCATGACATCTTCACCATCCTACATCCCTACAAGCAGCAGAAAAGGAAAAACATCAGTTTGCACATGTTCAGAATCTCTTGTCAGTTATTTCAAGAAGTGCTCCCTCCAGTTATCCATTGTGAAGAAGTTTTTGAGGACTTCAACCAGGACGTGCCCTAACAAAGGTCTACCTTACCACCAGGACTCATGCACGCATTTGGTTTTCTGTGGTTGCAAAATTCTTTTAGACCTAGATGGAAATCGTCCAAAACCGTTTTTTTTTTTTTTGCAGTATACATTTCTACCGGGGTACCGGTAAGTTCGTTTTGCGGTGGTTTTCGGCCGTAAAAAAAAACTCTGTGAAGGACAACAAGATCAATGCCGATTGATCAAGCCAATTACCTCCTGCTCGAAGATACTCAAGAACTGGTCGCACTTGGCCGCCTGATCTCCGTCCTCCGCGACACGGACCTAGTCGTAGACGAAGGGAAGCCTACCCCAGCCGTGCTTGCCGCTCTCAGCCCCGAACATGGGGTGTGTGCAGACGATCCCGAACCCGGGCGGGAGGATCTGACAATGTGCCACAAAACAACAATCAAGTCAATAACTCGATGTCACTGCAAAAAGTACGGCAAAAAGGTACGAATTATTGAACAGGAGAGTAGTATTCTCCGCCACCGGAGCTTGCCACCTACCTCCGCCCCATTAGAAGTGTTTATTTGGGTTTATGTTTTTAGTTTTTAGGTTTATTTAGTATTGTTTAGCTCCATTAGAGATGTTTATTTGGGTTTATGTTTTTAATTTTTGGATTTATTTAATATTGTTTAGTGTTGTTTGAAGTTTTTTTCATTATATCTACTATAAGTTGTTTTCGATATAATTAAATTAAAAATTTAAAAAAAATAAATTTTCTTATACAAACAATGTAAAGAAATATAAAAAAAAAGAAAAGACAAAAAAACTAAAATCAGAAAAAAAAAACGAAATAAAAAAGTTAGAAACTCAAAGCTAAAAACCAAAAGCATAAACCAAACTTGAGCAAGGCCACGCAGTTTTCTAACACGATCGTCAGTACGTGTTGCAAAGTGTGATCAATGACGTGTCTTTTGAACGAGGGGAAGAGAATCTGATGCCAGATAGTATTGGGACTAGTGTGATCAATGGTAAGTCTGGTTGGAGTGTTTGTTAATGTACCTCAAGGAGGAGGTTGCGGGGGAACTGCTTGACGGAGAGCACGTCGGCGACGATGGTGTTCGGTCGGAGCTTGCCGAAGGGGATGGCGCGGACGACGCTCTCCGTGGAGAGGATGGAGCTGCACACCAGCAGCACGTCCGGCTGCTCCTCGCTCCTGTTTTTGGCGTTTTCATACGATGATTACATCAATCGATGGATCGAGCAAGAAAGGCCGGGCGCGACGCATCCACAATGAAAGATGGGTTCTTGGATTAGCTGATGAATGACATGACCTGAAGAAGCGAATCCCGTGCTGGGCGCAGTAGGCGGAGTAGTCGGATCTGGAGGTGGCGAGCACGGCGTGGCCCTGCCGCTGGATGCCCCTGGCGATGAACTGCCCGAAGTTGCCGAACCCGACGATCCCGACGCGCAGCGCCAGTCCGCCGGCGCGGCCGGCGGCTCCTCGGCGCGGTCAGGGCACGGGGAGGCACGATGCTGCTCCTGCTCGGCGGAGGCCGCAGCTGTGGGGGGCTTGGCGGCCGCGTCTTCGGCGTGTTGCTTGCTGTGGTTCCGGTGATCGCTCGCGGCAAGGGAAGTCAGTGCACTAGGTGGTGGGGGCCACTTACTCGAACGGCACTACAAATAGAGGCCCGTTTTATTAGTCTTTTAACCATTAGGTCTCTATATTTTTCCTTTTTCAGACGTATTTAAAATACTAGTGGCTGATAGAAACGGTTAAGCGACTGATAAATAATAACGACTGATGAATAATAATACATTATGTAAGAAAAATGGTGCGACGAAAAGCACTATAATATTTAGACCGTCATGCGATTTACGGAATTATGATATAATAAAATACAAAGTATGTTACAACATGTGAAAACAAAAGGTAATGATTTATATATAGTAGTGACTTATAGAAACTGAGACGTTTGTATTGGCTAAAACAGTTTATAAAAGTTTATTAGTTTCTAAACCTTAAAACAGGACTGCAAGCTATGTTGATGCGACACTAGGGATATTCCTGACGCAAACCCCTTCTTTTAACATTGGCCGGCAATCCGGCACCGGAGACCGCCGCCACCAGCGTGCACTGCCACCCAGAGATATCATGCAGATCGACGCGGGCATACGCGTGCCAGAGCACAAAGCAAACAAACTCACCAGAACCTCGCCTGCTAGCGCCACTGTTCCGCAACTTTCTTCTAACACAACTCATAGCAAGCGCGCAAATTTTCAATGTCACGACGAGGCCAAGGCAAGCATTGCATGCAAGTTGACAGAATCAGTAGAAATAGGACAAGCCATAGACATTATTGTTTCAATGCCAGTCAAAGGCTGCTACAGCATCCATCCATACTTAACAAAAGAAGGGATAACAAGGATAAAAGAAAAAGGAAGAGAAGATACAGCTCCCAGCGAACATACAGATGGGTCTCTGATCATGATCCAAGAAACATGAGCAAGGAAGGGCCTTCTAGACTAGATTACCAAGGGTAACACACTCTTCAACGACAATTACTGATCCGCGACGCGACGATCTCTAAGGCCATGAGGGCTTTCTTGCCCGGAATTGCTGCCTTGGACGACGGCTTCAGACGAGAGCCGGATTCAGTGCGACATCACATGGGGCGAACGGGGCCGGACTGGTGTCTTTGACGGGCTCACCCTGCGCAAACAGAGCAAGACAATAGTATTATTATGACTGGTGAGCCCTACAAGTTACAATAAGTTCGAAACATGCGCAGGAAGTAGGTGTTTGCCTGACAGGAAGGGAGCCAAGAACCATGCCACTACAGTTCAGGGCTAAAATAGCACCCTCTGCCTGCATCAACAAAGATTAAAAAGGTCAAAGTCTAAACAAGAACATAAATTATAGGGCCAAAATTGTATGCGAGCGAGGTACAATAGGTTCCATACCAAAAAGTAAACAAAAACAGAACAGGTAGTGGCAAAGAGGACAGCAAGAATTGTCAGGTGTTAAATAACAAAAGATAAAACTAGTTTGACAAAGTCCGCCGTCACCCCCAACAAACACATTTTCAAAAGCAATGTTGCCTCCCTTAAATAATTGGGTGCAGAGGCTCAATTTAAATTGAGACGATCTCGTTGGGTACTACTCTCTGGTTTAAGTGTGTTATTAGCCGATTCAGTTTTTGATTACCTTAAAAGTCTTATTGCTTGGGGAATTATGTGGTTTTATGTCTTTACCTTCGCAAAGTTTTACTATCTTCTTGTTGCAGGCCTTGTAGGCTCTCTTTGTACAGTTTATTTTAGTATTTAATATAATATATCTTCAGTAGCGTCCTCCCCTAATCCCTATTGTTTCTCTTTTTTAAAAAAAAACACCTGTACGTATTTAAAACTCTTTTATAAACATGTTATCAGAATGATAATCACTTCTAACAAAAGAATCATTTCATATTCAAAGAGATTTAGAAAACTATGATATTAGTTTTTTATTGGTTTTCCTGCGTGAAGCCCATATCAGTAAAACAAACCAGGGTTTGACAAGTCTGATGCAAACTTTAATCCCTCCGGGAGATAAGATATCAAAATTCAGCACCATTTGTGTTATGAAATTAATTGCTATGTTACTACATTATAGGAAATCAATTACTATCACATGGGTTCATCTCACAGCCCTGTGTTTTGCTCACAAACTTCAGAAATTAGGTATCCATGCAGGTAGTCATCTTAGTAAAGTCAATTAGGTAAGTTCTCAATTAAGCAGTGGCAACTGAATGTTAACATCTAACCTAAACCAGCAGGGTTTTCATCAATGAACATCTTAAAAATAAACAAAAATATACCAGAGAAACACTAATCTGTACTATAGTTTAAAAAACCGGACCAGTCTTTGAGCCGGTCGTGCCTTCAGTTCATTGGCCCACCAGTTGGACCGGCGGTTCACCGGTTGGACCGGCAGTTCATTAAGCAATAAAAACAACCTAACATTCATATCTAACACAACAGCGACAGAGGGTGGAGTGGCTAGCACATGGGTTTGCAAGACCCAACCCCAACGACCCAAGGTTGAATCCCACTCCCGCCCCTATTTTTCGCTATTTTCATCTCTTCTCCCGCATGAGCTGTTAGGCATGAGTTAAACCACCCCCAGTTTTCTCCGGTTTTAGCTCAAAACTGCCGGTTCAACCATGGTTTAACCGGTTAAAAGTGGTCCATTTTTTCCTATTTTCATCTCTTCTCCCGTGTGAGCTGTTAGGCATGAGTTGAACCGCCCCCAGTTTTCTCCAGTTTTAACTCAAAACTGCCAGTTCAACCGTAGTTTAACCAGTTCAAAAGCAGTCCATTTGCACGTCAGATCTGATAGCAAAACCGGACTGGGCCAGGCTCCGGTTCCAGCTTTTTCTGGTTAAACCGCCGGCCCGGTCTGGTTTTTTAAACTAGGATCTGTACGTGATGGCTCTTTAATGCGTCATGCTTATAATGAAACATCAAACATGTGCAGTGAAAGTGGGTAGAAAATGTCTAGCAAAGCTTCCAGATGATCATTACAGGTTATGGAACTGAAGCAGGAGAAACAAAGACGCAAAGGTCAAAGCTAAGGCCAGAAAGAAACATTAGTTAAAATTACAACAAACTGTGAAGCCATCTGAGATAGTGATCTCCTAATCCGATCAGTTAAAAACTCCTAATGGCATGACATCAATTTCTACGGTATAAAGCTTCCTACTTTTGGTACTCATTTTTAAACCTTGCCACACAACACAATATAACTAATTCAAACATTTGTAAATCTTGCCACAGCATAATATAACTAACTCAAAACATTTTTGAATCTTGCTACACAACACAATATAACTAAATCAAACATGTTGGTGATACTCCGGATTGGAAGCAGACCTCACTTGAATGATCTAATCCTTAATATAAATCAAAAGATTATGGCAACTGGGTACAAAGGAATGACCAAATATAATAGCAACCATGAAAATAGCATTCTTGTACAACACAAAACTATGAACCAATTGGATAACTATACAAAACGTTGTTTCAGTTTTATCTTTTCACTAGCAACTGTTTATGTACAACTTGTTAGCAGACTACATACTTTGCATTAAAAAACACAGACAAGAAGTTAAATTGTTTCTGCACTGTTCACTCTCAAGCAATTAGCAGCATTTCAATGATGATGTAAAGATACATTCTTAATAATTAGTAATATATTAAAGTAAAATCTCCTGTTTTACTTACTTGAACAAACTCAACGAAGGCGATGCATGTGGAGTGCACATAATCACCAAGCAACCTCAGTCGAGCAACCTAAATAAAAAGGAAAAAGCACCAATAATTTGATAAAATTATTTAAGCTTAGTCATATAAAAATGTCCAGAAGATGAAAGCATTTGGACATACTTCACCACACATTCCCTCGAAGAAATTCTTTACAGCATCTTCTCCAACCTACTTAATTAAAAAAAGATTATTAAGAAAGCAGAATGCTGCAGCACAATCATCATACCAGAATTCAGAAAGAACCACAAGACGCATCTGGATCTTAGCATTTCAAATTGTCATTTGTATTCATTATTTATTGTCATTCTAGATCACAATTGAAATGCTCAAAGCTAACAAAAACCAAATGAAAGAATATAGCTACAAATATTAACTAGGTCATGGCAAAGTACCATTACAACATAAAAGGTCTACTTTTTATAACACAACTATACTACTATAAAAGCATGGGTTTTAAACACATTCTTTTGTAGACATAATCTAATCCATCCATTCCGTTTTAAGAATATCAACCCTCCCTCCCAGGATGGGTAGTTGAAGTGTTTGACCTTGACTAGTTTTCTATGTATGATGCGATCGTGTGTTTTCTTTAAGGAATACTTCTAAAATCAGCGAGGACTGGCAAGGATCCATCAGAATTGGTCAATTGGGTGTACATTAGTTTGAATCAGCAGGATTTCAACTCCGGTTAAACAAAATCAGGTCTTAGCTGAGAAATCCAGAAATCCAATGTTGGTAGGTAGTCCACAGCATTTTTTTATCTTCCGTAGTCCACATACATTTTTATCTTCCGTAGTCCACAAACAAGGAATAGCAACAACTGCACTGAATGTTGAAAATGCATTCTCTTGACCATGGAACTGCAAAAGCTTGTTTTAAGGATCAAGAATTTTCGTTTTAAAGGAAAGATGAGCTCACAATGACTGCAGATGGAAAAACTTATAATTATCATTTCTCAGTGCAAACTAAAAAAAATTACTGTTTGTAACAGATACTGTTTTGTTGATTAGCGGCTATCACATTCACACCGTCCCTTTGTTCAAGACACTTGTGGCAGATCACATTAATTGGGTGGTGATTACACAATGCTAACATATCTTGTGAGTCTTCATGTTGTTCATTCAAAACTTTCACAAGTTAATGTTCATTCAAAACTTTTACAAGTTGTTGTTCATTCAAAACTTTCACAAGAACATAAAACTCATTTTTACAGGCCTTCTTGTTAGATATGATTTAAATTTTATGTGCGATTATAAGCATAATGGAAATGAGAGATTAGCATACATTCTTATCGATGTTAGTACAATACACGGTCCTGGATACCATTTCTTTCTCGTCCTCTGTCTGCACAAAAAGAACATTAAGGCAAATATTATTACAGATCTTGGAGATCAGCAAGTAGTATAATTTACACAAAATTATGTCCTCAAATCTGTTTACTTACTCGAGGAAGAAATTTAGGGTTCACAGGCAAAATTGCTGTCTTAGATGGCAGCACTCTGACAGGATAATAACCAAGCATGGTTCCGCCAAGTGTTAGAGCTGCTCTTGCACCAACTGCAGAAAAAGCAGAACTTATTCAGGATTGCTGCTTCCAACAGCATAAGAGCATAACAGATAACAATTTGTGAAGCTACTACCATCATCAGCAAACTCGATAAAGGCAAAACGCAGCACTGAGTTTGGGTCCCCACAGATACGGCAATCTACTACCTACAAGCGCAGAAGATGGTTGTAAGAAAATAACCATAATATCAACAAGATAAAAGGTAACCATCCAATATTACCCATATACAGAAACACATCTTGGCAGATCCAGGAATTTCCGGATGAGGTTGCACTGACGCACAAAATATATGTGTGGACTTATTTACAACACATGGCTTTAAACTCTATGCACAAAATATAGGAAATGGCAAATAATTGATATACTTTTTGTAGAGTGGCATTCAATTGAATTACTTTAGAGTGGCACCCAACTAAATTTCCCTTGCATCTAAATCATACATTCGTACTTATAACGCAAACTCATTCTTTGCTGCTGTGGTGTTACAAAGTACAAACAAAAATGAGTTTAATTCTAACTCTGCCAAATATTATACAGCCATGTCAATGTTCTAACTTGATCGGAAATACCTAACAAAATATAACACTCATCTTTATTAAGAAAATATTTGTCTTCTTCACTAGCAATAATTTAAGTCAGAAAAGACAAACAATTTCTTCCAATAACTTATTTCGTTTTCAAGATATAGACAAAGAAAAATCATATTTCATCACAAGCGTATTTAGCATTAAGAAATCTTAGGGCATACATGTCCACAGTTTGAAAAAACCTCCGCAAGCTTCTGTTCAGTGACCTGCAAGTTAAGCAGGGATTTGGGAATCAATCAATCAAGGAAAAACAAAGGGGAAAAACCAACTATAGCAGCTCATTCTATTTGATATTCTCACATGCTGATCAATGTCGGAGACATAGACGGTTCGCCGCACACTATCCTCCCTATCAGCCTGCCGTGGTCGGCCTCCCATCCTCCTCCTCCCCTGGCTGAAGCCATTCCTTCTCTGTAACCACAGACCAAATGCAGCTCATCATTATCACAAAAAAAAAGGTACTCTTACTGTACTACCGAATACATTTCAAATGGCTGTACAGTTAAGCATTGGCAAACAATTTCGTGTGGAAATCTAACAGCAACAACAAAAGAACAAAAGAGGAGAAGTCAATCACATGATTCCAGTAAAACATCAGCACTGTATCACATAAATCACAAGTAAATAATCATCCAAAACGCATCGATTAGACATCTCTTGCATAAAGGGGAAGATCAAATCAATCGATCGATCCTTGAGAAAAATCTATCCACCAAAATAACATTAGCGTCATCTTAAATTGATCATACTAATATCATAACCCAACTACACCTAAAACCCTCCAAAAAATCAGCTTTCGAGACGATCGCGTAAGACAGACCAAAACTCCAAACCTATCGACATCACCCTAAACCCCAAATCCGACCACTCCAAACGCCCCCACCACACACACACCACCACCCGAAACAAATCGCACCGAACCCGAGTTCGCGGTGTTGGGCAATTACCCGTCGATTCGGCTGGCCGTTGGCGGATCCATCGCTGCTGGAGTCCCTGCCCCGCCGGCGCCGACCAGCTGCAGCACGTGCATCTGCTGCTGCTGATGGATCGGGTAGCGCGCGTAGTAGTCGATCGCGGGCGACATGAACACGGACGCGTCGGCCGACAGCTGGCCGCCGCCATCCCCGCGGCGGCGCGATAGCGGCACGAACTCCTCCGCAGAGGGGTTCAGCTTCTTGAGCAGCTCCTCCAGCTTCCTCACATCGCTCTTGTACTCCCTCACGTCCTCCTCCCCGCCCTTCCCCGCCGCCGCATCCACCCTCTCCGCCGCCTCCCCCGCCGCCGGCACGGCGTCCGCGCGGATCGGGCCCTCCGCCGCCACGGCAACCATCTCCGCCCCGCCGATCGCGAGCGCCTCGTGAATCCGCGAGGAAACAGAATCGAGAAAATTCGGCTGGTTTTTATTATTGGAACAGCGGGAGGAATGGAAAAAAAAAGGAGAGGAGGCGAGCGAGATCGCTTTCGGCGAGGTTGGCTATAAATAGGAGCCTTTCTTTTATCTTCTTCTCCTTTCCTCTCTTTTTTATTTGTACACTACAAAAAAATATCAAAATAATTTGTTGGAGGAAAATAAATGGTTGCGGGCGTCGGGATGAGCGGCACGTTGCCACGCGCGAGCGGAGGCCGGCGGCGAGATCCTCTGCGGCTGAGCTAGTGTGCACGTAACTGTGCGAGGCTTTTTCTCGGAGTAATGGACGGCAGCAACTTCCTTGGCTGACTAAGGGCCTGTTTGGGACTGCTCCGCTCCAGTTTTTTCAACTCTGCTCCAAACTTCTCTAGCCAAACGGGTCCAACTCCAAAAACTCTGCTCCAAGAAAAGGTGGAGTTGAAGGCTTGCTCCACGTTTTTTCTGGAGCTCCTCAAGGGGTACTCAAACCGAAGTTTTGTATCTCCTCATGGAGTTGGGGAAAATTACCCACCACCGCCATTACACAATTCCTCTCGTCGATTCATTTCTTTTCCTTCTCCCACCCGCCTCATGACTCTACTCCGCCCGACTCTCTCCTCCGCCCCCACCCGCCTCCTCTCCTCCACCACCCCCCGCCTCTCCTCGCCCCCACCAGCCTCTCCTCCTCCGCCCCCACCGCCGCCTCCTCTCCGCCCCCCACCCGCCCTCTCTCCGCCCCACCGCCCCCTCCTCTCCGCCTCCCCGCCTCCTCCTCCTCTCCCCCCCCCGCCTCCTCTCCGCCCCCACCCGCCCTCCTCCTCTCCGCCCCCACCCGCCCGCCTCCTCTCCGCCCCCACCCGTATGGTTGATGTCTTTGCCCGTCTGAAAACTGGAGGAAGCATTGAGTTCATACGAAAATGCCAATGCAATCGACATTAGTGTCTCGGGAGCTTTTCTCCATGGGTGCGCATCGCATTCCGTGTTAGAGTTTGGAGAAGAAGCCATCAAGAGGATGATGGTTCTTCATACTGAAACACCAGATTTTTATGTGCTGATGTCCAATTTGTATACCTCATATGGGAGGTGGGATAAATCTCTTGCTCAATCCATGTTGAATGGATGACTCGAAGATGCTCAAAATACCATTAGAATTATATCTTTCACTTGATCAATCCATGTTGAATTATTGATTATTCAGGAAATTTATCTTTGTGACATCAGTATTGGATTGTGGTGGTTTGGCGATAGTGGTAATGTTATGCAGGATTTTCAGATTAAGAGCTGGGAGCAGAATGTTGTGCATAGTTATTGTTATTTGTTATTACACTAATAGGATGGTAGCTAAACAATATAGACCAACTTAGATCAACATAGTTGTACGTTGTATTGTTGATCAATTGGACAAGTCATTTATGTAACTTTCTTCCTGTGTTGAGATGCCCTGACAATATTAGTTTTATTTGTGTCACAGTTGCGAATGGGGTGAGATGACCATGTGTGATGCCGAGAGGCGCCTAGTGGCAAATGCTTTCTTTGGATATATCGAGTCAGATCGATACCGAAATGGAAAGACGCCGTCGTCAGTAGTGCGGTTGTATCGATATTATTGGTCGACTTAGTTGAGTGATCGCTTGGCAGTTGGGTTGAGTTCATGATTTTGTACCCTGTAATTCAAACACTGGAAGGCCTAACAGCATAGCGCATGCTTGTGTGCTTGTTTTGCAGAGGAGCTCAGCAGTGTGTGTGCTTACCACATGAGTTCTACTCATTACTTCCATGATTGATATATGAACTCAGAAACTATTGTAGATTGCAAGCTGAGTGACATTTCAGGGTTTTTTTTAACTTTATGCTGTACAATGTCATTTACTTACCAGATGAGTTACATATGCATTTGTACTCATTTCTGCCTTAAGACTATTGTCATCATCTCGGTATTGGCAGTGTGTGTGTTTCTCGTGCGACCATCTCAATTCTCCGACGTGAATATTTGATGCCTTCGATGTTCTACTTAAAACACTGAATTATGTATTTGATTCCAACCGACCTTTGGCAAAATCTTCAAAGTTGGTCCAAATTATTTGTATTCGAATGATGGGCTTTGTTAATTATCTATCATTAGTCTATGGACATTATTTGTATTCGAATTATGGACTTCGTTAATTATCTATCGTTAATTATCTATCAAGCACGTTGTAATTTATGGGACAAAAGTACGGAATTATTTGATCAAAATATTTGTTTTTTTTGTTTTCTCCAATAAATTAAATGCAATTATGATATTTTACATCATATTTAAATTGGTAAAAAAAATATTCAGTTACATATGCTCCGCATACATCAAAACATACACCAAACATCATTCAGGGGCATATTGGACCTTTCTCAGGAAAACCTCACATTCCTGGAGCTGGAGCTAGTCAAGTGCCAACAGATCACTGCCCAAGAACTCCACAGTGGAGCTGCTCTATGGTGGAGTTGGTGGAGCAGAGCTGGAAAAACTGGAGCAGAGCAGTCCCAAACAGGCCCTAAACGGTGGGGTTGAACGGCTGCGTGATTTGAATGACAGGTGTCTGCAGGAGAGGTTACAATGCTAAGGTAAGCAGGGGTGACTGGGTGAGCAAGCCTGAGGTCTCGGGGTGTTTTAGGCACAGGAAGAGCATGTACAGATACAAATCAGCTGTCTGTAACGTATATTATATAAGATTTTAGATTATATAGAGGAGAGAGAAAAATAATATCCACTATTTAGCAGATAGTTTTATAGTCAGTTATTTTATTATCTATATCATTGTATGGATAAATATATAAATAACACATTAATTATACAATGCTATTACAGATAACTATATAGACAATATATTGTATACGGTGTCTTTAATCCTGTGTATAGATGATATGGATGTATATTACAGACTACCGCTATTTATACCATTGTATATGCTCTAAATGATACTATAGCAACGTTTAGTTTTTTAATGTATTCAATTAAGCAAAATATAATGAAAATAAATAAAAAATATTATTATATCCTTACGGATAATGCAAAGGAAAAAGAAAAAGAACCACGTTAAGAAGTCAACGTGTTCTAAACGACTTTGGCTTCTAGAAGCTAAAAGACATTATTGTTTGGGACTGGGCATTAATCTGCTGGAGCTGATATCTTTTGGCTCAAATAGAATAGTAACGACTGAAAAAAAGTAGTTTTTGAAACAAAATTTGGAAAGACAATTTTAGAAAACACGGACATGAAGGAGGTGATGGAGACCGATCAATGGTTTTTGAAAGTGACTTAGAGAAACCACTTTTAAAATCAGAAGTGTTCAAATCAGCTACCAACTTCTCCAAGTAGAAGTTAGAAGTCGAAGCCGATTTGAACAACTTCAGTTTTGTGAGGGGTGATCTCCTGTCGTTGTTGGTAAGGGCACAGGGAGGGGGGTGAATGTATGGAAGTAATAAAATTTGGGAACAAAACTTCGTCGATCACGCTTTTGTTGTATTACAAACTTCAATATATTGCCGATACGATGCTGCTTCCTCTTGCTGTAATTATTGGTACAAGTCACAACACACTACACACATATAAGGTGGGGTTAGTATGCCATACAAAGAAACACAAACTCTTGTCAAAAAAAAAAAAAGAAACGCAAATTTGTACAACGTCGACGGCAACAACGACTAGCCAGCATAAAAGAATTTAAGAGGTTCTCGTCCCTAGTCACTTTTTCACTACTGTTTTGCAAGGGTTCAGTCTGAATGTGCAATCAATTTTGTCGTCGGATATTTTAGCTTGTGATAGTTTGTTTCTTAGGAAAATTTTCATTGTTATGTAATGTTATGAACAGCCCATGGAGTGTATTGATGTAGTTTCCAGCTCATTTGTGTTAATCTAGGCATTAGGCAATCTTCAGTGCTTACAAAAATACGTGTTTGGCAGCTTCAATTTGTAAGCTTCCAGAAGCTAAAGTTATTCTCAGACATACTGTGCAAGTATGAAATAATTTTACACGAGAAAACCTACATAAGCTCAAACTAGTCACTAGTGAAAGGAGCTTTTAGAGCTTATAAGTTGAAGGGTCTGTTCTTTTCGGCTTTGACTTATCGCTTTTGGCTGAAATTTTTGAATTTTGATTGTTTACGGTACAGATTATAGAAAGACAGATACTCACTTGCAATTTTGGTTGGTATAAATATTGAGCTTTTAATATGTAGATCGTTTAACTTGTAGATCTCGTCTTGAGAAAATACTCTGTTTGAAATTAGGGACTATAACAAAAATCAAAAACCACCAACTTGTGGGATGAACATGCCCGAAGTCCCCTGAGTTGGTCCATCTCAAGAAGCTTATAATTTAGAGCTTACATAAACTAGTAACGCTTATTCTAGACGTACGTATCTCCCTCAAAAAAAAAAATGAGCCGTTTGTTTCGTCCTACGCTGCTTCGGCGCGATGGCATCACGTGCGGCGCTGCCGAAGAGGTTATAAAACCCGAGGCTGCAGCAGATCTCAAGTTCGCAACGTCTCAGGCCGCTCAGAGCTGACGCACGTGAGCTCAGGAAAAAAAAAGGCACTCGCGAAATTACGCACGAAGATATATATCTACACTGTGACCGAGGATCTATCTCTTGGTTTTTCCTTAGCGAAAAGACAATTTCCTTTTCTACTTTTTTCAGAACTTTTTTATTTTTACAGAATAAAATAAAATGGGTCGCCAAAACGTGAACGGGACGGGAACGTTACAGAAAAAATATTGACGCCTACGTCTAGAAAGGAGGCGTTACTCCTCTTTGCGCCTTATTAATTCGCGGGATCATAAAAAACACATGAATAAGAAAATTACATAAATATAATAAGAATACACGTGTAAACAGAGGATTGAAAAATGCAAGAGTCTTGCAGAATGGAGCATTTGATTCGCTAGAAAAGAAAAACACATGAATTTTAGAGTGAATAGTAATCTTATTTGCTTTTGATATAAATATAAGAAATTATACACTGATTTAACTAAAACAACATATAATAAATTATTTTTTTGCCACTTATTAGTGCCCCCCAACCATGTTCTTGTCCTCACCCTGACCCTATCTTCTTCCTTTCCCACCTCGTTCTTATTTGGACCCCAAGCAAGCGGCGGCGGAAGGGTCGAGGGCGAAGGCGACGACAGTGGGAGCGAGTGTGAAGGCCAGCAGCGGCAGGAGCGAGGGTGAAGGTCAATGGCGCCAGCGGCGTGATCGAGGATGAAAGGTGACGGTGCAAGCTCAAGTGGTAGCATCTTCCTTAACTCCAATGTGGTGACGGCTCTAACTTAGGTGGTGGAGGTGAGTTCTTGCGCATGCACTCTGTCGTGCAATGGCAATTTGCCCTGGTCTTACACGACGGGAAGAAAAAAGGGGTTGGAGTAGATGCTAATTTTCGTGTGAAATTCCTTTGAACCTTAGGGTATGACTAGTGTTTCTGTGAAATTCCTTTACTTCAATTCTATGAATCAAATGAATGTACAATATCTATTCCACAGGAATCCAAAATCCTGCATTTTTTCCTGTGAAAATCCTTTGAACCAAACGGACCCTCTTTATGAATCCGTATTATAGTAGTTTAGTACAATAAATTTTGTCAACGGCTCAGGGGACAATTGAGATGGAAAAAGACACGGAGTCTAATACTGCTACATCAATTCCGGTCAATTTTTCCCGTTCAAGAACTGCCCGAGACTTGATTGCATCTGTGATTTTTCCTCTCAACAAATTCGAATCTGGATCAACATGAAGAATTACAATCAAATTCATCGAATCAACGGCATGAATGATTCAGCTTCATAGCTAGTATACAAGAGAAGAACCAAGAATCCTTCATGGTCAATGCCTGTGACTTGAATTCTTTACAGAAAAAATTCAACAACGCAGTAGAGATTTTGACAATGGCAAACGATTCGATCGTCCAGTCTTCAGTATGGGAAAAAGCAGCCGTTCAAGGTTACCTTTCTATTCTTTTTCATATTGAACGGCGATCTGGCTGCAGGATATCATCATTATCCCAGTAGACCCAAACTGGAGAATCCAGCGCTATCATCAGACGGACAAAGGATGAGGCCCTTTTCCCGCACCGGGAATATATTATATTCTTCAGAACAAATGCAACTTTATTCACAATATTGCAGTTGAAAAGGACTGGACCGCAGCAGCAGCAGCAGCTCAACACACAGGGATTTGGGCAAACGGGATAGCAGAGCACAAGGGATACAAAAACAAATCCATGACGCGAGGGAAGGAGAAGAAACAAACGACCTGGTGTGTCATATAAGATATGAAAGAACAAAGCCAGCTTACGAGAGTGGTCGTTATCTGGACGAGTGAGGGATTGGGATGGGACAAAATCCTTGATCTGAATAATTGCAAGGGGCAATCAAGTACAGATATTGGGTAGGGTTTCTTCGGCTTATGGGTTAATTTTCTACAATAACTAGCTTTCAAACGAAATATCTTTTTAAGACATAGTCTATAAGTCGATTGTAGTAGACACTGTCTCGACTTCATCTATATCGACCAAAATCGCACGTGATTATCTCTCTTCGTACTCTCCCTCATAAACAGCCAGAATTCAAAAACGTAAACTATAAGTCAAAAGTCATAGCCCAAAAACCCACCCATTACCCGACATAAGGGCTCAATCATATGAAAAATGCTTCTCAACTTCTAAGTAAGATCCTGTATAGCTTATTAATCTGTTAGAACGCTAGCAATAGCAATAGCAATAGCTGGGGTGGCACCCCACATCCTGAAAGGAAAATGTCTGTGTGGAAGGAAATAAGGAGAGCCAAGCTGATCTTATCAGCAACTCTTCTTAACCGGCATTTGGGTTATGGAAATGTTTTGTCCTCTTCAAAATTTGTAAATGAGCAGTAGACATAGATAGTAGACATAGATGTTAGTGTAGGACCGGTATGGTAACAGGGGTGAATGGTGCATTTGAAATTTTCTCCCAAATATTCACTAATCATTCACTTCAATAGCTAATAAGCTATGAAGGTCAGGATTAGAAGCCAAAACCAGAGCAAATAACTCAAGAAATCAAAAGCCCAAGAACAAAAGGCACTGGCGGTCAGACTGACTACCAAGGGGTGGCCAAACCGCTAGCTAAACGCCGGTCTGACCGGCCTCTAGTGGTCTGACCGGAGAGCGAGGGGGGTGGGGGGCAGTCTGATTGCTTCACTATTCTAGAATAGAAAAATTCAGCCCGAGCCGATGCAAGTTTTGGTACAACTCTAACTATCTAAGTTCAAATGAGATGAGATTTTGTACACACATTGCTTGAGATATCAGAAACCTATTCTATCCAAGGATCGCAAAATCTTCGTCAAAGTTCAGACATTTTTCAAGAACAAGTATGGTTGCACCAAAATCAGACAAAAAACGAAAATGAGAAATAAGACTCTCATGGATAGCTCTAGATGTATTCTCACATGTCATAGCAAGCAAGAACTCCCAAAGATTAGAGGCAAACATACATGGATCAAGAAATTTCCCGACAAGGTCAAATCCAAGCAAAACCGAGCAATTTTAAGAACTTGCAAGACATGATGCCTAGATAGATAGGGATTGATCTCCATAAGTCATTTTCATCATTTACACATCCTTGACATATAGCAAGAACAAGAATGAGCGAGAGAAGATCAAAACTAATAAGATTAAGAGCAAATCAACCAAAACAAGAGGACTCTATGAGAGATGAACAAAGTTGATGTATTACTACTTGAGGATAAAAGTTTATAGTCACTCCACCTAAGGACAAGAGAGCACATCACAACACTCACACTTCTTAAACCCTAACTCTAGAACACTTGGCTAGAATAAGAAAATGTTACACGGTTGGATAATTAATTAGCAAGTCTTCATCCAACCCGTTAAATAGATGAGACAACCAGTCTACATCTAATCATAATGAATACTATCCACTAGTACAAATGGGAACTTGTTAACCCCGTATTACATAGGTTTTACTCGCACACTACACTTATGCACGCTTTTCAAAACGCATGAGTCTGAATTTGCTAAGTCCTTAGCCTTTGATCCAACTTGGTCATCTCAATTTCTCCTTGACCTAAACCGCTTTCCCAAGTGGTATGGTTTTGATCAAAGGTAATTTCCAGTATTTTGGTCAACTTACCAAAATACCCTCTCTTGACTCGGTATTCATCTTTTCTTGTAAGCAATCGTTATGTTTGCCACGTGTAGGTGCACCACTGGCTTGCCACGCATTGGTAAGTCTCTTCCATTCTGATTGCACTGGACCACGGTTCACTTGGTCCGCTCAAACCGCATGGTGCAATCCATCGCTCAAACTTTCCTTCAACATTTTCTGCCTCCCTTGTGCCATGCTTTAGCTCAGCCATCTCACGCGGTATCTTTGATCGTTGTAGGCCCTGGCTCTTCTACGAGCGTAGACCTGATCCTCACCGTTGCCTATGGTTGACTCCAAGCATTCCTGCACATCTAATGACTAATAAATCGTTTTTGAGTATAAGTTCTTCATAATTTGACCCACGTTAGTTAAAACATGCATGCAACATATATGTATTGATCTAGATCAAATCAAAACACACCATGACTAAATTCCCAAAATTCCAAATCTCGACCGGAGCAAATTGCCTGGCTTGTCAGACCGCTACCTCTAGCCGGTTAGACCGCGGCTGCCGATCAGACTGATCTGACCGCCAGATCTGCAAGTTGTCTAGAAAAACTACAAATTTGCGAAATTCAAATTCTAGCTCCTCTAATTTGGCAATAGTCCATTACAACAAACCTTCTATCTTGATTTGGCAATAGTGGAACTCTCTAATGATAGGCCTATGCACTGCATTTATATGTATGTCATGTAAAGCCTACCCATGCAAACGGGATCAAATAAAGCATTTCTGGGACCTGGTAGAATGACTATGTCCAAGTGTGCCCTGTCATGACCATCGCGTGTCCCAGCCTACTCTACGGAGTCTAAATTAAGCACTGGGACCCTCACAAGTCTTGGCCCACTCTACAGAGTCTAAACTAAGCGTCGGGACCCTCGCACATCTCGGCCCACTGTACATAGTCTAAAATAAGCGTCGGGATCCTCGCGTATCCCAGCACACTCTACGGAATCTAAAATAAGTGTTAGGACCCTCACATGTCCCAGCTTACTTTATGGAGTCTAAAATAAACGCTGGAACCCTCGTGTGTCCTGACCCACTCCACGGAGTCTAAAACAAGTACTAGGACCCACGCGTGTCCCGGTGGGCCTTTGTGACCCACACAACTCCGCGAAGGGGGGACATATCTAGTCTTATTGTGTGTTTGTGCACGCTCCACCCTAGCGCCTAATTGGCAGCCACCAAAAGGACCAGGGAGTGCCCCCATGATGTTTATCCTCCTAAACCTAGTGGTATTATTGCAATGGGCCATGTCTAGATATAGCTGCCATCTCTTCTTTCTCCCCAACTCTTCCTAACGAAACTGTAGTTTTGGGAAAAAAGGGCACGCCCGATCGAAGGGTGGTGGACGGAGCATTCCGCTATCTTCAATGATGCCCGATCGAAGGGTGGATGATTGAGCACATGCGAACCCTACTTGTTCTATCGTCATCTTTGACGGTACTACAAAGTTCTACCATCATCACTGCAAAGTTCTACCGACAGCCTAGCCACAGCAGAGGCCACAATCTGCTAGACTTAAAAGACAAAAGTGGGCAAATGGCAAAGGTATAGCGGCGGGCTAATCGCCCTTGTCGGAGCTCTCTACCAAGGTACCCCAGATGCGCTTATGAAAGGCGTGGACAGAGTTCCACATCGCGTGAATGGCATGAAGCATCATCGTGTTTTCATGGGGAAGATCGAGTAGGGGATCTGCCAGCTCACTCAGTGAATGCATCCACACGATGGAACATCCCAAAGAGTATTTGCACCATCACTAGTGGGCAGTGGTTGCCATAAGCCTAAGCAGCATTAAGGGAAAGCACCGAGGCATCACGGATGTAGCAACTTGGGGGAACCAAAACCATCGGCTCCGTCAGCGTCGCCTCCATAGATTCCCAGGCGGAAACCGCAGGTTGGTCGCAAAGGTAGTGACCCTCTGCCACCTCCGATGCCAAGCGACCCATCTCCTACTTGAGGACCATGATTTCTTACAGGAAGTTGTTCCTCTCCTCTATTGTCGAGCACTGGCCTACAGTGCAATGGCCTTCACCTTGAAGATAGCATTCGCCCCCTCCATCTCGAGAAACCGAATGCGTTATGCCCGCTCCACGACGAGAGCCAAGGCATCCTCCTTGGCCTTCTGAGCAACAATGACCTCCGCCTAGTAAGTCCTAAGCTGCTCCTCAAGGTTAGTAGACTCATGACAGGTGGCCACCTACAGCGCCTGTGACAAAGCCATTGTCTGGACCTAAAAAAGGTGATGTGGGTATGCTCGCATTGTGCATACAAAATACACATGCAACACAATGCGCTATGGTGTGGCATACCTTCGCCTCACTGGGTTCAAGAGCACCAAAGTGGAGCTTTGTACCACACAATTGTAGTACCCTCCAATCCAGGGTGGCATCAAAATAGTTTGTCATGGCACGCTTGGAACGAAGTGCCTCCGACAGAGGGATGAAATACCCCAGAAATAGCCGACATGCATATGCACCCATCACCTCTGTCGTGCCCGTTCATGAGGTATCCTCCATGCCTACCACCTTCGTCATAGCAGTTTGAGAGGTATGCTCCACGCCAACCGCGCCTTCACCTCCTTGAAGGACACTATCACTAGATGCAGGTGCCCCTACTGCTAGAGAAGGAGGGGTCATTGTCGAGGGCGATAGCATGAGGGGACATATCGGAGACAACCTCGCAAAGTTTCAGGAACCGAAGGATGGGCTCAAACTTGTGGTAGGCATGCTAGAGGCACGGACGGGCATGTTGTATTCACCTCACGTGGGGGTTCGCACAGGAGACGACGTCGGTGTAGAGTCTAGAGTGATGTTAGCAGGGGTTGGCATCATGCTGGCTTTGGAGCATGGATCTTCCTCCAGCATGTCCAGAGCAACATGATACCCTATCTTGGGGGTCACCGATGAAGACTCCAATCAAGCGCACTTCAATAGGCAGCCAAGAGAAGCAAATGATGTGGCTTTGTGGCTAATCCTGAGGGCATGGCGGAAGGAAGAACGACCTCTATGGCAGCACCTCCTTCATCACCCTTCACGTACACCTCAGGGTCGTCCGCATGGCGATCTTCATCACCACTCTCCACTCTATCTCCATTATCCTTATCTGCCTCAACGTCCTCGCCCCTGCTGAGTTCCTCCAGGCTTGCCTTAGGGTCAAGCAAAGCAGGGAGGAGGCAACGATAGAAGGACAACGGTGATGGGCGGTGGTGAGTCCTTGTGTCCATCGCGATCATCATGGCCATAGCCATCCTCGCCATCGCTTCCACACGAGCCATGAGGCCAACTGTCACTAGCAGTAGGAATAGGTCGATCAGGCACAGGGAGTCCCGAGGGCCTCACACACACGATTAATGCATGGTCCATTCGACCTCGTGGATGGCCGGAGGGTGTGCTCCTTTAGGATGTTAGGCCCCAGGAACATGGTCACATCCCTCTCTACCTCCGCCAATGATAACACTGCAACAGGTACGACAGACAATCAACACTCCATCGAGCTGGAGGGACACACAACACAGGCACATGATACGAAGCCTACACAACTTACTAGGATCAACAGGCTTTGCCAGTTATGTCAGGGAAGTGCAGATGTCGTCCTCCCTGGTGGACCCAGTCTTCAACTCCTAGCGATGAGCTAGGGGAACACACGGAGCATGCAGAACTCCTTTGTGAGATCATGCGTATTCATGCGCCACGTGAGCGCACGAAGCCTCGTCGAGTGCCCCACATCGTCCCAATCGAGCTTTGCACGTGGTGATGAAACAAAGTCCATGGCACGCTCAGTCCACCAAAGGCTGCTTCTTGGCTCAATGGTGTGGTATAACCACCTCCGGAGCTAGTTTGACTCCTAGTTCATCCGTGTTGAGTTCGAAGGGAAGCCATTCGAGCAACCGGACTGAACATGAAAATTGACGTTGGCAAGGTTTACGTACTGTCCGGCACCCAACCGCTTTGGCTGGCACCATGCGTCGTGTAGGGAGAAAAAGTGCACGTGCTGGGAATGATGACCTCCAACTAGGCCATCCAAGAGAAAACTATAAGGCATGCGATGGCGTTTGCGATGAGCTATGGGAGCTCTAGCTCATATGTGCAGTGTACTTCACCCACAAAGCGCATCAATGTAGAGCTTGGCATCAATGTACGCATCAAAGATGAGTGTTTCACCCTCCTATAGGAATGGAACAACCTCATCGGTGGCTAGCCGGCGAACAAGTCGATGGTCTGAGACCTTTCAGTTGCGCACCAATAGTCCAGGAGCTCGTCAGTCACTAGCGACCGACCAAAAATGTTGACACAGGTTCAGACCACCTTCTCTGATGCTTTCCACCGCTTACCAGCGATGGGCTCGAAGTGCGAGTCCTCACCATCGTGACTTGATGACATGGCCGAGGTATGGCCAGGCTCAGCACGTTCACAACCTCAAGTCATCACGATCAACAAGCACGTGGGAGGGTGAAAAGCTTGGCGGGGAGCAATGCGACTAGCAATGGCAATGCGTAAGGCGAGGAGAGAATAATGAAGAAAATGGTTTCAACTCAAGAACCACAACATTTAAATACTGATGGGATAGCATGATTAATGGCACCAAGGCATGCACGCCTTTTTAGGGGTCATGCACGCCCCCTGTAATTGATGTAGCAGCCCACATCGAATGTACCACTGTACCATGCTCAAAACACGGGCACGTGTACAACGCCACGTAGCCCCAACAAGTGCCAATAACAACGATCAGAATACAGCGGGGAAGCCCACAAGACAACAAACCAGCGGGCCAAAGGGGACGAATGGGACCAAGAAGGAAGCAACATAGTTTTGGCTTGCTGATCGCGAAGCCTTTTACCATGAGAGGCTACTGTTGGGAGAGTGGCCCCGACTTTGGCACAATCGGCCCACTATGCCAAAAGCCCATTATGTGTGTAACTACATGGCAAGCCCATTATGGCTGTGCTAAGAAAATGACATATTTGCCCTTACTATTGCAAACCCCAAGGAGGACATTTGTATAAATAATTTCCCTATGGCTATAAATATGGCCCCTAGGCCGCCATGGAGGGGGAGGAACATTTTTTTGAAGAGAAAAAGGTCTAAGTAAAGGGTAAGAGTGGTATTAGTTCTCTACACTGCTCCTTATCGTGAGTCTTAGGCTCCGGGTAGCCCCTTTGTTCCCTCCTGTAGCCCCTACTGTATAATATGTGGCTCGTAACTACAACAGCTATGCTAGTCACCAAGTTTAGATCACACCAATATACCTAGGCAAAACCAAGATAGCAACAAGAACCAACAAAACTAGCTTCTTTCACAAGCCCGATTAGACCGCTATTGATGGGCTGGTCTAACTGCTGGTCGGTCCGACCATAGGCCTATGATTAGATTAATCGAAAGATCGATCTAACCATAGATCTAGGCCCAGTCCGACTGGTTCCCTATTCTAGACCTAAGCACCTCTCGGGACAAAAGCTCAAATCTCAAGAGTTTGCTCAAATCTCATCCAACACTTCCATGTTTTGCATAAGACTTGTTCAAGGAAAAAGAAACCTAAACCAATCAAGAAACACAATGATCTTTGGCTAGAGTTCACCAAATAGAAGAGAATCGGATCTAGTTCACAAGAACATCAAAAGCCTTAATTCTCAAATTACTTCTTACTCGTGAGGATATAAGACATGATGTATTCCAGATTTGGTGTCACATGTACTAGTAAGATAATCCAAGCAAGAGATCGGCTAGAACTCCCACGAACTCGAAATCACAAATCTAGTTCAAGAGCAAGAACAACCAAACAAGAACTCAAACAAGTACATGATTGAGACCAAGCCTTGATCTATTTCAGAGGAGGATGAAGTTTACATGCTCATGGATGATCACAAGATGCAACCAAAGCACCACCCTTTCCTCTCTGAACTTCTCTCTCACACAACCATGGAAGGAGACAAAATAGTAGAAAAAACTAAACCCTAGAATCCTTAACTCTACCACCTCCTCTCCTCCCCTGTAAATATCCAGCACTATCCTTTAATGGGTCAAACCCATTAAGCTTACCGGGGGGACCCGTCAACCCTACTAACATGGGTTTTACATTCTCATGCATACTTCTCAAAGCGTTTACAAAGATCAATTCACTAACACACTAGTGTTTGATCCACTCCACAAAACCGACTCTATCCTAACCTTAAACCACCTCCTTTGCGTCTTCCCGCTCCGTGGTTTTGGTTTAGGGTATTTTCCAAAATGACCCTGATGAAGCTCTTGGGCACCTTCCCTTGACTCTGTCTTCATCTTCATATCAAGGCATCTTCACATGCTTTGACATGCAGCCTGTAGTGCCTAATAACTAACCACCACGTCTTCACATATTCGGACCTCCTCGAACCGTCTCTATGTGTATCGATCTTGTCATTTGGGGCACCACATGTATTAACTCGTCTCTCCTCAATCCTTGTCTTCTTTATGCTCCCGCTTGAGCCATATAGCCTCACCTAGATTTACATGACCGCTCTAGACCTTAGCTCCCCCGCATAGTCCTGGTCTATTGTCGCCGACCACTACGTCCTCTAAGCCACCTATACATCCAATGACTAAGCAATCATCTTGAACACAAATCCTATGCATTTGACTCACTTTAGTCAAAACAATGCATTATGTAACACAACACTACCATGCAGTAGCACCCATGCCATGAACCTACAATCCACTCAACATACCTCACTGGTCTCACAAGACACCGACCAACTAGTCTTCGGTCAGGCCCGACCAGCAGGTCACTCCACGCCACTCGACCAGCTACGGTTTGCCGATCAGCTCCTTGGCTGACCGACTAGTCTCTCCACGACCACCGAACTGGTTGTGGCTAGCACCACCCGACCAGCTCACAACCAGTCGACCAGCTACCTAGCCAATCGACTAGTGACCAGCTACACACGACCAGCGACCAGAGCCGCCCGACCTGCTGACCAACTCGTGACCAGCCGACCAGCTACAAGCTAGCTGACCAGTGACCAGAGCTACCCGACCAGCTCGACCAGACTCTGCATATTTCTAAAGATGAAATTGAGCTCCCTGGTACTTTTTTAAAATTTAAATCTGACTTAAACAAAATGGCAATTATTTATTTGCTCAATTGTCGAAGAAGAAGCATATCAGCTAGTTGTATTTGAAGGAGGATTCTTCGATGACTTCTCGAATTATGATTGCACTTTCTAGTCGATTGCCTGTGGGCATATTGAATGGCTGCTACGCTTATCATTATTTTTTGTTGCTTGTTTTTAAGCCCTTCAGCTATAATTTGTAAGTTTGGCCATAAGGTTGCAACTTTGATAATTAACAATATTTAAGACTTTCTTAGTTAATCACGATTATGCTGGATATTTTATTTATTTTTATACTGTGTGCACTAGCGTGATCGTGGACTAGTGCAGAATACACGGAGAGTTCATATTTGTATACTCGAGTCTCGATAGTGGTGGTATCAGAGCCATATCGACTATAGGATGGAGCCTTAGTTAGAAAGGCCAATTTAACAATATTTTTCAAAAAGCTATTTTTTCTAAATCAAACCAACCAAATTGGATATTTAGTAACTTCCTTATTCTTTCCTCATTCTTAAGGTTCTTGCTCTTCGCCTTTTTTCTGAAACTTGGTTTCTAATTCTTAATTCGGTTTCTTTCCCTTGTGATGCTTTAGATGTCTCGAGTTTTCCATAATCAAAGTGGAGGTTGGCCTAGACTTCTCCTAGTTTTGTTGCGAAGTTTTGGATCAAAGAGGCAGCCAATTTATTTCACAAAGAATGAGAAGGCAAGAGGCCAATGCATTGGATTCATAACAAGCATATACTTTACCACCAAGATCGGGAGTCAAGTTCTTCATGATAGCTTGAAGTGTACCAGTACTCATGAAGATTTATCTGTACATGGAGCTACATGTAAAGCTATTCAACATCTTTGCAAGTTGTACCGAATCAGCTTGTTGAAGCTTATCCAGACGTTTGAAGAACAATATGCTGCTATGCCCAATATCGCGGAGCAAGAGGAAGGTATGAAGGAACCACCACCGCAGTCACCAGTTCTTCTACCTTCGCCTACGCCTCCCAGTCCGAAAGGAAGATAACACATAACTGTCAATCGTTAGGAATATCTCTGCCACTTCATTCCAATCATGGCAAGAGAGCAGTCGTCACTAGTTCGCAACTTGTGGGTGTTCTATAGTGACTCAGAGTCGGAGTCAAGTAAGCCTTATTTGGCAGGACCTGAGTGGGAGCCATTAGACTAAACCCTTACATAGTTTTTAGTCCTAAGTAGACCATTTTGCTTTTTATTTGCAGTTGTGTATAATGTGAGTTGCAGTTTTGCTTTCTAGCAATATGTTATTGTCATGTCAAGGATCTTGAATTGAGTATTTCAATGCTTCTTCTTGTTAGCTTTTCAGCTAACTATTTGCTTAGTTAGGATTTCCATTAGAATATCCCCTTAGATGAGCTTACCACTTACCTATGCTATTCCCTCTTATCTTTGTAGGCTTGGGGAACCAACCATATGCCAAGTGGACTTCACCTTGAGCATTTGCAAGATGGCTGATGCTCAAAATTCTGCAGGACATAGTCAGGTGCATTTAGAGCCAGGCAGTAGTGCTACAGAGCCTTTAGCATAGGGGCAACAATCAGCACCAACAGGATTGGATCCATCTCTAAGTCAGTTTATGGCAACAGACCCAGCTAACGAACACAATGATGTAGAATATGAACGATATGATGAATCAGTAAAACCAAGAAGTCATTGCACCTCAGCCAGTTCAACAGCAGTCAAGTTTGCTGAATTCATGAGAACTAGATCACTTTCTTATTCCTGTTCATCTGAGCCCTTGGATGAGGATGATTGGATTCATTTAGTGGAAAAGAAGTTGAATCTTACTTAGTGCACGGATCGGGAGAAGGTTCTCTACGCCGCTCACCAATTGGAAGGAGCTGCAATAGAATGGTGGGAGAGCTATTGTACCGTTCATGAGGATCAAGAGAATATTACTTGGGCAGAATTTACAGTAGGTTTTCGTCAAACCCACATCCTAGATAGGGTGATCAAAATGAAAAAGGAAGAGTTTCGTGAGCTACAATAGAAAACATGTCAATGAGTAAATATCTCAATAAGTTCACTCAGGTAGCTCGCTATGCTCCAGAGGATGTGATCACAGACGATGCACGTCAGAAGTGATTTAAGAAAGGATTAAGTCCTGGCTTAAAGTTTCAAGCTATGGGCAACGACTATGCCATTTTCCAGAGCATAGTGGATAAGGCCATACTCTTTAAGGAGAGTCGTCCGATCTACTCCCCGTGCCACGCGTCGCTTGCTCCTGCCTTTGCGTTGCGTCACTCGTCTGCAGTCACTGACAGTGGGTCCCATGCTTGTAGTACATTGGGGTCATCATCATATGTTAATTAATTAATTAATTTTAACTTAATGATATATTGAATCATGGTGGTCAGCCATAATTATAAAATGTATGTATCATGGCATAGGTAGTGTCATGGGTGTCAGTTATACAAAATAATTTTTACTTGGGCAAGTGATTGTATGATAAAGTGGAAAATGTGGTCAGCACTTTTAGGGGGGCGAGTGATCTCTTGGCGTAAGAGGAGGCTTTTACCAATTAGGTGGTTAGCCTACTCGATAATGAAACCTTAGCGGACATGATCAGTTTGAGATTAAACATTGTCAAAGGCTTGTTGTGATCTTCTTGGTCGACATGCCTAAGGAAGCGTGTTATACCGGTGACATTACAAGATGATCATATCATGTGGGTAAAGTTATGTAACCTCTGCATAGTGTAAAACTATTCGAATAGCCATGTCCCCGGTTATAGACAATGCTCGGTGATTTCACACGAGGGTTAGGTTTTTCCTAAAATTTGGGTGGGGTAGAAACTATAGTTGGATGGGAAGTGGATGGTCAGTTCACTTGCGGTTTATTCACCCCTTGATTCTTTACTTATTTACTTATGGCATTATTATTTACTTAATTTGTTGTTTTATGCAAAATAACTACTCAACCATCATTTGTTAAGCCTTATACAATTATATTGCATCTTATTACAAACGACTTACGGAGTACTTTATGTACTCACGGCTATATCCATATTTGCTCAGTTGCTCAAGAAGAGACATATCAGCCAGAGGTACTTGAAGAAAGATTCTTCGATGACTTCTCGGATTATAACTTCGCTTCTCAGTCGATTGCCTATGGGCATGTCGAATGGCTACTATGCTTATCGTTGTTTTCCGCTGCTTGTTTTTAAGCCCTTCAGGCTATAATTTGTAAGCTTGGCCATAAGGTCACAATTTTGATAATTAATAATATTTGAGTGTTTCTTAGTTAATCATGATTATGGTTGATATTTCATCTATATTTATACTACGTGCACTAGATCCTGGACTAGTGTAGAATACACAAAGAGCCCGAATTTGCATATTCGGGTCTCGACACTGATGATATTTTGTCATGGGTGGATGGACATGTGTGTTATTCCAGATATCTGAGATGTAGTTATCCGGATAGTTCCAAAAAAATTCCCGGATAGTTTCGAATCTGACAGGTATCACTCTGACGAATTCGATTCCATATCCAAGACAAAATATCCAACTTCGACTCCAAAATTCGACAAACTTTTGGATATCCATTTTTTGTTCTAAATTCACTTCGAAGTTATTCGGTTAGATGGATGGTTGTGAACTATCCGCTCCATTTGCATCCCTAAGTGTCGCTTCAACCACACACGAGTTAATGGGCACGGAGTCTACCTCGAGCACAGCAATACTTGTGGACTTCGTATTGTATAATGCACATTTTAGTTTGATATATACATACTTCCTTTGTTCTTTTTTACCCGACATTCTATAATATGTGTCATCAAACTTTATAAATTTTAACCATCAATAGATTTAAAAATATCTAGATTGACTACATGAAAATTATATAATTAGATTTATCATTCAAAATAATTTTATAGTATTATAATTTTATTAGTACATCTTAATATAAAGTTGTAAGAAGTAACGGTTATAGTGCCTTGGAGACCATAAAAGTTAAAAACGTCAAGCAAAAAAGAACGAAGGTAGTGTATCACTATTTCCTTTGATCATAAAGCGATATATTGATATTTACCTCTTCTACTTGAGCACAACGGCGGAGCTTCATTGGGACCAAGGTGGGCCTTAGCCCCCAATATTTATGCAATTCTATAGGATTACTAGTAGTATTTAGAGATAATTGATTCTATTGTATTGAATAGCGTCCGCTTCTACAAAATGCCACTGAATAATACTCTTCCTATTACATGCCATTGAATTTGTAGGGACTCCAGATTTTACTATCCGGAATCCTCTGTGATTTAAAGCACTATTCCCTGGATCAGTAGATAGTGCTCACAGATACAGAAAATGAATATCAAATACATACCATGCGGAAGCATAAATAAAATAGTAGACTTACTCATGGGCCGATTAGGCCGAAATCAGTAAATTGCAGCAGCGGAAGAACGAAGCACACATGAGGAACCCTCAAGACGTGCCCATAGGCAGCCAACTGGAGGTTCGCGACCTAGCCCTTGACTTCTTCATCTTCTTTGTCATCATGACCCATAGTGTTGCTGATGCGCAGTGATCTGATTCTTGACTCTGGATTTGTTGTGAGAGCGAGTGTGAGCACACTAACCACCGTGCTCCGCGAGTCAATACACAGAATGCAATTAAATAGTATGCATGGCTAATCAACGGAGAGGCTCGGGTTGTTTTATTTGCCAGAAATTGCTCTTAGCATCATTTTTATTATTTTAATCAAGGTATTATTATGGCTTTCTAAAACTCCGAACAGCGAGTATCATCATTTATTTAATCCACCGAATATACACTTTTCATTTTATCACCCACTATCTTATTAACCCAGCCATGGGTGCCTGATTCTCCTATAATCCTAACTTCCCCACTAATTTAATCCTCCAATCTCAAATTTTCACCAGAACCGTATAATCCCGATCTCAGATCCACCAATTGCCAACTTGTTAATTGTACAACCTATTTATACTCCAATACCTCTACTTGTGACCCACCGATCAAATAATTTCCATTGCATCATTCAAAGTATTCAATAATCAATTTTGAAGTAGCCAATTCCGTACATGAGTCTGAGTATCTACCACCAATTCCTAAATCCAAACTTAAGCTCATTATTCGGCAATTTAATTAGCTCCTCATTCTAATGAAGATCGGGTGTCCTTTATTTTGTATCCACCGATATCTGTTGTGCCATAAATTTCTAATAATACAATCTTGT
Organism: Bonia amplexicaulis; assembly: GCA_036346245.1. Taxonomy (NCBI): domain Eukaryota; kingdom Viridiplantae; phylum Streptophyta; class Magnoliopsida; order Poales; family Poaceae; genus Bonia; species Bonia amplexicaulis. The sequence continues at coordinate 7,148,142 of CM070751.1, forward strand.
GTATGCTATTCATCAATTTTTCACATCATAATTTCTAATAATCCCCTAGCATATCTACTTTTTATTCCACCAAAATCATTCGTGTCAGTATTTCCTAACAATCCAATTCCTTCAGAGATTGATCCCAAACCATAATTTGCTCTTCCAATAATCAATTTTATTTACCGTTGTCTATCTTTCGTCACTAGTTTACCGTTGAAATATAATACGAAGAAATTTCCTGAGACTTAGCAGTTTGAACAAAACATAATATGTAAGAGAATGCAATAACAATAGCGATTCAGATTCCATCCATCGTTACATGGCATCTGCACCATATGCTTAATCCTTCAGCGTTATAGCCGCTTAACTTATCACTAGGGCGATACCCAGGGCAACACAAATCAGGGCCTTGCACTGCCCTCCACTTTTCCTTTCCCACCCACAAAGTTTTTGAAATAGAACTATATCTGGTTAAGTTCCCATGTCCGCCCATGACCGTGGGCACGGCTATTCGAATAGTTTTGACTCTGCAGAGTTTGTACACTTTCACCACAAGAGACAATCAACTCGTTGCCCCACACGATTCCTTAGTCATGTGGTTGAGCAGACCATCACAGTGACTTTTCAAAATATCTAGCTCCTTTTGTCATCTCACCTTATGGGAAACTGCCCACTTGCAGCGGGTCCCATCTATGCAAGGGATGTTTCCGCCCCAGCCATTAACGCAATGGCTCCACTTCCATAGCGCTTAGAAGAGCTGGGAAACCTCACCCTCCACTCGGTGTCCCTTTAGGCCTCCCCTGGCCCTTGCTTAGCCACTTCACTCCACTACCAGTGAGATGAGTCCAGGAGTTTCGATAAATTTACTTAGCCAAGTTGTACTTTACAGACTTGTGGTTGCACTGTTTTACGTGGGAGATCATGATAAGATTCAGTCCTTAGCGGTATCTGGGCGGTTCTTCCACTAACCACATTGTGCTTCCACCGCACCACTCACACACCCTCGAACCATCCGCCCAGATATTCAAGCAAGTTGAGGTCTATGGGAGCATAAAATAACCATATCGAACATATACCAGTCATTACTACCATGACTGCCCAACCAAATTTTCTCATGACTGAAAGTGATGCTTGGGCGTTCTCACGCCCATGAGTATCTATGCAATACTAAGCATGGCATATAATTACAGACTTATTTTCGAAAGGTTACTATCATAATTTTTGCTAGGGCGACAAGGTTCACATAATCAAGTATTCAAAAGGGAGTGTAATACTAATCAAGGTAAACATGGGTATATGACTAGGATCTTAAATTAAACATGTATTTGTACATAAAATAATAGCATGCATTTTGATAAGTTAAACAAAAGTAATTTGCAGAAACTGTAGGTTCAACATGATCAAAGTATTGACTCGCCTGGCGCGGTTTACCGCGGTCTCGAGCTCACCCCATGTTTCTTCGAGAGCTTCTGGTCTTTGTTCTTCACTCTGTTCTGGTTCACGTTTGATCCCTCGATTCTTCAGGACTCTAATTTCTAATTACGTGCTAAATAACTGAACACAAATAAAGGCAAATAACTCAAAAGACTCACATAAATACAAATAAACTCATTTCTAGCTTTGTTATGATTTAACTGGTGATTTGGGTAATTCGAGGCAAGGCCGGTGGTAGTATATGATGACTGGGTCTTTTTATTAATAACCTCTTTTTATTATTTTTGTATTTATTTAGGAAGTTCCATGAGTCAGGTGAGACCTATGATTCGGGGAACGAGATTAGCGGAGCATCATTTTGTCGAGCGCTATATTCAGGACATTTGCTATATCTAAGTATTGTATACAATTTTTAGTTTACCGAATTAATATTTTAGTTTGGGTTTATAACATTTTATGGTATGATATTTTACACACTTAGTTCTTATTAGGCTTAGCTTTATTTTTAGTTTCAAGTTTATTTACCTAGGCAAGGTTTATCGTACCGGGTTATATTTTAGTATTGTTATTTTAATTAAACCTTACACTACTAAGACTTATTTAATGGTGAAATATTAAATGTCAGGGCACCGGGGTAAAGTTTACGGCTTAAACTTTGCAATGGTCACTTCTATAATATTTACTAACATGCAAGGGTTTATGTTTTTTTTGTTTAGTCATTTTTTATTTACCAAGTCGTCATTTCCTGAGACCATATCTTTAAACAACACTCCTAGTAAGCCTTCAGTTAATAAAGATTTAGAATGAGTATTCAAGGTATACTATTTACTAGCATGTGATGATTAATCCTTGGTTAAATATTTAAGAAGCTCACTTATATCCTAAATAAATTTTTGCCACACTTAAGGATTAATTTCTGATTTTTCCTAAATTTTCCTCCACTGAAATCACTTAGCAAAAATTAATTAAAACCTATTCCTAATTGCTGCGGATGGGGGAATCGAACACGGCATGGAGTCGAGCATGCACCACTAGCCACCGAACTCTCAGACACCGACCGAGTAGGGAGAAGAAGGTAATGAGCCGAGCTGCCGGTGTCCCAAAACAGAGGAGTTCGGGCGGCGTACGGACGGCTGCATTGCCGGCGAGGGGCGGCCGGGGAGGCGTCGGCGGTGACCAAAATGGAATGCCGGCACCGAGGGGAAACCGAAGGAAAGGCTGGCAGAAGCCAAGGAGCTCTGACGAGGGCCGGCGACGAGTGGCAGCGGGGTGGAAACGGGGTCGGAGGCGTCGGCGTGGGGGAGAGGCAGATTGAGACTTGCGTGAGCATCAGAGATGTGCGGGGAGGCCTTCCGCACGATTGATCACGCCGGAGGGTGCTCAAAATCGGCGGCGACGAGGACCTACGGCGGCGTAGGCGGACGCTTGGTGCCGGCGAGCTGGGGCGGGTTGCAGTTCCGACCGGCGGCGGGGGAAGGTTTGGGGTGCAGAGACGCTACCTGCACCGCAAGGAATCGGCGGATGGTTCACCGGAGAGGTGCCGGCGGCGGTAATGGCGGCGGCGACCGTGGATTGGGGAGGAGGCCGAATCTGGGAAAAAGGGGGAAAAGAAGGGAAGACGACGCGGCTATGGGAGGAAGCCGACGGCTTTTATAGCTGCAATGGGGCGGGAGGCGCGGTTGGCGGCGGGACCGGTCGGCGGTGGGAGATCTGGCGGCGGTGGAGGACCACGGTCCTTGCCGGCGGGCTCGATGCACTGGAGGTGACGCCGAGCGGCGGCGCGTCTTGTAGACGTGGCACGATGGCGGTGGCGAGTAGCGTGCGGCGCGGCGCGAAGAAGAAGGAGAGAGGCGACGTGGAGAGCGCTCGGCCACGGGAGAAGAAAAGGAAGAGGAGAAAGAACGAGCGAGGCGCTCGGGGAAAAAAAGAGGAAGAGGGGAGGAGGCGCGCGGCGGGCTCTTGGCAATGAGAATGGAGACGGGGAGGCGGGGCCCGCATGGCGATGGGGCGGTGGAGCGGTTATTCGACTTCCTTGCTTCTTCTTCTTCTCTTCTTCTTCTCTTTTTTTAATTTATATGTTGTTATTACATATATATATATACATATATTTCTATGCCTATTTTTATACACATTTTTGTATGAAGAATTTATTTGCACTTTCTTCATCTTTTTATTTATCTATATTTTATTTTATTTTATTATTATTTTTATCTATTTATTATTGCAATCCTAAAATATAATTCTCAATTTTTTTGGGTTCAAGTTGTATTCCTCTTTTAATGGATCATCTTTTCAGATTCGAATTCAAAATTATAGATTTCTTTTACTTCCATATTTTCTTTATGGCCTTTTAAACCTCAACCAAAATTCAGGGAAACACAATTAAAATCCAAATTGCAAAATATATTGCAAAATAATTCAAAAGCTTTGTATTTTCAAATTTAAAATTTTCAGGATGTTACAAATCTACCCCCCTTAAATGAATCTCGACCCCGAGATTCCGGTAGAATAGAAAGAAAGGAGATGGGGCTATATTGACTAGCAATGGGTTTCTGGTTGTTGCTCGACGTATAGTCCCTTAGCTTCCCAGAGATATGAAAATCTACATCACAGGGGTTAGAACTTGGAGAGGTAAAAAGGGAAGAGAGAAATCTTGTTCTCCTGGATACGTCGTAGACTTCCAAATAATTGCTCTTTGACTTTGTTGTCTTCACGTCATCATGGAATTGAGTAGTTGCATCATCTACTGGACATATGGTTGTAGAATTTCCTATTGATAGGTGGGTAGGAATGACCTATACCCTAGGGGGTGGAGGACCTTAGGAATGTAGAGGTGACAATGGGTATATCTATATGGTGGTCTTTCACTTCTGCCGGGATCTTGTTTTTGCTCTTGGGTTTTGACAAGCTCATGATTTTATCTAAAAGTACATCTTGTAATCCTTACCTCCGGAAGATTTTTGGCCTTGCGGATCTCCGTGCAGTGGTCCGATTAGGTCTAATTCAAATTGTTACACCTCCAAGGTAATCATACATCATATTAATACTCCCAAAAGTGTTTATACATCATGGTAGTTTTTCCGACATTTGGTCTTCTCTTGCTACCCCCCTTAAAATAAATGGTTACTGACATTAGCTATCCTTTCTAACTTCGGGCTTGACAAGTCTTATGGCGACTTGGAGACTCGTCCGTTGTATCTCAGCTGCCTTGGTCAGCAATGGGCTCATAAAGCAATCCTTGGGGCAGTGCTCTTGTCCTTCGCAGAGGAAACAGGTGATCTTGCTGGTTGGACATTCTCCTGGCGGGTGGTCTTCTTCGCAGTTGGGGCAGCTAGCTGTACATTGACTTTTCTCATGTCCCCTTTCTCCACAACGCCTACAAGCTATTAGAGTTGTGAGGCAGTCGTCTGGATAATGATATTTCTTGTAGTATAAACAGTAGGGAACTGGGCAATCGTAGCAGTAATGGCCGGTTTGCCCACATGTGAAACAGGCTCCTTGTCCAATTTGTCGTAGTGGAGGGCAGTGTTGTGCGACATATCCTGCTTTGCCACACTCACTACATATATTATTCAGTGTAGCTTCCTGGTCTAGTGACAAAGCTTTTGCAACTTGTTCTTCTTCGTCAGAGTTGAGGCTGATGGTGACGACATCCATCATTCGCTTGTTTTTCCCCTTGATGGGGCAATTCTTCACATAATGTCCCTGGTCGCCACATCTGAAACACTTGCCTTTCTTCTTCTGAGTGTCTTTACTTAGTACAGGGCTGCTATTATTTTCCTGATGGTGGCTTCTCTTTGACTTTTCTCGTAGAGTGAAGTCTTGTGATGGCTGGTACACATGGTTGGGGCTATTGCGAGTATCAATTATTATTCTTCCCTCCTTACTTCTGACTGTGGTAGTGGTCTTGGTTCTATCCATTGGGCCTGGTAGGATTTTCCAGAAAAGGTGAGAGGGAACAGCATGAGACGAGTGTCACATCGTAGAGATAAGATACTCTAAACCCATTAAAATTCTAAGAGAGTATACCCCAGAAGCTAGGGTGATACAGAACCACACAAATTTTTGAAAGCACGCTTTTCCTGTGACTGCGAAATATGACGCCCGAGAGCAAGAAGGCAGTGCACAGGGCCCCAAATAGAATCTTGCGACAATACAACGTCTACTTGGGGAGCACACATAAGAGAACACAGGGTCCATGCACACAGTCCATTTAAAACGAGACCACCTTATCTTCCTGACCATCTTCAACGTCTCTAGCCTTAATTTCTTGGAGTAAAGGTACGAGAAGAGGATCAAAATCTTCCTTTTGAATTCAATAGACAAAGGGGAAGTATTTGGGGTAATTTGGTTGATATTAGCACTCACTCTGGTGTTATTATTTTGAATTTGGGGTAAGAGAGCTCTAGAAGTAAAAATGGCTAAGGCAGCATGTAGATGAGAGGGAATCATCTAGGAGAGAGGAGCTTAAGCAATATAACTTATATTTTTGAATATAGGTGTTGAGAAAATAATTCTAATCATGAAACTAATAGCCAGGCTAACTAGGTCACGACCTGCAGTCGATATGCTCTGATACCATCCCTGTAGGGACCCCAGATTTTACTATCCTAATCCTCGTGATTTAATGCACTATTCCACGGATCGAGAGATAGTGCTCACAGATACAGAAAATGAATATCAAATACATACCATGTGGAAGCATAAATAAAATAGTAGACTTACTCATGGGCCGATTAGGCCGAAATCAGTAAATTGCAGCAGCGGAAGAACGAAGCACACAGGAAGAACCCTCAAGACATGCCCACAGGCAGCCAACTGGAGGTTCGCGACCTAGCCCTTGACTTCTTCATCTTCTTTGTCATCATGACCCATAGTGTTGCTGATGCACAGTGATCTGATTCTTGACTCTGGATTTGTTGTGAGAGCGAGTGTGAGCACACTAACCACCGTGCTCCGCGAGTCAATACACAGAATGCAATTAAATAGTATGCATAACTAATCAAAGGAGAGGCTCGGGTTGTTTTATTTGCTAGAAATTGCTCTTAGCATCATTTTTATTATTTTAATCAAGGTATTATTATGGCTTTCTAAAACTCCGAACAACGAGTATCATCATTTATTTAATCCACCGAATATACACTTTTCATTTTATCACCCACCATCTTATTAACCCAGCCATGGGTGCCTGATTCTCGTATAATCCTAACTTCCCCACTAATTTAATCCTCCAATCTCAAATTTTCACCAGAACCGTATAATCCCGATCTCAGATCCACCAATTGCCAACTTGTTAACTATACAACCTATTTATCCTCCAATACCTTTACTTGTGACCCACCGATCAAATAATTTCCATTGCATCATTCAAAGTATTCAATAATCAATTTTGAAGTAACCAATTCCGTACATGAGTCTGAGTATCTACCACCAATTCCTAAATCCAAACTTAAGCTCATTATTCGGCAATTTAATTAGCTCCTCATTCTAATGAAGATCGGGTGTCCTTTATTTTGTATCCACCGATATCTGTTGTGCCATAAATTCCTAATAATACAATCTTGTGTATGCTATTCATCAATTTTTCACATCATAATTTCTAATAATCCCCTAGCATATCTACTTTTTATTCCACCAAAATCATTCGTGTCAGTATTTCCTAACAATCCAATTCCTTCGGAGATTGATCCCAAACCATAATTTGCTCTTCCAATAATCAATTTTATTTACCGTTGTCTATCTTTCACTAAGTCACTAGTTTACCTCCACCAGGACTATCAGCGATCAAGTCTCCAACTTACTAGTATATTTTCACCAATATTTTCATTGATCCAGATTATACTCCAGTACTTGTTATCCTTTCCCAATAACCCCAGAAATTCAATTCATCCTTCTAGTATTTGAGCAAATCATATTAATCACATTATCCCCAACCTCTTCCAAGAATTCATATTATTTATCCGTACCGCAATCCCACAATTTCCTTTGCACTTTCTAACTCTCCAAAAATCATTTAAATCATCTACTTGGCCGATCAATCCATTTAGGCTCCACCAGTTTAATTCTACCAGAACCTTCACCATCGTTCTCTTTTTATGATCGACATGAATCCACGAACATCTTTATACGTTTACCACAAGCAGCCATTTCCTGTTCTTACGACTCTATTTATTCTCCCTGACATATTATCTTACGAGAACTATTATCATTGTTTTACTTTTGAAATATAATACGAAGAAATTTCCTGAGACTTAGCAGTTTGAACAAAACATAATATGTAAGAGAATGCAATAACAATAGCGATTCAGATTCCATCCACCGTTACATGGCATCTGCACCATATGCTTAATCCTTCAGCGTTATAGCCGCTTAACTTATCACTGGGGCGATACCCAGGGCAACACAAATCAGGACCTTGCACTGCCCTCCACTTTTCCTTTCCAACCCACAAAGTTTTTGAAATAGAACTATATCTGGTTAAGTTCCCATGTCCGCTCATGAACGTGGGCACGGCTATTCGAATAGTTTTGACTCTGCAGAGTTTGTACACTTTCACCACAAAAGATAATCAACTCGTTGCCCCACACGATTCCTTAGTCATGTGGTTGAGCAGACCATCACAGTGACTTTTCAAAATATCTAGCTCCTTTTGTCATCTCACCTTATGGGAAACTGCCCACTTGCGGTGGGTCCCATCTATGCACGGGATGTTTCCCCCGGTTACTAACGCAGCCGGGCTCCACTTCCCGCAACGCTTAGAAGAGCTGGGAAACCTCACCCTCCACTCGGTGTCCCTTTAGGCCTCCCCTGGCCCTTGCTTAGCCACTTCACTCCACTACCAGTGAGATGAGTCCAGGAGTTTCGATAAATTTACTTAGCCAAGTTGTACTTCTGGACTTGTGGTTGCACTGTTTTACGTGGGAGATCATGATAAGATTCGGTCCTTAGCGGTATCTCGGGCGGTTCTTCCACTAACCACATTGTGCTTCCACCGCACCACTCACACCCTCGAACCATCCGCCCAGATATTCAAGCAAGTTGAGGTCTATGGGAGCATAAAATAACCATATCGAACATATACCAGTCATTACTACCATGACTGCCCAACCAAATTTTCTCATGACTGAAAGTGATGCTTGGGCGTTCTCACGCCCATGAGTATCTATGCATTACTAAGCATGGCATATAATTACGGACTTATTTTCGAAAGGTTACTATCATAATTTTTGCTAGGGCGACAAGGTTCACATAATCAAGTATTCAAAAGGGAGTGTAATACTAATCAAGGTAAACATGGGCATATGACTAGGATCTTAAATTAAACATGTATTTGTACATAAAATAATAGCATGCATTTTGATAAGTTAAACAAAAGTAATTTGCAGAAACTGTAGGTTCAACATGATCAAAGTATTGACTACTTTGGCGCGGTTTATCATGGTCTCGAGCTCACCCATGTTTCTTCGAGAGCTTCTGGTCTTTGTTCTTCACTCTATTCTGGTTCACGTTTGATCCCTCGATTCTTCAGGACTCTAATTTCTAATTACGTGCTAAATAACTGAACACAAATAAAGGCAAATAACTCAAAAGACTCACATAAATACAAATAAACTCATTTCTAGCTTTGTTATGATTTAACTGGTGATTTGGGTAATTCGAGGCAAGGCCGGTGGTAGTATACGATGACTCGGTCTTTTTTATTAATATCCTCTTTTTATTATTTTTGTATTTATTTAGGAAGTTCCATGAGTCAGGTGAGACCTATGATTCGGGGAACGAGATTAGCGGAGCATCATTTTGTCGAGCGCTATATTCAGGACATATGTTATATTAAGCAATGTCAGGGCACCAGGGTAATGTTTACGGCTTAAACTTTGCAATGGTCACTTCTATAATATTTACTAACATGCAAGGGTTTATGTTTTTTTTGTTTAGTCATTCTTTATTTACCAAGTCGTCATTTCCTGAGACCATATCTTTAAACAACACTCCTAGTAAGCCTTCAGTTAATAAAGATTTAGAATGAGTATTCAAGGTATACTATTTACTAGCATGTGATGATTAATCCTTGGTTAAATATTTAAGAAGCTCACTTATATCCTAAATAAATTTTTGCCACACTTAAGGATTAATTTCTGATTTTTCCTAAATTTTCCTCCACTGAAATCACTTAGCAAAAATTAATTAAACCTATTCCTAATTGCTGCGGATGGGGGAATCGAACACGGGCGGCGGAGCTGAGCGCATGCGCCACTAGCCAGCCGAACTCTCGGTATTACCTGACTGAGTAGGGGAGAAGAAGGTAATGAGCCGAGCTGCCGGTGTCCCAAAACAGAGGAGTTCGGGCGGCGTACGGACGGCTGCATTGCCGGTGAGGGGCGGCCGGGGAGGCGTCGGCGGTGACCAAAATGGAATGCCGACGCCGAGGGGAAACCGAAGGAAAGGCTGGCGGAAGCCGAGGAGCTCTAACGAGGGCCGGCGACGTGCGGCGGCGGGGTGGAAACGGGGTCGGCGGCGTCGGCATGGGGGAGAGGCAGATTGAGACTTGCGTGAGCATCAGAGATGTGCGGGGAGGCCTTCCGCACGGTTGATCACGCCGGAGGGTGCTCGGAATCGGCCGACGACGAGGACCTCTGGCGTGGCGGCGACGCTTGTGTCGGCGGTGGGGTGGGTTGCGATTCGACCGGCGGGGAAGGTTTGGGCGCCGAGACGCTACCTCCACCGCAAGGAATCGGCGGATGGTTCACCGAAGAGGTGCCGGCGACGGTAATGGCGGCGGCGACCGTGGATTGGGGAGGAGGTCGAATCTGGGAGACGGCGGTAAGGGGAAAAGAAGGGAAGACGACGCGGCTATGGGAGGAAGCCGACGGCTTTTATAGCTGCAGCGGGGGCGGGGAGGCGCGGTTGGCAGCGGACCGGTCGGCGGTGGGAGACTGGGCGGCGGTGGAGGACCGCCGGTCCTTGCCCGCGGGGGCTCGATGCACTGGGAGGCGGCGCTCGGCGGCGCGTGCGGCAAGCGTAAACGCGATGGCGGGCGGTAGGGTGCGGCGGGGCGAGAAGAAGGAGTTAGGCGGCGTGGAGGCGCTCGGCCACGGGAGAAGAAAAGGAAGAGGAGAAAGAAGGAGCGAGGCGCTCGGGAAGAAAGAGGAAGAGGGGAGGAGAGGCGGGCGGTGCGGGCGGGCGAGAAGGAGACGGGAGGCGGGGCCCGCATGGCGATGGGTCGGTGGAGCTACTGGCTGACTTCCTTCTTCTTCTTCTTCTTTTTTTTTCTTTTTTATTTATATGTTGTTATTATATATATATATATATATATATATATATATATATATATATATATATATATATATATATATATATTTCTATGCCTATTTTATACACATTTTGTATGAAGAATTTATTTGCACTTTCTTCATCTTTATTATTTATCTATATTTTATTTTATTTTATTTTATTTTATTATTTATTTATTTATTATTGCAATCCTAACATATAATTCTCAATTTTTTTGGGTTCAAGTTGTATTCCTCTTTTAATGGATCAACTTTTCAGATTCGAATTCAAAATTATAGATTTCTTTTACTTCCATATTTTCTTTATGGCCTTTTAAACCTCAACCAAAATTCAAGGAAACACAATTAAAATCCAAATTCCAAAATATATTGCGAAATATATTTAAAATTTTCAGGATGTTACAGAATTGCACCAAAATTCAATTATATGCCATTGCAACTAGTTAGCTTCCGTTTGGCCCTAGAAAAAAAATGATTTTACCCTTAGTTCAAAATCTATCCCTATGATAAAAATTAAATATATGGCAAATAGTCTTAGCCAAAATAGTAATTTTTTTGGTGGATCACTGGGGTAGTGTACAGCTCAAATATAAAATTTCATGAACTGACCCTTCCATTTGGTCCATTTTTTAAATTAAAATCCAAAATCAGCCTATTTGAGCTATGTTGTAAATCAGGACAAATTCACTGTAGTAAAATACAAAATAATATTTTTTTGGAGCTATGTGACATCTTAGAAGCATGTGAGAATTTTCCCAGAATTTAGTCCCTGTTTATAAATAATAGCCTTTAAATTAAAAATCTAAAAATTTCCTTTGAACTGAGACTTAAAATATTTTTCCTATCTCACTAACATATTTAACGACACCGCTATAAATTTTTATAATTTTTAAAGGTTATTTGCTGTTTTAAATAAATTAGGTCTTTGATCTTTTGGTATGGGGCATTTTGGTCTTTTTTGAGAAGATAACGGCCTCCACTAGCGGCGCACTAACGACAGTGGCATATAATTGAATTTTGGTGCAATTTGATGGCATATAATAGAGAGAGTGTTATTCAGTGGTATTTTGTAGAAGTGAGCGCTATTCAGTGGCATAGAATCAATTATCTCTTGTATTTAGAGTAGTTTAATGATAATCTCCGAAATGGCTTCATCTAGATAGACTAATTCATGCATCATAGACTGTTGGCCCCCTCTAATTACGAGCTCAAGATCTGCCACTGCTTGAGCAGAAGTACTACTAAAACCATCATAACACATTAACTAGCCTCTCTCTCTCTCTTGCGACCAATCAAAAGATACGGTATCGCTCAAATTTCGCTTAGTCAACTAACGGCTTTAGTTCAAGATGAAACCCATAGGCCCCATTCGTATTGCTTCTATTTAGAAAAGCCAAAAGCTAATATGAACACTCGAACACTCAGCTTTTTGAAGCAATTTCTCCACTCCTCTCGCTACTGTCTCGTTCCAAAGATAAGGCAAGAGGTTATAGGTGTATCACCCACCCTACTTCTATTGCTCCCATCAAGTGCCTACATTTCTCCCTCATTTTTTGCATTGCTCGCCCTATCCTTCTAAAATCCACTTCTTTCAGCCACTATTATTCATTTTTAGCTAAAAGCCATCAAGAAAAGCCAATACGAACAGCCCCCGTAAATAGCATATTCGCTGCAAGACTACAATGATTGATGATCTGGTTGTATCGATCGATGGGGGACACAAACACTAACATTGTACACTTCAGTTCAGAAGGGGCTTGTGAGTTGGGAGTTAAATGGCAAGTCGTTGATGATATAGAGGAGTTAGGGCATGTTCTTTCGGATAGCAACTTATGGCTTTTGCCTGTGGCTTGTTTGTATAATAAATAGTGATTGCTGGGAGAAGTTAAAATCCAAAAGTTGCTAAAAAGCAAAAAAAGAACTTGACCTTAATTAGTTTCATGTCATGTCACTCTAGCTTGGGAGGGTAGAGTTGGTGAGCGAGCTCAGTCCACGGTGGCCAGAGTAAAAACTCGTGGGCCGAGCGTGGGTTTATGAGCTTGAGCCCAGAGGTCAAAGCCCCTTGCTTTGGGTCATATAAGGCTATTGGAGCTATTTGGATGTCACGCTTTGAAAGGCATGTAAGGATGTGTGAGCGTAAAATCCATTTGTGTGTGGGTTACTGAGTTTTCCTATTTTGTAAGTGATTGTGTTCACTAAGTGTGTGTTGGTTGCTAGGGTTTGATGGTAGGAGAGGAGCCTGCACTATATAAGCCCTTATGTGTATTGAGATATCTCTTGTAATTCAGATCACATCCATCTAGGCACATTCTAGGAAAAGCCTTGTGCTTACTCGGTTTTCCTCAAAAGAGGTGATTTTGAGGTTCTGATCTTGTGGGTGTTTTGGCTTGAGTTTGTATTGTGATCTAGCTTGCAATGATATGTGAGAATCCATCCAAGGTCATTTAGATCATTAAGGACAGCAAGAGTGTATCAATGTTTCCCTCTTTTGCCCGATTTTAGTTCAACTTACTTGTTATGGATAAAGGTCAGAACTTTTGTATTGATCTTCATGATCTATAATTGGAATAGGTTCCTAACATCCTAAGGAGTGTTTGTGTCAAGTTTCATTGTGTTTGGCTTGGTGGTTTAAGAGTTAGCCTTTTATTGGTTTGCAAGCAGTGTTGATTTCTGCCTCTGCCTTGGTGATGGTCAGACCTCCATGACCCGAGTGGTTAGACCGCCCGAGCCTGATCAGACTGGTGACTCATGTAGTCAGACTGGTCGAGAGGTACAACTGCTCTTTGGCCAGCGGTTAAACCAGTGAGATAATTTGTCTCAAGTGGCTTGTGGTCTTCAGCTCGTAGGTTTAAAGAAGCTTGCGAGTTTATGTTTCTGTTGCATTGAGTTGATAATACCAAGGAATTTTTTTTAAGAAGTTACTCACCCCCTCTGACTAGCCATACCGATCCTATAGTGAGCACCTAACACAAAGATAGATAAAAGAATCCAAGTCTACTTGGCATGGCTTCGAAGTTTCTGTTAGAGAAAATTACACTGTAGCTACTTGAACTTATATGGTTATGCTACTTTATTCTCTGAACTTATATTTTACTTTCTCAGTCCCTAAACTTGTAAGGTAGTGTCACTTTAGCCTCTAAACTTGTATTTTACTTTCTAAGCCCTATGAACTTGTAGGGTTGTGTCACTTTACCCTCCTGAACTTGCATTTTACTTTATCAGCCTCTGAACTTGTGTTTGTTTGCATCGTAGGTCCATTGGACAATTTGTTAACAGAAAACGGTGAGCTGGCATTACACATAGCTAATGTCGTAGGGTTGGGCTCTATCATGTGAGCACAATGTCGGGTCAGCACAATGCCATCTTCTCTCTTGCAACGCGAAAGAGTAGGGGATGGAGGGCGCGGGGTGATAGCGGGTTGTAATAGAAGGGTTCCGATGACGCTGTGGGCGTGGCATATTCCCAGGGCCTATGAAGCTATGCACAGAAGAAGGGTAGCGGCTCAAGGGGCTCCATAGGAAAGATGGGGACGATAAATTGACACGGAAGCATGCCACAAGCACGCCACCTCTTGTTGGAGATGCTAGGGGTGTTGACTATTGGCGACGAGGGTGACAAAGAAGAGCCAGTGACGGTAACGGCCATGGCGTGGGGAGGAGCACTACGGTGACACACTACAATGAAAGGGGTGACTGAAGGATATAGGTTTTGGCTTCAGTGCGATGCACCACACCTTGTGACGCAGACAACCTAGTGCGAGGATAGAGCCTTCTTGGGTCACTCCTTCCGCATATGGCCTTGCAGGCTCTGGGAACATGCCGCACGTACAGTGTCACCAGAGCCCCAACGTGAAAGCCTGTTGCCGCCCCTCGCCCTCCATCCCCTGCTCTGTCGTGCTGTAAAGGAGAAGATGGCACTATGTCGACTTGACACTGTGTCCACGTGATTAAGCCCGACCTTAGGGTATAAGCCATGTACTATACCAGCTCAGTATTTTCTGTTAGTAAACATCCCAATAGATCTATAATACAAACAGACGTAAGTTCATGAGACTAAGAAAATAAATTGCAAGTTTAGTGGGTAAAGTAGTACATGACCACAAGTTTAAAAGGCTGTAAAAGTAAAATACAAGTTTAAAAGATAAAATAACATAAACATACGAGTTTAAGAAGCTAGGTGTAATTTTCTCTTTCTGTTACTTTTACCATCTTCTACTTTCAACTGTGTCCTAGTACGGATTGCTTGTTCCACTGAAGGGGCTACCTTTGGAGTTTTCAATTAACCAATCCATTCGTTGCAGGAGGATGCAAGTGCATCTAAACAATTCTTCGTTGCGCGGGGCTCAAACAACAACGCAATCTTCCCAAAAGATTAATAAACGAGAAACATGTTCATAAGCGCTGTGCGTGTGTCATTTTCGTCAGAAAAGTAGCATCATATGAACCATGTGAGCTTTTACTGACCAAAAACGAATCTTAATAAAATATTTGCCTTCTTTGGTGAGATGAAGCTGGTCTGCTAAAAAAGCAGGGGGGAGAACGTCCAAGAAGGTAAATAGCCAGGCCTGAAACATTTTCAGACGAGCTAACACTGCTTTTCCTTGTTCATGATAGATCGAAGAAGGACCATCTAGAGATGGTAATGGGTATCCGAAATTCGATACTTGGTGAGTTTTTACTCTATTAGGGTATAGATCTGAGTCAATTTTCTAACCCATGGGTCTCTTAATGGACAAAAAACCCAACCCATCAGATCTACCGGGTTCGGATACGTTCCTATAGTACCCAAACCCGTAAACCCATGGGTAATATAAACCTGATCCATAAGAGTTATAAACCCAGGCTCCTAGGCAAACCAGCCCAGCCCATAGCCCACTAGTCAAGTACAATGAGCAGTTGATATCTCTCCTTTTAGTTTTAACTGAGTTGTGAACTGTGAACTTGTAATGATATACTATACCAGTGAACTATGAACTGAGAATTGATAGAGTGAACTAGTGATGTGCATTGTGGATTTGTCGTTGCTTGTTTCATGTATAGTAGCATATAGATTAAACTTATTGTTGACTTTCTAAGCACTGCACTGTCTGCAATCTGCACAGCTGTTGTTGGGCACGGGCGACCCGTAGGTACCCATTACCCAAGTGGGCATGGGTTTGGGCAAAAATTTGTACCTGTCACGGGCATGGATTTTTTAGCGGGCACATCCAACTTTTATGGACACGGATTTAAAATAGCAAAACCCAACAAATTTGTGCCCATTGCCATCTCTAGACCCATAAGTGTCCAGACCTTCAGTGACAGATGAAGCGGAGCACTCCGTGCTACAGATGTGACCAGCCTCCTTACCTTCAACATGTGGGTGTGGTGCATTATTGTATTCTCCATCAAAGCCGATCTCCATCTGTGCTAGCGTGAGCTACTACAACTGTACTTCTCTTTGGCCTTATTTTTTTGTTTTTTCAGTAGAATATAAGTTTTAGTTTTTTAGTAATTATTATTTATTAAATTAATAAATTATAACTAAAGGATATAGGGTATATTCTTTTAAAATGTGACTTATGGTTTAAATTTTTAAATTCTGACTATTCACGAGATACAGTACGGCGAGAAAAATAGTCATATACGATTTTGACCAATACAGCTAAACTCAGTACACTTTTACTATAATCTTTCTGTTAACCGCGTCTTAAAAAATACACCATTTAAAAAGTAGTTATTATAATATAAGGCATAAGCCACTAGCTATTGCTAGAGTTGGGACTTGGGCGTCTTGCGTCTTACGCGCCCCAAGCCCATCGTGCTTCGTCTTGCTTGCGTGCGTCTTGGCTCGGCCCGATCATGACATCGTCTTGCGTCTGCGCCGGCCGCGTCGTCTTCGGTCGGGCCCAAGCACGGCCCAAAGCCCACCGTGCCGGCGCGTGCGTGCCGTGCCACCCAAGCCCAACCGAAATTACTATACTGCTGGCGGCGGCGACGGTCGTCATCTTCCTTTCTCTCGTGCCGTCTCGTTTAAAACTAGTTAAAATAACTGAATTAATTGCATAAACACATGGGCACGCAATGACATAAATATTTCGGGAAAAGTGGAATTTCTTTGATATTTTAGAAATACAATGTTCTTGCCTCGTTAAAACCTTACGCCCAGTGGGGTTTCCGAGTAAGGAAAAGAGTACAAGAACAACATATGTATATACTAACTATTACAAAGATGCATAGATAATATCTACTCGGCAATGTCTAGGTCGACATACGCTGTGTCGATTTGGGATCCTCCGGTTGATGTTGTTCCGCTCTTTGGCTAATTCGATCTTTGGCACATGTGATTGCCTCCACCATCTTTGGCGTAAGGATGATCTTCTCTCTTCTATTATTCTCCCTACCGTCTTGAATGTCGCTCAAGAGACGGTGGACACGGCACCAAGAGAACATCTCGTGCGAAATGTGACAAAGACAGAAAGATCCGCTTGTTGTTCTTCCACCACTCGAGCAAGTCTATCTTGCCTCCATCGATGAGATCGGGATCAATGTTTGCAAAATCATGCTCCAAATAGTGGTTCAACTCAGAGGCAATTCCACTTGGAGGCCGCTGAGGCGGGAGGACGAAGAAGTAGACTTGCCCTTTAGCTTCTTCCACAAGTGTGATGCCATGCTTGTCTTTCCATGTTGCGTCTGTGTGAGGCCTCCGATCTTCCGCGCTACCAAACTTATCATGATACAAGCGGAAAACACGAAAAGCTCCTCTTTCACATGTGCGAAAGCTTCGAATAATCTAGGCCAAGACATTCACCTATCCCTCCATACCTATCGTAAACACCAACTTTTTGTAGGATCAAAATAATAGCAAAACAATATAAGTGTGAAAGAGAACCAAAATATTTAACAAATTTTTCTTCCATTGCAACGACGGCATGACTTAAAAGAGCGTCGTCCCTAGATTTAGCAATTCTATCTCGCAATTAACCAAATAAACTCTATAACTAAGCAAGAGGTAGGATAATAAATACGGATAAAACCTTTGTTGCTTTATAAAAGGTTTTAAAACTCTCGAAAATGATTAGCAATCGCCAATCATACGTATTAGTAACTACCAATTCATTATTTTGAGAATTAACATTGACAAAAGCGGATATGACATTTTCGTAGCCTTGTAACTTTTTAACATAATATATGTTGAGTTCCACCTCACCTTCATGTCAAGACCAAATTTTCTTGGCTCTTTACCATTAGTGCACGATGTCCGAGAAGCTGGCTATCACTTGTGGAGAACTTGTGAGGTAACGAATAGCATCACGGATACTGTGCAGATATGGACCAATTACTTGCATACCATCTTGAACAACAAGATTCAAGATATGGCATACACATCTCGGTGGAGGACATAACCACCAATATATGTTTGTAATTTTGGGGTGAGGATGTTCATAGCGGTTGTGTTTGCCGATCGTTATCAAGAGTTATAGAAGTAATTTTATTATCTATCTTAAAATCATCTAGTACATGTAGTATCGTTCGGCAATAGCCTCTCCGTGTGCGATTCATTTATTACTTTAAATCCTATAACTCTCTTATTTAGTTTATAATTATCATCTAAATAATGGGCTACAACACTAAGGTATGCACTTCTTTGGTGGGATGATGTCCAAATATCGATGTTATGGCAAAGAATCTTGAACTTGTTGGAATAATTGTTTTAACTCTACCAATTCCTTTTGATACATCAGTAAAATATCGGATGTAGTAGTTCTCCTACTAACATGTTGATGCAGTGGGCAAAAGCAGCGTTGGATCATTCTTTCGAATCGCGACTTTCACCCATCCTAATCGGTGGTCTTACGAAACAATATATCTAGCAATTTCTTCACGGGCATTAAGCGGGTTGTATACCCAAGTACTTACGAGCCATCGACCTCGAAGTTTAGCGTGTTTGTACTCCTCCTCCCCTCGGCCTCGGCCTGTGCCGCCATCTTGCATAAGCATGCCTTGTAGTGGCGGTTCAAGTGTCCCATCCCTACAATTTGTCTGAGCACTTAATTTAGCATTACAATAATTACAAGTTGCGATATCTACCGTTTCACCGTCTCGGTTTCACGGCTCCGGTCATGTGCTTCCAACAATCAGCCCTTCGTGCGGACCATACGGACTCGGATTACATTGTCCCCATTGACTCGGACCGCCTACGGTACTCCTCGTAGCCCTCTGCATCTGATCCATATGATGGTCATCCATGCCGTAATCTCCCATGCTTGGCGGAGCCGCGAGCATCAGCAGGGGGAGGAGGACTAGGGAACGACGGCGAGCTTACACTAAGTCGTCCCATTGTCCTTTTGAGCTTGATTCCTCGCATCTTGCTTGAGTGTTCCACAGTGCTTGTGACTTCTTGGTAACATGATGATTAGTTAACAAATAAAATACAAATACAATAAATATGCTTGTAAAATAAGAAGTAACAAATAACTAAATAAAGAATACAAATCTGAAAATATAGGAAATAAACTTGTGATATGAGAAGAAATAAATAAGAAACTCTAGGAAGAAATGCGAGCGGGTGAAGAAATGGAGCTCTGTAAATGGTTAAGCGCAGTGAGCCGTGAGCAATAAAAC
The DNA here is from genome assembly GCA_036346245.1 of Bonia amplexicaulis. Lineage (NCBI taxonomy): Eukaryota > Viridiplantae > Streptophyta > Magnoliopsida > Poales > Poaceae > Bonia > Bonia amplexicaulis. Next base: position 7,167,451 of record CM070751.1, read on the forward strand.
TACGTGAAGAAAGCTGCGGTGAGCAAGTGATTTTATAAACATTAAATCTTAACGTTATGTGAGCGTTGCGTGCATAGAATCAAGCCGTTCGACTCTTTTAGCTTTTTCCGTGGAATTCACTTTTTCAAGCCATCGGCGCCTCCTCCTCTTTTTCCACCGTCACACCAATCTGTCTTTGCCACGCGGTCCATGCCGCTCCCTCGATCTGCTGCGTGCGCTAGGGGCGGCGCCAGCGCCATCGGCATCACCTTTTCCCCGGCCCACCCACCCCACTCACGGACGAGGGCGACCGCAGCGCGCGGCTCCTCGATCCCTCCGCCCTCCGCGTCTCCCTCCTCTCCTCTCTCCCACTCGGCTCTCCTCGCCTTCCTCCCCTCCTCCCCGCCCGCCCCCGCCCCGCCCGCCTCGCCCCAGCCCCTCCGCCTTCCGTCGCCCCCCTCCTCCTCCTCCCTTCGCCCGAGGCGGGCGCGGCGAGCCAGAGCCACCGGCAGCCCGCCCTCCTCGTCTCTCGCCTCCCCAGTCCCCGCCGCCCGCCCTCCCCGCCTCTCCTCCGCCCCGCCCATCCCTCCCCGCGCCTCCTCGTCCTCTCCGCCTCCCCCAGTCCCCACCGCCGCGCCCCCTCCTCTCCCCACCCCCCTCCACCCGCCCGGCCCGCCCCTCCCGCCTCTTTCTTCCGCCCTTCCTCTCCCGGTCTCCCCCGCGCCCGGCCTCCCCAGCCTGTCCGCCGCCGCCTCTCCGGCCTCCCGCCGCCCCTCCTCCCGGCTCCCCCGCCGCCTCCACCGCCCCCCACGCCCCTCCCGCCCCCATCACCCTCCCGCCTCCCCAGGGACCCCACCGCGCCCGGCTCCCGCCGCCCTCCACCGCCGCCCCTTCCGGCGCCTCAGTCCCTCACGGCCCTCCACCCCTCCGGCCTCCCTCCCACGGCCGCGCCGTCGCCCGGCTCCCAGCGTTCGGCCTTCCCGACCTCCCAGACGGCCCGCCGCCTCCCTCCTCGCCCGGCCTCACTCCCCGCCAGCGGTGTTCGGTGGTGACTGACAGAAGATCGGCGCCGAAGCGGTGGTCATGTGTTTGTGTATGCTTTCATGTGTGTTAATGTCGGTGTGTATGCTTGCTTGTGTGAAGTGTGATTGTGTCATCTGGCCGTCTTCTCCAAGATCGGCCCGACCTCGCCGTCTTAAGCCAGTCTTGGCCGTCTTCGGCCGTGCCCGCCGTCTTGGCCGTCTTTGGCCGTCTTGTCTTAGGCCGGCACGCAAGCACGATTCGCCGTGCCATCTCAGTGCCGCCCGCCGTCTTGCATTGTCCAGGCCGGCCCGGCCCATTGTTCGTCTTGGGGTAGAGCCGCCCGCCACGTGTCGTCTTGTCGTGCTTGGCCGTCTTGGGCCGGCCGTGTGTGGTGGCCCAAAAGCCGGCCGATGCCCGACTCTAGCTATTGCTCAAACGATAGCAACCGTAGTCTAATCTAAAAGAACGGTACCTTTTGTGAACACAGCTTTGTGCGCCTTTCTTCCATATAAATCAAGACTCTTGAGTGCATAGTATATAGGTCCTGTTCTTTTGTAGTTTTTAATTTCTGCTTTTGATTTTTCTGTAATAACTAGCTTTTAAACGAAAAGCCTTTTCAAGATAGGATGTATAATTAATTGTAGTACATACTATACCGACTCCATTTATATCGACAAAAATCGCATATAAATTTCTATTACTATATAATCTCTCGCACAAATAATCTAAAAATTATAAACCATAATTAAAAACCAAAAGTCATAAGTCCTCATTCAAAAAGAACATGCGCATAATTGAGGACAGCACGGAATATTCACAGGGCAAAAGAACATGGTGAATCAAGATTCCGTGCTGCATGAGCTATCGTTGAGCTGACGCAAGCTCACAGGTAAAATAAATTTGACTGTGAAATCCCCAATTATAGCTAGCGATTTGAGAACCAGTCTTGAAATCTACCCTACAAATTCAGACTGCAACGACAATATGTCATACAGAGAATAATGAGACCTCTACGTAGTTCTGACGCAGAAAAAATAGCAAGAATGTTGCCCCCCACCTCGTCTCATGCCGGCGGCGTGGACACAGGCACAATCTTTCCCTGCTCGTCGTTGTCGGCGGAAGCGTCGGCAGCTGCTGTCGTGCCCTCTCCGGAGTGCGCGACGTCGTACGTGGCGTGCACGCCGAAGAGCACGTAGTAGACGAGCATGGCCGCCGTGCAGATGCTGAAGCGCAGGTAGGCCATGGACCCGAGCGAGCCCATCAGGAAGAGGTTGGTGGCGACTGACATGGCCGGCAGCCACGGCATCAGCGGCACGCCGTACACCTTGGGCGCACGCTGCTGCTTCGCGCACAGCGCCAGGCCCGCCGTGCCGGCCACCCAGCCCGTGCCGAACGCGGCGTACCCGGGCCACCGCCCGGCGTAGCGCGAGTTGTAGTACGCCGAGAGGCCGATGGACGACAGGACGATCAGCGCCAGGAAGGCGAGGAAGGTGCGCAGCTGAGACGCCGGCGTCCTCCCGGCGACGTAGTAGCGGCGGACGAGGAGCGCGACGGCGACGAGCGCGAAGATAAAGAGCGTGCTGATGGAGGAGACGGAGGCGAGCACGTCGAGGCTGGAGAAGAGCGCGACGCAGGCGGCGCCGAGCGTGACGGCGATGGTGGCGTAGACGGGCGTGCCGGTCCTGGGGTGCACGAGCGCGAAGTAGGGCGGGATCATGTGCGTGCGCGCTATCTGCGTGGTGTAGCGCGCCTGGCCGAGCGCGCCGACGAGGAGGCCGCTCGTCATGCCCTTGAGCGCGCCGAGCGCCACGATGTAGCGCGCCCACTTCATGCCGGCCGCCGCGAACGCCACTGAGAAGGCGGCGTTGGCGTCGATCTCGCTGTACCGCTGCATGCCGACCAGCGCCAGCGACATGGCGCAGTACACCAGGGTGATGGCCGACATGGACGAGATGAGGCCGAGCGGCACGTCGCGGCCGGGGTTCTTGGTCTCCTCCGCCATCGTGGCCACCATGTCGAAGCCCGTGTACGACCAGTACACCACGGCCGCCGCGCGGAACACGCCGGCGGCCCCGAAGGGGAAGAAGGACGGCGCGAGGTTACCGGCGTCGAAGTGCGAGAACCCCACTGCCATGACGAAGGCGATGATGGCGATGCCGACCACGGACGCCAGCGAGTTGAGCGTGGACGTGAGGCGCGCGCCGGACATGGCCACGGCGGAGGTGGTGCACAGGACGACGACGGCGATGGGGTCCAGCAGGTTGAATCCCTCGGCGAGCGCCGGGACGTGGATCCGCAGCGCGTCGCTGTCACGGCCGATAAGCGCGGCGAGGTACGACGTCCACGACCGCCCGAGCCCAGCCGCCCCCACGACGGCCTCCAGCAGTATGTTCCCGGCGGCGAGGAACGCCGCCATGTCGCCGAGCTCGACGCGGAGGTACGAGAACGAACCTCCCGCCGAGGGGATCTCCGTGGCGAGCTCGGCGTAGCAGAAGGACGAGAGCAGGGCCGAGAACCCGGCCGCGGCGTAGGCAAGCGGGATGGCAGGGCCGGCGTCGAAGCGCGCCTCCTGGCCGGTGAGCACGAAGACGCCGGAGCCCACGACGGAACCGAAGCCGAGGAAGGCGAGATCCACCCAGGACAGGCAGCGCCGCAGCGGGTTCTCGCTCTCGGCGAGCAGCGTCCCGGCCTCGACGGCCTCCGACGACCGGCTCGCCACGCGTTCCCGGAGGCGCGGCACGGTGGCCGCGAGCGCGCCGACGTACGCGCGCCAGCTCCGGAAGGAGGGCTCCGGGAAGAAGTCCGCCTTGCTCCACCGCCAGTACCTCCTCCCCTGCTCTCCCGCCGCCATCGCGCGCAATAGATGGGATGGATGGGCAATTCGCAATCGCGCGTTAGCTAAGCCCCCAAAAAGCCATTTTGCTATCAAAGAAGTGTGTTTGCGTCTGTTCGTTTCTGATTTAGTTTTTACTGTTCATAAATTTTACTTTTTGCTTAATTTTTGAATATTTTTAGCTTTTTTGCTGGTTCTTTTTTCTCGTATTCTTTTGCATTGCCCGTGAGCTAATCTATTTTTATTTTTATTTTTTTAAATTTAGTTACGCTAAATAAATCATTATTAGTTATGATATAATTTTAATTAATTATAGTATAATTTTAATTATAAATTAATTTATTTTAATTTAATCTGGCGGCACCTTAGGATAAGTTAGGCGCAGCTGGAAAGGTTGTTGGCGTGCGTAGAGGGATCCCAATTCCCACCCGCCGGAAGGCTGGCGCCGTGCGGTGCCCCCACCGTTCCCCAATTCGGCCGCGGGCAGCACTCTCTACGTTACGTTTGGATCTTAGGCTAGAAATTTTGGTTTTTTTTTTTACCCCAACGCGCGAAGCCGAATTTTGGTAGCTGCAGGTGATCGGTTCGGTGAAAATTTGAAAACTATGGTGAAAACACCGTAGTTGGTGAAAAAATCTTGCGGTGAGAGAACATTTAACATAATTAAATTTAAAAAATTAAAAATATAAAAATATGTTAGCCATCACGCAGACAATATAACGAATACGAGAAAAAGAGCAAAAAAAAGCTCAAAAAATCAAAATCCATAAAAAGGCGAAATTATCGATAGTGTAAAAATAAAACTAAACCAATAAAACTTAAGTTTTATATTGAGCAGGCCGCAATCTGGCAAATCCAAATATTAGAGGTGGCTAAATAGACTGTATTAGTCAGACTAGTCCGAAGCACGTGCTGTTGACCCGGCACATGCACTGCACCGCTAAACGGCTCGCCCTCGTCGGCAAGAATCGCGCAGCTCTGAGAAAAATGTCAGGTAACTTTCTTCCGGAACAAGCGGCCCGTTCTGTCAGCGACTCAAACCATTAATGCGTATAGGCTGTTGCAGCATCAGGGCTGGATTTGGGGTGCATGGTGCAGCTGCACCTAATTTTTAAGAAAATAAATATATAAGAGGTATATTATATATATTTATATATATATATAAGATTCTATTTGTATTTTTTTATTTTAACCTAACAACATCTTCCTCGTTGGTGCAATTGTAAGTGTTGAGAGTCTTTTTATCAATAAATTATGTGAAGAACAAACTAAGGAATAGCATAGATGATCAATATTTGAATGATTGCTTGGTTACATATATTGAGTGTGATTTTTTTTCTACAAGTTAGTGACAATGATATAATCAACCGCTTTCAATCAATTAAGGAGCGCCATGTGAAGTTGCAATTTTTTGCTAAAGTATTTTGTATTCTGATTGTACTTCATAAAATTGTAATGCGTTACATTTGAACTCTTATACTATGTGCTTTGAATTTCTAAATTCACAGTTCTATATCTCTATTACTCAAATTCTAGATATGCCACTGGTAGCATCTTACCTCCAAAAGCTAGGGTATTCTTTTGACAGATAATCCTGACTGATTGAAATATGAAATTGAACACCTCTATAGAATTGATCCAATTCAATGCTTCAAGTCGATCGGGACCGTCCGATTTGAGCTTTTCTCGAAAGCACACCTCACTGCAATAATAGTCTTGATCTTGGTTCGGCCCGAATGATCCGACTCCGTTGAAATCCGAAATACCACCTCTCTGTACAATTGATCCTACTGTCAGATGATGATCTGACGCACTTAGATTATCCAACACAATACAAACTTCAGAGAAAACACTCTATAATATTGATCCGGCACAGGTTCGCCTGACCTGAATGATCCAACCCTATAGAGGTTTTTCTGGAATTTTTTTTGAATAATCAATTTTAATTCCAAATGACAGTATTATACCTGTGTTTTTTATTTTACAGAAATGGCCATCTGACACGAGGCCAAGTCGTGCCATCAGTTGGGCGACTTGTCCATGTCTCCCAACCGTGGGGCGACTAGTGGCTTGATGCTTTTTATGACAAGATTAAGTTGTTTGATGCTTTTTACGACAAGATCATCAACACAGGCTTCCAACTTTCGATCTAGTTGAAGGAAAAAAGTCAATTGCATCAACCGCTGAAAATTCGGATCAGCATTTTTCAAACTAAACGCATTTTTACATAGCATAATATTCCAAATAGCGTAATAAACACGGTTTTCTCTTCATCTTCTAGAGACATACTAATCTAATGATAACCAAAATATACATCAAGAAAACTTAATGTTTCATAACCAGCTATGGAGTTAACCAATTGATCGATATGAGGAAGCAGAAAATCATATTTTGGATAAGCTTTATTAATATTAGTATAGTATATACACATACACTACTTACCATTAGACTTCTTAACCATTACAGGGTTAGCCAATCACTCTAAGTGATTAACCTCTCTTATAAAGCATGCTTTTCTTAACGTATCCAATTCAGATCTAATAGCTTTCCGTCAATCAGATGCAAACCTCCATAATTTTTATTTTATGGGTTTCTTGTTAGGCCGTAGAGCTAGCCTGTGTTTGATCACCTCCCTGGGGACCTTGGACATGTCTAATACTTGCCATGAGAACACATCTACGTTTGCTCGAAGGAAGGTGACGAGGGCATCTTCCTATACAGGGTCAGAAGAAATCTCGATACAGATAGCCTTCTAAGGCTTTGCTGGATCCAACGGAACTTCCTTGACCTGCTCGTTTGGTTTCGGCGCAGCTTTAGGCTTCGAGTGCTTGGTCGAAGGCTACGGCTTATTTGCTTCTCGAGTTGGCAATTGGCCTGTCATCCTGAGAGATTTGTGGTCGCATGTATGCGCTATGTTTTTATCACAGCAGACTGTAATCACTCCCTTGAGACCTAACATCTTAAGACATTGATATGCATAGTGAGCAACTATCAGAAAACGTGCCAAAGTTGATCGTTCGAATGTTGTGTTATACGCCGTGTTGAAATCGACAACGTCAAAGGAGATTTTCTCTATCCTGAAATTGCTTAGAGAACCAAACGTGATAGGCAGAGAAACTTGGCCAATTGACTTAGTTGAAGACCTTGGTACGATCCCATGAAATTAGTATCGTACAAGCTTTTATTCTGGTATGAGGAACTTGCATCTCGTCTAGAGCACCTACAAACAAGATATTCAAAGAACCACCACCATCGATCAACACTAGATTCACTTGACAGTTGTTGATGGTGGGCTCAACCATGATCAGAAATTAACCTGATCGAGTCAAAGGGATCGGGTAGTCACTCTTCTCAAAAGAGATAGTGACTTTCGACCACTTTGGAAGATAACTAACAAGGGGAGGGTCAATGGAGTTGACCTCACGCTCGACAGCTTTATACTGTCATTTTGACTCATATGTCGAAGATCCTCCATAGATGTGCTCGACGGTATGATGTGGATCCTGAAACAACATCTCCTCGTCATCGTCTGACTGCTTCCGACCACTTGTTTGTCCTAACTCTTAGAGTGTAGGGAGTGGTCATTTGCCAAAGTAGAAGTCCTCAAGTTTTCGTTGGAAAACATGGCAATTACGAAGGTCATGTGCTTCACTTTAATAAAGGGACACCACCTAGGCTTGTTGTTGTCCTTCCAAGTAGGGATTTTGCCTTTGCCCCGATCAGGGTACTGCTTTAGATTTCATGACTCTTCATCGCCCACAGCCAGGATCTCCTTAGAACCTCCGTCTTAAGGCTTCTTACCTTTTGCCTTGTTCTTGGATTTCTTGACCTTCCCCTTTCCTTTGCTACCTCCGCCTACCTCTTTGGTACCTCGATCGGCATGGTTGATGGTCTTTCTCCACTCGACTGCTTCAGCGACAGTCGCATAGCGATCAACCATCTAGAAGAGCACGGCGACAGTAATTAGAGGGTTCAAGCAATATCTTCTGTGAACCTTCTATTGCAGACTCCCTGCTTAAATGCTCTAATAACAGAAGCATCAGGAACTTCTGAAATGGAGTTACAAACCTGACTGAAATGCCTGATGAATTGTCGTAGGTCTCATTATTGCTCTGTCTCATCCGGTGCAGGTCATCTTCCTTCCTAGGGCGATTGTACGTGCCTTGAAAATTGGCCAGAAGAAGATCACAAAGACGTTGTCACGAATGGATCAACTCTAGTGGTTGATTTAGCAACCACAATCAAGCGGATCCCTCGAGCATAGTTAGAAGATAGTTCACCATGACATGCTCTCCCCTGCTGCTCGAACCGCGGTCGTGTAAATTTGAAGGACCTTAATGGGATTTTGGGACCCATCAAACTTCTCCATATTTACTGGCCGAAATCGTGATGGCCATTGTACTACTCAAAGTTTAAGCGTGAATGCCCAACATCCGGTAACAAGATCATGATGCCTCCATTGTGGGAAAGGATGATTGGTGCCTCTAGGTGACTGTCCTCGACGATGCCCGGTGATTGGCGGACCTAACCTATAATAGGTCTCGTCCATTCGAGGGTAACACTCCTCGTATTCCATCTGTTGTTGCAGATTTCTTGCTTGAAGTGGTGAATGATCACCTCCTCCAAAAGTTCGCCAATCTGGAGTCGTTCGAGGAACCCTTCTCCAATTGGAGTTGTGGTTATGAGAATGACTAGAAGAAGTGATACCTGCTCAGCTCACGTAGTTGTGTCGGCGAGGTTGCTCAAACTTGGCCATCATGCTTCGGAGTCTTCGTGCGATTCCTTCAGCAAGTGGTCGTAGCCTGGTGCTTGAGCAAACTCTTTGGTTGGATTTTTTGAGAAAATCATTTATGCATTGAACCTCCCAAGCCTCCTCATATCGATACTGGATACGCCTAGGCAAAGATCTCTAGGCAGCCAATTTCCTTCTTCCAATGCTCTTAGGATCCTCAATGTTTGAGGCTAGTTTAGGCCGCCTCAATGGAGAGCCATTATTTCGAGGATTTCTTCTGCGCTTATCAGAGTACTCACCTAACTCATCATTAGAGGCCTCCTTGCCATCACCACGAGGGGTCACAATGTGTGATCGCTAGAAAGCGCTGTCAGACCTTCCTCCAAGAGAGTGATTAGTATCTGGTGGGAGAACGAATACCTCCTGTCGATAATCTCCACTTCCGTCAGAGGCCTCCTCGCTTGAAGAGTGATCCAATGAGAGCACATCGTGACCTAGAATAAACCCCTCCAGGAAGAAAAATTTCGGGTTATAACTATCTCATGTTAGAGCTGAACCCTGTGTGAGTATGGGCGAACTCGCAGGGAGCCCACCCCACGCTCTTTGCGGAGACAAGCAGAGAGTCTCGGAATGCTGGATTTCAGGACTCGTTGAGCCTGATCTAACGGCCAAGGCGGGACTCGAACACTTGGGTGGAGGCCCCTTGTCATGTTGCAAGTCCTATCCATGGTCGGGTTAACCCTTGCTCTTTGGGGAACTGGTTCCTCCTTTGAACGTAATGCTGTGAGGGATAATGATCCCTCCTAAGCCTATCCATGGTACGATCTCTGAGATCTTGTGATGTATCTAGAGAAAGCGACACCATCGGATGAAAGCATCGTCTGCTTGAAGTCATAGGAGTCATCCATGTTGAGATCTGTGTATTCCGTCAGGTCGAACCAGTTCTCCTCATTCCATTCTGATGCCATGAGGACATAAAAAAGAAAACAACTCACTGACAAGGAATTACCGGAGAATTAGCGAAGATGTATCCCCATATACGGCGCCAACTGTCGATGTTTTAATATAGATCTCATGTAATGATTTGTTTGGGTTCAGGGAAACTTTTGAGGACCTGGCTATCAATACACAGAGGTAAGACATAGGGATTTTTATACATGTTCGAGCCTTCTACAGCGAGAATAATAGCCATACTTATTGTTCACTATTGCTCAAAGAAGTGAGTACAATGGAGGAAAGTAATGCGAAATTACAATGGAGAAAGTAATGCAAAAAAGCCCGCTCAACTGCTACTCTCCCTTGGGTCTGGTCCGGATCCTCCCACTCTTCTCCCTCACGTCCACCTTATATAGCTTGCACGGTGACGACAGTTTCTTCTCGCCAATAAATGCCTTAACGTTTCGAGTGATAACCGCCCGATGGGAGTCACTACATACTTGATGTCTCGCTCATCGTGCGGCGGTTTCTGCTGGGTAAAGTTAAGTGTACTTATTCTAGGGAATAAATACTTTCACTAACTGCTTTGCTAGATAGGCCCTACGAAGTAATGTGTTGCTATAGACAAGTCAGTCGAATTTTGGCTTAGTCGTAGGGGATCTACGACCACGAGGTGGTCGTAGGATAATTACGACTATGCCAAGGTCATAGAAGAGCTTACGAGTACGAGGTTGTCGTAGAAGAGTTTACGACTAGCGGATTGACGTAGAAGAGCTTACGACTAAGAGGTAGTCGTAGAAGACCATATCACTTACAGGTAAATAATAATTTGAGAATTAATCATATCTTCGTCAAGGATAGTTAAATAAATTATTGAGAAAAATTCAGAATGGATAAAATTATGAAAAAAATTACACAAGTAAATGCACTGTGTCGGAAGGTTTCACAAAAATTTTATAATTTTAGAGCTCATTTACTATATTTAAATATGTCTAAAAACATATACTTGAATATATTTTGCTGAAAATTTGCTACCGTGTTCATCACACGGTCACCGTACGGTTTTGGGTGCTATAGGGCCTGTTCTTTTAAATTTATGACTTATGGCTTTTAATGAAATTTTGAATTTTGGTACATTTACAGTCTGATTACGGAGATAGATACTCACTTGCGATTTTGGTAAGTACAGATGTTGGGCTTTTAACGTGTAGATCGTTTAACCTGTAGACCCCGTCTTGAGAAAATACTCTGTTTAAAAGTTAGGTATTGTAGCAAAAGTCAAAAACCGCCGAATTCAGAGGAAAAAATCAGGCCATAATACTCACCGCGTGGTGACCGTGTAGTTCTGGACGTTACAGTGCTCCACCGCACGACTTCGGTGTTTGGTAATCCGCATGACGGCCATACGGCAGCGGATATGTATCCGCTCGCCAGCCGTCCCACACTGACTGAGTCAGCCATAGTCAGCAATGACACAACATACGTCCTTGCAGTCAGCTGTAGTCAGCCATGATACAATACTTCCTTGCAGTTATTCCTGTTGATTCTTGTTAGTCCTAACTTATGTTGGTAAGTCTTTTCAGCTCTTCTGTAATTGCCTTTCCCCTTGCAACACTGACAACACCTAGTGTGTGGGGGGGCTTTCAATTTACCAATCTGACGAAAACACCTTTAGCTATATTATTTTGTATATTATTTTCAGTCCATCTTATTTAAAACAACATGAGTTTTCTAAAAAAGCTAGATCTTTTTACAGAAAACTTAACATTGAGGTGAATTCATTTCTATCTATTCCTAATGATGTTATTAATAAGAATGAGATACTACCTCAGCTCACTATTTGTATATTCTCAGGTTTGACAAATATAAAGACTTTAAAATCGAGAGAGAGGTCGAGACTAAAGCAATGGAGGAGCACAAGAGTGAAACAACCATATTTGCAGCTAAGCACATGGAAGAGCAAGGGGGAAGAAGCCCATGCTGTCAGTAAGGGGAAGGCCCATACGGTGGGAGAGTAAAAGGGGGAAGTTCAATAATTTAAAGCCTAAGTTTTAGATAAGATTTCTAAGCCTAAGTTGGACCTCTCAAGTCCAACCAAAATCAAACTCGGAATTAATTCATAACTTAATTCGGATTCGGTTCGAGACAACCTATAGGGCCCTATTAAAAAGGCCATAATTTCACATATGGAGTTCGATTTAAGTGCTTTTGTGCTTGTCGGAAAACTTATTCTAAGCCCACGCAAATGGATATGGTGCCAGCCTCAGAAACCTTGCGGTCACGACACTATGACCGAAATAATTTGACAACTGTAAATTTAGGTTTTCTTTTTATATGAGTTTGAATCCAATACATGTAAGAATGAGTTGGCGTTAGTTCGCATGACTTGTAGCTGCCCTAGGGGTCATATATACTCATATATTCATGTATTTTTGGCTTAGATCACTTTTAATAATAAACTACAGATTACTTTCTAACTCTTGTTCTTTCCGGTACTGACCGATTAGACTTGAGGAGAAATTAGGAGTTCTTACAAGATCGTTCAATGCAAATTAAAGAGTGTAGTCTTTCATTGGCAACAAAAAATCACTATAATTCAATAAACCTCGCGTGAATATTTTTAATCCTACATCAAGAAGATCAACAATCCTGTATCACAATCCTTCGCGGAACTTTCATATGGGTCGTGGCAGTAGTAATGGGATTGTTTATGCATGGGTAGAACATGTTCCCTATGTTGTGTAGCAAAACTGCAGGAACCAACCAGCCACTAAGCAAGTCCTACTCCTGAACAACGTATGTTCTGCGTGCGAGTGCTCGTTGTTCGGTACTTTACCAACCCAAAGGTACTGCAATTTCTGAAGGTTCATGATGGCCTTCGGCAGCCTCGATTACGCTTGTACTTTTAACATCCAATGTCTGTCTTAGGTGAATTTTTTTGTACGGATAAACTATTTTTTATTCAAAAATTCAGAAATATATCTATAATTTTTTTTATAAAAATAGGCTCTAGTCGCCCAACCATGGGGCGACTAAAGCCTTTCGTCCAACCGACGAGCGACTAGATATAGTCGCCCTACGATGCGCTGACGCATTTAGTCGCCCCACCGTTAGGTGATTTTAATGCAGTCACCTAATGGGACGGCGACTAGATACGTCCCCCGTGAATATTTTAGATTTTGTCAATTTTGTAGTTTTAAATTGGTAAAAAATCTGCTGAAGTTGTAATAAAAGTTTATGTTCATTGTATGTTGTAGGTGCGTAAATAATTTTTCAAAATTTTTTCCGAACGATTGACCGTAAAACAATTGATACATACGACGGTAAGTGATATTTTCATGCGCACCATTTGAATATCGTAGACAATGAGTAAAAATAAGTACGACACAATACTAAAAAGTTCACATTTTAAATAAAGAGCGTGGCGATACATGAAATAATGATGTACAATCACGTGCCACCACAGCTGCCCGTCCCCACGCCCACGTCGGCCCCGCTTAGCCGTCCTCCGGTGCAACGGGTGACGACGATCCGAAAACGTGAAACGATTAGGAGCATGTTGCACCCACCCCTGAGGTGGTGGAGTCGGTGCACCTGCTTGTGTGCCCTCCGGTGCCGGGAGAGCACTTCTGGGAGAGAACCTCTGGTGTTTGTCGTGGGAGGTGCGGACCTAGGCGGCACAGTGACCCACTCGAATCTTGGTCCACATCCTCCGGGCTCGCGGTGGGGCCGTGTCGGGACTCGACTCGAAATGACCTGAGAAAGTAATATGGTTAGTTTCAGATATAAAATATTGCCATAAAATGGAGATCGTACGATACGTACCCTCAGCGAAGGTCATCGTGCCTAGAAAAGGGGCATATGTCTGGTACACCCCCTGTGTGGGTAAACCAGGGATGTACGGAGGACGCGAGAACAGCTGCCATGGCGGTGTAGGAGGCCGTCGCCAGGCAGATCCTCCAGCCTCGTCCGGATTAGGTGGAGGAGGACATGCCCACGTGGAGCCTCCAGTCTCGCCACGCGGCCGGGCGGCACCGGTGGCGAGCCGTCTCTTGGCGGGTGTGGGTGTGGAGACCGTCGGTAGCCTCCTGCAGGACAACAAGCTAACGATACGTCTACACCCGACCTCCATCCGACGCAGAAAGCTGACGTGATCCTCATGGGTGAACTCCGCACCCTGGGCGACCCTCTCCAGTTCTGTGACGGACTCGGTCCACAGCGCACATCCGACGTCAGCCTGGACAAAAAGACATAAAATAATATGATCCATCATCGAAACGACATTGCCATTTGGGAATATTTGAAATTACATGTAACGTACCGCGATGTGGCGTCGGCGCGAGTGCGCGAGTGCGTGTCTATCGCAGCGGCGATGTGTGTGGTGGGGGGGTCTCGACATGTACTAGCACGTGCGTGTCCGCTTTGTACCGGCCGCAGTACTCCGTGTAGTCCCTGCTGTCGTATGGACGGTCCTCCTCCACGTGGTCGTCGAGCGCACCCTCCCACTGCGCAATCCAGGGCTGCATCTTCGTCATCCAGTTCGTGCCTCGTTTAACTCCCTTCCTGGAGTACCTGCATATATAGGACAAATACGTAATGTAAGTACTTGCGAACACGGTGGTAAACGTACATATTTATGAGAAGCGATCACTCACGCGTGCACGTGCTGCGAAGCGGTGGTCCGATTGATGCGAGGCGGCTGCCGTAGTCAAGCCGCCGCATGACTCGGCGGGGTGCGTAGTCCTCCACGAAGAATCGTACACCGACTTTCGGTGCGTGAGCGGCTCGGTCATGAAAACATAGCGTGGACGGCCGTAAGGAGCATGTGCTGCGGTGCCTCATCTGCGTAAGGCTCCCGGCGCGTCGTCGGTACCGTGAGGCGATCGAATCGCTCAACAAAGGCGATGCGCCGCGTGACACGCGTCTTGTGACTGTACCTACAAGAAAGGCAAGTTGTTAAGTACGACAATCGTTAATAACAACGAAATAACTGACTGTGATAATACTTACTCGTCGCCGACACCAAAGAGAGCCCATCGTCGGCCGGTCGATGTCTCCCCCCGGATACATCTCGGGCCCGTACGGGCCCATGTCGTCTAGCACAGGTCGTCCGAGGCTGAAGCGCTCAAACGACCACAAGCGCAGCGATGAGGGGACAACCCGCGAGGATCGAGTTCGCCTTCATCCTCGCGCATGCATCGCCAAAGCCGGGCAGCGATGCGTCGCGGCAAGTGCAGCCGATCCCCAGCTGACCTGGGGGGCCTCACCGTCCGCATCCACAAGAAAGGCAGGTACGCCCGCGTGACCTGCACGTGCGCGAACTGTACCTACAAGAAAGGCAAGTTGTTAAGTACGACAATCGTTAATAAGGCGCGCATCCACGGAGTTACCGTGGCTGGTGGTGAAGAGCACCCAACCAAAGAGCCACAGCACGTACGCCTCCAAGTGGCGCGAGACCTGGTAATCGTCTGCCTGCGTATCCATGTGCTCCACCTGAATAAAAACAAGTTGTTATTAGTACGTAATAGTGCAAGTAAGAGCTTGCAATACACGATCGATTGTAAAAGACCACGTACCTGGTACTGTGCAAGCCACCTCAGAGATGGCCCGTGCGTCTGAGTCACATCGAAGATGTGGTGGTCATCGGCCGGTGGAAGGACCCCATCGAAACTACCGAGCAAGTCCGCGCGCCACTCGGCCGGGGCCTCCGATAGGAAGACGGCGTCTCCCTCGATCGGAAGACCAAGAAGCAGGGACACATCCTGCAGGGTCGGCGTCATCTCCCCGAATAGGAGGTGGAAATTGTGCGTCTCGGGCCGCCAACGGCCCACCAAAGCCGTCATTAGGGAACGATCGAACGGAAAGCGTCGTGATCGCTCTACGCCCACCTCGTCCCCGCCCGCGGCCAAGGCGGCTCTATCCTCCTCCGTGGCATGCACCATCCGGGCAAGAGGGAGTAGCCCGGCATCCCGCAGCCTACAAACAAAGTGAAGGTCAGCACGGAACGTTCCTATGGCAACACAAAAACACTGTCGTAGTGCAAACATGGCAGTCCAACAGGGGTCGAGTCCCCAGGCCACGCGAGGTGTGCGTGTCCGAACCACTCCCAACTCGGTTGGCTCGTCCAGTACTCCCGGTGCGGCACCACGGCGGAAGCGCGATGCACGCGGTCCACGTGCTCGTCAATAGCGGTACCGCCGATCGAGTCACAACCATCACGAGCCATACCTACAAAAAGAGTTCAAGTTACCTACAACATAAACACGTCGTAACCACTGCAGTTAACCATTTTCTACAATAATACATCAAAAATACTATACAAAATTTTGCCAGTAAGTTTTGTTCTTCTAAATTTCTACACTAAATTTTGTACACTAATATATGAAAAAAAACTAAAATTTCCATACTAAATTTTCTACTTCTACAATTTTATATACTACAAATGTTGCATACTAAAAAATGTATATACTACAAATACTAAAATTTTTATACTCAAAATTGTACTCAAATATCCATACTAAATTTTCTATATCTACAATTTTTACTACCACTAACATTTCATACAAAATTACGTTAACTAAATTTTCTATACTAAAAATGTGTACCAGAAAATTTCTATACCAAAAATACTATACAGAATTTCTACACTATATTTTCTACACTAAATTTTCTACAGTAAAATTTCTACGCTACATTTTCTACACTATATTTTCTACACTAAATTTTTTACACTAAATTTTCTACACTAAAATTTCTAAAATTTCTAAACTAAAATTTCTAAACTACATTTTCTACACTACATTTTCTACACTAAATTTTCTACACTAAATTTTCTACACTAAAATTTCTAAACTAAAATTTCTACACTACATTTTCTATACTAAAATTTCTAAACTACATTTTCTACACTAAATTTTCTATATCTATAATTTTTACTAACACTAATAAATATAACATACAAAAAATTACCTACTAAAATTTTCCTCTTTCTTTTCTTCCTCTCTTTTTCTCCTCTCTCTCGTTTCTTCTCCTCTGCTTCGTCGCTTCCTCTCGCGCAGCGCCTCTGCTTCGTCGCTTCCTCTCGCGCAGCGTCTCGGTGAGAACGGCCGAGCGCGGCGCGCTTTTAACCCCGCACTCAGTCGCCATACGGTTGGGCGACTGGATGTCAGTCGTCCAACGATGGGGCGACTGGAATCCAATCGCCCAACGGTGGGCCGACTGCAATAAATCGCCCAACGGTTGGCAGATTCATTGCATGTCGCCGCTGAGTTAGGCGACAGGCTCCAGTCGGCCAACCATTAGGCGACTGGAGCCTATTTTTGTAAAAAAAATTTCATGGGTATATTTCTAAATTTTTGAATAAAAAATAGATTATCCGTACAAAAAATTATGTCTTAGGTCACCCAAGGAATTCGGCAGATGACAAATATGCTGACATCCTCTTAGAGAAAGGTACTTTAAGTGCAGTAACTTGCCGATTCGCTTTATGTCCACTCGGTTCGGCTGAAAAGTTATGACTTATAACTGAAATTGCACTATAACGGTTGAAATTTCACTATAACTGAAAGTGACTTATTTGACGTAATTAAATTTAAAAAAAATTAAAAATAGAAAAAATATACTAGCTCATCGCGGACAACACAAACGAATACATGAAAAAAAAGAACCGGCAAAATAGCTCAAAAAAGACCAAAAGTTTAAAAAAAATAAAATTTATGAATAATAAAAAATAAACTAAAAGTTAGAAACTGAAATCAAAACGAGTAGTACCTAAGCGATGATATCGCAGACCTTGTGTGTCTTCTAAATCCAGCACTCGAAGCAACCTAGTCTTATCAGAAATGTAAAATGACCTCTACTCCCCAAAAGCTGTCAATGATCTCAAGCGGGACAAGGGCCTATTCTTTTCAGCTGCGGCTTATGGCTTTTGGCTGAAATTTTTGAATTTTGGTACATTTACAGTGCAGATTACGGAGAGAGATACTCACTTGCGATTTTGGATGAGTACGGATGTTGGGCTTTTAATGTGTAGATCGCTTTACACAGACCCCGTCTTAAGAAAATACTCCGTTTGAAAATTAGGTACTGTAGCAAAAGCTAAAAGCCGCCGGCTTCGGACAAAAAGAACAGGCCCAAGTCCGCTCTGCTACTTACAGGAAGGTGACGCACCATATCTTGTGTGTGTAACCTACAGTGTGCAAGCAGTACAAGAACGAGGTTTCCCTCCCTTTACTTTTTGATATGACAATTTCTCGGATGAGATCGCGGACTTGACAGAGTTTAATGTCGCCACTACTGTGAGTTACTGTTTTTGATAGTTGGATCACGCTCCTCTTTGCCTCGAAAAGTACTATTATAATGCTATAAATTTTACTAGGTTCTATAAACGCATGATAATAGATTTAGTAATCACAGTTACATTTTTTGAGGCATGTCGTGTCAAAAAGACACTATTGTGACCGGAGGGAGTACGTCGGAAAGAGACTTGCAACGGTCGTTCGAAGAATCAATAGCATGTACCTCGAGCACAAATATCTACTGCCATACATATGCCTAGTTACACAGGTGCCTCCACTATACACACACACAAACACGTCCATCACACCGGCTATAAATATATTTCTTAATTTATATAAATTTTGACAATTTTGGGCATTTATAATGAAAATTTTATGCTTTGAAATTTGAAAAAAAAAATCCAAATTTCCATTTTTTTAAATTTTTATCAATGCTTGTGTTATTTTATGTCGTAATTTACATATATTTAGGTACCAAATTAATTAGATTTTTTAATTCATATATATTTGGGTAGACACAGTTTTTCGAAGTTTGATTTTGATAGATCTATCTGCAATTTATAGTTTATAATATAAGAAAGAAGGTCTTCTTTATCCTTCAAGAAAAAAAACTCCTACTTGTTTGCTATTCGACCACTGTATCTCTTTTCTTTCCTCTCCAAAAAGAATTAATGTTCTCCATGGACTCAGCGTTAAGGAAAGCCGATTGTTTACATGGAGATCTCAAATGTAAATTTCAATTCGCATGGCATGCATGTCGTACACCATCAGGATTGGCAATCTTCGTGTGTGGAAAGGCTTGCTTTTCGTGACTTGTGGCCACTGCACGTGTGTTTTGGTCCTGAGTGAGCACCCACATTCAAAATGGTGGATTTACCGCTACGACATGTCGGCGGCCAACCCAGCTTGACAATGAGAGCTCTTATGCCCGGTTCTTTTTATCTTTTCAGTCTATTTTTAATTCCGACTACTATCAATCGATACTATTTATCATATTTACTAGCCATAGCTATCAGCCGCAACATAAAATAATATGCCTCCTTAGATGAGTTTTTTGTATGAATAATTTATTTTTTTATTCAAAATAACAGAAATATACCTGCGGTGACATTTTTTTACTGAAATAGACTCCAGTCGCCCTACGGTTGGGCAACTGGAGCATGTCGTCCAACGGCCAGACGACACACATACAATCCGCCGGTCGTTAGGAGAATTATTGTAGTCGCCCGACCGT
This sequence comes from Bonia amplexicaulis, assembly GCA_036346245.1. Lineage (NCBI taxonomy): Eukaryota > Viridiplantae > Streptophyta > Magnoliopsida > Poales > Poaceae > Bonia > Bonia amplexicaulis. The sequence goes on from CM070751.1 coordinate 7,186,485, forward strand.
TGAGTGACTGCAACTGCTATCGCCCAACGGTTGGGCGACTGGGGGTACCGAGGCCGCAGGTGCGTCGCCCTCAGAGGGCGAGTTCGATCGCCCAATGGTGGTGATGGAACTGCTTCAATGACTTGCGACAGCGTTCTTTGTCGCTTTCCGTTAGGCGGCAGGCTCCAGTTGCCCAACCATAGAGCTACTGGAGCCCATTTCTATAAAAAAATGTCGCCGCGGGTATATTTCTGTTATTTTGAATAAAAAATAGATTATTCGTAAAAAAAATCCCCCTTTGGCCTGTCGAAGTCCAAGAGATAAATAGCGCATAATGCCTAAGATAAACTCATGAAATCATGGGAAAATCGTCTGTGGTGCCCAACCTCCTATTTGGTAGTTGTTGCTTAGGCTCTATTTTTTTTAGGAGGTATATTTCTGTTATATTTCTGTTATTTTGAATCATCTACATCAAACTTGGAGAAAGAGCCTCTTGGATCAAGACAAGACATGCATACCAGTAACTCTAAAAAAACTTCATTAAACCAATGGTTCATCTCTGATGTAATGGCATCAATAGCAGTAATGAAAATCTCAACATGAAAATAATGATGGTAAGCCACTGTATGCTTCCTACGTGCAGACATACCTCTAACTGGAATAAGTTCTTCCATATTTGGCACATGGATCTCATTTGATTCACAAAAGCTTTTTACTCGCTGGAATAATGGCTCCCATCCATTGTCTCTCATGTCATGCAAACACATTTTCACATCTACAAGTGTTCTGGACATCTGTCGGCAGTCGTGACACCGAATCACCGATAAAGCAATTCACCGAATAAAACGCAGCAGCGACCTCGGCGACGGATCCACTCCACTCGTCCG